>CAJQZP010000287.1:4150000-4835000 GCA_907164705.1 Parnassius apollo | reverse complement strand
GATAATCAAATACATGTCTTGATACAATTACAAGTGTTTCATTAAATACTACACCTTCAATCATAAAGCAATACGGGGGGCGCTGGCGGATCGAAGGGGAGTAACAGTACACAGGTGTTCCCCTCTGTCAAGGTTTAGGAGCTGACTCCATATGGGTGCCTATTGGTGACCATAATGAAAGATGAAATCTTTTACTAATATATTTATTATAGCGGAACGTGCCATACAGTTGGCGGGCAACTAGTGACTGGTTGAAAAATCTTATTCACTACATAATATAGTTACAATACAACATTGCGAAGTTTACATGTGTGTGCGCAGCACACCTACAATACTTCCCCCTTTACAAAAAATGAATACAAAAAACTTAAAACTATACAATGAATATAAACTTAAAACTAACAACAAAAACTTGCTAATGCGCTTGTGCGCAGGGCTGTACGGAGACCCCCGCGAAAGGGGTGGCGGCCGCGGCGGGCGCGGGCACATGCTGCAGACTGGTGCTAGAAGCACCTATCATGTGACCCATATTCTGGCCCGATATCGGAACGCCTGTCATTAACACCTGATGACGAAGCCAGCTTTTGAACTTCTTATTAAACTTTACCCAAATAGTGTACAGGATTATCGCCCCCATAAAACTGGCTATCACATATAACCATGTTTGAAAATTATCCACTTTATTCTCTACAGTATTTTGAGCCTGAGAAACAATAACTGGTTTTTCTTGAAAATTACCCATAGTAAAAATCGTAAAACTTATCGCGCTAATGCTATCGCAAAGGAAGTATTTCGAATGAAATTATATTAAATACATTATAACTAAACTAGCTACCTGGAACCTATATGAAAGTGCAGTATACGCAAAATACTGAACACGATACCTCTACAATTACATTCAACTTAAATAATGTAACTTGAATATCCTGAATGAAAATATTATGCACTTGACAATGCAAATAATACTTTCACATCCATAGTAACTAAACCTGATTATCATTTAGACATGTAATTGTATAATATATATTTTATATTAACACTAGCTTATAAATCGTGAAGGTAACTTAACAATCCGACCACTTCGCGTTGTTTTCACGGTTATCGGGTTGCTCGGGCCGGGTAACAACGACGTCAGCGGTGTGGACGGTGGTAACGGAAACCGTACATGCGCAGGTGCCACATCCGCTGCGTTGTCAGCGTTACTTTGGCGTGGCGTTGCTTCGTTACCATCACATTCCTTTAATACATATGCAGGCTTTAATCTGTCGATAGAAATATGTACCTGTCTATCGGGTAATTGAATTAGGTAAACTTTTGAGCCCCTTTTTTATCACGCGGTATGGACCGTCGTAGGGTGGTTTCAAAGGTTTACGTATTGAATCGTCCCTAACAAAGACATATTCACAGTTACGTAAGTCCTTGTGCACAAAAAAACTATGACAGTTACGTGAATCGTCGGATGTAGGCTTATAACTACGAATAGTATCTCTAATCTTATCCACTAAACAATAATCATTGACGTTACGGTTGTTCGAAGAGCCGTCATAAAAGTCTCCCGGTAGACGTAAGTTTCGTCCGAACGTTAACTCGGCGGCGCTAACCCCTGAGTCACTGCGGGCGGCCGCGCGAAGCCCAAGTAATACTGTGGGTAGCTCTTCCACCCAGGACCCATGTGACAGGCGAGCTGAAAGTGCTGTTTTTAAAGAACGATGCCAACGTTCAACTGCGCCATTGCTTTGCGGATGATAAGGAGTAGTTCGAATTCTATTAACCCCCAACATTTTTAACAGCTGGTTAAAAAGACTACTCTCAAACTGGCGACCTTGGTCGCTAGTTAACTTTATCGGGCAACCGTAACGACAAATCCAACCTTCATATAAATGTTTGGCAACAGTTTCTGCCGTAATGTCTCGTAACGGAAAAGCTTCAGGCCACCTGGTCCTCCTATCAATTATCGTGAGTAAGTATCTATAACCATCTGGTGAGATCTCAAGAGGGCCAACGATATCGACGTGCACATGCTCAAAACGCTCTACTTCCGGAAACTTAGTCAGATTCGATACCGTATGTCTGTTAACTTT
Source organism: Parnassius apollo (assembly GCA_907164705.1). Lineage (NCBI taxonomy): Eukaryota > Metazoa > Arthropoda > Insecta > Lepidoptera > Papilionidae > Parnassius > Parnassius apollo. The sequence goes on along the minus strand of CAJQZP010000287.1, from coordinate 4,832,919 downwards.
AGAACGTTGACATTGTATGCACGTTTTTGCCCACAAAGAAACATCACGATTCATACTAGGCCAGAAATACTTTTTGGCTAACATCTTTCGCGTAGAACGAATTCCAGGATGGCTCAAATTATGTAAACTATCAAAAGCTAGGCGTCGAAACTTTTCCGGTAGGTACGGACGAGCTGTATCAGTAGACATCTCACAAAAAATAGACTTATTTAACATAGGTATAACTAGTTCCTTTAACAAAATATTATCGGTATTTAAACCAGACATAACATTCATGATATAACTGTCGCTACGCTGCTCATTTGCAATGTCATCGAAATTCAACGCAGTTGGCATAGTCACGGCTTCGATGCGCGATAAGGTGTCAGCTACGATGTTATTCGTACCGGTTATATGTCTTATATTTGTAGTGAACTCACTTATGAAAGCTAAATGTCTCGTTCTCCGAGGCGTTTCGCTTTCATCGCGTCCTACCTTTTGAAATGCAAAAGTTAAAGGTTTATGGTCCGTATACACGGTTATTTCTTGCCCTTCAAATAATTTCCGAAAATGTTTTATAGCTAAGTATATAGCGAGCAACTCGCGATCGTATGTGCTATATCGCTGTTGGGTGGTGGTCAATTTTTTTGAGAAATAGCCCAATGGTTTCCAGCTATCTCCTTCCTTTTGTTGCAAGACTGCTCCCACGCATGTATTAGATGCATCAGTCATTAAAGCGAGTGCGGAACCCACTCTAGGGTACGTCAATGTAGCGGCCTGTGTGAGACCTGCCTTACATTGCGTAAATGCTTCGTTCGCACTATCCGTCCAGACGATGGGAGTCTTATCATTTTTCTTTGAGCTTTTAAGATATTTATTTAATTCTGTTAGATATAAAGTTGCGTTGGGAAGATGAGCTCGATAAAAATTGACCATACCGAGAAAACGTCTTAGTTCTGCAACAGTTTTCGGCTTCGAAAATTCCACAATTGCCTGAACCTTATCTTGCAACGGCCTGACGCCGTCGGTACTAATCTCGTGTCCTAAAAATTCTAGTTTAGTTTGTCCGAAACGACATTTTGCCAAATTAATTGAAATTCCATATTTATTAAGCCTTTTAAAAATAATTTCTAAATGTTGCCTGTGTTGAACTTCGTTGTCACTAGCTATAAGTAAGTCGTCTAAATAACAAAAAACAAAATCAAGACCTTGTAAAATGGAGTTCATAAAGCGCTGGAAGGTTTGTGCTGCTCCGCGCAAACCGAAGGTCATTCGAGGAAACTCGAAAAGTCCGAATGGTGTTATGATAGCGGTTTTCTCCACGTCACCTGGTGCGACAGGTATAAAATGATAACTTCTATTGATGTCTAATTTTGAAAATATCTTTTTATCCGGAAGAATAAAAGTAAAATCGTTCAAGCGGGGAATCGGCTATCTGTCGGGCTTTGTTATCGCATTCAGCTGGCGATAGTCCCCACAAGGTCTTATATCTCCATTCTTTTTAGGAACTACATGGAGCGGACTAGCCCACGCGCTCTTTGAAGGACGACAGATGCCCAGTTCTTGCATGATGCGAAATTCTTCTTTAACTTTTTTATACCTGTCAGGTGGCAACGGGCGCGCTTTCGCGTGCACGGGCGGGCCAGAGGTCTCGATATAGTGGACGACATCGTGTTTCGTAGTTTCTCGGAATGACGCTGGTTTAGTGATGTCCGGATACTTTAACAATAAATCCTGATATGGATGATTTACATCAATAGTTTTAACACTAGGTTGAGATACATTGACAACAGATGCCGAAACATTCAATTCTGTAGTTTTATCTATTAATTTACGCGCGTTTAAATCAACTAATAGTTTGTGGTACGCTAAAAAATCGGCGCCCAAAATTGGTTGTTTGACATCTGCTACAACGAATTCCCAACGATAAGGTCGGCGTAAGTTTAAGTTTAACACTATTGTCTTGGTACCGTAAGTTGCGATTTCATTGCCGTTAGCTGCGTATAATTTATATTCACTACACTGATTTAGACGATCTTTTCTCACGGCTGGTAAAACAGACACATTGGCACCGGTGTCAACTAAAAATCTAAGTCCGGAATTACTGTCTGACACACACAAACGATTGAATGGAAAAACGGTACAGACCTGAAGACCCTCGGACTGTACCTCGCTGCTCAGTTTTCCGGCTGTGTTGTTTTCCACGCGCAAGGCTTCGTACACCTGTTGGCCTTTTCTCGGAATCTGTAATGGTAAAAGCATAAGTAGTTCTCCTTCCGGGGACGGCAGGGACTGCTACGGCGCCTGGACTGTGAACGACGCCGGTTGCGATCAGGGGCGCGGGACCGCGACCTCTGCTGATCGATCCGGTCCACGGTAGCCTTTATTTTAGCCACCTCAGCTCTCAACAGGGCCAAGTCATAGGCGGTAGTAGATGCTGGCGCTGGCACGGTGTAAGTAGCGGTGGCGGCATAGGAAGGCCGCACAGCCTCCATGACGTTATCTGCAACTGCTGCTAGGTTGTCCAGGTCCTTGGAGTCGGACACAGTTAGCACGGCTCGGACTTGTGTCGGAAGACGACCCTGCCACAAGACGCGAAGGGTTTCATCAGGAACCTTGTCAGTAGCGAGCTCACGCATCCGCCGAAGCAGCTGAGATGGTTTCTGGTCGCCCAGCTCTAGCTCGCTCATAAGCTTCTCGATCTGCCTCGACATTGACTCCTCATAGATGTGGAGTAGCCGAGCTTTGAGTGCGTCGTACTTGTAGGTAGGAGGCGGGTTGAGTAATATGTCCGTCACTTGCGCGATAACCTCCTTACTTAGCTTAGACACGACCAGGTCAAACTTCGCCTCATCACTCAACCTCTGAGGTGCGAGGATAGCTTCCGTGCGTACGAACCATACGCGTGGCTGGTCCGTCCAAAAGTCTGCGAGGCGAGACTGTAGGGACACTGCATCTACACCTGGCGCCATAATGGGCGGTTGCGCAGGTGGCTGGATGTCTTGAACGGGTGGCACGTTAACAGGCGGCACGTTCTGTGACGTAGGCGGAAACGGCGCACTCATGTTACTATATCTATTGTCCACCGATCACAACCACGCGAATATTGCCCACTACTGCATTAACATCACATAGACCACTTCGGTCATCTTGATCACGTCGGGGTCACCAGTTTAGGAGCTGACTCCATATGGGTGCCTATTGGTGACCATAATGAAAGATGAAATCTTTTACTAATATATTTATTATAGCGGAACGTGCCATACAGTTGGCGGGCAACTAGTGACTGGTTGAAATTGAAAAATCTTATTCACTACATAATATAGTTACAATACAACATTGCGAAGTTTACATGTGTGTGCGCAGCACACCTACAAAGGTATAAGTCCACGTGGTCCTAGGCGTACAATAAAACTGGTTGCAACCGCACTGCTCACTAGACTAGATCTAATTGCGTAACTGAATCGACGTCCTACAAAAAAACCGAATGGGTCTGTCCACAAAATTTTGTTAAGGGTATCAAAAATTGTATAAAAAATTACGAATTGAACGGTATTTTTATTTTTTTTTCTACCTTTAAAAATGACAAATATTGATGAGTAAAGTGGTGTTTTACGGTACGGGCGACCGCTTTGCTCCGCACCGCGGTGTGACGTCACAATTCGACACGCTCGCTCAGTCGGTCGCCTTCCCGCTTAGACCATTAAACCCAATGGTCTAAGCCGTCTAAGCCTTCTCGCCAGTCCGCTACCTGTTTCGTTTCTAGGCGCGTACATTTTCTAGACATTAAAAATGGCCAGAGCCAGACAATATCGCATTGTACTTCTGTGTACAAATTTAAGTAAAAAAAAACACCTTTCAAGCTGTTTTTAATGTCCCGAAAAAGGATGAAATAAGAAAAAAGTGATTGAAGGCGATAAGAAGAGCAGATCAGAGAAAAATGTACATGGGCAATGCCGCGAGCCGAAGTCTAGTCGAGCAGTGTTAGGTCTTATATGGCGTACCTAGCATTAAAAACTCAATTTATTCAAAGGCTGCTAGCGTTAATTTCTGTTATATCACGCTCCTTAAGGAACATGATCTTGGGAAAAAAAAATCCGATATGACAAGATAAAATCCTGTAGATCCAGTTATACCTTTATGCAAAATTTCAACCAAATCAGTTTAGTTTATTACACGCATGAATGTTTGCGACCACTACATTTCCAAAACACAATAGGTAGCAACTACCAACGTAATACCGCAATCAGTTTATTCAAACATAAGTTAACAAAGTAAAACTGGTACAAATGTGGTAGAGCCACGCTGCAGTTATATTAGTTGTAGGTATAGTTGTAGCACGAATGGGTCGGCTCGACCGGGGAAGGACCACGCTCTCTCAGAGTACCAGCGTAAAATAGTAGCTTAATACTGCTGTGCTTCGTATGGTGAGTGTAGAGAACCAGGGGTCCCTTATTACTGGAAATGAGGTATTCCATCTTAGTCCTCAGGGGTGACAGCGCATCTGCATTTTAATTCGTAATCGGGGATAGATTTAGATGTCTATAGGCCACAGCAACCACTTACCATCAGGTGGACTGTGTGCTCGTTTGTCACCCTATCCTATAATAAAAAAACACTGGCGAACTACGTAACCTATATTTCTTCACTAGTGACAAGTGAAGAAATTTTGGTAGTACTAAATAATAGTAATACAAAATTTACAAAATATATAAAGTTTATATAAAAAGGGTTATTATATTAATATTAAGGAATTTATGGATGATAATAACCCCTGGGAAGGGTGATCGCTACTAAGCTAGGTTCTAATTTGTTTTGTGTTATTAATTGTAACATAGATGATTGTATTTTTTTTATAGAAAAGGGGGCAAACGAGCATGTGGTTCACCTGATGTTAAGTGACTACCGCCGCCCATGATCAACCGCAACACCTTGACCCTTTAGAAAGGAGTAAGCTCTTTTCTTGAAGGTCTCTAGGTCGTATCGGTCCGGAGAAATCGCCGGTGGTAAACTATTCCACAGAGAGGTTGTAAGTTCTTCTTTTTAAAAAAAATAGTCTCGCTAAGTTTTTTGCTGGTTCTTTCCAGGACAAAGGATTTTTTTGCGAAACAGTGGTAAATTAAAAAAAGTGATTTTCAATAAGTATTATTTGTAATCCACATTGAATAAAAAGTTTCTGTTTCCGTTTCAGTACGAGTTGATTAATATTCACTGCATTAGCAAGTTTAAGCACAGTATATGGATTTATATACTGTGGTTTAAGTAAGTTTTTTCACGTTATGTTGTAAATCATGTGCAACTTCGTGGTGTAGTCACTTAATACCTACCTATGTATTACTGTGTAAACCTAGTAATTAATGGTAAAGCTGTATACTTTATTTCTTTTATTCTAATATAATTATATTATAGTACATTATCTTTTATTAGTAACTTACCTTTGTAGCTTTATTCCACACATTTCTGAGGGTAAAAAATCATCAATATTTTCAGAAAAATACTGCTCAACCATAAATTTATTCTCTTTTGGCAGATTATCTGACTGTCCTTTTTTAAATCCCGATACCATTTTCTTTTTTTTACAGCACTATACATAGTGACTATACATATTAATACAAATATAAGCATATAAAAGCTAAATGTTCAATACTATTATGTATTGAACATTTAAGCATGATCCACACCTTCCGATCCTATCAGATTTGTCGGTAATCCTAAATCGGAGTCACTCTCTACACACTTTCCGATGTGCTTCCTTAAAATCAGATCGGCTTTTAGCGGTGACTCCGTGCAGACGTGATTCACATGGCTCCTACGTTGTCTAAAATACAAAAGATTGTGATAGGAGTAGCAATATCAAGTACCGTCGTGGATACACGAAAAAGGAGGAAAAAGAGAAGCTTATGGGCTGAAGAAATTTACAAACAGAGAAAAAGGTTTACACCTCTAACAATGATTAAGGTTTTAAGGTCTAAAAATTTTCGGACGTATTTAAGGATGAACGAAGAGTGTTTTTCTCAATTACTGTGTATGGTATGCCCATTTATCTAAAAGCAAAATACTATTCTGCGAGAAGCAGTAAGTGCTGAAGAAAGATTAATAGCGACTTTGAGATTCCTTTCTTCTGGTTGTAGCTATACTGACTTGATGTTCAATACAGCTATATCTCCTCAGTTACTCTCACAAATAATACCAGAAACCTGTATAGCAATATATAAATGCTTAAAGGGCTACATAAAGGTATGAAATGAAATTTCCTTTTACGTAATTATTTGTATTTATTTATTATTGTTCCTTTTTATTAATCATAATTATTACCTACCGATATTCATTGTGCTTAGAATAATTGTAGTACTTATTTTTTAGTAAAAATAATAAAGTCTTTTAAAGCTCCCTGCATGTAATTGGATGTTGAGGAATGGAGCGGTGATGGAATGCTAATTACTGGAGGTTCCAAAGAATATGTACATTCTTCGTTAAGAACTGTTTCTGTTGCATTACACAATGGCAATGAATTTGAAGAAATATGGTCTGAATCACTACAAGTAAATGTCGATGTTTGATATGAAGAAGTGTATGATTGCATTGTGGAAGATGGATGGTGCGCCTGTGAAGAATGAGAGGATGATGGAATGATTGTGTACCAATGGGATGATGACTGGTGCGGTTGTGGAGATGGAGAAGGTGATAGAGTGATTGTGTACCGACGGGATGATGACTGGTAAGGTTGTGGACATGGAGAAGGTGATGGAGTGATTGTGTACCGACGGGATGATGACTGGTGTGGTTTTGGAGATGGAGAAGGTGATGAAGTGATTGTGTACCGATGGGATGATGACTGGTGCGGTTGTGGAGACGGAGAAGGTGATGGAGTGATTGTGTACTGATGGGATGGTGACTTGTGCGGTAAGTGTGGTTGTGGAGATGGAGAGGGTAGATATGTAGGTTCCAAAGTTATTTGAGAATTTATTGTTAGTTTTTTCATTTTGGCATAAAAGAGAGCATCTGATATTATTTTTTGCGCAATGGCTGATTGTTCTTCAGTTAGAACTTTGAGTTGAAGTCCAATTGATTTCCCGATTACTTCCCAGTCATTATCTTCACTACCTGTTAATATTTTTTGAGCCTGATCTAGAATTTGAGACTGCTTCGTATAGAGGTCCTGTTTTTTTTTCTTTATTTTAGTGGGTGGAACTGCGAAACCATCGTTTTGTGTTTCATTTCCAGTAATCTGCAAATAAAATAAAATGAAATTAATTTCAGATGCCATCGACGACAGAGGAATGGATAGAAGTGAGCTCGGACTTTGAAAGCAAATGGAATTTCAATCATTGCGTAGGCGCAATCGACGGAAAACATATTGCAATTAAAAAGCCGCCAGACAGTGGATCACTTTTTTTATAATTATAAGAAATTTTTTAGTGTTATTCTGTTAGCAGTAGTAAACGCTAATTATGAATTTATATACGTTCACGTGGGTACAAACGGATGTGTTTCAGATAGTTCCGTGCTGCAAAAGACTAAATTCTATGAGAAGTTGATGGAAGATGGGTTAAATTTACCAAGTCCGTCAACGTTAACAAATTCAAACATCACTGCACCTTACGTTTTTGTAGGAGACAGTGCATTCGCGCTTGATAAAAACATTATGAAACCATTTCCTCTAAAGAACATAGCTCACGATAAGCGAATATTTAATTACAGGCTCTCAAGAGCTAGAAGGGTGGTGGAAAATGCATTCGGAATTCTATCCTCTAGATTTAGAATATTTCGTCGTGCTATTTCCATAGATATAGATAACGTGAACACAATCGTCTTATCTAGTTGTGCGTTACATAATTATTTATCAACTTCCACTTAAAAATCAGCGCAATGAGCAAGGAACTGAAGTGCGACAATTATTTACAAGTTATTTTAATAATGAAGGCGTAGTTTCATTTCAAGAGCAAATGTTGTCGGTTGTACCCTTTGAGTTATACAACACTAGAGGAGCAAACCACATTACCGCGCGTCGAAAAAAGTGTAACCACTATCCAAACGCGACGACGTAGCTTTGAAACTAATAACAATTTTAAGTAAACATATATCTATCTCACTTACACAAGTTGCGAAAACAACATCGTCGTCGTAAGATTAGATAAAGATAGACACACAAACATGCAATGGCGGGTTGGTGTGGCTTACTATATGAAATTTTACCTAAAATATATAAATAAAATGAGTTTTTTTAAGCTGAAGTTAATTGTTTTATATTAAAAAAGTATATTTTATTATAAAATCTTTATTAGGTCCCCTTAGAAAAAAAAGGAATACAAAGCTTATCAGATGAATATAAGTAAACATAATGATGAAATAAAACGTATTTTTATGGTTCTAATAAATGAAACAATATAAAATAGGAATCTAATACAATATAATTAATATAAAATTTATATGAAATTATAAATAATATAAAATTATTAATATAAAATAGGTAATAAAATATATTTAATAGATAATTCATGAATAAACTAAAATAAGAATAATTTAATTATTTTGTATGAAAGTTTAAACGTAGTTTTTATTATAATTTCCAAAATATTTAAAATCAGAGGTAACAAATTAACTTACTCCATTAATTATATAGTCTCCCATTAATGTAGGATAATCACAAATGCGGAAAAGTGGCAACATTGAACCTAAATGGCAATATTCGGTAATTTTATTTAATTATTTGAGGTTTTTTTACGTTTATATGAAAACAAGAACTAAAAATTATGTGTTGAAAGTGATGCCGCTTGATTTATTACGTTTTTGTGACCTTGAATAGCATTCTTTCACTACACATTAACCCATTTTTGTCGCGGCTCAATTCTGTCGGCGTCACATTGAACAATGAACTCACGTTAGCTAGGCATATGGCTGTGGCCATATGTGCAGTGGCAACGCTTTGGCGCGGTTATTACTGATCTAGGGTTATATAAATCAATGGTTGTACCCCAATAAAAAATAATAATTTTCTAAAAAAAAACTGTGTGTTATTTTCAAAATGAACTTACACTTCCACTACTGCCAGCACCATCATCCAAGCTATCCTGACCAGTTCTTTGTGAAAGATCTTTTTCATCAAGAAATGTAAGATATTCGTAGTACCAAAGCTTTGGACAGTAAATATCTTGAATTCCCGAGCCAGTTTTCATGGAATCTCTAACCTAAAACAAATAATTTAATGACGTGAGTACCGGACTTTGTATTTTTCATTTTTAGTAGACATTACGCATGAAGAGTACCTAAACATTAGCCTCGCCAGTTTGAAAAAAATACTCACCTTTTTTGATTCACGTTTGTACGTTGTTCTTAAATTATCAATTTTTTTTTCATATCAGCTAATGTTGCATTTTTACAAACTTGTTTGAAAACTTTTAAAAGTCTTTCATAGGACTTAGTTCTCAAGTCTCTATTTGAGTAATCTGCTGCCGAAGTGTCCCATAAGCATCTACATTCTTTGTAATACTCCAAAAATAAAACAAAATATTCACGGTCTGACACCGAATCGCTTTCCCCGTCCGATGACATTTCAATGCGCGCGAGTAGGTACACGTCTGAACTGGAACGCTGGTCGTGTGTGACTTAGGGATGTTCGATGATCATCGATGTTCGATGATCATCGATGTTAGAAATTAAAACATCGATGTTTTAACATCGATGTTACCATATCTTAAACATCGAAACATCGATGTTGCCACATGTCAAACATCGATGTCAATGAACCAATAATCGATTAATAAGAACTCGTGAACAACGCGAACCCGCGAAATCAATATCAACTAAATATTTCATCTCCTATTAAAGCTTTAAAACTTTGAATAATTAAGGATTCCTAAATGCATCGATCACCTAAAAAATATCATTATGTTGTGTCAAACTCCCTGTTAAGTATGAACTGTAATATCACAGTTGTAACTACTTTCGCTTTGGTATTATGGAGTAATTGTCGGTTGTCGCCTAATAACTATTCTACATAAATTGATATTGAAATTAATTGTTTTTTCCTTGATGTCTACACCCACATAATTTTGAAACTATATATATATCAACACAATTTAATTATATTTAGCTGTTCTTTTGAGTTTGGGATAACAAGTTTGTTGTTTCCTTGGAGTTTATGAAAATAAATCACTGGGCGACCGTGAGCGTAGGCAATTTCACTGCAGAGTGCATTCTACAGTGCTTTTTATAAATGGCTGTGGATAGTTACTGCTTCAGTTGCTTGATCAAAAATCGTGTGAACAAAGGTGACGGAAAAGTCTATTATTTTGTTTTTGTGTAGTTTGTTAATTTTCCTTCTATAATCATTTCTTTTATTTCGCGATTTGATTAGTTAATATAAAACGTAAATAAGGATAGTAAATTTTTTAATACCAGATTTATAATTATATAGAAACATTTAAATATCAAAATAATAATATTCATCATTATCGGCAAAAAATATAACAAATTAACTAAATATTTGTTAAGTTTTTCCCATTTTTCAAATTACTATTTCACACTAAATGTTTTATTAATTTCTTTAATTTCATTAATAATAAACCATAAACAACACAACTAATTTTTATTCATTTAATTTTAACCTACTGAATAGGTACATGTGCTATAACATCGATAATGGCCAACATCGATGTTTTGAGTAGGATAAACATCGAACTGTAACATCGATCATCCCTAGTGTGACTGTGACGTTTTATCGGACGAATGGTTCTATACACCGTCCGATTTAGGATCCGATTTTAGAAAAAGGACGGTCGGAACATCCGATTCTCCGATTTTGTAATAATAATAATAAAATTAGGACCTGTTGCACAATACATTATCCAATTTCATCCGATAATTAGGATCGGATTGGATAGGATCAGAAGGTGTGGATCATGCTTTAGCTTTATGTAAGTAAACAACCGTATACTTCCGAGCGCGCGCTTGGTAGTTGCGTAAACAGTAACAGTAACAGTAAACACTGCGCGCTCGCTGTCGAATTGCGACGTCACGTCACAGGGAACGAGCTGGCAAAAATTAAAAAATTAGCGAAACTTCAAAACGTTATAACTTTCGTATTTCTGCACCAATTTGGATGAAACAAAAACTATTGTTATTTTCATAAACATAGCTTTAAAGCTATATAGGCTACTATTTTATTGTCAAATTATCACATGTTGGTGTGACCCATTGTACTGTTTTTTTTTTGCTGCAAAATGAGATCGTGAGACGTGGCACGTTAACCTTTAATATATAACTAATTTTAATCACATTATTGCGGTTTAATTCTTTTTAATCTTAAAAATTACAGTAATAACAGTCGTATTGTTTTGAATTTATTTACACCGCTGGGCCTTCATACAATATGTAGATCGGTCGGGCGACTGATCTGTATCTGTATACGATTTTTCGCTGTCACCGAGCGATAGTGTTATAATGTATATGTGTGTGTGAAATTGTTATGTTATATTTTTAATTGTTATGTGTCAGTTTCGTAGTAACACGATTGATTTTGTATGCGCAGATTTCCCGCCGCAGAAAAAGATTATCTGTCATTTTCTGCGAGGAAAAATGCTATGGCTACTCCCCTTTGATCTGCCGGTGATCCGTGTTGCTCTACCCGCAGCCTGTAGACGAATTGTACTCATCAAACTCCCAATGCACTGCGTATTCAAAGCAATTAATTCAGGATGATGTTGGAGCTGTCACGCTTTTGAAGCATATCACGTATGGTTACTGCGGCACGCGTGGATAGCTTTAATAGATAGATAGATAAATAACTTATATCCTACAAACGGTGGTCATATCGGTTTAAGCGATCTCTACCTGATAAACCGAACATAAAAGGACATTGTAATTTTATATTTTGACGGATACGTGCAGCGTACTATAAAAAATAAACTGAAAAAAAGAAATAAATGTTATTAAAAGTAATATTTAGCTTGGTATATTTAGCTACGAGTATGAAATAATTTTTCGCAAAAAAATTGGCTTCCTACTCACCGAATATGGAAAGCAAGATAAAAATAATTACACGGTGACACTTTTTTCTACCTGGGAGCAGTTACTGTCTTTACCATAAGGTCACACGGGGCCCGTGCCCAAGGCCCCTATCATCACGGGGGCCCACGTGACGGAAGGCATCGGCCTTATTCGCTTACGCTATACAATCTTTCTTCTATTTTAGAAAAATATAACCTGACAAAAAATATGGAGTAAATGAGGGCGTTGTTAGGACTATCTGGCAACCCTGAGCCACACATTGCCGGAAAAAGTGGCATTGACAGATTTCCTAGGTAGAAAATAATATGTAGTTCCGCATTTCGCCGCCATCTAAACGTTTTGTCGGGCTGCACAGTCGCCTCACTTATAGTCTGGATTTTTTTTCGGCAATCTATGTATTTATAATCTACGAGATAAAAACATAATTTTGTACTGCTTAATAAAAAGATTTAAGGGCAAATGATTTTTTTATTTAATACGCCAATTTTCAGCTACAAATATTAGATTTTATAGCAAATAATTGTTACGATTCTTATTTTTAGATATGTTTAGCCTTCTCTATTTTAATGTAAGAAATAAAAAGAATTATAGAATATTTTCCTTTTTTGGAAAGACATTTAAGTTATTACTTATATTATTTTTTTTAGAATAGGGTGACAAACGAGCACACAGTTCACCTGATGGTAAGTGGTTGCTGTGGCCCATAGACATCTACATTTATCCTCGATTACGAATCAAAATGCAGATGTGTCGTCACCCGTGAGGACTAAGATGGAATGCCTCATTTCCAGTAAAAAGGGTCTCCGGTTCTCTACACTCACCATACGAAACACAGCAGCATTAAGCTACTATAGATAGAGCCGACCCATTCGTGCTACAACTATACTACTAATATAACTGCAGCATGGCTCTACCACGTATAAATATATATTTAAATCTCTTTGCTTCTTTGAAAGAAAGTTTATGAAAAAATCATTAAAGTTTACGTTTTCCTACGAAATTATCGTCCCCGCTATGAAATATTTCAAATATTTTACCTCATTGTTATATGGCGCCGCCCTGGTGGCAAAAAAAATCGCACATTAAAGACATACCTATTATTTGATTTTTACCAATTAACTATAATAAATATAAGATCATAGCAGAAAAATGTATTTGTCATTCACTTGTTTTTACTTTCCAACAGGGCCCCAAGTTCTTTTATGCCCAAGGGCTCCGGTATGGCCTACGACGGCGTTGCCTGGGAGTCCGACTGCGTAGCTTATCTACCACTGTCTTACATAATATAGTTGCTGTCAAATAGCAGTGCTTGCAGTGCTGTGTCCTGCTCTGAAGAGCATAGAGAGCCGGTATAACTACACAGTACGAGATATTATGTACATCTTACTCCTCAGAGGTGATAACACATCTGTAGTCTAGTAATTCTATATCGTGAGTATTTTTCGGCAACTTACGTACACCCTTACCCTTACTCACAGGTCACTTTATCCTCTTCAATGGTTGCCTGGTAGAGATCGCTTCTAAGCGATGAGGCCGCCAATTGTACCTACCTTTAAATAATTTATGTTATTTTCTCTCACATTTCTTTGTAGTGTACAATAAAGTATATTTCATTCATTCATTCATTAGTCTTCTTTGTTTTTTTTTTTTGAGCGGATTTCAAATAAAATGACGCGTTACGTAAGTGGAACTGTTGTAATGGAACTGTGAAGTTTTCATAAATCGAAATGGACTTAAATGTGGATATTTCGATGATAAATTTAATAAATTGTCCTATAGTGCAAAAATATTAAGAATCTTTTTAATAATATTCATTAAAAATCCATTTTAAGGGGCCGTATACTGCAATATTTATTCAGTTTTGTAACTTTTCTAATTACAGTATATATAAAATAAAACTATTATTATTCATATAACTTTTATTATTTGAGTTAAATCAAAGAAAAATCTTTTTGAAAACTAAGCTTATTATAAAATTCTTCGTAGAAATTTAGATAATCTACTGTGTAAAGCTCCATTACGTAACTTTTCAGATATTTCGGGGAGATAAATATCATTTACCACAATATTTGAAACAAGTTTGATATCAAACTCTATTAACGAAATAAAATAATATGAAAATTAACACTATTAAACTTTTAAAAGCACTCAGATCATCAAGATTTGTAAGATAAACGTAAAAAATTAAACTAATATAAACTGTGGGACAGTTACGATAATGGAATAATGTGTTACGAAAAGGAAATGCTTAGAGTGTATGCACATATACACCATTTTTCCATAAGTACTAAAATAATACCTAATTACTATAATTTTAATATTTTTAGAATATCGTCAGTATTTTTTTATAAGAGAAAATTTTATTAACTTTTATAGAATCTATAAAAAAAAATTAATTGACTATGTATGGATCATAAACCAGTTTCCCTTACTTTAGTACTTAGTGATAAAACATAAAAGGTTTGTATCTATAAAATTTATACTTAACTGTGTAACTGTAACTAACTTACGCGCTTTCCTGTTTGTAAATTTTATAATGATTACAAATTGTGTCAACCAAAAATACCTTATTTGCAGTTTTGTTTTTACTTTTAGCTTACACTCTCTTTTTCCTGCAGTACAGCTTGTTATAATTTCTCAGATAAAATATTTCCATTTCTTCTTTTACTTTATTCTATATATATTTATTACTAATTTTTCATTTTTGTTTACTTCTTTGTGCAGATTTTGTTTACTTCTTTGAATTTGTTTTCTCAAACGTCCTACTAGTAAATTTAATCTTTCTTGATTTCTTTTCGATTTAGTTAAAGCATTATTTAAAAAAACATATTTTCTTCTTCAAACGATTATTAATTTTAATGTCATATTTCTCTTAATTTTAATTTTAATCTTGGTTCAGAAGTCTTACTTTCTTGTTTTCTTTCTTCAGAAGATATGTTCTTTTCTTTTTTTGCTGTTTTGATTTCTCCAGTATCTTCTTTTTTCTGTTTTTTTTTTCTTCTCTGAGCTCATTTATCTTTTTTGACATTTTTTACTCGTTCTAATTCCATTTTCTTGTAAACTTCATACTTTTTTGATCTTTTTTCAAATTTTCTTCCGAGAAAATTTGAAAAAAGATCAAACGTTTTGCCCGTTCAGACTCCGTGAGAGAGGCATTCTGTTTTTTAGGTAGGTTTTAAAATATAACTTTTAAAAATATCTGAAAGATGAAAAAAAAAACATATTTTGTAGCTGCAGATATATTCAGATCTAGACATGCCCCTATAATTCCGTTACGTAACAAAATTAGTTCCGCTAATACATAACGTTACGTAATTGATGTTACGAAAAGTGAGCTTGAAATTGAAATCAATCATTTTTTAAAAAAATTAATGAATAATAAGGCTTTCGTGTTACAAATTATCAACATACTGTTGTGAGAGAAAATTAAGCAAAAAAACCAAAACATAGCAACCATCTTACCTGAGAAAACACGAATTTGTAATGGAACAAAATTTTAACACACACAACCACCACAGCGTTTCGTACAAATTGCGCATAGAAATTACGTCAAATTGACAGACAGACGTTCAAATTTTGTTTGACGTTTACTTTAAAATGTTACTAGAAGTGCGAAAAATCTAAAAATTTTATATATTTTCACTTTGTAAGTACCTCTTACACGCGTTACGTAAAAGAAATTTCCGCCAACCTTGTTAGATGACAACAATTAAAATGAATCATCTATTTTATTTATTTTACAAAACTCTAAAACATGCATTTATTTTGTGCTCTTGAATATAACTGTAACAAATATATGAACTGTTTTAACAAAGATTTGTCTAAATCAGATCCTTTTGTTGTCAAGGTATAGGGTGGACATGTTAAAATTAATGGTTTCGTCCATATAAATGTTTACTTTATAGCATTATTTTGCAGTTTTATTAAGTTTTTTTAAATTTCAAAGTAATCTTTATATGAACTGGAATATCCATATTGTTACCGACAAAAACAAAAAACTTGACTCACTTATGAATAAACTATTGAAAAAGTAAGTGGACAGCGCAGTTTTCCTGTGGTCATTTTTTTTGAAATCCGCTCTTTTATAGGACAGGGTGACAAACGAGCACACCGTCCACCTGATGGTAAGTGGTTGCTGTGGCCTATAGACATCTACATCTATCCTCGATTACGAATCAAAATGCAGATTTTTATATACGTCGTGGCCAGATCTTAGAACAGATCATATCATAAAGGAGTCTATCATTTCGTGAAATGATGCCATTTCATGACACACTGTTTGTTGACCATGTATGAATAGAGATCATTTAACGGTATTAATAACTAAACAAAATTGCTATTTCATGATATTACGGTCAGATCGTCATACTTACATCCCACCGCTGGGCAAGGGCTTCTTCTCATTTCTGAGAGCGTTTTAGGGGAAGGAAATATCCGCCGTGTTGCCCCAATGCGTGTTGGCAAACTTAACATGCCTTTGATATATTTTTCGGTAAATCAGCACTTAAAATTGCAATTAACTGTACTACCACGGCTCTTTAAGCTCGCCACGTACATACAGAATTCCGTTTCGGGATTCCGTATGTGTGAGGCCGGCCTTAATGTATTTAGGAAAAGTTAAAATTTCCAAAAAGTTGCAACGAGGTTTCCCGTTTCTATAGTGCGTATTGACCTTTACAAAGACAGCTGTATGTCACAGATTTTTATGTGTCAGTGCGTGCTTTTGAAGCATGTGTTATTGAAGCAAAAATCAATCGTATTTAGAAAACTGATTAACACCTGGAGATTTCATTGAATTATGTATAATTCTCTTAACAAAGTCAACGAAAGGGGTATGGATATAGATTAAAACTGTAAGTAAAAGAGTATTGTCTATTAACTTATATATCTGCAAAATTATGAAACGAATCTACTTTGCCATTAAACGTAGTAGGTTTATCTAGCCTAAAGACCCATTATAATTTTATAACTCAGACGAAAGTAGTTTGTGCGTTTTAAAATACACATATTACTACACAAGCAACCAGCATTCTTTTTTATATAGAGAAAAACGTTTTGCTTGGTAGAGCCATCCTGCAGCTATATTAGTAGTAGATATAGTTGTTACACGAATGAGTTGGCTCGACCGGGGAAGGACCACGCTCTCACAGAATACCGGCGTAAAATAGCAGCTTAACGCTGTTGTGTTTCGTGTAGTGAATGTAGAGAACGGGAGACCCGTTTTACTGAAAAGGAGGCATTTCACCTTAGTCCTCAATCCTCATGGGTGACAACGCGTCTACATTTTGATTCGTAATCGAGGATAGATGTAGACGTCTATGGGCCACAGCAACCACTTACCATCATGTGGAATGTGTGCTCGTTTGTCACCTTGCCTATAAAAAATCTATAATACAGCCTCACGGTTCCATATAATACGTAAACATTTACGCCTGTCACCTAGAGGGGTAGACAGAGACTAGACTTCCCTTTGACACAATCCTGAGTCAAGATTGTACCAAAGGGAAGTCTTGTCAGGATTCCTGACAAACCTCTCTCGCCTCCTTTACATCCATATACCAACGCACACATGCTCGACGGTTAAGGGTACTCAATCTGGCCCGTTTTCAATATGTCGTTAATTTGGTCGATAAACTTTCGTCTAGGGCATCCTTTGCCGACTCTGCTGTTTACTAAGTTAAAAAAGTAGTTTTAAGAAAACCTGACTGCGTTAAAAACTTGCACAAAGGAGATTTTTTATACCCTCTCTCTCATCCACCACCCACTCCCACATCCAAACTGAATCTAATCACTGACATCCCATATAAATAGACATACATTTTACGTGATTGAGCCTTGCTGCAGTTATATTATGGTTGCAACTAAAGACCGGATTATATGCAACATAAAAAGTCTAAAATATGCATGCAAATATGCAATAAAATAGCAAAAATATGCACGAAAATCTATTAAAAGGCCCAAAATACGCAACATGAAATAATGAAAAATATTAGCTCAACGATAACAATCGTATTTGCGAAAATATCAAGTACAAAATATATTTAACAATGAAATTTACAATTTAAGTTCAAAAATATATACGAATAAGTACTGTCTCAAATCTTTTGTAGACAAATTGTGCTTACGAAAGCTTAATACATTTTTGTTAGCGGAAAAGGACCGTCCTATGTCCATTGAGATCACTGGGCAGAATTGGGTGGCATCTTTGGACTTATTGTATTGGGCTAAATTTCACCCGCTCCGTTGATGAAGCTACTAATTAGGCATACGGGTACAAACCTTTCTTTGCGTTTACTCGGAAATATTTCTGACAACGAGGAGTTCATAAGACGAATTTTCTTCATAAGTCGGAGTCTTTGGTGTGAAGCATCGGAACGAGATGGAGATCGAACGAAATGTGCATTGCAATATGAAAATGCATATAATCCAGTCTCTAGTTCTAACAATGAATGAGTCGACTCAACTGGGGAAGGACCACGCTCTCACAGAATACCAGCATAAAATAACAGCTTAATACTGCTGTGTTTCGTATGGTGAGTGTAGAGAACCAGATGTTTTTTTTATAGGATAGGGTGATAAACGAAGCACACAGTCCACTTTATGGCAAACGGTCGCTGCGCCCCAAAGACATCCACATCCATCCTCGATTACGAATCGAAATGCAGATGCGTTGTCACCCGTGACGACTAATATGGAATGCCTCGTTTCCAATAAAAAGGGTTATCGGTTCTCTACACTCACCATAATAAACACTATTTCACGCTGGTATTCTGTGAGAACGTGGTTCCTCTCAGGTCGACCAACCCATTCCTGCTACAACTATACTACTAATATAACTTTAGGTGATAACGCATCTGCATTTTGGTTCTAAATCGAGTATAGATGTAGACGTAGTATGAGCCACAGCAAGTGGACTGTGTGCTCGTTCGTCACGCTTATTCTATAAAAAAAACGTACGCACATACTCGAGTCGGGTAAAAATAAGAAAAAATAGGAATTTGAATTGCAAAACAATACACAAGTCTAAGTTTTGTACGCATCTTTTCAGAACTGTCAAGAGATAAGATTGTAATCAGTACACAATGGAACCAGCGAAGCAAGAACCTAAGGCCAAAGCTCCCAAGGTACTTTCTTCGTCAACTTTGAACATCAGCTATTGACGTCGAATAATGCTCTATCGTCGTGTAGTAGGTTCAGAATTATCCACCAGCCCATAGCATCCCGTAAGTGTCGTGAGAGGTGACAAAGGGAAAAAATCAGGAGATGGGCAGTCTCTTCCTAGTAACGACTAAAAATAATAAGAGCAATCATATTTGCAATAGTTGCCAAGCGTGGGAACTATTCCAAATATCGCCCCTGAGAGATAACCTATGGGGGAAGCTTGTGACCAGCAGACTTTTATAGGCTGTTACAATAATCCTAACTGATTGCGGACCCTTAATGTGCGCAACCGTAACACTCATCTGGGAAACTATGTACTCCGCCTAGAAGAATTGAAATTGTTCACGGCTAAGCAACTCCTATTCATTGAAGACATAGGGCTTAGCCGTGAACTATAGCCATAGCTGCAATCACAATAAATCTTTTAGGTCCCAGTGATACTGGTCTTCTTACCTAGACCTGCATAGCTGCTCGAACATAATAAAAAAACGGTATTGTTATGGATGCATGTTATTCCTGGAGGAGTAGGCAAAGTTCAAAGACCAGCTTTCTAAACCACATTTAACCTAATATATGGGTTTAAATAAAAATTGTCAAACAAGTGACAGGTGCCTAGCTCATACTTTTTTCAGAACAAGTTCCCGCCTTGTCGTTCAGGGGGCTTAGTAGCCGTGGCTTGATCACCCGCGGTGAACAAAGAGGAACTCACTTGGCTGGCCCGAGGTGGCCACTCCGAGTGGGTTTGGTGAGCCCACTTCGGATGTGTGTTGATAGGCTACGGCGACAGGGATGTTTTCTCTCTCTGGCGCTGTAGCGAGGTAGAGTCGCGGAGGAAGATGAGTGTTGGTAAGGCGATGTGCCACTCGCCCTAACCTCTGCGACTCTGGCGGGGCACGCCACACCGTTGATGCGGTGGTGGTGGGGCCACTAGGGGAGAGGAGTGACGTTATTGTGAGGTGGCGCTCTCCTAAATCTGCGGCTGGGGCAGGAAGGTTAGTACTTCCGAGTGCTCATTTTTCCTGGCCCCACAGCCTCCGCGCATCGGACACAGGGGCGTCCGTTGCGGATGTGAAATTGGAGGCCGCAGAGGAAGACGCGCCATGTGTTCTAGTGCGCCTTGCCTGAGAAGGAGATGGGGTGGAGTAGTCTTCTCCCGAAAAGGGACTGTCTTGGAGCGGCCGACGCTAATGGGGTCGCAGTTGTGTGCGTTTCCGTGGCCCAATATGCGACGAAGGTGGAACACCATGGAGTTTTAGTCTTTGTGAGTCCGACATAACCCGTTTTTGTCCCCGCGAGGCGAGTATGCGTAGGCATTTCCCCATGTAAAAAAGGTGCTTAGCCCATCGCCAATTACTAAAATTAAATTATAATTTACTTCATTTATTGGCGTTTAAAATGAATTTAATCGATAAATTAAATTACAAACCCAATATCTTATTAGATGCCTTTACCGACATGCTAGACAAGAAGCAGTATAAATAAGGGACCAGTAAGTTCCAGATTTAGATGGGCTCTTTAAGTCCTAGGCCAATATGGGATCTATAAGGCCCAGACCAACAAAAGAGCTTACTTGTTTCTAAAAGGCCGACAACGCACCTGCAATTCCCCTGGTGTTGCAAGTTTTAATGGCGGCAGTGGTTACACTAGGTGAGCCGCATACCGCGCCATATTCCATAAGAAATATGAGGCTGTTGTCTCTATATAGCTTCTTTTAAACGCGTTCGTTATGCGTACGACAAAGGAATGGAATCAGTTGTTAGAATTTGTCTTCCTATTCGATTACAATGCGGGTACCTTCAAGGAAAGTATAAACAAGATTTTGTTAAGGACGCTTTTGCAAATCAAGCAAAATTAGGGTGTTTTTCGGTGGTAGATTTTGTGACAAAACTAAACCAAACCGAATATAGGAAAAAGCTACCATGTATAGATTGGTTCTTCATCTGCAAGTATTTGTAACTCTTTTGTTGAAAATAATAATTTTTTATATTGTAAAAACGAACTTCCGTTGCCATTTTCTACAAAATTAACGATATAGGCTCGAGTTTCGGTATATTTTTTGGTTTATTATCAACATATTTTAAAAATTTAAAATATACTATAAGTAGACAGACATATTCAATTTAAAAAAATGTGTTTATTTTTTTTTTCAAAATGTCACAAATAGTCGTAGAAAAAATAAAAACTGATGCACATTTTTTCACATATTTTGCTAATACGGATGAATGATAAACTATCGCAATAAGGGTTATTTAATTTTTGGTACCTGTTTTGATTTATTGTACAAAGATTTGGTAAGCGGTAACTGTTAACTGTGTAGTGGCTGTGTTCGAATGTCCACTACTCCATGTCGTCTCGTGGGTGTCGTAAGCGGCGACGGGGGGAAACTGAAACAGGTGATGCGCAACAGCTTCTTCCTGATAACAACCTTTTAAATGAAGCAAATATAGCAAAATTCGCGCTAAAAGAAAATATTTGAGAGACGTCTACGTTCAGCAGTGGGCTTATTGTACTGCCATGTTAGAAGATGTTATGCACTATGCCACAATTTTGCTGCATATAGTGGACACTAAGATAAGAGACGTCCGCAATGGAATAAGTAACGTTTTTTTAAATGTATTTGGTGACAAACGAGCACATAGTCAACCTGATGGTTAGTTAATGCTGTGGCCTGTAGACATCCACATTTATCCTCAATTAAGAATCAAAATGCAAATGCGTTGTCACCTCTGAGATCTAAGATGGAATGTTTCGATTCTAGTAAAAAGGGTCTCCGGTTATCTACACTCACCATACGAAACACAGCAGCATTACGCTGCTACTTTGCGCTGGTATTCGGTGGGAGCGTGGTCTTGCTGCAGTTGTGCCGACTCAATCTTGCTACAACTATAATATAGCGGCAGCATGGCTCTACTATATAGTTCTAATTATGTAGGCTTAAGTTTTGCTTTGGTTTCCCTTGACCCATTCGTTCTACAACCATGGTATAGCTGCAACATGACTCTACAATAAGACCAAAAGGTAGAGTTTTAACCATAATTTTAATTTTATCAGGAATCAGTGAGCAAACAAGCTACCACTGTCCGTGGACTACAATGCGGGCGGGGTTTGACCACTGTACGCTGTACGAAGCAATTCACGCGAGTCGTTTCATACGGGATAGTTTTAATCGTTGTACTGTTAATTGCTATATTTGTTGTTGAATTATTGGATTATATTAATTGAGGCAAAATTGGTATTTTCTTTTCACGCTCTGCAACATTGGCGGCCAACCGTATAGCGGTGTAGGAATACCCCATATCATTCCGTGGGCGACAGAGGCAACAGGAGATAGATAGCAGCGTGTTTGTAATAACATCAATAAAATAAAAAGCCCACCTCCCCCTTCTGAGATAATCTTTAGGAAGGCCTATGTTCAATAATGAACTTTTGACTGTAATGATGAACTTCAGCGACCTTTGCGCTACTTAGCGCTTTTATATTCCGACGTCTGACATTTAAATTTTTTTTGAAATCTTAATTCGCCATATTTGTATGTACATTGCATTCTGTCCTAAATCGTCGTCGCCATTTTAATGCATAAGTTTTTTTTTGTTAAACGATTGGAGGCAAAGGCAACATTACAATTTTTTGTGCTGTGACCTTCAATCAACAATACCAACTAGTAAACGATGCAGCAAAGCAAACATCAGATAATAGTAATTGTCGATCACCGCCCATGAACAACTGCTATAACAGGAGAATTGAAGGTGCGTTGGCGGCCTTTTAAATAGGAGTTTGCTATCGATCACTAATAAAGAACTATTAGTGATCGATGGAGTTTGCTCAAAGAGAGACGAGAGTAAGATGGCAGCTTAAAGATACAAACCACTCAAGACGTCACCTATTGGTGCGTTCATATAGGTTAGCATAGTTTCTTAGAATTCACAGTTGCTATCGCGTTTCATAAGTCGACAGCTCGTTGGTCTAGTAGTCGTAAACGCGGCAGTTGATCATGAAGTGACGGGTTCGAATCCCGGTTCGGTACAAAAATTAGTTATTGAGGTTTTCTGTTAAGAAATTCAGTAGCATCTGGAGTCAGAATGTTGATTTCATCCCCGTGCCTCTAAAAGTACGTAAGGCCGTTGGTCCTACGCTTCTCTTCGTTCGTGTCGGCTTATCGGTCAGTTTACCGTTCAAACGTCACACTACGCGGCAAACGTCCCGATACCAGCTACACCATCTGCATGCCTGCCGGTCCACCCCTGTACGTTTCACAAGGAGTTTTGTTCCGCGTACGACCTCTCTGTGAAATAGTTTACCACCGGGGATTTTTCCGGACCGATACGACCTGAGGACCTTCAAGAAAAGAGCTTACTCCTTTCTAAAGGGACGGCAACGTACCTGCAGTTCCCCCTGGTGTTGCGGTTGATCATGGGCGGCGGTAGTCACTTAACATCAGGTGAGCCGCATGCTCGTTTGCCCCCTCTTCTATAAAAAAACCCACAGTTTAAAGACGTGCACCTGTCCTGACCTGCGCAGATGGCGAGTGTCTGTTGAGACTCACTGCCGTGACCAAAATACGGTCTGAAGAACATTAGGTACATAACATAATAATTACGTTATTGTTATCGTGAACTGTTGAAAACAATTAATATGAAATTTTCTGCTAGATTATACTCGATGACATTAAAAAATGGATCCAGATCAGCAGGCAAGCGTTGCACCCTACTGGCCCGGTACGTGAACTTTAAACTTATCTCTCCTTTTTTTAGAATAACGGCGACAAACGGGCACATAGTCCACCTGATGGTAAATGGATTCAGTGACCTATAGACATCTACATTTATTCTCGATTAAGAATCAAAATACAGATGCGTTGTCACCCCTTAAAACTTAGACGGAATGACTCGTTTCCAGAAAAATACGTATCCGGTACTCTAAACTTTTCATACGAAACACAGCAGCATTACGCTGCTACTTTACGTTGATATGCTTGGAGTAACCATAACATAGCTAAAGCGTCGCTCTACCACGTATAAAATACCTTTCGCTCTAAGCTATGTACTCCCGCAATTCGTTTTTATCATCATCATATCATCATAGTCCATCGCTTTGACCGTGTGGTGTCAGTATAAGAATATCCTCTACCACATATCAGCTCGTGGGTGTCGTAAGAGGCGATAGAGGGAATCACGCTCTCACAGAATACCAGCGCAATATATATAGATATATATATATATATATATATATATATATATATATATATATATATATCAACGTGTCCCAAAATTCAACGATAAGCCGACACCGGTGGATAGACCTGCCCCGGACTAATCGGGGAAAAAAAGAAAAAAAATATATCACAATTATATTTTAAGTTATATAAAAAAAATTAAATTCTTCAGAAATTGAGACCGTTTATGATATTTTTCACTACCATGACCACAATTTTTTTTAATATTTGTTTCTTTTTTTTTATAGGCAACCTGAATAGCACAGCTATCTACCACAATTCTTAAAAAATCCAGAATAACTCTTGTTTTATCACGAAAATTAATGAAACTTATTTTATTCCCTAAATTTTTGGAGACTTTTACTTTTAACCAAATTTAACTTATCGTGGTGTAAAAAAAAAGTATGAACACTAGTATGGCAAGTTTTTTTAAAAATTGACGAAACTAACTAACATTCCAAAATGGTATAATACTCTAGGCAAACAAGTTATAAAAAATATGGGTCTATGATTTCTTAACAGGGGCCAAATTCTTTAAATTGTAATTGTCAATAATCACTTTTACTACATGCCCAAAATGGGTTCTTGTTACAATTGCTATGATCTGCAAACTGAACTGACCTGGCATTATTTTGGACTACGATTGTGTGTTTTGTGATTTAGAGTTCTGGTGCATTTTGGACTGTTTGGCGTTTAACATGCCGCAACCGTACACACCACAAAAATATGCATTTAATACCGATGTAATGCTAACGCTGCTAGCAGACTGTATCAAAAAGATACCCAAATGCTCATCTTTGAGCATTTGGGTATCTTTATCCTGATTATCGAGTGTTTATTAATATGCATCAAACGTTTTCGGAGGTTCGTATGCCATCCAGTAGGAGAAGCGCTGGGAGACCTAGATTGGATCGTGATGAAGAAGTTATCAATGAGATAGAAAATGATTCGACTACTTCGGTACGTGCCATAGAAGAAGCTACAGGAATCCCGAAAGTCCAAATAATGCCAGGCCAGTTAAGTTTGCAGGTAGATTCCAGTACAAAAAGCCATGCCAAAAGTCTATAGTATAGTCAAATAGTATGTACGAGAGCCACGTAAGTTGAATTGGGAACGGTGCGCAGTAAACAAAGGAGCAGAGCGTACTAAACTGACTTGCTGAGAATAATAACAGCTTCTCTACCTGCCCTGTTATTGTCTCTTTTTAACGTAAATATCTCTATCTATCTATCTCTCTCTAAAATATAAGGTATGCATGCCCCATTAAAATTCCTAGAAATTGTAACAAGAACCCATTTTGGGCATGTAGTAAAAGTGATTACTGACAATTACAATTTAAGGAATTCGGCCCCTGTTAAGAAATAATAGACCCATATTTTTTTATAACTTGTTTTCCTAAAGTATTATACCATTTTGGAATGTTAGTTAGTTTCGTCAATTTTTAAAAAAACTTGCCATACTAGTGTTCATACTTTTTTTTTACACCACGGTAGGTTAAATTTGGTTAAAAGTAAAAGTCTTCAAAAAATTTAGGGAATATAAAAAAGTTTCATTAATTTTCGTGATAAAACAAGAGTTATTCTGGAGTTTTTAAGAATTGTGGTAGATAGCTGTGCTATTCAGGTTGCCTATAAAATAAAAAGAAACAAATATTAAAAAAATTGTGGTCATGGTAGTGAAAAATATCATAAACGGTCTCAATTTCTGAAGAATTTCATTTTTTTTATATAACTTAAAATATAATTGGGATATATTTTTTTTTCTTTTTTTCCCCGATTAGTCCGGGGCAGGTCTATCCTCCTGTGTCAGCTTATCGTTGAATTTTGGGACACGTTGTATATATATATATATATATATATATATATATATATATATATATATATATATATATATAGAGATTCGGAGACCCTTTTTTACTGGAAATGAAGCATTCCATCTTAGTCGTCAGGGGTGACAACGCATCTGCGCTTTGATTCTCAATCGAGGGTAAAAGTAAATGTATATGAACCACAGCATCCACTTACCATTGGATGGACGATATGTGCTAGTTTGTCACCCTTAAAATATTTTTTAAAAAAATCCCCATTTTACTGGTAACGAGGCATTCCACGGCCGAGGAGTGGCGTTGTAAGTATATCCACTATCCCATATTGTCCTGAGGGAGTCATAAGAGCTAACGAAGGGAAAACCAGGAGATAGCCAGCAGCGTCTTCCTAATAACAAGTAGAAAGTAAAAAGCCGCGGTAACCGACCCGCCTGCCCGGCGTGGCAACTGTGGCAAACATCCCCCCTATGGGCCAATCTATGGGAGTCTTATGTTCAGCAGCAGAATTTGATGGGCTGCTATAGGATAGGATTGGCATTCCATTTTTGTCCCCAGGAGTTGATTCGATATTAACATCACTAATATTCCCTTTAACCACTCCCAGTAAGGTTAAAATGCTTTAGAGTTCACGGTCCGCACTGTACCATTAGGCTTACGTCGCTTACTACACTGTTTTCTATCTCATTCTCTCGCAGGCTTAATCCTATAGATGTGTATGTTTGTCTCTTTTCAGTGCCGCTTTTTCGTTTCTTCGAGTTTCAAATCGCTATGGTTCTAAATTCAAAATTTTCGGGATAAAATTATTAAAATACCATCAGGCTAACGTAGCTATAAAATGTCTATAAGCCACAACATCCACTTACTATCAAGTGAACTGTGTGCCCGTTTGACGACTCTTACTTTTTTATAGATTAAGGCTGACAAACGAGTACAATCCACTGGATAGTAAGTGGATGCTGTGCTCAGAGACATCTTTATTTATCCTCAATTAAGAATTAAAATGTAGACACATTTTCACCCCTGAGGACTAAGCTGGAATGTCTCATTTCCAGTGAAACGGGTCTCCGGTTCTCTACACTCACCATACGTAACATAGCAGCATAAAGCTGCTATTTTATGTTGGTATTGAAAGCGTAGTAATTCCCTCGTCGAGTGGACGCATAATATAACTGAGATGGCTCTTCCATGTAAAAACTTCTTTGGTCGTGAAAGACCGAGCCGACCACGTTGGGGTCACAAGTTTGGCCTTGGAAGGAAAAGGGGAGATCTCCCACTGGGCAAGGTTTTCAGTCCGGGGCGCGGCCAACGCTTCGTGTAGTAGTTCTGAGCTATTCTTTAAAATACTGAATTACTTCGGAACTTTGATGGCGCGATTCAGGCTTCGGTGTGTTTCGCTTGTACGACAACGTCGCCACACTTCTGTAAAAATTAATATACGTTAATGTTATCTCATGCAACGTCTACATTCTCGCCGAGCTTAGACACATAGGCACGAGTACGAATATGTAAACGACTTGTTTGGGTGTGCTCGCTACAAAGCCCGAGTACCCGCCTATTCTCCACACGATGTCGGTTTTTTTTTAGCACGACTTCGTGTTTATTGTATCGTATCGGTGTCTACATAGTTGTCGTTATTCAGTTGACCCGAGAACTATCATTTTAATTTACTGCGCCAACCTACCGTTATAACTTTCTCTAAAGCTTTTCTATGTAAAAACGAAACATACGTCATCCATGTTTAAAAATCTATGTTGAATGAATACAGACGTATATGTAAACGCGTCACACTCGTTAACGAAAAACTCTATGAGATTTTCGTTCGATGATTTAAACGTGTCTTCACGGTTTCCACCACAAACTTTGTGATTGTTTACTTCTGGCCCAACAGGCGTCCCTCCCCAATGCGCCGCCGTTCAGTTTTGAGCGTCCGGCGGCCGATCAGAGCAGCACCGCGCCGCGCCTGGGCAAGTACTACAGGTGCGTCGTACTCACAGCCAGCGGCTTGATCATAGTGCTCACCATCATCGTCATCATTGTGATCACGATTAAATACGCGAAATGATACAATCACAAGTGTTTCATTACTCCCTTCCCTTTCCTTTCAATCTTGGAGTCCGATTAGTAGATACCGCCATCTTATTTTTAACGCGGTAGATCGACAATGCAGCTATGATTGTAGCACGAATGAGACCGACCGACCGGGGAAGGACCACGCTCTTACAGAACACCAGTGTGAAATAGCAACTTTAACGCTGCTGTGTTTCGTATGGTGAGAGAAGAGAACCGGAACCTCTTAATATTGGAAACGAGTCAACCATCTTAGTCCTCAGTGGTGACAAACCATCTGCATTTTGATACTTAATTGAAGTTCAATATAGATGTCTATGGGCCACAGCATCCACTTACTATCAGGTGGACTGTGTGCTCGTTTGTCACCCTTATTATAAAAAAACCACATAAATTGCACAAGAACTCGCATCCAGACACGGAACAATTATTTCTGACCATACAAATACTGTTCCATACAGAATTGCTAAGCCGTCAAAGGAGTTAAAGGGAAATATAAATAAAACCACACATTATTTTGAAGTCGATAGATTTAATTACAGTCATTAAGTTACAAACATGCGGACAGGGAGCACACAGTATGCACCGAGACAAACGGACAGGCCCACATACAAGTTAACACATTGGACGAGCGAATCTACAACTGTCACATTGTAAAATTCGAGACAGACCTTGATGGATCAGTGGTTGCTATTCCTGCTTGGTGACAAGTTCTAATCCAGACAAGTTTTGTGGTAGCCACGCTGCAGCTGTATTATGGTTGTAGTATGAATGGGTCGGCTCGACCGGGGAAGGAGCACAATCTCAGAATATCAGCGTGAAATAGCAGCTTAATACTGCTGTTTTATATGTTGAGTGTAGAGAACCGGAGATCCACACAAGTATATTGTTAGACTGTGGTCTTGAAACCAACCCGTGCATGGCGTAACCGTAATATAACTGCAGCAGAGCTCTACTTCGTTACCGATTATAATTAACTTTTTAATTGAATAAATAAAACTCCATACAAGAAAACTACAGCACTCTGTAAACACATTTACAACCGATAGTCTCTTCCTAAAGCAGGGTGTGAATTACAGTCAAGTACTGTGAATTGCCTCCAGAACTTATTAGTGGTTTCATTTTGATTGAGACATCTTTGTTAAACTGGTTGCTTAAAATCCATTAAAAACTAAATTAAAATTATTTGTATTACTAAAAGTGTACAACATGAGTTCATTCACTAGTCCTAACCTACCTGTACCTAATGTTACTCTAACATACAGTGTAAACTCTCTACAGTGAAACTCAAGGAATCAAATGCTTTCTTTTCATTTATTCATTTAAAATTCCTTATTGAAATCTCTATATATAAAAATCAACTCGAAAATAGCTCGACCGAGTTTGTTCAATTTTTGTGTGTATTTGAGTAAGATCCCTGGATGGTTTAAAAACTTAGTTGGACCCAGTAGATGGCACTATTGTCAAGATCCACAATAAAAAGCGGATCGCTAGTTATACAGGTGATTTTTTTTCCGTCTGGAAAAAAATACGGTGTAACAGGTGACCGGATTCATTGCTTGTGTATTTTTTAATATCGATAGTTTTAAATTAATTTATTTTATTTAGTTCAAAATTTTTGTTTTTATTTTTTAGTACCGAAAGTTTATTTCAAATTAGTAGTATTTATTGATAGATCAATTTAATAATATGTTAATGTAAAAGCAAAAACATTTTAAAATATCAGTTCCATAGGCTTCTATTCCGTTCACCTGTTACATCCTATTTTTTTCCAGATGGTAAAAAACATCACTTATATACAAAAGAAGTATGCAATGGGCGGTCTTGTTGCTGACAGCAATTTATTACAACAGACTTTTCTTTTGTTATATCGAGATTTAAATAAAGAGAGGAAAGGGCACAAATATACTTTTATGTTTTTACTAGAGGATACCCGGCGTGTAGCACTTACGCTAAGAAAAGAAATACATTTTGTTTATTTGTTTGAAAAAAAGGAAATTTTGTTTATCAAGTTTCTCATATAGTGCCTAATGCATTGTTTTAGAGCTCTGAAACCATCGGCATTATTTATTTTCTAAAGAAACCAGTTTTGGGCACATCGTTTGGACAGTTTCAGTCAATAAGGGACATGTAGAAATATTTTTGTGTGTTATATATATAAAACTAGGTATACGTCAATTTCTAAAATATCTATCATTTATTAAACCAAGTAATAATTTGTATTTTTTATACATTTTTGCTTAAGTTACAGCTTATATACGTCCCACTGCTGGGTACATGCCACCTCTCATTTCTGAGAGGGTTTTAGGGCAAGAAATGTCCGCTGTACTGCCCCAATGCGTGTTGGTGGACTTCACGTCTTCAAAATATTTATTTTTAAATTATTTAAAAAATAAACATTTTTCCTTATCTTTCTAAATAAAAACTTTCTTAATCTACAGTCCAACTAAAGGCATAATATTTCATCACCGTAGATGATTTACATTGTAGAGGATTCTTTATTGTATGGGTAATAATGTAAACCATAAGACATGTGTCAATTATGAATGATTTGTTCATTTGACCCAGGTCACACCAGTGTAGCTGATTGCAATTATATTTTTGAACGTTGAAACTCAAAAGGATCCATTTGAACGATCGGGTCACTAGAAATGAATATCTTTGCTATAGAGAGTTGTCCTGCTTTAAAGGAGTTTACATAAAGAATTTACACTGTAATAAAATCAGAGGTAGGCCAGGACCGTGTTGGAGTCAGGAGTTAAGAAACACAACCAGACCCTAACTGCAACAATACGTTTGCAATGCACGAAGCACCAAACACAACCATCTGTCCATATGTCAGGTTTTGTTACAGATACAGTATAGCTCGCTTGCTGCAGATTGTTTACAGGTGTCTCGTTGTGAGAGAGCTCAGTAGTCGTAGTGAGCTCCGTTGGCATCCTCCGGATTGTATTTATTCTCATCCTCCGGCTCCTGCTTGATCTGCACGTCCAGAGGTGGCAGGTTGAATTCCGGATAATCTGTGGACAATTAGCACAGAATTTATTATATCTTTAATTGAATAAGTAGCACACAATTAATCAAAGAAAGGTTATTTACTATAGTTGAATCAGGCATTACTTTGCGGAAATCCATATTAAAGATTTAGAAAAATTTTTTGCTAAATATCCACATAACTAAATATATTGATGTGTCTTCCTTAGTCTGAATTAGAGCACCTACCACTTTCTCTCAATTTCGTGTACTATCCCCAACACAACTAATCCCAGCACCACTACTCCTAACACAACTAATAGATAATACTACACTTGTTTCGCCTCTACACGTGGCATCGTCAGGTGGATAAGACTCTGCACTGACTGACCGCTAACAGTTATTTACTAGTGAGTAGTCGCTCTACGAATTAACATACACAAGTTATTAAAAAAGTTTTCTAATTAATCGTAAGCAATGTGTTCAA
This sequence comes from Parnassius apollo, assembly GCA_907164705.1. Lineage (NCBI taxonomy): Eukaryota > Metazoa > Arthropoda > Insecta > Lepidoptera > Papilionidae > Parnassius > Parnassius apollo. Next base: position 4,801,206 of record CAJQZP010000287.1, on the reverse strand, counting down.
ATCACTACTTTAAATGACAGTCATGAACGCAGTGTATACAGATCTCCATCCAGGGTCAATAAACATGGAGTTCCACAAGGGAGCGTATTAGGCCCCTTATTATTCTTATTGTACATTAATGATTTACCAGATTCAATAAATTGTCAAAGTGTTCTATTCACAGACGACATATCTATAATAGTGCCATACAAGGATCAAGATATGTACATCTCACGAAATAAAAATAAGTAAATAGTTACAATTTGTATTAAGATGGCTAAAAGCAAACAAACTAAATGTAAATCTGTCAAAAACAAAATTCATAAAATTTGGTACAAAAGTAAACGCGCTGATAATAACATTAACATAAAAATAGAAAATGACAGTATAGAAAAAGCTGACAGCATAAAAGTCTTGGGTATAACTTTAGATAGATTTTGTAATCGAAAACAACATGTAAATAATGCTTGTCTCAAACTAAGCAGATTTGCCTATGCCCTTAGAAAGCTTTAGACCGTATCAGATGAAAAGACTGCAGGTATAGCATATAAAGGCTATGTAGAATCAATCCTTAGATATGGATTAATAATATGGAGGAATTCGACTGATGTTGATCAAGCATTCAGTGCACAAAAGAAATGTTTAAGAGCTATTTGTGGAGCAAGTCCATTTGACTGCTGTAAACCTCTATTTAAAAAACTTAATTTACTGACATTGACCTGCGTGTATGCTCTTGAGGTATCAGTTGTTGGAAAAAGTATCCGTATAAAAACTTTGTTAATTTAACCCACGATGTGAAAAAACACCAAAAAAAAAATTCCTTATATCGCGTACGCTGCGGAAACCATTGACAATAGAGCAAAGTGATGTGCTACAGTTTTACAAAGATATCAATATCTACAAAAAAGTCTGCGATACCATAATATGTCTAACTATTACTGTAATGTCACATAATATATTTCACGCGGACGAAGTCGCGGGGAACAGCTAGTATTGAATAAAGACAAAATCCTACACTATTAAAACCTAACATAACATTAATAGTCTTTGTCAATAAGAAGGTAACTCAAATTAGTGCACACATCAAATACTTATTACGGTTGAATGAGTAGTATAGGTAAGTACATATTTTCATTAAAGATCATTTAAAGTGCCATAGATTGACTTATAGGTAGGTTTGGTTTGTAATATTACTTCCACCCTATGTCAAATTGTATGTATTATATATTAATATATATATATATATATATATATATGTATATATATATATATATATATATATATATATATATATATATATATATATATATATATATATATATATATATATATATATATATTGTCGGTCACTCTGGTTTTACTGCGGATATCCTCATTTCTGAGTCTATCACGCCTAGAAACTCCGAGCATAGCCCTCTCCATAGCTCGCTGAGCGATCTTGAGCGTCCTCATACGGCCAGCAGTGAAGGACCACGTCTCAGATCCGTAAGTCATCACTGGCAACACGCACTGGTTCTACAATCTAGTTTTTAGAGATTGAGGTATACCTGACGAGAATATATGTCGTAATTTCCCGAACGCTGCCCAGCCGAGTTGAATCCGTCGATTGACCTCTCGGTCGAAGTTGGACTTACCTAGTCGGACTATTTGTCCCAGGTAAACGTACTCGTCAACAACTTCGAGCATAGCGTGACTAGTGACCGACATAGCCCAACGGATTAGTAAGCTGAAGTGGCAATGGGCCGGCCATATAGCTCGAAGAACCGATAACCGATGGGGAAGAAAGGTTCTCGAGTGGCAGCCTCGTACCGGGTAGGCTTAGTGTAGGGCGACCCCCCACTAGATGGAGTGACGACCTGGTAAGATATGCAGGAAGTCGATGGATGCAGGTGGCTCAGGACCATGCTTTGTGGCATTACTTGGGGGAGGCCTATGTTCAGCATTGGACTTGTGAAGGGCTGTAATGATGATAATGATGATGATGATGATTATATATATATATATATATATATATATATATATAATTTTTTTTAAAGAATATTAACAATGCTATAACCATTACTAATATTCCCCTTAACCACTCGTGGTAAGCTCACGACTCTTTTCTTGGTAAGCTCAAACTCACGACTTTTTGAGTTCGCGGTCCGCGCCCTGCCATTAGGCTACTGTCGCTTCGTCTTATTATTGAAACCATATATCTCAATATTTATGTATCGGTTGTTATCTATGTGATTCTGTAACTCTGTAAGCAAGTTAGTGTTCAGTATTATACGGTGAACACACAATTTTTGATGGATTTGGTTTGTCTAAATATTGATAAATATATAAAGATGTTAATAGATATTGGTTAATATCTACAAAATTTTTAGGGAGTATATGTTATATGGTAGTATATAAGTATATGTTTTACACAATTATAATAATTTGCATACTTTTGCGTGTTCATGTTTCTTACGGATTTTGAATCAGTGTGTCATATAATATCTTGTTATTATTATTTTTCAAGTTCATGTTAAATATTTTGCAGTGTCGTACTGTAAAGTGTTAGCATAGTCTGTCGCCCGATATATAGATATTGCACTGATATATAAATAATGTATGTATATACGATTCCTACCGTCCACTCCTACATATTTGTCATATATTGTGTCATTTGGCAGGCGGCTTGAGGATTGTATAGAGCATCAGCAGACGTCAGGAGAATAGAATCATTTTTGTTCAATATAGATTACAAGAATACTTTTGAAAGGCATATAAGATAAGTTTTCCATTGGTTTTGACAAAATCTCTGCCCTGGGAAAAACTAACGAGAAACATTTTAGGATTATCAATTCTGTATTAGCGGTAACTAGCCTTATTAAACAAATTTTGCTGAATAAAATGATGAAACTATTTAATATAGTCTGCGCGGAAGTGCTAGTCATCGCCTTAGGTATGCAAGCGGCGAGACGGGGGAGGACGCGATTGACAAGACGCACACGAGATATTTGAGGACAGATAAATCTCCGGATAACCATGTTAGAAACTGTCTTAATTAACATAATGGGTAAATTATTTATATTTTCCGGGCTAAACAAAAATTAACACGTATTTAAAAGCGTTAATTAGATTTTATTATTTATAATACAAAACAGTTTTCTAAACTCACCACCCAAATTAAACCTAAATTACCTTACTGCGAGAATTCTATGTTCGACCTGTGGGTTCATATCACAAATAAGGAGGTTATTAAAACCTTGCGGTGTCTAGACATGAATAAAGCTAGTGGACCAGTTGGTATACCAGCTATAGTTCTATAGCGAAATCCGTTATAGCACAAAATTAATCCATTTCTTCTTCATTACTATACATGTCTTCAATTTCCATATCCTCCTCAGAATCTGAATCGTTTCCCAGGTTTATGATCAACTCGTCTATTACATTGTCAAACCTCATATCGTGGTCCCAATATTGGTTCTCGATTTTCTGTACGTGGTCGTCACACTTTTGCCATCTTCCCGGAGTGAATTCAGAAAACAATTTTGTGATGATTGGAATTTTGTCGTCCAATGAAGTATTTATATAATTTGTAGCTAAATTGTTCTTTATATCGGCCCACACAAGCTCAATGGGGTTGAGATCAGGATGATATGGCGGAAGGCGAAGAACGATATGACCTGAAGCCTTTAATATTTCGTCAATGACGTAAATTTTTTCGGACTGAGTTCTATTTATCAAATGAAAGAGTTCGGCTTTTGTATTATCTGGTGTAAATTCAACATTCGCGTAACCAATCTTGCATGTCCCTTTTTAAACTTGACATAGTAGGTTTTTTCTTTACCTGTACACAATGGTAGGAGGCATTGTCCATTACGACCACTGAATTAGGAGCTAGTTTATTTTTCAATTTGTGACTAACCCAGTTATGAAAATTTGTGGCATTCATATCGCCATGGTAATCCCCACATTTCGAATCTGATTTGAAAATTGTTAAGGCACCGTTAACTAATCCGTCTCGGCTACCACCATGAACAATCACCAAACGACGCCCTTTGCCAATATCAGCATAAATTCCAGGCTCAGATTCGGATTGCCAACACATATTGGAGGTGTGGCTACTATTAACGTAGGTTTCGTCCAGATAATATATGTTTCGGTTTTCATTTCTATGTTTCCGTATAGCTCTTAAATACCTTACTCTCCATTCAGCAATACTGGGCCTCTCAATTAAAATGTGTCTTTTAGATTTACATTTTTTAAATAAATATCCCATCTTATGTAAAAGCTGTCGTAAATAGGTACAACCGCAGTTCACAATGCCATCTTCTTTTAAAACTGCAAGCAGCTTACGAATACTTGGGATTTTCTTATCACTAGTATAAAATTGATGAATTTTTCTTCGTATAACTCCCATGTCAAAATCATCAATCTGGATTCTCTTTTTTATTTCTTTAGGTTTCCGCGGAGATGAAAATTTTGCAATTTCCGATGTTTGTAGACTCGAATTTCCTTCAGCTACAATTCGCATTACGGTGCGGGCAGACACTCCTGTAGCCTCTGCTACTAATTTATTAATGTTCATATTATCATATTTGTGTTCCATACTTTCCTTGTCGCCCTTTCGTCTTAAAAAAAAACTATGTACATTATAAATAATATTTTTCACTTGTCGTGGTATTGGCGGACCCATCTTAGAATATTTATCTCGTGTATTTTTGGAGAAAACTGTCGCGTACAACTGAATCGTGTAACCGTCGCGGCGGTTGACGGCAGACTGCGTCAGCTTGATGTTTATCTACCTCCCCCGTCCTGCCGCTCACATACCTAAGGCGATGACTAGCACTTCCGCGCAGACTATAGACACATAGGTTGTGCATGTTTGTGTAAGTGGAAGAGACGAGATGGAGTTGCACACTGACCATCCATGGGCTCCTCCTTGATCTTGATCTCCTCCTGCTTGAGCTTGTGGTCGCGGCGGTCTCGGTCGCGGTCGCGGTCTCGGTCGCGACGCGAGCGCTCCTTGTGCTTGTCCTTGTCGCGGTCGCGCCGCTCGCGCCGCCGCTCCGATCGCGAGCGGGAGCGTCGCCGTCTCCTGCGGGACGTTACATACCAAATGCATCAAAATATACGCAACCACTTCCTTCACACGGCTTATATATATATACAATGTGTTAATTTTACACTTGATAAAACGAAATGTGTGGATACTAGATAAGAAATTATCGGTAAAAAATAGATTTTTTTTATGTAAACTATTTAAAAAATAAAAGCATTTTTTTTTTGGTAAAATTCCCATCCTTCGGTTTTAAATTATTTTCTTTTTATGGAAACGGTGTATTTTTTTTTCAAAGTAGTTTTATTTGAAAGTTAGAAAGATAAACTACCAATAAAAATTAAAAAAACCTACGATATCAAGCAGGAAATTTGTCAAAAAATAATAAGATAATTTATTTGTTAAAAAATACTTTTCTTTTTAATTTTTGGTCTGTAACTTCAAAACTAGTATGTCGAGATAACTTTTACCTGCTATTTTACACTGGTATTCTGTGAAAGTGTGATCCTTCCCCAGTCTATTATATACTCATTCATGTTACAATTACGACATATGAGTAGCTGTAATATGACTACCGTGTCAAGAACAGTGTGTAACCAAAATTATGTGATATATACTCAGCAATATGTATCATGTATTGCATGTATAAAGGTAGATGAACAATTATATTATAGATTTTGCAAAGTTATTAATTGCAGTCTGAAATATACAAATGTTGCACATGATTGTTTCCCATACAATACTTCTTTGTTAAATTAATAAAAACATGTATTTCAAAATGCCAAATAGTGGCGGCCATCTCTTGTATTGTTTTTGTCATAAGCATGCTCCCTCTTACACTATCTTAGTCATCAGACATAACAACGCATTTGTGGCCCCTTTGTTTAAAATGATCTCCAGAAGAAGTATCTACGGAATACACAAGTCATGTACTATCAACTGGACAGTAAATTCGTTTGTCACTTCATTATTATAGAAAATATCAATTTGACGGCAACTGCATACTGTGTACTGTGTCCAGTATTGCAGAATGCAATGTGTTACATAATGTAGTGTATATTAACCTCTCAACCTCCAAGCGGTCTCATGAGACCGCGGCCATATTCCGTGAAATCCCTAGCGGTCTCGTGAGGTCGCACCCACCCACAGCACTTTAACCCATAAAAACTTATATATATATAGAGACTACTTTTCTATGAAGAAGTTTGGCATTATATAATCAATATGAAATACTCTATCCTCTAGTGCAATAAAAAAACTGTTATTCCATGAATATTTATTTATAATCTACATTTATTTCATATGCCATTTTCGCGTGAATGTTATTGTGTTGATTTTTGGATTTTTCTTTTGTTTTAGTATAGTGTTTTATTATAAAATTGTAATGAAAGTTTTAGTGTGACTATAATTAATCTTTTTACGTAAATAATTTCGAGTAATATTTACGTAAAAAAATTCGCTTGGTATGTTTTTTTTTGTTATCATAATACAATAAAATTTTTTGTAATAAAGTAAAATCTGACTTTTGTTTAGACCACAAGATAGAGAATTTTGTATAGATTTTATAATGCTAAACTACTTTATAGAAAAGTAGTCTCTAAATATAAGTTTTAATGGTTTTAAGTGCTGTGGGTGGGTGCGGTCACATGCGACCGCTCGGGATTTGCCGGGCGCATGCGACTGCATGGGAATTTTATGGCGCTTGAAGGGTTAAGTAGTATATATTTAGTAGTTTAGTTTTTAGTCTAACATGTTTCTATCGTATTCTTCTTTATATCTAGTAATGCAGTATATATTATATAATGCGTAAATAATATTGCGCAGTGAGTGTACCATTTGTATTATGGAGTGTATATCATGCAGTATATGTGTAGTAGTGCAAGCTATACATTGCAGTGTATAGTGCATATAATGTAGTGTGTATCCATCAATATTGCATACAATGAATGACATATTTATCGCGTATTTAATAGTGCAGCGTGTTTTTTTTATAAAATAAAGGTCACAAACAAGCACACAGTGCATCTGATGGTAAATGGATGCTGTGGGCTTTATATCTACTTATATCTACTTTTATTCTCGATTAAGAATCAAAATGTAGATACATTGTCACCCCTATCGACTAAGATAGAATGCTTCATTTCCAGTAAAAAGGATTCTGGATCTCTACATTCACCATACGAAACACAACAGTATTGAGCTGCTATTTTATGGTATGGTATGGTATTCTGTGAGAGCGTGGTCCTTCCTCGGTCGAGCCAACCCATTCGTGCTACAACCATAATATAGATGCAATGTGGACTTTTTCTATTGCGTAGTGTATATTCATAATATATAGTGTGGTTTGGTATAGATGCATTGCGTAGAGTATTCTGTGGTACAGCGTTTAGTGTGTTGTGTACAGTATGTATCCATATAGTGAATTTTGTTATAGGACAGGGTGACACACGAGCACACAGTCCACCTGATGGCAAGTGGTTGCTGCAGCCCATACACATCTACATCTATCCTCGATTAAGAATCAAAATGCAGGTGAGTTCTCATCCGTGAAGTCTTAGGTGGAATGCCTCATTTCCAGTAAAAACGGTCTCCGGTTCTCTACACTCACCATACGAAACAGCAGCATTAAGCCACTATTTGACGCTGGTATTCTATGAGAGCGTGGTCCTTCCCCGGTCGAGCTGACCCATTCGTGCTACAACTTACTACTAATATAACTGCAGCATGGCTCTACCACGTAAAAGAATTATATAGTTTTCAGTAATGCTGTGTGTAGTGTCCGTGGTAGTGCAGTGTACAGGGTGTCGTGTGTGTTATGTAGTATGTAGGATGAGTTGTGTGATGTTACAGTTTAAGAAGAACATACAATTAGTCATCATGTTTGATGTTGTGGGAAAAGTTGACATAAACAATAAATTGTATACATTAACCTCTCAAACACCAAGCGGCCAAATTTGACCGTTTCGATATTTCGTCAAAATTCAAGCAAATATGACCGCACCCACCCACAGCACTTTAACCCATAAAAACTTATATTTCGAGACTACTTTTCTATGAAATTTTCTATCCTCTAGTGGAATAAAAATACAGTTAGTATATGGATATTAATTTATATTCTACGTTCATTACGTACGCCATTTTCATTTGGATGTTGTTGTGTTGATTTTTGGATTTTTCTAGTGTTTTACTATAGTGTTTTATTATAAAATTGTTATAAGTTTTTGCGTGAATATAATTTATCTTTTTACGTAAATAATTTCGAGTAAGTGACTTTTATATAGAGAATTTTGTATAAATTTTATAATGCCAAACTTCTTCATACAAAAGTAGTCTCTACATATAAGTTTTAATGGTTTTAAGTGCTGCGCATGAGACTGCATTGGAATTTTATAGGGATTGAAGGGTTAATTAAGGTTTTCAGAACGGGAAATAGTAAAAAAATAAAAAGCTTATGTTATTGTTTAAATAAATTGTGTATATGAGAAAAGTGATTAAACTTTAATTACTAATCTTTAAATCTGGACTAGGCACAGTTTTTTACTGCACGTGTAGTGAGAACAATTTTAATTTATTTGCGTGACAGACAGCTTCCAAGCGACCATCGCCTGTCTGCATCGAAAGATTGCCTCGTCTAGACGTCTTCGTCGACTGATTGTCAATAGTGTTTAGACTGTAGTAGTGAGATGTGCAGTGTGTCCCCCGTAGTAGTGTGTAGTGTTATTATATATTCAGTAATATAGTGTGCGGCGTGTAGTGGGTGAACGTGTACATGTATACTTTAGAGGGAATGGTTGTTTCATTATTTTTAAATGGAAAGTTAGCATCTATAATGATACGAGTGCAATACAGAATTAATATTTATCGGGGCTTCGCTGAAAATTAATGCTGTTATGTTTCGAATGGTGAGTATAGAGAACCAGAGACTCCTTTTAGTGAAAACGAGGCATTCTATCTTAGTCCTCACGGGAGACAACGCATCTGCATTTCGATTCGTAATCGAGGATAGATGTAGATGTCTATGGGCAACAGCAATCACTTACCATCAGGTGGACTGTGTGCTCGTTTGTAACCCTATCCTATAAAAAAAAATCAGCGCTTCTGCAGTACCTGCGGTTGCATATGCTGAGAGGGAATCCTTTTTGGCATCACATCACTCACTCTTGCCGAGATTTATTTTTAATTATCTTTACCATCTTGTATCTTGTGTTTTTATGTTCGTATTTAGTTCTAAATGTATATTTTGTGACTGTATTGATGCTATGATTGCCGAGCCGTGGTAGCTCAGATGGTTAACGCTCGCTGAAGATATAACAGAACGCGAGTAACGCGGGTTCGATTTCCGCCGGGTACCAATAAAATTGTTAATTGTAATTTTAAGTTATGATTTACCACATGCTCGGCGGTGAAGGAAAACATCGTGAGGAAACCTGCATGTCTGAGGAATGAGAAAAAAAAATATTTCGAAGACATGTGAAGTTCGCCAACACGCATTGGGGCAGCGCGGCGGACATTTCCTTGCCCTAAAACCCTCCAGATGGGGGAGGCCGTGCAGTGGGCCGTATATAGGCTGTAACTTTACTTTTACTTTTTTCTCTCTAGTCGGTTCCTCATAACTGAGGATCGTAATCACCATCACATAAAGTAAGCTTATTGTGTTTGATCTGTCTCTACTGAGTCCTATCGCTGGCCATACGGAGAGCGTCGTAGAAATTTAGCGCACCGACTTATTTGACTTGGTCAGACCACCGGGTTGGAGATCTATCTCTGGGCCTTCTTCCTTCTACGTTTCCAACAACTATGAATTTCTCAATACTTTCGTCCCCGCGGCGAGAGGTACGACCAAAATAGCTGAGGATGCGCTGAAAACATGTGGACTTTTACTTTAGTGATGCTAACAAAACTTATGTCTATGAGTTTAACATGACACCACTTCACCTCCGTCGCGACGATTGGACCTAGTTAACCTACACACAAAATAATACACTCGGAACTGTTAAATTTTAACATAAAACACAACCCACGTAGACCTATGAAAAAAAATATTTGACATACCCCCATCGCGAAATAATACCTCCCGGAATCAACCCCTATCAAGGTTCTGTCGACTTTATGAGGATTATAGCCTTTGCTTTACCAACCTAAACATCTTCAACTCTAGCCTGGTTCGCTTTAGAAATGTTTTGAAAGACATTCTCAAAGACATCCCCTTCGATTGATATTCATTATAGTTATAGTTGTTGAGTTGTTGGATTTGTGAACCTGTTAGTTTAAGCAATTTTATTTAAAATGTTTGTTTCTCAATTTTGGCATGCCGTGATAACACGTATAAGGATTATGTCTTGTGTCACACCATTATATTTGTAAGTTATAGCTTTAAGTTGGGTCTCTCTCCCTGGGGGTTCCTGCCGCCCGCTGCGCTTCCGGCGCTTCTTTTTTTTTCATTTTTTTGTTTGTTTGTCATTTCATTCTTCTTCGGTGTTAATTCTTTTATCCTTCTTGTATTTGTAGTTAGTAATATACTAGTAAGAATACTTAGTGTGGGTTTTGTGGTTAGGTGGTTACGAGTAATATCGAACCACTTTACGGAGTTCATATATCGACCACACCCCACAACTGGTGACCCCGACGTGATTTGAACACGCAACCTTTTGATACATCACACATCCCACAAAGTCATGATGTAATCTGTTGTGTTGTCCTATAAAAAAAAAAATGTGTGTGTGTGTGTGTGTGTGTGTGTGTGTGTGTGTGTGTGTGTGTGTGCGTGTGTGTGGCGTGCGTGCGTGCGTGCGTGCGTAGGGGCTGCGTGTGTGTGTGGTATGTGTGGCAGTGTGTACAGCAGCACTCACTTGTCGGGCTCCTCTTCGCGCGGACGCTCGCGACGCCGCGCTCTTGAAGCGGAGCGGCGCCGCGATCTCGAGCGACTGCGCCTGCGGACCGCGCCTGCAACACCACGCAACTTCACTCACTGCACCACTATACACAAAACCCCACCATGGTCGCATAATAGAATCTTTTATCATCATTATAACTCTTCACAAGTCCACTGCAATATAAGGGTCGTTGATGCTACACCAACTATTAAGAGATACTTTACTTGTTCAGGCCCATTTACAAGTATTGAATGCCATAATAAAAGTCAAGTAGAGTTTGCAAAGTTATTAATTGCAGTGTGAAATATACAAATGGTGCACACGATTGTTTCCCGTACAATAACTTCTTTGTTAAATTAATAAAAGTATGTATTTCAAAATTCCAAACACTAGCGGCTATCTCTGGTATTGTTTCTGTGATAAGCAAGTTCCCTCTTACACCATTTTAATCATCATAAATAATAACGCATTTATGGTCCCTTTGTAAAAAATTGGCTCCAGGAGAAGTATCTATGGAATGCACAAGTCATAGAATACTATAATACATCATAATAGAATGGGGGAGTGGGCGGAGCCCGTGTAGCCACCAACATGTCACTAACATGTCAATTCAAACATATAAATGTCAACACGACATGTGTTTTGACCTTACCATAGTTTCTAAATTTCGCATGCAAAAAAATTTAGAAAATGTCAAATTGCACACTATTCACAAATAAATATATATTAAAATTTAAACGATTTTTTTAATGATGGTCTTGAACATTAATCAAAAGTCTAAAATGTGTAAATTTACTCAGTCTGTCAACACAGCGAATCGGGTTTGTAGTAGTGATAATACGACGTAATTGCTTGTATGTGTGCTCCCGGCGACGCCGATCCTCGTACAAAATAAGGTTGACAGCCATTCTATAGTGTATTATAGTATTCTATGATTTTAATAGAGTATGTTCATTAAGTAAGATTCTTTGTATAAACAGTTATTACACTGTTAATATTTTCAACCTTTAATAATTAAAGGCGTCTCTCAGAGTTTTATACTCATATATTAGTTTACAACCCTAATACACTGACAAAGTTACCATGTAATATAGGTATCAATGAGAGACATATTACCGTTATAGCCTATTAAAATCCATCACCGAACAGTAATAAAGAATATAACAGAAATTAAAATAGTGAATAAATATAAAATTAAAATAGAACATATATATATAACATATTAGTAAGCTGAAGTGGCAATGGACCAGCCATATATCTCGAAGTACCGACAACGAATGAAGAAAAAAAGTTCTCGAGTGGCAGCCTTGTACCTATAGGCGTATTGTGGGGCAACCTCCCACTAAATGGAGTGACGACCTGGTAAGACATGCAGGAAGTCGATGGATGCAGTTGGCTCAGGACCGTGCTTTGCGGCGTTTGTTTTTATGGTGTGTGTTTTTGTGATTCAGCAGTGGACTTGTGAAGAGCTGTAATGATGATGATGATGATGAAAAATGAACATAGACCTCCCCCAAAGATTGCTTCTTAGAGGGAAAATTTGCCACAGTCGCCACGCTTGGCACGCGAATTGGCAAGCGCAGTTTTTATTTTATTTGCAATCGTTATTACGAAAACACTGCCGCCCATATACCGCATACCTCTGTCACTTCTACGACACCCACTAAATGGCTCGGGCCAATGGATATTCTCACACCACCACTACGCAATATTCCTCATACACCACAATACTCAATTTTTTTTATAGGATAAGGGTGACAAACGAGCACACAGTCCACCTGATGGTAAGTGATTGCTGTGGACCATAAACATCTACATATATCCTTAAATATGAATTAAAATGTAGATGCGTTGCCACCCGTCAGGACTAAGATGGAATGCCTCATTTCCAGTAAAAAAAAAGGGTCTCCGGTTCTCTACACTCACCATACGAAACACAGCAGCATTAAGCTGTTATTTTACGCTGGTATTCTGTGAGAGCGTGGTTCTTCCCCGGTCGAGCCGACCCATTCGTGCTACAACTATACTACTAATATAACTGCAGCATGGCTCTACCACATATAATTATTATTACGACTATACTAGCTTTCAGGTACCCAAACTAGCTCAAATAGTTAGCACTCGCTGCAAATTTCGCAATAAGCGAGAAAACTAGGTTCAATCCCCAAAGGCACCAATGAAATTGTTTATTGCAATTTTAAGTGCCAATTTACCACAAGCTCGGCGGTGAAGGAAAACATCGTGAGGAAGCCTACACGTCTATAAAATAAGAAAAAAAATATTTCGAAGACATTTGAAGTTCGCCAACATGCATTACGGCAACGCGGCGGACAATTCCTTGCCCAAAAACCCTCTTTTAGAAATAAATGGAGACCTGTGCCCATAAGTGGCACGTATATAAGTTATAACTCTAACTTAAACTACATTACATGGATTTCAATTTTTGTTACACGAAACCTTATTTTTCTAAAATAAACCTAGCCTATGTTACTCCTTACAACATCAGCTATCTGCCAGTAAAAATCCAGTCAAAATAGATCGAGTCATTTCAGAAATTAGCCAGAACAAATAGACATAAGTTTAAAGAAAATTTTTTATTATAAGTATATACGTTTACATATATATTTAATAAAAAGACATTATTTCGGCGTTCCAAACAGACATTTCAATTTTATATTTTTATATAACAATCAAACGCTATGGGCCATTGCTTCAAAAAATCTTGTAAGATATATACAAGTAAAACAATACACAGCAGAACTTAATCTGACAAGACGTCAAATATGGAATCCCTGAGTAAACCAAAGGTCAATTGTTACTTAAGATACCTACAGTAACATTTATACGATCAAATGAGTTTTTACCTGCATCAATTTTAAGCAACATGGAAGTATCACCATCAAACAACACAGTGTCACATAAGTTTTGAAGTAAAAGGGAAGATCATTAATACATATTAAAAAGAGTAACTGATCCCAACATTGATAATCCTTGGAGCACGCCCTCAATTAGAGATGTATTCCGAAATGTTCCCAGTATACTGGCGAATGCATATTGTGTGGGATATCCCGCCATATTAAAACAATTTTTCTTGTGCGTAATCTAAATGAAGCATGCCATAATTTGTTTTTATTTATTCAAATACAAAATAGAATTATTGCTGGTATCTCCATTCTTCACAAATTAATTAAAACAGGATATAATAACTTTTGGAGTACAAAATTACATAAAATAATCGCCAACACTTTTCCAATATGGCGCAAATGTATGATGTCATATACCGGCCAACGTTTTAAAACGAATCACCAGTATGGCGTCGATTTATGACGTCATTGCATTGGCCAGTATACTGGGTTCTATTTCGGAACTCACCCTTGATGTACTACAGAAGTTTCACTTCCAACTACTTTTTGCAACCAGTCAAGAATTATTTTAAAAGTTGAAAAATCTCAGTCTAAAAAAACGCGATAAAATCTGTAAATTTAGTTTTATTCAATGTGTAGTGTTCGGTAAACGTAAGAATTCATAATATATAAACGGCTTTCCCAAAAAATTGCAGTGTTGTTAGTATGGATATAGGTATGGATATATCTTTTTTCTGAATCAATTATTATCAACTAAAATACGCAAAACTTTTGATTTTATACAGTGTGTTAGGCGAGATATATAGATAAATTCGAATAGGCAGATTTTGTATATGAGCTTGTATGATTATACGTATGTGAGTGTGTGTATGTGCTTGCGGTGAATAGCAAATGAACTCACGGTCGCGTTCGCGATGCGTGCGGTCGTCTCTGTCGCGCTGCTCCAGACGATATCGCTCCCTCTCCCTCTCGTTATCCTCCCGGCCGGAGTGCTTGATGTTCACGTCCGCTCCGCCGCGACGCGTTCCGCCCAAACCACCTCCTGTAATGCAACAAGAATTCCGTTAATGACTGCCTTCAAGAAATATTCAAATACAATGTAGGTGTATGGGGGTTTAAGTTAGAATTAATAAAATAAAGCTTTATAGATGTTAGAACTCCTTTTTCTTATGTATGAATGACCTGAAGATCTATTGTGATCGCTGCGATGGCTATAGTTCACTGCTAAGCCTATGACTTCAATGAATAGAAAGAGTTGCTTAGCTATGTGCAACTTCGCTTCTTCTGGGCGGTACATAGTTTCCCAGATAAGTGTTACGTTTGCGCATTAAGGGTTCCCACCTAAGGATGTGCAGAGGTGTTTCTTCCATAACCTTTCAAACGTCAATCGTCAAAATTTGACTGCTTCGATATTCCGTCCAAATTCAAGAGGTCAAATTAGACCGCACCCACCCACAGCACTTTAACCCATATGAACTTACATTTAAATACTACTTTTCTATGAAGAAGTTTGGCTTTATAGAATCAATATGAAATTTTCTATCCTCTAGTGGAATAAAAAAAACAGTTATTTTATGGATATTAATTTATATTTCATTACGTACGTCATTTTCATTTGGATGTTGTGTTGATTTTTGGATTTTTCTAGTGTTTTATTAGTGTTTTATTTATAAAATTGTTATAAAAGTTTTTGTGTAAATATAATTTATCTTTTTACGTAAATAATTTTGAGTAATATATAGAAATAATTGTGATTTTCACGCTGCCGACATTCGCCTTGTATGTTTTTTTTTTGTTATCAAAATACAATAAAATCTTTTTGTAATGAAGTAAAACCTGACTTTTGTTTAAACCACAGGATAGAGAATTTTGTATAGATTTTATAATGCTAAACTACTTCATAGAAAAGTAGGCTCTAAATATAAGTTTTAATGGTTTTAAGTGCTGTTGTGTGGGTGCGGTTGAATGCGACCGCTCGGGATTTGCCAGGCGCATGGGACTGCATGGGAGTTTTATGGGGATTGAAGGGTTAAGAAACAACACCGGCACATCCTTGAGTTGCTTAATCCCAGGAAGGACATATACTTTTTTAGACAACAGTGTCCAATCAGGGCTCTTGCCAGAATACGCAGTTTATTCTTACATAATCGCAGGGCTTCTGAAGCGAATTAGCGATCTTCAGCCCGGATTAAGGTTTTAAAGTGTTTTAAGCCTGGTGTATCCAGACCAGATCTTAAGATTTACTTTAGAGTTTCAAGGTTAAATCGGGCCAGACTATTTTCACTCACTGCAAATTCCACAAAATGGCTCGGGTTCAATTTGTGTACTGTTTGAGCCCTCCCGTGTGAACTCGTCGACAAGTTCATTGTCTACAATATCCGCACGGAGAGTCAGTGCAATAACAAGTTGTGACATTTAAAAGAAGACAAGTGAAGGAAAGTTTATCCTGTGGTAGCTATTTAAAAAAACCCACACCCCATTTCGTCCCGTAAGTGTCGTAATAGGCGACTATGGATATCACCGTAAAAATTTCAGACTGCAATAGATGAAAATGTAAGTTTTCTATGCAAATATAAAATACCCAGAACAATGACATCATGATTCATGATTTTTTTTATAGAATTGGATGACAAACAAGCACACAGTATACCTGATGGTAATTGGATGCTGTGGCCCATAGACATCTACATCTATACTCGTTTACGAATCAAAATGCAGATGCGTTGTCGCCCCTGAGGACTAAGATGAAATGCCTCATTTCCAGTAAAAAGGGTCTCCGGTTCTCTACACTAACCATACGCAACACAGCAGCATTACACTGCTATTTTACGCGGGTATTCTGTGAGAGCGTGGTCCTGCCCCGGTCGAGCCGACCCATTCGTGCTACAACCATAATATATTTTTTTATATAGAAGAGGGGAAAAACGAGTATACGGTTCACCTGATGTTAAATAACTACCGCCGCCCATGAACAACCGCAAAACCAGGGGAATTGCAAGTGCGTTGCGTTAGCTCTGAGGTCGCCACGCCGTATCGGTCCGGAAAAATTGCCGGTGGTAATAAACTATTCCACAGAGAGGTTGTACGCGGAAGAAAACTTCCTTTTGAAACGTACAGTGGTGGACCGCCAAGCATCCAGATGGTGTGGATGGTATCGGGACGTTTGCCGCATAGTGTGTTCACGAAATTTGGCGCCTGGTACTAATCCGAACAATTCCTCAGAGCACTCCCCATGGTATATGCGAAAGAAAATGCAAAGAGATGCAACATCTCTTCACAGCGCCAGTGAATCTAGCCGATCGGAAAGCAGTCGGTCGTCGACGATTCGAGCCGCTCTGCGCTGGATGCGGTGAAGTGGAAGGAGCTGGCACTGGGGAGCCCCAGCTCAGAGATGGGAACAGTATTCCATGTGCGGCCGAATCTGCGCCTTGTAAAGTTGCAAGGCGGTGTGCCGGCATGAAATACTGTCCCGCTCTATTGAGCACGCCAAGCTTTTTAGAGGCCGGCCTTCTCTTCCAAGTGACCATGAAACTGCACGTCACTTGATATGTCGACGCCGAGGATTCAGATACTGGCTGAGGCAACAAGGGGAGTGCCTTGAAACTGAGGAGATACGACAAAGGGGTTCTTTTAAGCGGTTAACTCCAAACTTTCTGAGGGTTAAACTGGACTAGATTTAGTCGCCCACAATCCGAGACTTTTTCAGCAAAGACTCGACTTCAGACACAAGTTTGTCCTGGTACTCGGAGACGTTTCCCCGAGAAATAATGGCACAGCCGGTGTACATAGCATCACCAGTACTGTCATCGCAATTAATGTTGCCGGTTTGCAACATATCATTGATATGCAGAAGAAACAGCGCTTGTGATAGCACGCAGCCCTGTGGAACACCAGCCGTAATAGGCTTGTAATCGGATCTTGCACCGACTACAACGACCTTGATGCTCCGATCTGCAAGAAAGTTGGTGATTCAATTGCACAATTTCTCGAGAAGCCCATAGGAAGGGAGCTTCGAAAGAAGCGCTTTGTGCCAAACCCGATCGAAGGCCTTCGCAATGTCCAAACTAACGGCCTCCCCCTTGGACTCTACTGCAGCCGCCCATCTATGAGTTAGGTAGACCAGAAGATCACCAGCTGATCGACCACGACGAAAAACCGTATTGGCGATCACTAATCAGCTGGTGATCCTCAAGATACCTCATGAGCTAGCAGTTTACAATGAACACCATGGTTTTGGAAAACAAGGTGATGGCGATGGGCCTGTAGCTGGAGGGGTCTGAGTGGTCACCTTTTCTAGGGATCGGGTGGACGAAATCCGTCTTCCATGATTTTAGGACTACGCCTAGGAAGTAGGAGTACCGGAAAAGACGCGTTAAGACCGGTACCAACTTTGGAGCACACATCCTCAGCACAATTGGGGGATACCGACAGGCCCACTCGACTTGTGGATGTCCAGGGAGAGGAGTGCTTAGCCAACCAAACGCTGTGTGACGCACCTCCGGCATGGAGCACTCACACCGTGCGATGGTCGGCGGCGTACTCCCCTCGTCATCGAGAGTCGATCGATCGAGTCGAGAATCGAGACACAAAGAAAGAGCCTAGCAGATCGGCTTTCTCCTTTGCGGCATGGGCCAGTGAGTCGTTCTCCCTGTGCAGAGATGGTTGACAGAAATTCCCCTGGACAGCCTTGGCGAGAGACCAGAATGCATGGGGGGTTCCTGAAGGAAGGCGAACTGGTTTCTCGCCAATTCTGCCTGTGCTTATCTTGCCTTGGAAATGACTCTTTTGAAGAAACTGGAGGCGGAATTACACTTCTTTTTTAGAGCGCTGGTGTTTACACGCCGGGACGTTGATGCGTCAGCCCAGGCTCGGTAGCACTCCTGCTTATAGCATGATGCTATTTTACAAGTGCGACCGAACTATGGCTGAGATTTGCCTCCGATGAGCACCACAGAGGAAGGAATAAGAGTTCCATAATCTGAAGTACCACATCAGCGATAGAATCAGCAACAACGTTGGGAGCGTTGGGAGAAGCAAACCCGCCCTCAAGGTTAGGATGCAAAAAAAGACTGCATCCTATCCCAATCGGCTGACCTATAGTGTCAAACACGGCCTGCCGGCACACTCCTGACAAGACAATGGTCCGAGGAGCCTAAAGGGGCGTCGACGGAAAATTGATATCCGTCCGGATGACAGGTCAGCAGAAGGTCCAACAGGGAAGGTGCATGATCCTCCACATCTGGAATCCGCGTAGGTGAAGTAACCAGTTGTGTCAGATCATATGCCAAGGCAAAATCATGAACAGATCTCCCCGCATGATTGGTTAAACGTGAACCAAGCCATTCGGCGAGGTGGGCATTAAGATCGCCGAGGATCACGATCTCTGCGGAGGGGATCTGCTGTAGCAACGAATCTGTAGCCATTTGGACGTGGTCGTAGAGTCAGTCAGTTTCGGCATCATCGCTATGGGACCTATAGAGGCACCCGTAGACGCGCGGATGGTCGTCGCTGTCTACGCGTAGCCAAAGGATGGACAGGTCCGAACTTTCAAGACTGCTGAGGCGTCAAGAACAGATGTCCTCTCTGACGTAAACGCAAACTACAACCCGAGGCAAAAAGGAGTGTTCCAGTTTGTACCCTGGTAAGAGAGATACGAAGCATCAGCCAGAGAGGACACCTGCGTCTCGGTCAGAAAGAGCAGAGCCGGCCTCGCCGTCTCGAGATGATAATGGACGGCGTTTTGGTTAGAATGAAGTCCCCTGATATTGCAGAAATTCACGGATAGCATGGCAGGGGTCGTCTTGGTCTTGTTGCTCAGCTTGCCCCGAGCAGTTATCTTGAGCGGAATTTGTCCCCCCCCCCCCCGAGAATACGCGGGACAGCCTGAGCACCCACGCATAGGAGTGGAGTAAATAAGTTGGTCGTGGATACTCAGCGAGGGATTCTCCAGGGGTGCTGGTACCCTCCCAGGGTAGATCTTCACTTAACTACCACGTTAAGGGGGGGGGAGGAAGAATTGGGCCTCCGGCCACCTACACTCACCAGACGACACGCGGAAGTAGAGCTTTCACTTCACACTGGTATTCTGTGAGGTCGTGGTACGACATATGTGCAACAGCAAAGTTGCAGCGTGGCTCTACCACTTAAAAATTTTGATTGCCAATCTGTCTGCCAAGCGTGGTAATATAAATGGCACAAATCTTTTATTCCTAAGAGGGATTTAGTACAAGAAACAGATAGATAATTATATCTTATATACCGCAGTAGAATCAAAGTAACCAACATAGCCCAATGGATCAGTAAGTTGAAGTGACAGTGGACAAGCCAAGTTTAGTTTAAGAAGGACTGTTTTCCGCAACTCCACGTGGAAGCGCATACTGAAATCTTCCCGAAGAAGTTTAACAGTCCTATGTTGCAAACAACTTTGGGGAGTAATCCCGGCGTAACCGAGACCTCCGGACATGCCAGCAACACGTGGGGTTTCCTCCTTCCTCATACATGACCTGCACAGGGGATTATCTACTATACTAGTAGTATAGTTGTAGCACGAATGGGTTGACTCGACCGGGCAAGGACCACACTCTCCCAGAATACCATAGAACCATACCAGCAAATAGCAGCTCAACAGTAACGGCATTATCAAATTGATCAGGATTTGAGCACTTGCACAATAGTGTATCATAGAATTACACACCACCATTTTGTTTTACAAGATAGAGCCATACTACTGCTATATTAGTAGTATAGTTGTAGCACAAACAGGTTGGCTCGACCGGGGAAGGACCACACTCTAACAGAATACCAGCGTAAAATAGCAGCTTAACGCTGCTATGTTTCGTATGGTGTGTGTAGAGAACTGGAGACCCATTTCACTGGAAATGAGGCATTCCATCTTAGTCCTCATGGATGACAATGTATGTGCATTTTGATTCTTAATCGAGGATAGATGTATATGTCTGTGGGTCCAGCATCCACTTACCATCAGACGGACTGTATGCTTGTTTGTCAGCCATATTTTATTAAAAAAAATCAAACTTACCCAGCCGCCGTGGAAGCCATCCCTTCACGGTTCGAGCTCTTTCAACGTCCACCAAAACCCGTTTGCCGTCGATCTTCTTACCGTCTGCGTGTTTGTAGGCGGCTGAAAACCAAGTTAAGCCATGAAGCCCAATCGCTAATCGTGTGCGGGGGACGGGCCGAAAGTGCTAGCCTCGTTTAACGCGACTTTGTTTAGACTAAATTGTTTTTTGCTGATTGCATATAATTTATAATGAAATGGGCTATTTTTTGGTTAAGGTTTTTCAGAATGGGACTAGGCCAGACTACAAGAAGTTGTTGTAATCCGGCCTAGTCCCATTTTGAAAAACCTTAACCAAAAAAATACTACAATGGTTTCCGTATTTTTAAAATACAAAATAATATAAATTTTATTAAATATAAATTACAAACAAGTATACTTATTGAGAGGGTCATTTATCCCTTACCAAAACATTCTTTGCTGATTCTACGTAATTTACTCTGAAAATCCCTAAGCCTGACTCGCAACTTCATTTTGAGAACCTTACGACGACATCATGCAAAAAAATCTACTAGGGCATCTATAATTTTTTTATTATCACATAATAGAATCGAATCATTTTTACTCAATGAATATATTACGAGAATTTTCAATTCCACTGTATTTTTTATGTGTTTTTATATGTTACCTCATAACTTTTTTCTTGATAAACCCTTGATTGCATGATTGATGATTCTTTTTTTTATTTCAGAGCTGGTGCTTCTCGTGTTGTCCCATATAAATTTGATCAAGATCTGACTATTTAATTGACTTCGACTACATTGATGGTGTTCTCATTTTATTTATATTGAAGTCGGTTGTACAAAATTTTTTACTTCACTACCCCCCAGCATCAATGTCCTTTGCCATTCTTTCCTTATCCAACCTTTCTGTATGTCCAAACCAATGTAACATTCCTATTTTAATTTTGCATACACTGTGCAATACTATTGGAACACTTTTCTCTTATCCCACAATTTCTCACCGTATCATTTATCATTCAGTCACCCCTAACATACTTCTTATCTCTCATGCATCCACTGCCACACGCAACGTTCATCATAAAATCATCATTACAGAGCCCTTCACAAGTCCACTGCTGATCATAGGCCTACCCCAAGGTATGCCACACAAAGCACGGTCCTGAGCCACCTGCATCCATTGACTTCCTGCATGTCTTACCAGGTCGGCATTCCATCTAGTGTTGCCCTACACTACGCCTACCGGTACGAGGCTGCCACGCGAGAACCTTTTTTCCCAATCGGTTACCCGTTCTTTGGAGCTATGTGGCCGGCCCATTGCCACTTCAGTTTACTAATCCATTGGGCTATGTCGGTTACTCTGGTTCTACTGCGGATATCCTCATTCCTAAGTTTATCATGCAGAGAGACTCCGAGCATAGCCCTATTCATAACTCGCTGAGCAACTTTGAGCTTCTTAATCCGGCAATGAAGGACCAACATGCAGTATGTGACTTTTTGACACATTCTGACTTCCCAATTTAATAACAATTGTCAAATATCTTTTATTGAACAACGTAAGATAGTAACACAAAATAATTGAATAGAAAAAAAAACGCTTAAATTTGATTAAATGATTTAACACCCACCAAATAATTGATATCCGTTGAGAGCTTCACTAATATTAAAACCAAACCAATACTTTGTCTTTGCCGTCCACCGCGCACGATAAAAATGAAGTTATTTACATGGACTATATGAATTTGTACTTAGTAATATTTAAATGGAAATACAATAATAACAACATGTAACAAACATCCTGTGGTTACCGTTAAGTGCATTATCAGAAGTATTCAAACATATAGAAATAACTCACTTAAACTCGGCCATGAAAAAAAAATATAATAAACTTTATTCGCAAATTGTATGTAGTTTTATTATAACTGCGTGTCAGTTGAATACTTCTGATAATGCACTTAACGGGATCCATAGTTTTTATAACATGATGTATAAACAAAGTATTTGAAGTAATAGTCCATGTAAATTGTAATATTTAACTGTACATAACACAAATTCATATACAATTCAGATAATAATCGTTGATGCACAATTAAATATTATCTAAAACATACAACAGATGAGGTACACATTTTTTAAATTAAACAATTGTCTATGGTAAAATAACCGACGTTCCTGTCAAAATTGTAGAATATTTCAAATGAAAATTAACAGTCGCAGTTTTCACCAAAAATATCAGAAACAGAAACTTTTTTATTCAATATAGATTATAAATAATACCTAATGAGTCTTTTTTTTAATTTACCACCGTATTGTGATATTCAAAATAATAAGTAGATATACCTACGCTCATATACCTACCGACCAAGCCGAGAGACGCCACTATACAGTTATTGAAAAGAGTATTGTAGAAGTATATCCAATACATACATACCTACCGTTGTTACTTACTTTAGTATACCCAAAAACAAATCCAAGTTCCGGTTATTTACTTACACATTTTAACGGACAGTTACTTACACTCATTTTTTTTTTTAATTTTTCCCGGCGATATAAATGCCACGACGAGACGATAACACCCATTTTACCTGGTGCGCATTACTTACGTCATATCCATTTTTGCGCAATTGAATTTAAAAGAAAAGTAAAAGAAATTTAAAATTAAAAAAAAGAACCAAATATAGTCAACACTTAGCCGTCAATTTAAACTAATAGGGTGCTCGAAACTACGTATAATTTTAAATCGGACTGTATCATTAATTCATTTCAAAGTTGTATGTTGGTATCTTACCACATACAAACCTATTAAAGTGAGTTGCCGGTTATCTCGTGAGTTTGTGTGGTAGGGTCTTTACGGCTGGGTCTGTGGTGTGAAAATAGAAAAACCACTTATTAATCATACATAACACACGCGCGCATCGCGAGGCCTGGCGTTGGTGCCTCGAAAGACGACCTTGTTGGAGGAGAAATTTCGCTTACTTTCCAATAATTCTATTTAAAACAAACTAAAACAAATATATTATAACAAGTTTTTATATCTAATAGAGAATAGAAATTTTTTATATAAAGACGTTTCGAGCACTTTACCCCTGTCATTACATCAGATTTGATAGACCACAAATGCTCGCTAAAGAACACCGATTCCTCTCAAGGATGATTCGCGAGGCTATTGAAATCAAAAAAAAACATCCTAATGTCAACAGAGAAGATGGCTGGGTGCTACGATCTGCTTGGGATCCTACAATTAATAAAATTAAATCCCAAGCCAAGCATACAACTGCAAGACTTCAAGATACTGTAAGTTCATACTGCGTAGATTGGAACAAAAATTAATAATTTTAATCTATGGTAACCACGGTTAACTATGACATCTGGAAGTTGAACATCTCAGTTCCCCCCGTGACCATGGGTGCTGTAAAGTGCTCGAAATGTCGGGTATATGAAAAAGTTAATATAAGCAATAAAATCCGTAAAAAACTAGTTTATTTAAGTATGTAGTGTTCGCGTAAATATAAGAAATCATTAAGTTTTTTATCATATTATTACATTGTTATCTGATACAGAGCTATGTTCAAAATTAAGTCTCTAGCTCATATGAAAGTTACTTTAAAGACTAAATTCCAGCAGAACAGACATACAAAAAAGCGAAAATTAAAATGTGGTAAAAGATAAAGTAAACAAACAGATAATATATAATACACATTCAATAACGACTCAATTTTCATAATGTTTCTCTATGCTTAACTTCAAATGCTAATTATACTGAATATTATCAAAAAAATTATGAAAATTCGGAAAATATAATAATAAAAACTTATCAAATATATATGTACTTTATAATCCCCTCCAAGAAGGTTTTAAGACTTCTAAGTTTTTAAAATTATCTGTCACCATAAAAATTAGCCATTTGTTTTCATTAACTGGGTTATCAACGTCAAATAAATGGGTCACTTATTTACGTTTGGAAACTATTAATTTTGAATGTTAAGAATCGATTATAATTTGTCAAAGATATTCTTTTTTTAAGTTTTTTATCTACATAATAACATATAGAGGCACTTGTAATAATTCTTTGCTTCAAATCAATTGCTAAATATATAACCACAGATGGCGGCAGTAATAACAAATGGCTAATATCACTGGCATTGTCAAAATTATGTTTTTAAGAAAATTCTTGGACACAAATTCAATTCTTTCACTATTTATTTACGTATCATATTGCAATAACACTAATTATTATTAATAAAAATATACAAGTAATAAAGAGTTATACTGCAGAATTGAAATTGTGTATAATAAGAGAAAGGTGGTCACTATTTGGAGTTTTAATTTAGAATATCTTCATTATGTACATTTATGAAAAATTGTTAAAAATTATCTAAGATGTAATTTAATAATATATTTGAAATAGTAACAAACAAAAACATTATTTATCTGTTCTATTACGTATTTATTTATTTATACCTTATGTACGGGCTGCAGCACGTACATTTTTGTGGCGTCGGCAGTTTACGTTATAACGCTACAATAATGCATTTTGAGTCAGTGCGCTAATTGAGCCCAGCAATACTGGTCACGCGTGCTCGCAGTATCATTTCCCATCTATCCTTAAATTAGGTTTAGTTGGTTCTATCAATAAACTATCAATTATCAACTTCCCAGTATTGACTATCATTTACTATCAACTACCTTCAACCGACCACATGGGGGTCCCAACGCAGCCCTTACACCTTATTAAAAAGGATTACAAAGGGCGGACTTAATACCTTTTGGAATTGTCCCAGTCAGCTATGTTCCATTATTTATTCTTCTCCACAAAGTATAAAACAAAGTCGCTTCCCGCCGTCTGTATAAGCCCCGCACTTTTGTATTGCAACTGGCGACCATCTTAGTGACGTATTCGAATTGTCAGTACCGTTCACAAGGTCAGCCAGCGCTTATAAACGCGTATAGAGTACCTCTAACCACGTGTTTTTATAGCTTTTTATTTTCGTTCTCCTGTTTTATTTTTGTTATCGTTATCATACTTATTCTGTTACAAGGAGTAAAAAAGTAATTAGCAGCCGTGCTCGTGAAATGGTTAGCTATTAAAGTGGACAATTATTTAGTAAAGGAGAAAGAAAATATTTATAATTAAATATCTATAAATATATGTATATAATATAATATAAATACCTATAATCCAAGGTTATTAACCCTTAAGTGCATAGTTTATCAAAACTGATAATACGGTTTTCTAGACTCCTAATTCCTGAACGAAAGTCGTTTAACCGGAAATTTTGATTTCTGAACGTGTCGTTATATGTCATAGACTCGTCTGTGATTGGTTCATTCAAATACTTACATGTGATTGGTCCAAAGTTTAAAGTTTCGATGACAGCGCAGACAGTTTGTAGAGTAAAACGAATTCGTAATTTTCATCCGAAGAAATCTTACAAATAAAAGTGTGTTCAACTAATAAAAAAATTATTTTTTGGAAGGTTAGTATCTATATTTTGTGTCCATGTTTTAATTTTTCAATAAAATTGTACATTTGGTAAAATTTTTGGGCTTGAAGTTTGTTATCAAAAATGATAATGTATGCAGTAGCGGTAAAACTTTTTCGATATATGGGTTTATTATTTTTTAATGTTTTTTTCGGATTCGTTTCTTTATTTAAGTTTTTTTTAAACAGATATTTGTTTTTAGGTTTCTAGCAGCGGACAATGAATGACGAAGACATTTCGACACTCTTATGGCGGTTAGAAAATGGAGAGGTATCAGAAGATGAAAGTGATCTAGACGAGGATGCCTTAGACTATTATGATAATGTCGGTGAGTTGCAAGCAGATCTTGAAAGAGAGAACCAAATACTAGAAGAAATATTGACCGAAAATGATGGGACAGCCCCTGATCCTCCACTAATATTTGATGAACTAGTAGAAAACCAGCCCCATTCCAACGCCACTCCTAGTTTACGGGATTTGATATGGAAAAAGAAGAATTTGGATTTGGTGGATCAGGCTTTTACATTTCTTGGATGTACTGACTACCCTCCGATTATTATGAATTTATCTACCCCTTATCAGTATTTTTCATACTTTTTTGATGAAAGTTTACTCGCAAGAATCGTTACTGAATCTAATAAATATGCCATACAAAAAAATATTAATTTTTCTGAACCAATGACAGTTCTGGAACTGAGAAAATATATTGGTATCTTGATTTATACTTCGGTATATCACTATCCTAGTATAAGATCCTACTGGGCAAATAATGTAAGATTCCATCCAATAGCTGATACGATGACCGTTAACCGTTTGTTAATAATGAAGGTCACTTACCCCGTGAACATCCTGAACATGACAGATTACACAAAATACGAACAATAGTGGACCACCTAAATCAACGATTCATGTCAGTTCCTTTTGATCATAGACTTTCATTAGATGAGCAGATGTGCGCAACTAAAATTTCGCACTTTATGAAGCAGTACTTGCCCAACAAGCCTCATAAATGGGGCTTCAAATTGTACGTGCTCTGTTGTCTGATGGGTTACGCATATTCATTTGAAATTTACTCAGGAACTCATGACTACAAAAGACTACCAAATGAGCCAAATCTTGGAGCAGTTTCAAATACAGTGGTGCGTTTGCTTCGACCTGTACCGAGAAAAGTAAATCATATAGTGTACTTTGACAACTTTTATTCAAGCCTGACTCTGTTTCATCATTTGCACAAGGAAGGCATATATTGCTTAGGTACAGTTCAAAGAAACAGATTAGGAAAAACCTGTAAGCTACCAAAAAAGGAAGATGTACAGAAAACATCTGTACCAAGGGGTTCGTACGACGAGAATGTTGCTTCTCTTGATGGTGTTGAGTTTGCAGCGACTAGCTGAAAGGATAACAAACAGGTCTTGCTGTTATCTACGTATGTAGGTGCAAATCCTGTGGGTACTATTAGCCGCTATGACAAGAAGCAGAAAAAAAACATATCAATACCATGTCCGAAAGTAATTGAAGAATATAATGCACATATGGGGGGTGTGGACACAATGGATAGTTATTTAGGGCGATATAGGATCCGAATGAAGTCCAAGAAGTGGACCAATAGACTATTCCAACATATGCTGGACATGGCGGTAATAAACAGCTGGATTTTATACAAGAAAGTTTCACTGAAAAAGAA
This sequence comes from Parnassius apollo, assembly GCA_907164705.1. NCBI lineage: Eukaryota > Metazoa > Arthropoda > Insecta > Lepidoptera > Papilionidae > Parnassius > Parnassius apollo. The sequence continues at coordinate 4,773,253 of CAJQZP010000287.1, read as the reverse complement.
AACAAATCCAAAAAACATTTTAAAACTTGTTGATTTTCGGACGGAGCTAGCTGAAACTTTGTGCAAGTATGGGGCCGTATCTGAAAATAAAAGAGGCAGACCCAGCATGAATAGACAGGAAAATACGTCAAAAAAGAGACCAAAGATTGGTGCACAGACATTACCACCAAACGACGTCCGTACTGATGGAGTTGGACATGACAAAAGCTACAACACTAAGAGAAATCAGTGCAAATATGCAAATTGCAAAAAACTAACTTCTGTAATGTGTACTAAGTGCAAAATATCGCTTTGTGACAATAGAAAAAATAATTGCTTTCAAGTTTTTCATGCTATGTAAAAATAAAATAACATTAAGTATAAAAACTTGGGTACTTTATGTTTTCTAGTATCACTAAGCAAAAAACTTCTTAATGCATAGTTTATCAAAATTGATAACAACTTTTTTTTGCCAATAAAACTTTTAATATACAGATATAATTTTTTTTATTATTTTTCCTATGATCAGGAGGTCACGCTTTAACACATATATTTTATTCTTTCAAAAATAAAAATTCATGCATCTAAGGGTTAACATTTTTCACCAGAGGTGGCAACACCGCACAAGAAAAGAAGATTAACGTTTTTGTTGTCTGTACTTTATTGCGGTGGATGACGCCACGCAGCTGTTATTGTGACAAGGTTCCATCGCAATATCAACGTGCGAGGCTTATATTATACGCTGAGATCGTTTAAACTATGCAACGATTTTTGATGCGGTTTTCATCAATAGACAGAATGATTCAAGAGGAAAGTTTATATGTATTATGATGGGGCAGCATCTGCGTCTATCGCCACAAAGCGCCACTATACACGCAGATGTGACCGGTTATTATCGGCTATCGTCGCGAACATTCGGGCTACGTGTGCGTATGTTATCGCGCGGGTGGCGGTACATCAAAGGGTTTTAACGCGCCTACATATCGCGCTGCCTGGCCTGACTAGCGTTGTTCATTTCGGCCGTTGTTTTCGATCAGTTCAGACGCATTCAGGTGGCTGTGTAAAAATGGAGTGAAGTGATGAAATGGTACTGGAATTCCTCTTTATAGATTTTAGGTTTCTTTTTAAATTTTAATAAATGCATTATGTAATTATTAGCACACATATAGAAGTAAAGAAATTCGTTATCCATAGTTAAACATTTGAAAATGATTTCGGTCATCTTGGATTATTGAACGATGGGTCATGCAAAATATCGAAGCCACTAATATGACCACAGCTTTTATCGCGATAAATTTTTAGAGTCAAAACGTACGAAACTTCGGCACGCAATACTTCGGGACGATTACTTATTGTCGAGATCCAAAAATCACCTGTGCGAAGGCGGTGCAAATCGCTAGTTACTTTTGTACTTTAAAAATGTAATATTAACCGACTTCAAAGATTAAAAAAGTGATTTCCACAAGCTTCTAAAGTCATTACTTGGACATATGGCCATCACAGTCGCTTTGACTTAAAGTGATGGAGACAGCACAAGAAATAACAACATTAAATAAAAATTGAGCAGGGGTTTGAGTACTTGGGCAATAGTGTGTCATGGAATTAAGCACCACCATTTTGGTTTACGAGATAGAGCCATACTACTGCTATATTATTAGTATAGTTGTAGCACGAATGGGTCGGCTCAACCAGGGAAGGACCACACTCGTAAAATAGCAGCCTAATGCTGTTGTGTTTCATATAGTGAGTGTAGAGAACCAAAGACCCTTTTTATTGGAAACGAAGCATTCCATCTCAGTCCTTAGGGCTGGCAACGCATGTGCATTTTGATTTTTAGTTAAAGATAAATGTAGATGTCTATAGGCCACAGAATCCACTTACCATCAGGTGGAATGTGTGCTTGTTTGTGACCCTTATTCCATTAAAAAAAAATGAGAACCGGAGACCCTTTTTACTGGAAACGAGGCATTCCATATTAGCCCTCATGTGTGACAACACATTTGCATTTTGATATGTAATAGAGTATAGATGTAGATGTCTATGGACCACAGCAATCACTTACTGTCAGGTATACTGTGTGCTTGTATGACACGCTACACCTATTCAAAAAAAACAACTTCAGTAGCTATTATATGGAAATTATTATTTTCTTTAGTTTTTGAAGTCTGTTTTTACTTTTATCAAAATTAGACTTGCGGTATTTGTGTTTTACCCTAGTTACCATTTGTGCATACATCTTAGATACATTAAACAATGTTTACAAGCTAGATTAGTGACCACATATCTCGTCAGGTATATCGCGGCATAAAAAACGGTGTGCAACTTACAGTGCATGTCTCGTTCGTGCTCATACTCAATGAACGCGTAACCGCGAGGTTTATCGTTCTCTTTGTTGTATACCATGCATATCTGGAAAAGTTACATTAGAACCCTGTTAGCCCAATCACGAAAAACATTACAATGATTTTTAACATGGTAGTCACGCTGCAGTTTTATTATCTTTTACTGCTTTCACAGTATACCAGCGTAAAAAAGCAGCTTAGTGTTTCTGTTTTGTATTATGAGTGTAGAAATGCAGACTCTTTTTACTGGAAACGAGGCATTCCATATTCTCAGGGGTGACAAAGCATTTGTCTTTTATTTTTTAAGGATAAATGTCAATGTCTATAGGCCACAGCATTCACTTACAATCAGGTGGACTGTGCCTGCTCGTGACTGCTCGTTTGTCACCCTTACTCTATAATAAAAAAAGGAAAAAATGATCTATACAAAAAGGTGACAAGGGTAACAAAGCTAAAAATATACTTCATTACGAATATCAGTCACAGCAGCCAGTCTCAACTGAACTAGCCACCTGCAGCCTGCACAGCATAGGATTATAGTATGAGAGCCGGTCTGCTACTGAGAATGTTTTGTACAGAGAAACCCAATTTCACCCGACCCAGGATTCGAACTCCCGGATCACTTGATCAACGAGGCAGTTGTGGCATGTGTATATAATAATATACATCTATAAAACTATATACATATAAACAGGTGCTATTAACCTAATATATCCATATTAAGTATAATATATCCATATCAGTATAGTAGCGGTGTAAGATTATCCAATACCCCTATTATCCCATAGGTGATGTAAGAGGAGACAGAGGGAAATAAATCAGATGGACAGCTGTATTTTTCTAATAACAAAAAAAAACCGGCCAAGAGCGTGTCGGGCCACGCTCAGTGTAGGGTTCCGTAGTTTCCCGTCCGTCACAATAAGTGTTCCCACTTATGAGTTTAAAGGTGGGTATCCATTATGTTCGCGCTCCAGCAGCGCTCCGCGCTCCTGCAAATGCTCCCGGTAGTGGGTACTGTTGTTTCCATCCAAGTTCAAAATGATTTTCCTAGAAAGTCCTTATAAAGTTCTACTTTTCAGATTTTTTTCATATTTTTTAAGCTTATGGTTCAAAAGTTAGAGGGGGGGACACATTGTTTTTTAATTTTGGAGCGATTATTTCCGAAATTATTGAAACTATCTAAAAATGATTTTAGTAAACCGCTATTCATTCTTAAATACCTTTCCAACAATATACACTCACCGGCACGGAAACTTGGCCACTCGTGAATTTGCTGATTATTTGCAGCGGTCAGGTAGCGGTTTCTCAAAATCTCCATAACAATAAAACGATCGTCCCGGGCCGATGTGCACCTTACGCCCCCACTGCCTGGCCTGCGGGTGTAGCGGCATGTCTCCTGGTATCGTTTCAGTGAATACTGCATTGAGGACCGTGGTACGTTAAGCACAATAGCAACTTCACGCTGTGTCAGCCCTTGGTCAATTAATGCTACTGCTTGTGCAACTTGTGCTGGTGTTAATGGCATTTTTATTGGCTTTAAAGCACCTTTAGTTATTTAATTAAGACACAAGATCACAATAATTGAATAACCCTACAGTAAACTTTTCACAACACACAAATTTAAAATGTGAACTTAGTCGCTCAAATGAAAATGATTCAACTAAAAATTAAAGAATTCGTCATGGTGCACTTAAACATAATGAATTACCCTCTTGAACTTGAGGGTAAACATTTTTTGACATACTTGCATAACAAACATTCATCAGAAACACTTAAAGCTTTTGCTATCGCGAGATAACCGCTTGGCCAAGTTTCCGTGCCGGTGAGTGTATAACACGTTAGGGTGGAAATTAAAAAAAATCATTTCCCACTTTACATATAGGGGGGCTACCCTAATAAAACATTTTTTTCCAATTTTTATTCTTAATTTCTAATTTTTATTTTTATTCCGCTTTGTCGGCGTGATTGATACATATATTAGTACCAAATTTCAGCTTTCTAGTGCTAACGGTCACAGAGATTAAGCGAGGACGGACAGATGGACAAACAGACATGGCGAAACTATAAGGGTTCCTAGTTGACTACGGAACCCTAAAAAGACAAAAACTGGTTGCCAACGCCCTGCTTCTGCCTAACATGGTAAATGCCTCCATTATGAATCATCTACGGGGAGGCCCATGTCTGCAAGAGATTCTTATTTACTATACTGGGTGACTGTTTTACTGTCTGGAAATTAATATGGAGTTTTGTGTAAGTGGAACAGAAGCTATCCTCGAAAGTATTTGTAAACTATAAGAAAATATAACTGACAGGCAAAATAGAAAAAATATATCCAAAAAAATACATAAAACCAATTTGGCATTTGCGTAAAAACTAAAAATCGGTGATATTATTTTAAACGGCCCGGCGTAAGCTACAATCACTAGTGAATAAGTTGTAAGCGCGAGCGAGACGCATGCATAATTTTTTCGCTAGGCATATGCCTACCGATGCCTACGATGAATATCGCTGTTATGTAGGCACCAGGCCGCCACGTGGAAGCAGGCGTTGTTGTTGCGGTACTAAAGACAACCTGCTGCATTTGTTCGTTTTTTAATGCATGGCACTTAAAATTCAGCATTATCAGCCGCATTGTAGAATTCAATATATATAGTGTATGTATACATATATATCATGCAACACATACATAAAATAAACACATATATTAACTGTTAATATAGAATTTCACTTACTTTTTTTATTGGTCCATAACCTTCAAACTCTCTCCGTAACTTCGATTCGGATGTGTCATAATTCTGTAGATATGTGGAGATATAAATCAATTATATAGAAATACCCATAGCCATTGTAGCTCAAGGGTTGAATCAGAAACTTTTTTATTCAATATAGATTATAAATACTTATTAAAAGTCACTTTTTTTTATTAACCACTGGCTCGCAAAAAACCTCTGTCGTGGCAAGAACCAGCAAGAAACCCAGCGGTACAATTTTTTTTAAATAATGGCTTACCTGATCAAAATGCAATAGGACCCATTTAACTACAAAGCAGCAGTGCACTGCTGTATTGCAGTCTGGAATGTGTAAGCCAGTATAATTCCAGGCTGTGAGGTGTTCCATCTAAATCCTCAGGAGTGACAACATGTCTGTAACCTTATTTGTTTGAAGCCGCACCATGGGCTACTGTACATGTATAAACTGAAGATATAAACAGAAATATAAACTTTTTTATTCAATATGGATTTTAAATGATACTTATTGAAAGTCACATTTTTTCATTTACCACTGGTTCGCAAAAAGAAAACCTTTGTCTTGAGAAGAACCAGCAAGAAACCCAGTAGTACTATTTTATTAATAACAGCTTACAATCAATCAATCATGTATGTTACAATTAACAACAAAAAACAAATTAGAAATAGCTTGGTAGCGATCACCAGGGGTTATTGTCATCCATAAATTACTTAATATTATAATAACCCTTTTTATAGAAACTTAGTTAAATAAAGTTTTTGAACTTTGTGTATGTCAAATACTGTATATTTTACATACACAAAGTTCAAAAATTTTATATCTGGGATTTTGTTGCAAACTACAATGCATGTTGCATGTTGTTATGTCACACAATCTTCTTCCTTGCTAATGCTCCAATGGCTGCCATACAGAGTTCACTCTATGTTCTTTATTTATTCTCAATCATTTTATAAAAAAAAATTGTGTTGTTAAGTCCACCTAACAAACTACAATGCATGTTGCATGTTGTTATGTCACACAATCTTCTTCCTTGCTAATGCTCCAATGGTTGCCATACAGAGTTCACTCTATGTTCTTTATTTATTCTCAATCATTTTATAAAAAAAATTTGTGTTGTTAAGTCCACCTAACAAACTATAATGCATGTTGCATGTTGTTATGTCACACAATCTTCTTCCTTGCTAATGCTCCAATGGTTGCCATACAGAGTTCACTCTATGTTCTTTATTTATTCTCAATCATTTTAATTTACGAAAATTCAGTGAAAATAATCATTATAGAGAAGAATAACTTAATATTAATTTAATGATTTCTTATATTGACGCGAACACTACACATTGATTAAAACTACTTTTACGGATTTCATTCTCTTTAATTTTAAATTGTTTTTAATTCCCAACGTTTTGGGTGTTTTCTAGCACCCATGGTCACGGGGGACTGAGGTGACTGACTTTCCGATGTTAATGTTAACCCAGAGTACCTTACAGTTTGGGATCATATCCTAGGTGGCCCCAACATTACATCAGATTTGATAGACCAAAAATCCTCACGAAAGAACATCAATTCCTACCAAGGATGATACGTGAGGCTATTGAAATTAAAAAACATCCTAACTTCAATATAGAAGGAGGCAGGGTATAATAAAATTAAAACTAAACCCAAGCATACCACTGCAAGACCAAGACACAGTAAGTTCATTCCGCGTAGATTGGACCATAAATAATAATTAAAAAGCTGAAGGTACTCTGAGTTAACATTGAATGCTGTCAGTCACCTCAGACCCCCTTGACCATGGGTGCTGGAAAGCACTCGAAACAACGGGAATTAAAAATCATTTTAATTTAACATGATAAAATCCATAAAAGTAGCTTTAATCAATTATTATTTATTTATTGCAATGCAAATATTGTTCGTTAATCAACTAATATTCATTTATTAATGAAAAATATTTGCAAATAACTATTTTGAACTGGTGAACTTTAAAATGCTGGTAGAGTAACAGCATTACAAGCTGGAGTAGGGTTTGAGCCCTTTCAGTACTCCACTATATAATTTGTTTTTAAATGGCAATTATTAGTTGAAAATTTAAAATAACATTCTAGTTTCATATAGAGTTAGGGTATGTTCCAAAATACAACGCAGTACACTGGCTAATGCAAATGACGTCATTAATTGACGGCGTATTCCACCATATTCGATACAACGAATCACCAATATGGTGTCGATTTATGACGTAATTTGCAATGGCCAGTGTACTAGGTTTAGGGTTTGTTCCCGGGAATTCTCGTCCCGGGAATTCCCGGGAAATCGGTCGGTCTCGTACCCGGGAAATTCAGCTCGAGAAAAGTCGAGTCATCGAGAAGTTTAAATAAACATTTTTACGCTTAGCTTTCTTTGTAAATGCGAGGCGGCAGCGGCATCCTTTGACAGCACGGCTCGTGTCTGTCGGTATCCTTTGTTTTTGCCGACAAACGCAAGCGCGACGCGGCCCCAGTTGTATTTTGTGCATTCGTGTTTCAACTCCCGCCGTGTTCGGATCGGTCGGATCATAAACCCAGCATAGTGAGTGTATTTACTATTTAGTGACTCACGAGTAATAGAATCGCAGAACAAACAGGTAAGTATTGTTATTATTTATTTAAATAGTTCAAGTGTTTGTTTTGTTTTGTAAGTACTTTTGTATTACCAAAATAATATTTTTGTTTAAAATGAATAGGTATGTTAAAGAAATAAAACTTTTGTTTTTAATCAAATAAGAGAATTGTTAGTGCATAAATATTTACCGATTTCATTAATTGCATTTGTATTGCAGATGTTGTAATAATCCCACAAAAGCCTAAAGTTCTAAACTAAACACATAATATTAAGAGTAAGACGTTGTTTTATGGCAATTTATCTACTACAAATAACACAAAACGTATCCAACCAATCCTACCAAACGTAGTATACAAAAGGACACAGCTATTTTTTCATCATCATCATCAGCCTAACCTAACCACATCAACCCCCTGCTGGGCATAGGCCTCCCCACTGTTGCGTAAAGGATCAAACACAAGCGGACTAGTGAGGCATTTAGCTCATGTACACAAAATTGATGTAAGATCCACCGAGGTTCAAATGGACACAGAAGAAGCATCTACCAGTTCGTCTAGTTCCGGGGTGACGGCACCAAAAAAATTAAGAAGTGATTTTGAAACTATGCACGTACAGCAAACACTGAAATTTGACGTTCAACCCAGAAAATCGTTAGGTGAAATTTTAGCTAAACTTTCAGCCCAAGATGGTTTTACTATAAGAGGCATTACTAAAAGTGAATTTATCCGTGAATCACTTGCTGCCAAGGGGTATAAACTTCCAAAGACCCAAACCGAAGTTATGAACCTAATATTGAAGTTTTATGATGAAAAGGAGAAAGAGATGATAAAAGAGCTTTCTCAGCTTTGCACATCAGGAAACCGGCTAAGTGTGACAATTGACGAGTGGACGAGCATACGAAACAGACGATATTTTAGCGTCTGTGTTCATACAGCAGAGGCAAAAGTTTACAATTTGGGGCTAGTTTACATACCCGGAAAATGCGGTGCCGCAGAGGTTAGAGAAATAGTAGAGGAGCGTTTGAAATACTTTGGGGTAAACTTCGAGCATTATGTCTCGGCTGTAACAAGCGACGGGCCAAATGTTATGAAAAAATTTGGCAGAGAGAGCTCCCCTGTGAGATGGTCCTCTGTGTAAACCATGCCATCCATTTGGCTATTCTTGATACCTTTTGCAAAAAAAAACAGTAACTACAGTTGCTAGAAGAAACACACCTGTTAGCGACGATGAACACAGCAGCTCTGATGAAGCCAGCACTGATAACGATGACGAAGAATCTGATGATGAATCTATATTGCAGCCTATTGACGACATAAACAAAGTGCTAAATGAGACCCGTTCGATCATAAGATTTTTCAGAAAAAGTCCCCTTAGAAATATCACACTACAAAAACATGTGAAGACTGAATTCGGGGCCGAACTAGTCTTATTACAGGATGTCAGAACTAGGTGGAATTCAATGCTAACAATGATTGAGCGTTTCTTGAAGTTAAAAAATTCCATTAAAAAAGCCTTGATTGATTTAGACAGCTCATTTAAATGGAAGGAGGAAAATATTCCTATACTACAAAAATTGCGGTTGATATTGACGCCAACTAAACTTGCAGTTGAAGCATTGAGCAGACAAGATGCCAATTTACTAACTGCAGAGGCTATAACAGATGTGTTGCTAAAACAATTAGAAAGTATCGACGACCCTTTGGCTCTTCAGTTAGTAGAATCTCTTAAAATGAAAATATCAGATCGTCGGAATACACCTCTAATATCGCTGCTACGCTACTTAAACAGCCCCGATAATTTTATTCTCAAAAAGAGTGCTTATTTTATCGATAATAGCAAGACATTTTTAATTGGATACGCTCTGAAGACTTATTCAATCGTCTATACCCCACTGTTCCCACTACTACAGAACCTTCGACAGGAAATAATTCAGAAGTTGTCGAAGCAGGCGTAAGCGAATCAGAAACTGAACAAGACAGCTTTGCAGCTCAATTAGAGAGAGCAATAAAAGGTGTTTCGAGAAATGGTGAATCAACTAATGCTGTGGTGCTTTCCAAATCAATTATAAAAAAAGAGTTTTTGCTATTTGAAAAAACAGGCAAGAGGACCCCTAATCTGGAAACACTATACAAAGCATTAATTTCAGTCAAGCCGACTTCAACAGAAAATGAAAGGGTATTTTCCATATCGGGAAATGTGGTCAGTAAGATTTGGAGCCGGCTGTCTGATAAATCTATTAATGCTTTGGTTTATCTTAAGGCATATTTCATAAGAATTAATAAGCAGGCTTAAAGACAGTTATATTTTTCGTATTAATAGTAGATAGATATCTCTTATTTAATTACATTAAAACTGCCAAAAATTGTGATACCATACCACCCACATAGTGAGATTAGTGAGTGATCTTTAGTTATGATGAGAAAAATTATGATTGTTTTTAGTTAAGATGTTTGTTTTAAGCTGATTGTTAACAGAGATTTTGTTTTTTATTAAAGATTAGTGAGATTAGTTATAATAAGAAGAAGTATGATTGTTTTTAGTTAAGATGTTTGTTTTAAGCTGATTGTTAACAGAGATTTTGTTTTTTATTACAGATTAGTGAGATGAGATTAGTTATGATAAGGAGAAGAAGTATGATTGTTTTTAGTTAGCAATTTTGTTTTGAGCTGATTTTTTATTGAGAACTTGTTTTTTTTGTTAAAAATTATGTTGATTTTTTTCATGTAAAATAAACACAGTTAAATTAAAGACTCTTTTTATTAATTAAACAAAAATTTAGACGTATTTTATTTTTTCTCGACAACCCGAGAAGACCCGAGAAATCAGGCTCGAGAAGTCTCGACACCCGAGAACTAAAAAACCTCGAGAAATCGGAAACCCTAACTAGGTTCTATTTTCGGAACACACCCTTAGTAAGGTTACTGGTTGCCTTTATGTGTTCTACTCCTGGGATAGAGCTCTCATTTCTAAAAGGGTTTTAGAGCAAGGAAGTTTCCACTGTCTATACATATTAAAATCAAATTATTAAATTAAATTTCAGGTTTTTTTAGATAATCTATAAGAGAGGCCCACTGAGAATTTATCTGAAGACATGAAGATGAATTTTCTTATACCTCTAACACACTTTTCCACAGAATATGTATAATAAATTAGATAACTTACAATTCGTGCTACAAACAATGTCTTGAATGGGTCAGTGGTAGACACAGGATTTGAAGCTGGATCCCACAGGGCAATCTCCTGTTCCAGTCGGTAAGCTGTCTGCTCAGCCCTTTCGCGTCTACGCCGTTCCAATCGCTCCTCACGTGTCTCCACCCGCGTCGGAGGTGGAGTCTCCGAAGGATGCTGTTCATAATATATATCTGAATTTTAGGAATATTAGTAAAATAAAAAGGTATAATTTTTGGGCATCGCAGGCCTATAGCATGTTAGTAATACAAATAAACTTAAAAAACTATGTTTGTTAGTAAATGTGTGTTAGTAAATGCAAATGTAACAATAAAACAAGACAAAAATTTAAAAAAAATTAAGAAAAGGAAAATATTGCATTCAACACGACGACACATTATTGATATTTGATGATGTATAATCCTTTGGCAGGAATTTGGGGGAGTAAGGTGTTTTATTTGGTAGAGGTTTGGTCCCCGATTATAATACAACTCACACTAAAAGGTAATGCACCGTTATCGAAAAATAAACAAAAACTATTATAACCTTAAATACTTAAAGTATGAAAAGTGATACATTTTTTATTATTAATTAATTAACTGAATTTACAGCTCTGGGTTCTAGACTTTCTGAGAAAAAACTTATACAATGTTACTGTGAAAGCTGGATAGCATACAGAGTAATTGTGTCTGTGGCAGGAACAAAGGCAACCTGACTATTGATATCTGATCTGATCAAATCTGTACTAAAATTAAATCAGCACGCCCCGAATTCACGTAGTCTTGTCTGCCCCACTCCTAAAGTGTTTTTGTAAAGCCGTAGGTGCAGAGGGAGAGCAGCTCCCGCCCGTTGTAGCAAATCGCAGGCACCTGTGCGAGCCGTAGTGTGGTTATTATTGTATTATAATATATAATACAATAATATATTAATTATATATATATATATATATATATTATAATATATATATATATATATGACGATGAAGAATGAAGACCCCGCCATTCCCTTTGTAGTTATTGTTTGTAAACCACTCAGAAGTAGGAGTCCCCGCGAGCGGGGCTCCGTCGACCGGCCTTCCCTCGACTGTGCTACGTGGTGCTTCCGTCCTCCAACTCTCTACCCCCATAAATAAGGATTATAGTCAAAAACATAACCTCAAAATTAGATTTTTAAAAATTTATAAAAAAAATAAGCATGTCCGGCAGGATGTGGAAGTGGAGGGCGACTCTACAACTCCCCCGCCTACCTCTACACCACCTCCCATCTAGGCATGTCGATTCACTCTTAAAAAAATCGATCTCTGAATCGAAGATACTAGAATCGATTATCGATTAAATCGAGGATTAAAAGATCGATTTTCGATTAATCGCGACATATTCAAACATGAAATTTCACGAATTTGCGATTTTTTCTTTAATTGAACTTTAATATTTTTTGAAATTAAAATATTAGTAATCATATTAATTAAAATTACTAATATTCCTTTTAACCTCCTGGTAAGCTTGAAACGCTTGTTTTAGGGGTGGTTCGCAACTCGATTCCTTTTTTACAAAGTGATTCCATGTATCACTTTTATTTGACATTTTAGGCCAAAAACAACAACAATACTTTAACAAAAGGGCAAATTGCAACATACATTTCTCGATCGATCTGTTTCAACTCGCTATTTATCAAATTGAAATGAATGCTACACGAACACAATACTGGTTATTTCCTTACTATAAACCTCTATAAACTTCAAAACATATAATATTTATTTACTGCATCTAGATATATAGAAAGTACTCTGTCTGTACTTACAGCTTACAGTATGTATGTTTTTGATAATAAAGTAAATTCGCAAGTTCACAGTTCAAACAGGTTCACAGCCATAATATTAAATTGTAGTATGTATTAGGGATGTTGCGAATATCCGCATCCGCAAATGCGGAGCTTCCGCATAGATTTTGACTTCTGCATCCGCATCCGCATCCACAATAATCAATGTGGATTTTCATGCGGATGCGAATGTAATACAAGTTGTGACAAGAAAGAATTGGGCTACTCTCGCAAGGGCCGAACCACCTCGTCTTTAAAAAATCATCTAAAATCGATGCACCCAGAAGAATTTTCCATATTTGAGAGCATAAAGAAAAACAATTACAGAAGATAAAATCTGACGCAGGTAAGTTTCATCATATACAATTTTAATTAATTAGTTTTTTCTTGAGGCATTGTTTACATAGTTTAATAGTTCAGTTAGGGTGTGGTTTAGGCGATGTTTCCACTCAATATTATTGTTTGCTGCTGCCACATAACTCGGTCACTTGTAAAAAATTTAAACAATTATCTACTTAAAAGTCTTACAGAAATTTTATTAAGATCGGTTCAATTTTTTTTATATGCCATTGTAAACGAATTTGCATATTTCGCTTTTTTAGCAAATAATTAGCCTAGAAATTAATCATAATATCATTATTTAAATACGTAGTGATGTCTTTTTTTAGCATTTCATTAGTCTTAGCTGTCTTGATACTTTATCCTTCCCATTTTACGAAAAAATTAAATGTAAACAAACAAAGCTGGCTGGTATAATCCGTCCAAACTAAGAAAAACTTGTTTCAATCTAAAATAGTCTCTAATGAAGTACTCTTTAAATTAACCGCGTATAAAGTGTTTATAGGCGGTGTAAAAGCGGCCTCAAAAGAACTCTTTTTACAATTTGTTTACATTTAGATTTAGATTCGTCAAGTGAAGATGAGAGACAAGAAGTACCAGAAAATGGTAGAAGCTGTACTCAAAAAGGAATTACTTTCTTACCGTGCTAAAAAAGAGTCAATGTGGATGAAAATCCTCTTAAGTGGTGGAGTGTTCATCGAGAGGAATTTAAAATATCATCACCTGCAGTATACTACACTGGCAGTGTTCCTAGCGAACAATTATTTAGTAGCGCGGGTTTAATTTACGAACCTCTGCGTAACCGCCTTGAATCAGAAAAGGCGGCAATATAACTCTTTATTAAGTATAATTCTCCTATTTTTAACTTCACTTACTTAAAAAAATATAGGAGCATTATATACTAAATACTGATTTTCATTACTAAAAATTTTGATATTTACTTTATCATTAGCTTCACTAACTAATATGAAAATTAGTAAGTGAAATACTTAAATAAAAATTGGAAAATTATACTTAATACTAATTTTCATTAATAAAAATGTTAACAATTACTTTATCATTGTTTTTTTTTTCTTCATTCATATACTATATTTATATAAGATCTTAAACATCCGCATCCGCGGATGTGAAACTACAGAAATCCGCATCCGCATTCACATCCGCGGATGTGAAAAAATCGGCATCCGCAACATCCCTGGTATGTATATGTAGTTTTTTTCACAGCACAGATTATGTTAGACCAACATTCCACAGGTAAGAATAGAATTAGAAATTTAAAAATGAAAATGAAATGACAACTTTTCGATATGTTGGATGCGTTCATAAATATTTATTTTATTCAAATATACAATATGTAACGTAATTAACGCACACCCTCAGACACCCCAATTAGTATATTATGTTATAACCATAATACATACACTGAATTATATTTAAACATTTTTATGCACTGATTATTTATCAAATTAGTTATACTAATTCCAGAAGAATGTTGTGGTCACAGTACAAATCCACGAACGCAAAGACTTTAACGTGCTTGAAATAAAGTTCATTTTACTTTATTTTTATTGAATGACAGAATTAGTAATAACACAAATAAAACTGCCCTCTTTAAAGTCTTATTGCCTTAAGTTACGGTCCATTTCAGTTTGTTTTGACTGTACAGATTTAGTGTGACTGTAATTTATGTAGTTTTAATTATTTTTGGGATAAAAAATTACCTATATTAAAAATGATAGGAATCGATTCAGTAAACAATTCTGAACAAACTACTTTTTCAAAGTGCGTTAATTATGTTATGTGTTGTACATTGCAAATTATCAACCAAGTAAGATAGGTTGTTTTTGTGTCCCCCAAGAGCAAAAAATTAAAAAACTGCAGTATCTTACCCCAGCCAGTTTGGGAATTTTATCACTGGTTCTAGAATCAGATGAATCGGTCCGATTCGAGAGGTTTTTGGATCGATTCGGAGAATCGATGCGGTGCTCCGAATCGATTTAAAAAATAGATTATTTGGTTAATATTTCCAATATGGACCATTGATTTCAAAGCCCATATTTTTTTTTTGTAGACAGTACTCACTAAAAGAAAGCGTTTTGCAAAGTTTTAGGCTGCGGAAACTTACGGTTCACGAGATATATTTTTTTAAACTTTTCATACAAATTGGCAAATAACACGCAATTACACCAATTACAAAATAAATTTGACAAATGATTGATGTCAAACGTCAATTAGTGTAGGGTTACGAATATTTTGAAAGTATCGATACGTACTCGATACCAAGTATCGTATCAAAAGTATCAATACTACTTGGTATCGAGTACATTTCGTTAATTTTGGAGACTAGGGGGGTAGAAGCCGGGAAGTTGTGCTCCGGCGCTCCGTGGCAGCTCCGGCGCTGCGGTATGAGCAGTGCCCGCCCGCCGTAGGGAAGCGCAGGCACCGAAATCGCCGTAGCGGCTGAGGCTACGGCGATTTCGGTGCCTTTCGGCGAAAAAAGCCGAAATGTACTCTCCCTCCGCGCCTCCGGGCTCTTATATACACTCTAGGGGTAGGGCAGACAAGACCACTTGGATAGTGGGGTGCTCTGATTCGGTTTTGGGTACTTTTTGGATATTAAATAAGTAAGTAATAAGTAAGTAAACACTTTATTGTAGTAAGAATTAGATAATACAGAAAGTTGCAAACAATAAAATAACAGTACAAAAGCTGTACTAATTAAGAAATACAAACAAGTTGCAAGCAATGAAATACAAGTACTAAGGTGGAACTTAAATAGAGTAAACTTTATTCTACTTTATATACATATATAATTGCACTTATCAGCTCTTCCTATGTATCTAATTGGTTTGTCATAATTTTTCATCTCCAAAATTAACAAAATGTACTCGATACCAAGTAGTATTGATACTTTTGATACGATACTTGGTACCGAGTAGGTATCGATACTTTCAAAATATTCGAAACCCTACACATACTGACGTTTGACATCAATCATTTGTCAAATTTATTTTGTAATTGCGTGTTATTTACCAATTTGTATGAAAAGTTTAAAAAAAATTGGTTGCCTGTAAAGTCGGTATACGGGCGAAAGTTTTACGTGACAACGACTTTGAGTGGTAAAATAATTTTAATGTGAATATTCATTCGTATAGTAGGAAGAAGGATGAAATAATAGTAACAATTTAAAACATTTATTTATACAAAGAATTATATTTAAAACATTAATTTATACAAAGAATCTCGCACTGAATTTCATATTAACAAAATTTTATTTTTACCTTTACACATACATACGTATTTATATACAAATATACATACAATAACTTGCAATACATTTGCGTACAATGAAACAGCGTTTACTACAACTTAACTTGTTCCTATCTGACTGATTTTGTTGAGGACAGGGCGATGATAGGAGAAATATGAAATGAAAGGAAGTGTTTCTGCTGTAATGTGCCTAGAAAATGTCAAGTCAATGGTTGTTCCTTTTAACGTAGTAGACTTAGACATATCTGATACGCAATCAAGATTAAACGTATCTTTAATGAATTTGAGAAACTTGTCATCAGACTTCACGTTTTGGTTGAAGTCACCGCATAGAAGAATCGGCATATTAGGATCAACTTGCAGGAACGGTGGCACGTACTGGCTGTTATGCACGTATGGAAGAAGTGCCTGGTGTAGCAACATTCCGATGTCTTGTACACTTAATCCTGGATGAATATAAACAGCACCGAGCACAAATTTGAAGGTAGTATCAGCGGTAAAGCAAGTAACTTCAGCCAAGCACAAGTCACCGCAGGTTTTGATAACTCGAGCAGTGTCTGTGACCGCAACATCGATCACTTTTCCTGTTGATATTGATGATAACCTACGATAGATCGCTACTCCACCTGCTGCGTTGGTGTCTGAGTTTGTTCGATTATTCTTCCTTGATATGCACTCATAATTCTTGATTGGATGTGGTTCACAAGTGTCGCGCATCCACGTTTCGGTCAGTACTAAATAGTCAGATCTTGGAATCACTGTATCTGTTTCAATGTCTGTGGCATGAGCACTCAAACTTTGACAATTGATGTTCGTCACGATAGTTTGTCCAGCACTGGTAGCATCGTCACAGAATTTGACTGCCTTTTTAGTGGTGGTTTGCAAAGTGTGTCCTTGGAGTCGAATATATTCAGTGCGAATATCTCGTGTAGTTTGTGAGTCGTTTCCTTCGCGCCCATGTTTGAAAATCAAAGGAGAGTCCTTCTCCGTGATGATATACAATCCGTTGATACTCGTTACGCGGCTCATGGCTACATATACTAATTGTTGTGGTTGCTTGGAGGAGTACTTATACACGATTACATCAAACGTCCCACCTTGTGATTTGTGAATCGTAATGGCACAAGCAGGTACGCAAGGAAATTGTTTGCGTTTGCATTTCACTGTTTTTGTCAATGTGATGTTGACCACTTTTTTGTACACCGGCACCCAATCAACGGACAAAGTGTTTGGTTTGCTGAGTACATGTGGTCGACTTTTGAGTTTTGCACTGGCACCCGTACTTTTGTCTGGAAACTCGAACCAAAGAGTGATAATTTCATCTTTTGTGGGCGGTGACGTCGTGCTGGTCGATGGTCCTGCTTCGGCTGGATCGGCTGGCTGACGTTCGATGTGTCGCAAGACTCCAATAGCGCCGTTTACCAATCCATCTCCTACGTTGATGTTAGACGTTATCATGTAAGGGTATCCCACTGCTAAGGGCAGCATGTAAGGCAATCCGTCTGTCTCTGCAACCGACATCTTGTGAAGTTTTCCTTGCTGTTGGCCCCTCTCAGAATTACTGGAATATCCGAGCATGATATCAGTGGCAATACAGTTGTGTGCGTTGTTAATTGCTTTTCGATTGTATGAATCAACCTCAAAGTTACTGTAAAACAACCGAACAGCGTCAGGTACGTTCTCTTTGCACCAGGACTCTGACTTATGTCTGGATTCTATAAGTTTGATGTTATTGACACTTAGTTTAAGTCCATCTCCAATTTTAGTCAGAATTCTCGAAAACAGCTCGTCAGTTTGTCGTACAACACGGACCAATGGGAAGTAGTCGATGCTTTGCCACAGTATAGGTCCTCCGAGTTGGTTGATTGGCACTGTGTAACACGGAGTAGCGCGTACAGGCGGCAGCTGTCTGAAATCGCCGCATAAGATGATGTGAAGGCCTCCGAAAACTTGGTCGTATATGCCGGTTATCTGTTGCAATCGATAATTGATTTTACCGAGGATAGCTGCACTTAACATGCTGATCTCGTCAATGAAAACTGCTCTCACGCCAACGAACATATTTCTATAGGCTTGCGAGTTTTCAGCTGATAGAAGTCTTGTAACTCGAGAAGTTGTTAGGCGAAATGCTGAGTGAACTGTTGTTCCACCAAGAGGTACAGCTGCTTTACCTGTGCTTGCACAAGCAACGTAGGCGTTGTTGAGTGAGTTGTGGTTCTGAGTGTAACGATTGTACGTTTCCATGAGGGCCTTCAATGTATACGTTTTGCCACATCCTGCTGGTCCGGTGAAGAAGATTTGTAGAGCCTGTAGGAGCTCATCTCCGCAGCCATGTAAACGATGTATAGCCTCAAGAACCACCTCACGTTGTTCAGCATTCGTAGTTCGTAGCAGCTCACAATATTGTTGTTTTGGCATCACGTTGCTCCGTTTTTTTACAAATGACAATCCGTTTTGCTGCACGATTTCATATATTAAATAACAAATTCGAGAATTCACAAAATTGGTTTATGTTAAATCAATCAGTTGTTATAAGTTATTAATAAATTTAACTTGTTTTACATTGTTATAAATATAAAAACTAAATTTAAAAGTTAGAACATTTATTTAAATCACATTAATTGTTAATATCAATCGATTTTAATTCAAAGTGTATTTTCTAAAAGGAGAAAACTAATTCACATTTGATCTTTGAATTTGTAAATCGCGCGCTTACGACCTTGCGCAGTGATTAGTCGTCTCGGTTTGAATGTTTGAAAGTTTCGATTTGACAGGTTGGAGGTTAAACATTGTTATTTCAATTTTTTACATAGCAAGTCGCGCTCATTTTTTCAAGTTAAACAAATTATTATTGGTTGAGAAACGATTTATACTACTTTTTTGATTGAAAACTACCACAACAATGTGATTACTACAACATAACCTATTCACTTATGTCTTAGTCATTTATTTCATCATGTTATATTATCAGTCTGAAATTATTTACCTTTGCTGTTTGAATTGTTGCGATGGACGAAACTACCTTCACATTATCACTACACAATCGTTTTACAATTAACTGGCAACGTGTAAACTTGTATGCAGGCGCCTAAGCGAAATAGAAGCGCAAGACATGAACCGGTGTGTATGCCTATCTCTCTCACTCTCTCTTCTCGCTCTTAGGCGGGCTAACTGTGCTCAAGTGGAAGGGACGTGTGCCTTTCACTTTTTATGTCTGTCTCTCTCGCTCTTAGGCGGGCTAACCATGCCCGAGTGGAAGGGACGCGTGCCTCTCACTCGCTCTCATTGTGAGCGCATAACGTGAGCGGAGCGTAACGCAGTTTCTTGAAGTGTCACCCGGCAAACCAATTTATAAGACGTTGTCACGTCAAAAATATCTCATGAACCGTAAGTTTCCGCAGCCTAAAACTTTGCAAAATGCTTTCGAATCGATTTTTCCATTAATCGATTTTAGATCGACATGCCTACTCCCATCCCCTTAATTCATTTAGAGTAATGATTTCGAGATTAGGGGCAAGGTTTACAATTCGGTCGCCTGAATTTGGGGGAGGGGGGGTGGCGTGGGGGGGGAGGAGTTGTAGTCACCCCCCTACTTCCACTTTCTGCCGGACGTGCTTAGTTTTTTTTTTAATTAATTTTTAAAAATCTCATTTTGAGGTTACGTTTCGTAATTTTTATGACAATTTTAACCTGATTTATGGGGAGAGAGAGTTGGGGGACGGAAGTCATACGCCACTTAACGTGGTGCAGTCGAGGGAAGTCCAGTCGACGGAGCCCCGCTTCGCGGGGCTCCTACTTCTGAATAGTTTACAAAAAAATAACTACGAAGAGGATGACGGGGTCTATTCGCTCGCTCACATGACCCCGTCATCCTCTTCTAACCTAACCTGTCAGAGTCGGGGTGCTCCACATCCCAGGCTCGCTTCGCTCGCTATTGCACTCGATATAACACCAAATTATTAACTTTTGTAACTACTTTAATTTATAAACATAATTTATCGCTGCCACCATTTGTAAGAAAAGATCTTTGCGATATTTAGCAGTATTCCGCCGCCACAAATATTTCACTATTCACCAAAATTCTGAAACTCGGAAGCAACGCCATGAGGAAAAGTAGTCAACAAAATGGCCGGCATTGCGATTTAATTTTACATATTTTTAAATCGATTCAAATCGAAATTAGATGAATCGATACACAAAAAATCGAAACCTTAAAGATCGATTTCGCAAAAATCAATCTTTTTTTTATTTGTGTTAAAAGTTTATATTTACGACATCAAAAGATACAATAAAGTACAGATAATATTGAATAATTAAATTAAAAACTGTCATTCTTTACGAGTTGGGCTACATTCAACCAATTGTAAATAATTTTACAAATCTGAATAAAACAGAAAAAGATTCGATCTCGATTCTCTAGGGTGAAATATCAATTCACTAGATCGATTCAGTACTATATATCGATATGACATTAACAGATGATACGTCAAAAACGTAAATTAGTCATTTACCAATATTTTTAAAAAATAATTAAAAATACTTCTACGCTGCTCCGGCAGAAAAAATCGAGTATGGGTGCTTCAGATAAACCCCCTTGACTCCCCCCACAGTGACAGAATCTTCAAATTCAGGCGACCGAATTGAAACCCAAACCAAGCGAAACCCAACCCGAGATTAGTTCTATGGGATTTTCTTTTTGGTTTTTCTCAAGAATGGTGCATTACCTTTTAATGGGAGTGGTATTATTATAATCGGGGACCAAACCTCTACCAAATAAAACACCTTACTCCCCTAAATTCCTACCAAACCATTTTAAATTTCAACCTTACACTTAATTAATTAAGATTATTTTTTATAATTAAGATTATGTAAAAGGATTATGATGACAATAAACAAATGAACCATTTTAAAATTACAGTTCGGATTTTAACTATATAATAGTTATAGTTAAAAAGCTTAACAGATGAATTTAGTAAATTATTAATTTCTATAATATGTATATATACATTGCCAGCAAGACACCGAAAAGATCATAACTAACCTCAAATAAATTGAGAAAAGCACCAACTCCATCGTAGCCTTTTTGTTTTTTCTCGTGCGGAAGCTTTGCTGCAGGCGGTAAATAAGGGATTGGGTCCCTTGCCGCAAACAAAGCCAGTAAATTCGGAGGTAAGAACTGCGTCATTTTGCACTAATCACCATGCCCTGGAATTCTTTCACTAGCCGCACATTTACTGTTTCATAATCACAACAAAGCACTATGTTTACAGATTGTTATTTTAATCATTAAATTCAATTTAAAACTTTATACCTATATTGGTAATAAATAGAAACGTATATAACAATCAATCGAACGAGAAGCGTTGTTCTCCGTCCGCCATTACATGTAGTCACAGAGTAGAGTACAACATGGAGGTTAGAGAGAAGGAGAACAATCGCTACGTGTTAAAGCATAGCCCGCCTGTCCCAGAGCTGCCGTCGGTAAGTAGTATCTGCGAAATTAGCTGTTTATGAGTACAAGTAGATGAAGTTAGTTGAATAATGTTCAGATTTTCTTCGCGGCATTGGTGTGAGAAAATAATAATCCTTCGTAATTTTTTTAATTTTGACGAAAAGAAACATTAAAAAATGGTAAAATATTGTATTGTACGTGGATGTGCAAGTGGTTTAGCGTATGATCAGAAAAATAGACTGAAAATGACTTTTGTTTAGATAACTTAGCAATCGCAGCGCCTCACTTATTTTGTCCATATTTCTGGGACACTATTTTCTACAGCGATCGTTCTCCTGTTCTCTAGCCTCCATGGAGTACAACATATTCACAGTTGGTAATGGGCTAGCGTAGCGATGGCGGTACGCATCTACACGTGGCCAATATATTTCACAGTATACTGTTTTTACTCGTATATCATAATGTTTACAATTTTAATTTATTGTAATAAAATAAACGGAATTAAAAAATGTTTTCCGCACCATACCGTATCAGGATTTTCTAAGCTAGTGTTTTATCATGATTTTATTTGTGGGTCTATTATTTTGTTCCATGGCTCGCAAAAAAAATTTAACATTAACATTGACTTTTCATAACGCTGGATCACTTACCCAACCATGACGATTTTATATCACTGTTTTCAATGTACAACATTGATATCATGGCCGTGAATGAGGCTTGGCTACCGTGGCGTGAGGAGAGCCGTGCGCCCGTGGTGCCTGGGTACCGGTTACATCACACGCCGAGCCCGTTAACTGTACGTGCAAGTCGTGGTGGGGGAGTTGGTTTTTACGTGCGAAGAGGACTAAATGCACGTTTTGACTGTGGATCTTAAACCTGAAAATATTGAACAAATGTGGCTAATACTTAACATCCGAGGGAAAAAAATTGCTATAGGCATAGCCTATCGGCCTCCATGGCCAGACCTAAATCAGTTCCTGGATGCCGTAGCCAGCTCAATAGGTGCCTTGAGGGATAATGACCACTGTATACTTATGGGTGACTTTAACGTCAATTTGCTAGATGCCTCTGAAGTTAAAACAAAAAAATTAAACGATTGTCTTTCATGTTTGTGACTAAATCAGCTGGTTACTTCTCCTATTAATTTTTACTAGCGTATCGAAAACATTGATAGATCTTGTTTGCTCCGAATTAAAATCGAAGCGTATGTCTGTATCTACGCCTGGTAATTTATATGGACATGCATCATTGTTTGTGAATTTCATATTATAAAGGACAAGCCTACGCCTCAATTGGTGCAATATAGACCGTTAGATAATATATGTTTAGATAAGTTTAATTTTGATATATCTAACTTGAGCTTCAAAAATTTGTTTTCATGTTCTATAAATGAAATAGTTGATATCTTTAACCGTAACATTTTATTCGTGTTCGATGCGCATGCACCCATTAGGAACAGTGTTTTAAAGGAGCCTTCTCCTCCGTGGTTTACAGATAATATTCGGTTTATGATGAAAATTCTTGATGATACCCTGGCTAAGTACCGTAAAAATAAGTCGGTATCCAGTAGAGTACTACAAGCAACTTAAATCCCTAGTGATAAAATCATTACATAATGAAAAAGCTGCATACTTTTGCCACAGCTTTAATAACAAAATTAATAATCCAAAATCTCTTTGGAAAATCTGAAAAGGACAGTATTACCTCCAAAGCAGGCCGTAGAATTACATTCTCACTTTAATGACGCAAATGAAATAAACAATTATTTTTTGAACGTACCAGGAAAACCACAAGCTTCACTGTCTCATCTAACCTACTTTGAATTTCACAGGTTCGGCGATGCAACATTCATTATATCATCAGTCAGTTAGAACGATATTTTACGCATAATTCTCAGTTTGAAATCAAATGCAATAAGAATTGACAATTTATCATTAAAAATGATAATCATGACATTACTTAACTCTTTAGAGATTATTTATACAATCATTAATAAGTCAATCTTAACATCTGCGTTCCCCGATCTTTGGAAAATAGCTATCGTTCGACCGCTCCCTAAGAACAATAACTCCTTTAGCTTAAAAGATATTCGCCCTATTAGCATTTTACCATGCCTATCAATAGTATTAGAGAAGATTGTCTGCCAGCAGCTTACGGAATATTTTGAGAAAAATAACATTCTTCCTCAATTGCAGTCTGGGTTTCGTAATGATTGATGTAGTGGATAATATCCTGTCAGACCAGTGAAGTACCGCCGCACCCTTGCAAGAACACCAATCAACTCAATGAACCGCCCAAAGTTGAGGTTTGGAGAAAATTCAACCCCGAAACAACTGAAGGTGGTCAGTGTACTCTAAGTATACATTCCGTAAAGTAGGAGCCAGGGTGAGCAGGCTCCTTTTAGCGGTGAAAAGACACGCTTGTGTTTTGGAGCCGAGGCTTTGCACCTTTTCTCCTTCCTACGTCACGGCGGACTTTCCGTAGTTACTAAGGGCTGTCAATATAGAGTAAAAACCTAACTTATCTAAGTAAGCTACTTAGGGAAGGTACCTATTCTGACTATGGTCGACTGACCATATTTTCTATACTATGTGAGTTCTATGCCACCCAATGTATGCAACTTGCAAGAAAATTCGTCGCGAATCATGATGTTTGGCTCAGAAAAATTAGGTAGTGTAAACAACAAATAAAACCGAAATAAGATTCCTTAATGAAATGTTTGTTGGAGTTTAAATTTTAGTATTTGTATTAATATAACTTAAAATATTTAACTAAAAAAGGAATAGTATAGGCATGTAAGAAGACAATTGGATAGTGAAGTGAATTGCAACAAAGTTTTGTAAAATATACTTAGGTTTAACTTCTTTGTTAAATTATTACTTAATTCTTTTTTCGCTATAAGTAGCAAAAAATATCACCTTTCACTATCCTTCGGTAACTTAAAAAATGATATTTTTTTTTTGCGCCCGAAGCAATTAAAGGGCTACCCTATACGTAGGGAGGCGGAAATGCATTACGCATACCACGATAGCCGGTCTATCGTGGTTATGAGGGGCTCACTGTCCTACCGGGGACCCTAAGTGATACCCTCTAAAAACCGCCTTTAGGGACAGGCAACCGGCTGATTAAGCTCTATTGTGCCTTATCATGAGCGACCCTCTTTTGGGAAAGGAGGGCGCAGGCGGCTAAGAGCCGCTGAGGGAGTGCCTACGAAGGCAAATTAGTGTTAGTTCAATAATTATTTAGTTTAATTAGAGTTGGCCTGAGCCGCCAGGAGGCAGTTCAGGTCGTTTGACAGTTTATTAGGCGGGTCCGAGAGAGAGTTTCTCGGCCTGCGGACACGATAGCGAGAGAGGGGTGGGGCTGCATAAGAAGCTGCCTCACGAATTAATCGGTTTGGGTGCGACTCCGAGGCTTTGAAGAAGTTCTCAGAGAGTTTTTTAAGGAATTGTTGAATTGTTGGGAGTTCTAAGTCCCGATGAAGGTCGGCATTGCGGACGTACCAAGGTGCGTTCGCAGCTCGACGGCAGAAGAGGTTCTGAACTATTTGGAGTTCATTTATTATGTTAGGGTTTGCGTGGGCAAAGACGGAGCCCGCGTAGGAGAAATGATATATCTGAATCCTTTTGTTTGCTCGTTAAGAATCCATCTACGCAACAATTAAAGTAGGTTCGACGTTTTGCCGCCATAGTTTTTCAAATTATATATAATATTATTTTCAAAAATTTTTAAACTATTTTATCCTACAATTAAATATACTAAGCACTAAACAAAATTATTTACAAGTATTTACGTAAAAAGCGTTAAAAAACATTAACATTCAATCACCTAGAACGCGCTAGCCCCGACTGCGTATGTAACCCGAGGCGCCTCGAGATTGTAGGTAATTATTTCACAGCAGGTAGCAAGAATGACAGAGGCCAGCCACCACTGACAGGTAGACATGAGTAAAAAATATTGAAATATCGATATTTTCTCACATAATAATTGATATTCGATATTTATTTTACAGTATCGAATTCATATCAATTTCGATATAATATGTTAAATTGTTATATTAATTTTATAATATAATAGAAAAAACATAAAGTAATAAACGCATTCACGTGCTGCTTTTTAATTCGTCGTCAAAACGTCCAGTAATAAAATTTTGGTACTCATTATTCTACTACTTCATCCAAAACATGACAATATATCGATATTTATCGGGCGATAACTATGGATAGTATTCGATACTGATTAAAAATATCAATATGATAAATATCGATATATTTTTTCACTTGCCCATCCCTAACATAAATCATAGAGCTAGTGCATAGCACATGAAACGTGGAGCAGATCTCAGTAGTAAATGAATATAGATCTAAGTAATGACTATTGAGGGCTTGGATTAATATATGAGTATGATAATTTATCCAAGAATGAGGGCATTCACGACATGTTTGCCACCAGGTCGACACCACTTAGGAATGAGGTGAAATGTTTGGCAGATTCACAAACTAATAAGAAGTACTACTAGCACACCAGATTTCATAGCGAGGGAAGTTAATTTGTTAGGAAAACTTAAGAATTAATGTTGCTTTCTGTATTAATAGTTATGTTTTTTGTTAATTAGATTAAAAATGAATAAGCCAAGCTATGGATATTTCTAAAAGTAGAAAAATTTAATTGATACTCACGAAACCGACAAACTTTCTTTTAAAACGTAACTTCTCAATTAAACGACATTGTGTAACAAAAAACTTATGTACGTAATTAATAGAATTAGGCGTTACTTTGCGGAAATCTATTATATTAACGATGTAATAAAAATGAATTAGCCAAGATCCACTTAATAAAATAAAATGCTAAGTAACTTGTCTAACTTAATAAGTAAGTATTTTAGCAGTTAGCCACCGTAGAGATCTACTTCACCCGAGGATACTTCGTGCACAGGCGAAACACGCGTCGTATGGTGTTGGGATAAGTGGTGTGGTATGAGTTTGGTTCTTGGAAAGCATGCATAGATACTTTGTCAGACATATATCTCAATGGTACCTCGCTTAGAGCCGGAGCTTTATCAGAGAAAACTGTACTACGTTAGTGGCACAAGTATGGGTGTTTGAAAAATGACAATATATTTTATTATTTGCCATTTAAGGGCTATTGGTCCATGGGATCTACGTGTGATGAAGTTTTTAAAGGAACTGTATCCGTGACTTGTCGTCGCTACTGGTGAGAAGGGCTGGTTCCTATCTCACTTGAACGCTAATATAGCCATACAATGAGGAAACTCAGCCAGCGTTCTTGGCACGATACCGCATGCAGTAGAACTGTATAGTGTATGCAGTATTTGAAACATAGCATAAACGCAGTGATTATATTCTCTTTGGCTTAAATATTGTAAAGCTCGTAGACCACACAGCATTTTCAATTTATATATACAGGGTGACCAAATGTGTTTTTTTTTTATAGATAGTTCTTTTTCAGAAAATATATCAGATGTTTCAATTATATAAACGCATATATATGTATGTATTGTCTTTATAAGGCATCGTTCACTGTATTGCCACCAATTTTTATATTTTTCTACTACTACTACTGCAGTTAGACAGATTCAACTCGAGTTAGTAACTCGAGTTGACCCATCGCTAGCTAAAATGGTCACTTAAAAATTGTACCACAGATTATTTAAGCCAAGCCAACCCCATTGATCTTAAACTTATACCTTCCAGTATTGCCAACGTAGGCAATTATTCGCCAATTGGGCTACTCGGTATTAAAATCGGCCACGAAAAATTCTGAAAGGCGACTGGTCACCAAATAGGCTACTTGAGAGACGAACGATCCACCGTCAATTAGACTGTTTCACTACAGAAGTTAAAAAACATACCTTCTATGCAAAATAAGACGTGTGTTTAAACCAATATTTTTGAGAGGCCGAAGTATGCCTGTAAATGCCTTATTAACAATGCTACATGGAGCAGATGTAGCAGCTATTAAGCTAGCTTTAGAAAAAGCCGAGGCACTTTTTATAAATTCATTACTGTCACTGGATTCAATCGACTTTGGACAGAAAATTTACTAGCAAAAAAGACTGCTTTTACCAACAGAGCCATAGAAGTCAAAAAGCGATATACGAAATTTCTCGTGGAGAAACACGTCGATGTGAAGGAGTGTCGCAGTGAAGTAATTAGTTGACAGGCTACCACTTAATGTGTCAGTGGTGGAAATAGTTGAACATTTATCACCAAGCTACATGAGCCTCCCAACCAACAGACCCAACGTTGATAATTTTTCCCTGGCAATTGGGAAACCTAATATTCAGCGGGAAACTAGAATAAACCAATGGCGTTCTTTAAGTACGTTGCGCATCGAGGAAGTAATCGGTACAGCTTCTCCTAATAAATTCATACATTTTTGGATATAGGTGTTGAAAGTACAGAATTCTGAAGGAATCCCATGTTCAAAGATTTAGCTGAGTTTTCATTGCGATGTCTCTCGTTACCTTTAAGTAAGCTGTTGTAGAAAGAATTTTCAGCGTGATGGGTACGATAAAGATAAAATTAAAAAAGGGAATGCAACTACCTATTCTGTCGGAATTCTTAGAATCGTACGGATTCTACGGTACATGTGAATATCCGAAATATTTGCTGCAACAATTTTCAACTAAGAAATCACATGATCAGTTACATGCATAATCGACTTTATGAGGATTATAGCCTTCGCTTTACCAACCTTGACATCTTCAACTCTAGCCTGGTTCGCTTTAGAAATGTTTTGAAAGACATTCTCAAGGACATCCCCGTCGATTGATATTCATTATATTTATAGTTCTTGATTTGTTGGAATTGTGAGTCTGTTAGTTTAAGCAATTTTATTTAAAATGTTTGTTTCTCAATCTTGGCATGCCGTGATAACACGTATAAGGATTATGTCTTGTATCACACCATTATTTTTGTAAGTTATAGCTTTAAGTCGTGATGTAATCTGTTGTGTTGTCCTATAATGAATAAAAAAATAAAAAAAATAAAATAAACATGCTGCGAGAAAAATGTACGATTCCAGTTCCAGCGAAGCTTGCGTCAGCACCAGCACAAAAGAGGCTACAGAAAATTTTGACGGTGAAAGTCTTTCTGGTGATTGAAATAATACTAGTTTTTACGGAATTTATCGCGTATATTAAGCTTTTTAAAGTCTTTCTGATGCTTTGTTGCTGCTGGCATCAGATGATTATATTGAATTTGATCTTATGAATAAAAAAAATTGTTAAAAATTAGGTTATTATTTATTGAAATTGCGAAGTTTTGACGTTTGGGCTACTTTAGGCTACCTCAGCCCAAATTCGGCTACATTAGGCTGATAAAGCTGTAAAAAATGGCGATATCAGGTTCCAAGTTGTTGGCAGCACTGAAATATTCATTACAAATCAAAAGCACTTACAGTACTGTTGCACGAATAAGTCGATGGCACTAGCGCCATCTAGTGTCAAGGACGACAGCGAGGGGAGCTTTCCAGAAAATGACATCACTAACCTTTCAACCGACACCGCCATCTAGTCTCGAACCGAAGACCTAAACTTCTAGAAGTCGAAACTCGAACTCTCGGTACCTTGCGCGTGTTTACTTGAATATTCTGGATATTTCGGTGCTAATTTATATTTATAGGCGCTGCAAGATGCGATCGGGGAAGTATTGAGTTTGGCGAGACAAGCGAAGCTTCGGAGCGGAATAAAGTGAATTAGTGTGCTTAATTATTGGTGTTTTAAGTTTTAATTTGTGTAAAGAAAATTGAAGTGTTAATTTAGGTAATTTTATCGGCAATTTTTATTGTCACGAACCTCAAGCTCGTAACAATTGTTGTCAGAAGTGGGATAAAATTATGCCGATTTTACCTAAGGAGGAAACGGAGGGTGTCCGTAACCGAAATCAACGCCAGCAGGAGACGGACTAAAGAAGATTTGGTGGTGCAACGCCGCAGACATCGGAGGGCCAGCCGCCGGCTGCAGGTCCGTCAGTAGCTCCTACATCTGCAGCACCCGACTTAGGTGCTTTCATGATGTTGCTGCAGGAACAGGCCTGCCGACAGGAGGAACAGGCCCGCCGAAAGGAGGAACAGGCCCGCCGACAGCAGGAACAGGCCCGCCAGCAGGCGGAGCAGGCACGCCGATTGGAAAAGCAGCTGTGAGGCGAACAGGAAGAACAGGCCCACCGACAAGAGGAACAGGCCCGTCGGTTGGAAGAGCAGATGCTCCTCATGAAGGACCTACACGCTACCTTCGGGAAGGAAATAAACAAGGTGAAGGATAGGGTTGCTCAGCATGACAACCGTCTGTTGGAAGCTGAAACCCAAATCGCGAAAGCAGAAACCCGAATCGACCAAGTGAGGGTTGACAACGTGATGGCTGACGTGAAGAAAATGCTGGATGACCTCAAACTGGGGGATGGAATTACAGCTCCCGTAGTAGCTGCAACACCTTCGCTACGTGGGTTCAAGGTGCCACCGTTCGACGGGACTTCTTCCTGGTCGGCCTACAAAATCCAGTTCGAAGCCGTTATGAAGGCGAACGGCTGGAATAAAAGTCAGACCATGACTGCTCTCACACTAGGCCTGCGCGACCAGGCCTTAAGCTCTCAGTGAGGAAGTGATTTATGAGCAACTCCTTGAGGCATTGGCGAGATATGGTGACGCTCACCTGGAACACGTCTTTCGTGCGCAGCTTAAAGATCGCGTGCAGCGCATCAAAGTAAACCTGCAGCAGTGGGCTCTGGAGGTGGAGAAGCTGGTGCGAAAAGCATACCGGTCTGTACCTGCGCTCGTTGAAGGGAACCTGGTGCAGACATACATCGACGGCATCCGCGACCTAGAAGTCAGAGCTGCTGTGAGGCTCGGGCACCACGAGACGCTTAAGGACGCCTTGGTCCATGCACTGGAGGTGGAAGCCGTGCGGCAGGATCATCGTTCCCATCGCGTCAGAGAGGTTGCAACAGCTGCAGCTCGCGACCGCAACAAAGGATACAGCCGAGGTGCTATGGCTGTGGGGAAAGGGGCCATCTTCGGTCCAGCTGCCCTAAGCTAACCGTAGAAAGGGAAGTTGATCGATCTCGAGAGGGTAGTGCAGCTAACGGCACTGCCTGGCGGCGGCAGGATCATCGTTCCCCTCACGCTAGGGAGGTTGCAGCAGTTACGGTTCGCGACCACAATAAAGGATACAGCCCTAGGTGCTATGGCTGTGGGGAAAGGGGCCATCTTCGGTCCAGCTGCCCTAAGCGAACCCTAGAAAGGGAAGGTGAACGATCTCAGAAGGGAAGTGCGGCTAACATCACCGCTCAGCAGTAGCCGGGATACGACTTTACTATCAGACATCGCAGCGGGAAATCTCATGGCAACGCAGATGCATTGCCAAGAAACCTTGTCCTGAAGAATGGAAACATTGTACTAGGCAAGAGAGTAAGGAAGTGTTATCAGTGAGGATGCTCGGGACAGACCACCTCAGCAACGAGTGGAAGGACAGCCAACGACATGCACAGCAGGAAGATCCGGACATCAAGCCGATTCTGGAACGGATGAAGGCCCGTGCTACCAAGCCTAAGTGGAGGGATGTCTCAGCGATGAGTTCAACCACGAAAAGCTATTGGGCCCAATGGAACAGCTTGCTGATTCAGGACGAACGATAATATAACGAAAATAAACGAACTCTACTGAAGATTCGAAAACGGTTTTATTGGGTCCACTGTCGAAACGATGTCGAGGACTGGTGTCGCAAATGTACAAGTTGTGCGGCTGTAAAGGGACCTCAGACTCGTAGTAGAGGTGCATTGAAGTTGTACAATGTTGGTGCACCATAGGAGAGAATAGCCATTGACGTGGCGGGGCCGTTTCCGGAGAGTAAAAGCGGTAACAAGTATTTCATGGTTGTGATGGATTACTTCACTAAGTGGCCAGAAGTCCTCGCCATTCCAAATCGAGAAGCTTCAACAGTTGCAGATAAACTAGTTCATAAAGTCTTCTGTTGTTTTTGAGTACCTTTAGAGATTCACAGCGATCAAGGAAGGAATTTTGAGTCTCATATATTCCAAGAAACTTGCCGAGTTATGGGTACTCATAAAACAAGAACGACTTCTTATCACCCGCAATCTGATGGAATGGTAGAACGATTTAATCAGATATTGGAGAGGTACCTAGCAAAAGTTGTAGACAATCGGCAATTTTTATTGTCATGTCGAAGTTCTGTTCACGAAAGTACAGCAGTGGCACCAGCTTTCGCAAACTTTGGAAGAGAATTACGGCTGCCTGCAGACCTGATCACCGGGATACCACCTGATACCCCACGCAGTATAACCGAATTTGCAAATGACTTGCGGAACAAAATGAATGATATTTATGAGCACGTCAGACAAGCGGGCCAGCAAATGTCTGAGAAAATGAAAACCCGGTACGACCGCAAAATGAACAATAAAGGGTTCGACGAAGGTTCACTAGTGTGGTTGCACAATCCAGTCCGCAGCAAAGGGAAATCTCCTAAGCTTCAAGCTAAATGGGACGGCCCGTACCGGATTGTAACCAGGATCAACGATGTAACCTACCGGACACAGAAAGGCGCAAGAGGGACTCCTAAGATCGTCCATGTGGATCGCTTGGCGCGTTATTATGGGGCCGATAATGCTCTGGACGAGCATGTCTTAGGATGGGGCAGTGTTGCGCGAATAAGTCGATGGCAATAGCGCCATCTAGTGTCAAGGACGAGAGCGAGGGGAGCTTTCCAGAAAATGACATCACTAATCTTTTAACCGACAGCGCCATCTAGTCTCGAACCGAAGAACTAAACGTCTAGAAGTCGAAACTCGAACTCTCGGTACGGTGTTTACTTGAATATTCTGGATATTTCGGTGCTAATTTACATTTATAGGCGCTGCAAGATGCGATCGAGGAAGTATTGAATTCGGCGAGACAAGCGAAGCTTCGGAGCGGAATAAAGTGAATTAGTGTGCTTAATTATTAGTGTTTTAAGTTTTAATTTGTGTAAAGAAAATTAAAGTGTTAATTTAGGTAATTTTATCGGCAATTTTTATTGTCACGAACCTCAAGCTCGTAACAGTACGTTTGCACTGAGAAACATCTACGCGTAATGTTTTGACACAAATCGCATAAAATAAATCACACAACATGTTTTGTTGATTTTTGCGTTTGCACTCACAAAAACTGTGTAAAATTTTCAACAGGTATTAAGATTTGTTTTTATAACTGTGTTCGCATTGAATACGACATAGACATTCTATTTGTTTGTCTATAGATTTCTTAATGTTAGCGCTCGCGCTATTGTTTTTTATATTTCGCGATTTGTTTTAGTGTTTTTTTTTTGTCATCCAGTTTAGTTGCTAAACATGACAAAACATTATTACCCATAGCGGAGATGAACGATAACCTAATACAAAATATAAATGTGGTATATCAGATCAGATTATCTGCAATTCTCTCGTGTGGTGGAAAAAATTAGTCCTTTTTTGGGGTATGTTTTTAAGTTGCCTGTCCCAGAGCTCGATACAAAAGAACATAATAAAATACAATACAAATTTATAATTATTTATTCAATTAAAATACATAACTTAAAAAAAGAACTTTACAAAACTGTTTATCAAATAATTTAGTTTGTCACTGCCATCTTCATAATGTTAAAACACAAGTGACAAAAAAATTTTCTTCCACATGTTCTAGTAATTATATATATGAGAAAGAAATATGAAAACATGCACCTCTCTCAAAATTTTACAAAGTTTACCTTAGTTTTGGCTTATTCCAACAATCTGTGTTTCCTTGGACATATACAGGGTTATTTTGCGATAACCAGTCAAATTTTCAGAGAAGGTTCAAGATAAATAATATAGGCTAACTTTAAAGAAAAATCATAAAAAATCTCAAACTTTGTATCCTTTTGTATCTCTTAAATTCAAAATGCGCGGTACAGAGCAAATGTTGATGTTATTTTCTTGAATAATTTACTTACTGCATTGTCATTAGTTAAAACATTTAATACAATTTTGG
The DNA here is from genome assembly GCA_907164705.1 of Parnassius apollo. Lineage (NCBI taxonomy): Eukaryota > Metazoa > Arthropoda > Insecta > Lepidoptera > Papilionidae > Parnassius > Parnassius apollo. Next base: position 4,739,521 of record CAJQZP010000287.1, on the reverse strand, counting down.
CTTTTAAGGTTTTAATGTGATTATGAAATTGGTAGAATTTTCTCATGTATCACTTTCTTTAATTTTCTTTATTCGTCATGCAGCACAGTTTTTAGCCTCTATCTCGTATTTCACTGCGAATCACTGTCACAAACATTGCACGCGCGGTCAGAATCTCGATTCCTTTCTTTTTTGTTGTAAATGTACAGCACAGGTACTTAAAAAATAAAACCTCTTCATCACTTTAATCCATTTTTGTTGAAAATTCTCTGTCTCGGTTAAAAAGTTGAAGTGTCTACAATTACAAAATTAACGTCAAACTGATCTTTCAACATGACAATATTTCTACAAATTTGTTTTCGAATATTTTGTGTCTGCAGTTAGACATGACATAGTTATAAAATATGTAATGCACAATAAACTGTCAAACATATTTCACTACAACGTGTTCCTTGACTATGCAAACGCTTTTTGATAAATTGACAAAAAACATGTTTTTTGTGAAAATCTCGTCAGTGCAAACTCACGGTTACACAGAGTTTTAAAAATCATGACTGATTTCGGGTACGTTTCGAAATGTTTCCAGTACACTAGCGAATGCAAATGACGTCATTAATTGATGCCATATTGTACTGGAGTGCCACTGCCATATTGTGCCGGATATCCCGCCATATTGAAACAATTTTTAATTGTGTGTACGCAACATGGAGGTTTTTCTCACTAAAGTTTTCTCACTAACGCCGCGAAGAAAATTTTTACATTATTCAACTAACTTCATCTACATGTACTCATAAACAGCTAACTTCGTAGCCACAACTCACTGACGGCAGCACCGCTATAAATTCTACAAATTTTCAATGCCAGGCGGGCTATGCTTTAGTACGTAGCGATCATTCTCCTGTTCTCTAACCTCCATGGTACGCAGAATGAAGCATTCCAGAATTTGTTTTTATTTATAAAACAAAAAAAAAAAACATTATAGTAAAAGTAGTAAAATACATTGAGAGTGATTTTGAAAATAAAAATATTGAAAGCAATAAAATAATTAAGGTAAAAATTAATTATGGTGAAAGTTGGTGCAGTAAAAAAGTTATTACAAGTTCTTTAAAATTTAGACTGTAGCCACAGTGGCGCCACCCTTATTTAACGCTTTCCTACGGACACTTTTTTATACAGATTCTGCACTCTGTACCTCTACACTCCATAACTTTTCAATATGGCGCAAATGTTTGATGTCATAAACTGTCCAATGTTTTGGATATGGAGTGTAGAAGTAAGGACTACGAACTCCCGTAGGAGAATAGTTGAAAAAGTGTCCATCACTAAGCAGTAAATAACAGTTCAAAAACTCTCCACTACAGCGCTCGTGTAGCTACGGGGTATGTTGAATCGCCGTAAAATACGTTGAGAGTGATTTTGAAAATAAGACTTTTGAAGGCAATAAAATAATTATTGTAAAACGAATTATGGTGAAAGTCAGTGCAGTAAAAAAATTATAAAAAGTTGTTTAAAATTTAGACTGTAGCTACTGTGTGTGTACTCTACACTACATGGTTTTGACTTCTACAGTTCTACACTCCATTATTCAGTAATCTATGCTCCATAGTTTTTTTGAAACGAATCACCAGTATGGCGTCGATTTATGACGTCATTTGCGTTGGCCAGTTACAGTTACTAGATTCTATTTCGGAACTCTCTATGAAGTTGGTTTTACCACGGTTCGTTAAATTTTTATTTTTAAAATCAATATCAAACTAAACAGGCGTTCATATAGAAAGTTACGAACTCCAATTCCGAATTACCTTACCAACTTTTTTTCATCATCATCACTTCTTTTGCAAACATTTCATACTTACATAAGAAGAACATCATTAGAAATCAAAAACTTTTATTTACGAATATCATAATGACATGATGAATTCTTCTCTATGGAAATATGTCATACTGAAGAAATTAATGTATATAAATGTAAATAACTACGATAAGACTTGCTACATATTTATTTATCTATGGATAAGACTAATAACTTATATTACTTTACAGGTAGAAGAATCTGGAGAAGTTATCAAAACTGTCTTCTATACCTGCAGAGCGAAATACAGAGGATTTAATAAGGCTAATATTTCCAATATGGACCATCGATTTCAAAGCCCATATTTTTTTGTAGATAGTATTCACTAAAAGAAAGCGTTTTGCAAAGTTTTAGGTTGCGGAAACTTACGGTTCATGAGATATATTTTTTTAAACTTTTCATACAAATTGGTAAATAACACGCAATTACAAAATAAATTTGACAAATGATTGATGTTAAATGTCAGTTAGTGTAGAGTTCCGAATATTTTGAAAGTATCGATACCTACTCGATACCAAGTATCGTATAGAAAGTATCAATACTACTTGGTATCGAGTACATTTCGTTAATTTTGGAGACGAAAAATTATGACAAACGAATTAGATGCATAGGAAGAGCTGATAAGTGTAATTATATATATATATATATATATATATATATATATATATATATATATATATATATAAAAGTAGAATAAAGTTTACTCTATTTAAGTTCCACCTTAGTAATTGTATTTCATTGTTTGCAACTTGTTTGTATTTCTTAATTAGTACAGCTTTTGTACTTTTATTTTATTGTTTGCAACTTTCTGTATTATCTAATTCTTACTACAATAAAGTGTTTACTTACTTCGACCTGAACTGCCTCCTGGCGGCTCAGGCCAACTCTAATTAAACTAAATAATTATTGAATTAACTAACACTAATTTGCCTTCGTAGGCACTCCCTCAGCGGCTCTTAGCCGCCTACGCCCTCTTTTCCCAAAAGAGGGTCGCTCATGATAAGGCACAATAGAGCTTAATCAGCCGGTTGCCTGTCCCCAAAGGCGGTTTTTAGAGGGTATCACTTAGGGTCCCCGGTAGGACAGTGAGTCCCTCATAACCTCGATAGCCCGGCTATCGTGGTATGCGTAATGCATTTCCGCCTCCCTACGTATAGGGTAGCCCTTTAATTGCTTCGGGCGCAAAAAAAAAAAAAAACGGAGGGAGAGCAGTTCCCTACGCTAGGGCGGAGGCACTGCTCATCCCGCAGCGCCGGAGCTGCCACGGAGCGCCGGAGCACAACTTCCCGGCTTCTTACCTCCCTAGTCTCCAAAATTAACGAAATGTACTCGATACCAAGTAGTATTGATATTTTTGATACGATACTTGATATCGAGTACGTATCGATACTTTCAAAATATTCGGAACGCTACACTAATTGACGTTTGATATCAATGATTTGTCAAATTCATTTTGTAATTGGTGTAATTGCGTGTTATTTGCCAATTTGTATGAAAAGTTTAAAAAAATATATCTCATGAACCGTAAGTTTCCGCAACCTAAAACTTTGCAAAACGCTTTCTTTTAGTGAGTACTATCTACAAAAAAAAATATGGGCTTTAAAATCGACGGTCCATATTGGAAATATTAACCTTTAATAATTATACCACCTAAAATTCCTGCTATTGGTAAGTCTACAACTTCAACTCTAAGTAACTTGATAGTTGGTCACATACCTGTTAGTTCTTTATATTTGAGGTTATTTTTAATTACAACACCAATTTCAACAAAATTTGCCATGCCATGATAAGCCAAAACGCACTACCTCAGTATGAATAAGTGTTGATAAAATTGACTTTATGTATATTGTATTTTTGAATCATCAGAAACATATCTTTTTAAAGAGTTTAAAACTTATTTATTCATATTTTTGGCCATAGATATTAATAACATAGCTAAGTTATTAATAAATTGTACCATTATACTTATTTCGTGAAATACCACTATTTTGATTAAAAAGAAAGGCTTAAAAATTGAGATACTGCTTTTAGCCTTAATCTGCTCATTTATTTATTTATTTATAAGATACATATATAGCCTACAAGCTAACATAGCATCCAACACACTTGCAACATTAGATACATTAAGTTAAAATTTACAACATTCTATACAAGAAACAAATTATTATATTTCATATCAATACCTTATTATAGTGGACCCCCAGTAATCCGACAAACATTTTGCAGGGCAGTGTCAGACTATAGAATTAGTCAGATTATAGAGTACTATATATAGAGCCTAAGACCTCTATAGTCTGGAATTTTTCACAAAAGAGTACCTTCTATTCAGACAAATTAGAGATCCAATGATAAGATTCTATATTTTATATATATGTACCTACTCTGAAGTACAAATCATACTTCATTATGTATGTCAAATTTAGTAAATTATGACACAATAGAGAGCTTAATTTTAATAAAAAATTAACATAATTAAAACTATAGAACTTACAAAAAATATGCAATTACTTTACATTAGGAAATAATTGTGAATAAACAAATGTACCGTAAAACGGGGTGTATAGAAATTGCGGGGGTGAATAGAAAAAATATCAAGAAAGTTTTCAAGGTTAATATTTGACCATTTTTCATTGAAGGATTTTGGTAGTATTTTAAATTATTACACATCAACATTTTTTTTTGCGTTGGCAACAAGTTTTAAATGTCAAAATTGACATTTATCCTTTAAAATTTACTTCAAAGTCTACCTTCTGTAAACGTGTTTAATTTAACTGCTGCAACTCTTAATTTTAGGTGTTAAAAATTTGTGAATTGTGTTGTTTAATGTGTTTATCTTATTACTTGTGTAATAAATTTTAAAAATTCAGTGAAGGTAAGTGAGAATCCATTATTAAACTTCAAAAATTTGTTAAAATCACAGTACGTGTAAATTTATTGTTTAAAAGGGGTTAATAGAATCTGTTGAAGGGGGAATAGAACAGTAATGTGGGTTTAATGGAAACCTAGTAGGGAATAACAAAAACGCTTAATGTGTGAATAGAAACTAATGAGGGGTAAATAGAGATAAATAAATAGGGTTGTCAAAAACTGTTAACATAACTAAATAACTACCTTCATAGTTTTAGTATTAATAAATAGTAAGTCCATAATATATAGGTAGTATCTTAGAGCTGTGGATTTTAGTGATTGATAAATAAATAATATTTTTAAAGGTATAATTTATAATTATTTTTTTAATTTACAGGTACATACCACCGTAGGTATATTCAACATGCCGCATTTGTACAGACCCGATCCTACAAAGAAAAGGTATAAAAAATATGACACGGATATAATAAAAAAAGCTGTGGAAGAGTATGTAACTTCTCAAAATGTAAAATTAGAAGAAGTTGCTAAAAATATGGCATACACAAATCGGTGTTGTATCATCACAGTACCAGGGATATGAAGCGGCAAGGAGGCCAAAGAGCTTTGTCCGATGAGACTGAAGTGTTCTTAATAGAAAACATAAACAAATGCGCAGAATGGGGTTATCCCCTAGATACTATGGACCTCAGATACATAATAAAAATGTATCTTGATAAGATAGGTATAACCCATAAAAGATTTAAAAATAATTTTCCAGGACCGGATTTTGTGCAGAGCTTCCTTTCCTCTTCGCTCTGACAGCGCGTGACATGTTATACTCCCGTTCACTCGGGACCTTTTTGGCGGGAAAATTTGCAAGTTAGAAAATTTTTTGCTATATTGCAAATTTTGCTATATTTTCACTTTGAGACAATATTTATGGATAAAACTTACAGGAATTCTTGTTGAATGTATAAACTATCGAATAAAATTATTTTTGGTTGCTAGAAATTCTAATAAAATACGTAAATTACCCTGTATAGCATAGTAGTAGTATATACTTCAATTTTAGTGACAAAATTACTACTAATTTGAATTCTACACTTTTGTTTTTGGAGAAATTTATATCAAATTGTTTGGAAATATGTATATTTTTATGTTTTATGTGTTTCCATTCGTTACTCATACCAAAATATTAAAATATTAAAAAATTAAAAAAAAAATAAAATAATATTTTATCTGTATGTTCATTTCAAACAATATTTCTAAAATATGTTTGTGTGAATTTGAAATAAATACAACGTCATGTTATTTGAAATATATACGAAAACTATTTTTACTTACATTTTACACTAAAAATAAATGAGAATTTGAAAAATAACACATTTATAACCCACCTGCCAAAACGGGCTTTCCGGAATTTGAAGTACTTTTGGCAATTTAATTTTCACTTTTTATACCACAAATTACATATCTACGTGTTTACTATATTACAAGGAATATAAAAAAAGTATAATACTTTCGTTTTTAGTCCAGACACAAATATAAAATTCTATAAAAAAGACGGAGCACCTTCATCAAAGTGACACGTGGAACGCCGGAAGTTCAGAGTGATTTTTTTTTTTTTTTCTAATAAACATTGCCAGGTTATGGTTTAAAATAAAAGAGCATATCTTTGTCTTTGATACTAATATCTATTGCATAGTGTCTTTGGTTTTGTTTAAAACGAAAAAATAGTTTTTTCATAGGTACACATGTTTACATAATTCTGATCTAATTCGATCACTATTGGCGGACGTAAGGTTGGTATTGCGCGATCGAAGGTGAGCATGGCTTGGTTAACGGGTTAAGACACAAAAATTAGATTTCTCAAAGAGTTTGTGAAAATATCAAGCGTGTGAGAGGTAAGGTATCTCCAGATACGATTAAAAAATATTTCATCGAACTTGAAAAATCTTTAAGTGGAGTACCTACTTCTAACATTTTAAATTATGACGAGACAAATTTGTCGGATGACCCTGGGCGAAAGAAAATATTGGTCAAGCGGGGGTGCAAGTACCCTAAGCCATACCAAGGCTTCCGTATCTATTATGATGGCTGGTACCGCAGATAGTAAAATGTTACCGCCATATGTAGTATACAAAGCAACCCATTTATATGATTCCTGGGTCCAACGAGGTCCTGACGGTACTCGATATAACAGGTCGACATCTGGATGGTTTGATGGAACCACTTTTGAGGACTGGGTGCAAAATATGGTGGTTCCTTATCTTAAGGATTTACCAGGCAAAAAGTGCTTAATTGGAGACAATCTGTCTTCACATTTATCAGCAGATTTGATCCAAACATATAAAGGGCACAATGTCGATTTCGATTATTCTTACCAGCCAACTCAACTCACCTGATACAACCGCTGGACGTGGCATTTTTTCGTCCAATGAAGCGTGCCTGGAGACAATTATTATTAAAATGGAAAAAGACAGATGGCCGACAATTACCCACGATTCCAAAAGGTTGCTTTCCAAAACTATTAAAATTGTTAATTGATGAGCTTAATATAAATGCTTCAAGGAATATTATTGCTGGATTTAAGAAAACAGGGATTAGCCCTTTAAATGTACATGAAATATTAGCTAGACTTCCCGACGGAGACTTAGATGCAGACAATCAAAGTGTTGTGGAAGATTCTGTAGTAACACTCTTCAAAGAAATGAGATATGGTTCCATGAATATCATTGAGCCTAAAAGAAAGAGAAAACTTAATGTACTCCCAGGTAAAAGTGTCGCTGCAGAAGAAATTGAAGATTATGCAGAAACTGATATTGATTACAGTGTGGAAAATCCTAAAAAAAAACAAAATACAAGTGCTGGTGGCTCATCAGGTTTAAATAATAAGAATAAAGAAAAAGGTAAAAAAAATGAAATGACAGACTTGAAAATAAAAGCAAATGAAGAAACAGTAAATTACCCTGAGAAAATAGAACCTAACAAAGGAAAAGGTAAAGGGATTAGAAAAAAAACTAAGATACCGTATTTGGAAGCAAAAGAAATGTATTTTGTTTTATTTCATTCAAATAAAGATACGAATAAACTGTTAAGTATCTTATTTGATTTATTAAATAGTTCATTATCATTTCGTAAAAATAAAATCATTTAAATTACAAGTATATTCATGTTTATAAATATAAATTTATTAAATCACAAAATTTGAAATTAATTAAGCATTTACAAGAAAAAAAATTTTTTTTAACACAGAACCTTACATTTTTACATGTTGTATAAAAGTAATATGTGGCAGCCCTGATAGTTTTTCCATTCACCCCTTTTACGCGTTTCTATTGACCCCAGTCGTTGGGTGAATAGAAATGGTAAATATTTTACAAATTTTCTGGAAAACCTATGCTTATAGTTAAAAAACTATTGTTGTAGCTCTTTTTACATGGTACCGGACATTATATAAAATCACCTGAGGTAAAAAAATTAGTTATTAACAACAAATTCTTTGGACAAAGTTGAAAATCATTGCTATTCACCCCGTTTTACGGTACATACTAAAATGATCAAAAATTATGAATCAATCAATTTAAGAGTGTTATCAAGAAGCAATAACGCTTTTTGAGGAAAATTACGATCTTTCAACCATTTTTAGAATCAAATTTTTCAATCAGAATCCAAACAATATCCTATGCGTCGAGCACAATAGTGACATACAAGTTATAACTTGTTCAATCATGCCTTAGCGATGGTTGTCAAAAAAATATTCAATAATAAATAATAGACCATGTTGGATTACAGCGGGTGCCGGATTACCGGGGGTCCACTGTAGTTAGTAATAACACTTTATTTAGTACTTTTTTTAACAACTTTATTAATCGTAGCAGTGAATTACATAAAAGTTAAAGCAATTATTTGCTTTCTATGAAATGAAATAAGTCGTAAGTTAACAGTCCTGGCTAAAATTACATCCTATTATATTATTAATTTGGAGAGATTATAAAATAAAAAAAAAATTGTTTCAGATATTCCTGCTGGTGTAGTTTATATAGTTGTTGATGGAAGTTTCTCTATTTAAAAAAAATTACATCTATAATGTAAGATGTAATGAGTTCATTATCGAAACGAGTTCTGTATATATTTATTTTATCTTCAAGGAAACCATACATAATTTTAGTCTAATACATAACACATATTAATCTTACATTTAACAATAAAGTTTCCACAGCTAAGTAAATCATCGACAACAAGTGAACATCATCACATACTTAGATGATTAACGTGGTAGAGCCATGCTGCAGCTTTATTAATTGTATAGTTGTAGCACGAATGGGTCGGCTCGACCGGGGAAGGACCACGCTCTCACAGAATATCAGCGTGAAATAGCAGCTTAATGCTGCTGTGTTTCGTATGGTGAGTGTAGGAAACCGGAGACCCTTTTTACTGGAAAAGAGGCATTCCATCTTAATCTATTCTATCTATATTCTATCCTCAATTACAAATCAAAAGGCAGATGCGTTGTCACCAGTAAGTACTTAGATAGAATGACTCGTTTCCAGTATAAATGGTCTCTTGTTCTCTACACTCACCATACGAAACACAGCAGCATTAAGCTGCTATTTTACGATAGTATTCTGTGAGAGCGTGGTCCTTACCCAGTCGAGCCAACCAATTCATGCTAATGTAACATATAATAATTGGGTTTAGTTTAATTACAAACGTTACTAAATTAAACGAATATTTTTAATATCAAATGCATTTATTCTCTTAAAGGAGTACACCCCAAATCCATATCTGAATCAGTTTCTGAATCGCTAGAACAATCTTGTAAATTTATTATAAACATTTTTTTCGCAAATATTATCAAATCGGACGTCCCACTTCCAATCTTCTTCCATTAGTTTTCTGCATTTGGTTACCACCTTCCAGTCTTCTGCAGATACATTGTCGACCGCACTTTTTAATAACTGCAACATTTTATTTGCCGTGAAAGGCGGTGTTGTGTTGTATCTGGCAGCGTAACCTTAAAAGAAAACATATTTTTAATAAGATTAATTAAACAGTAGTTAATAATTAAAGTACCTATCTAACTGAAATTCAAGCAAACAAACCTTTGACTTGGGCCCAGATAAGCTCGATCGGATTATACTGGCACTATACTGGCACTGGTACGGGAGTAGTCTTATGACGGTATGACCCTTTTCGTGGGCTATATCATCTAAGACATACGTCGGAGTACTAGGTTTGTGCAGACCAACGAGTCTTAATAATTCTTCCTTTCCTTGAAGCCATGCAATGATTTCTAATTTTTTGTTTGCCGAAGTTGGTGGTTTGTGCTTTTAGACCCAGTGATATGGGGCGTTATCCATAATAATGCAATGTGGCTTCCTTAAATTATCTAATAATTTTAAAAACCACTCCTTAAATTTTTCAAAATTCATTTCCTCGTGGTATTCAGTAGTTTTAGTTGATTTGAATGCCAATAGGCAATTAGGCACAAAACCAGATGACGTCCCAGCATGAGTGATGATTAATCTTTGACCTTTGCCTTCGGGTACTTTGGTGGTTGATTGTGCAGTATCATCGGTCCAACCTTTGGGTAGGTAGGTAGATAGGTAGGTAGGCATAAGGTATGATTGGCGTTTAGCCATGTCTCGTCTAGAAACACTACTTTGTTCCAATTTGTGATTTTTTTGACTTTTCGGAGAAAATTCACTCGAGCAAGAGCAATGTCGGTTCTTTCCATAATAATTTTTTTGTCACTTTTTTATAGGAAAAACCAACATTTTTCAATATCTTCGTTAGAGATGGCAAGCTTCCTTTGAACAAGTCCGCGTCTTTGAGGGACGTGGCAAGTTTTTTCAATGTAGGCAATACGCCCAGTGTGTAGTAACCATATACATGGTTGCGAATCGCAGCGGAGTCAAAGTTGTCAATGTTTGTGACAGGAGCAACCTTTTTCCTTTTTTTATTTGGTGTTGCAAGTTTTTTGTCCTCGTCTTCAGTCTATGCTGCGGTTGAAGATTCGCCATACTTTTCTTTGCTTATACGAATTACTGTCGCATGTCCAATGCCAAGAGCATCTGCAACTCTATCACATACGTTCTTCATGGGTAATAGCGGCCCGCCATTATGGTTCTCTCGTTCAAAATATTCTCTTAAGCGAATCACAAACTCACGACTTTGACTGTTCAAAACGGTTTTCTTCGTTCTCTTTGGCATTATGCCAACAAGAAACTAACAATAATAACAAAAGATAACAAAACTCAACAAATTAACAAATAATAACAGCAATAGTAACAAAAACAAAGTAATGAGAACGGAAAACACGTAGCGTATACAAGGCGTCGGCACTCGTACTGAAGAGAGTGGAGGTTCATATCAAACAAGATGGCAACACTAATTAGGTCGGCATGCCCATAAAGTATGACATTGACAGGTACTGTCTGTACTACTAAGAAATTCAGGACTTCATAGGCGTGATTTTAGTGACAGCTGTCGCAGAGATCAAGCTATCTTTTATTAACCATAATCGTTCACATTTTTTTATATATTTTTTTTTGTAATTTTCTAATATTTTCCGAAATTTTACCTCTTTACATTTATTTTATTTATTTATTGATTTTGGTCCCAGATGCATCCTTGATATATCGAAGCCATTGTTCATCCAAAATAATGAATAAATAAGTAGTTATGGGCTCTCAAAGTTAAGAAAATAAAATCTTTACCCCTACATTATTTTTTGGTATATGTTTTTGATTGAAAGAGGAATGCCCACTCTTCATAGACATTTCGGCCATGGGTGCCCACATATAAAAGCATATAGATATGATAATATACAATTAAAGGAATGAAATGGTTAAGAAATTGGTTTAAAAAAAGTCGGGAATTTTAAGATATAAAAGTTTTTATTTTCACAAATACAGTTTTTTAACAACTAATTTTACCGATGTTATCGCATTTAATTTCTTTGATTTTTAATTCCCGACTTTCGGGTGCTTTCCAGCACACATGGTCATGGGGGATTGAGGTGACTGGTGTACCGAAATCAGTGTTAACTTGGAGTAACTTCAGCTTTTTAATAACTATTTATGGTCCGATCTACGCAGAATGAACTTACTGTCCTGAAGTCTTGCATGGTATGCTTGGGTTTAGTTTTAATTTTATTAATTACAGTGTCCCAAGCAGGTGGAAATACCCAGCTTCATTCTCTATTGAAATTAGAATGTTTGAATATGGGTGCAATACATTACCGACTTCAGATTGCAACGAGGATGAATTAGATGATTCAGATGGTTCCCGTTCTGCAGTTGAATGTGATGCTGCTCTATCAAACCTTCGCCAACAATTATGACACACACGAGATGACGATGGCAACTGAAATAATATTAAATAAAAAAGTGAAAAAGTGAACTAAATAAAAATAAAATAGATTTGTTTCCTTTAAACTCAAATACATATAAAATATTTACTACTTAAATGGTAGTTACTGATTCTACATTCTGGAGGTACATAGTAATTGTATTCACAAAAAGACATACCCGCAATGTTGATGGAACTGTGAGTTGATTGGAATAGTTACAACCAGGAAAAAACATTGATTTTGTGTGAGTGGTGGTCTTACAAAATTAGGCAGCAGTATATTGTACGATGTATGATCTAAGCTTTGTTGTTCTAGGTTCAATATATTACTCACTTTAGGTTGCAACGAGGACGGACTAGATGATTCAGATGGTTCCCGTTCTAAAGTTTAACGTGATGCTGCTTTATCAGTCCTTTGCCAGCAATCATGACACGCGATGTCGATGGCAACTGAAATAATATTAAATAAAAAAAATAAGACAAAGTGAACAAAATAAAATAGATTTGTTTACTTTAAACTCAAATATAGGTAAATGTTACTTAAAACTTAATGCCCTATATTTTTAATAATTAAGGACTGACTGCCTACCAGTAGTACAAAAACAATTAAAAATCGACTTTCTCATTTCTTGGTATTTGATAAAAATTGTCCATTTTGTAACTATCTGGTGTTAGCTAGCTAATCTTATCGCCATGTTATAAATAAGCTATTATGTTTGTCAGATATAGCTTGTGCATATGTTAAAAAATAAAACAACTTCATCATTTCATTCATTCATCACTATCAAATATCAGCACTAGAATTATTAAATTAAAACTGTTAAACACTTACTTTTAACTGTTGTCACACTATAATGTGATCGACAATCTCACTTCATATGAGTTCTTGAGAATTTATTTGAAAAATAACAAACAAAATAACACAATTGCGACTATTCAGTTGTGAATTCTTTAATATCTTTTTACTTGTTGAATTGTGATTTCATTTTCATTCCCAATTCGCATGACATATTTCCTAGCTGTCAGATTTGATGTTGCCACATAACTAACATAAATACACAGTTTAATCTGTGCATAAATACAATGAAACGATATCAATTTTTATTCGATTAGTAATTTAATAAAAAAAGTAATATATGAGGCGCTTTAAGTTCTACACGCTTTTTAAAATATATTTTCTTTTATTTATTTAAATTCTTTTTTCAATGTATTTTTAAGAACAGTTAAAATGTGGATTAGCGTATTATCATGCTCTAAACAGTTCATGGTGAATCAGCTAAAAATTCACTTCTTTAATTATCATAACATGATTCCATTTTAAATGTATTGTTAAAACAGATAACAATTACTGTTAAATTGTGCAGCAGCATTTTGTTATACTCTAAAGAATTCATAGTAAATCAGCTAGTAATTCGCTTTTTTAATTATCATAACATCATAATATCGATTCGATTATTATTCGATTAATAATTCCATAAAAAGAGAATAATCTTGGAGGTGCTTCTGCTCGCTTTTTAAAATGTATTTTCCTTTATTTATTTAAATTCTATTTTAAGAGTATTTTTAAACAATAACAATAAAATAGTAGTAAACCACAGCACTACTCTCCATCCTAATGACGACACTGTCGCGACTGGACGACAACGGCGTAGCTGACCTTCCTTTTTGAAACATTCTTAGAATGTTGTGTATCGATTTCAAAATCGATCTAACCGAAATATACAGACATCGATTCATAATATTTTATGTGTCGGGGAAGGCGCAAGCCAAGTGACGCACAGAAGAAAAGTCTTACACTCTTATGACAATGGGGATTTGATATGATGCTGATACTGCTAGATGATTTTGAGACAGAAAGAAAATTGCACAACACAAAATGAAAAATTGCTCTTCACACCCTAAGTAAAAAGAACATTAATTGTGATTTTGTATTATTATTAAAAAAGGTACATAATTATTCATTAATCAACAATTGTATATAATTATTCGCACTAGGTAAATCAGCCTTATAATACTAAAATCTTGGTCATGGAATAAATAAACATATTTGTTCACCAATCAATCAAAAAACACCATTGAGCTGAATTTTTGATAGTTTTCAAGAAATCTATGCCACCCGCGTTTGACACTAGCGGTCAACCATAGACGACTTTGGCGTGCAGGACATATTATTTGCTTAGATAAAAATCCATTTTTATTAGTTCAATGTTTCTTAGTACTTGTGGCTCTAGAAGACTTGTTTTTTATACTCACATGTTGCTGGGTTATTCCTATTTTGAGGAGTGTAGAATTAAAATACCTGTAATAATTTTCCAATATCTATATTTCATATTTTTCGGAGCCGGGTTTTTTGTCAAATATAGACGTCGTTGGCGCTCAGGGCCCGCAGGTGTTGGTCAAGTATAGGCGACTTTGGCGCTCAAAAGGTTAAAGGATTCATGGTAAATCAGCTGGAAACTAACTTGTTTCGTTATCATAACATGATTCTATTTTAAATGTATTGTTATAAACAGATAAGAATAACTTAACCGATCTTCTTTAAAAACAGATAAGAATAACAGTTCTTATCTGTTTTCAAAGAAGATCGGTTAAGATTAACAGTTAAATTGTGCCGTAGCATTTGTTACTCTCTAAAGAATTCATTGGAAATCAGCTAGTAATTCGCTTGTTTAATTATCGTAACATCATAATTATTTAAAAATTATATTAGCACTGTAATGATGACACCGTAAATAATCGATCGAAAAAGAGAATCGATTTTTTAAATGTGTTTTGTGATTGGCGACACTTTTTTTTATTCACAAACTAATGACATAATGATTTACCTAATTTTTATTATTATGTTTCCGGTACTTTTAATTTGTGCAAAAATATTCCCATTGTTTGAGGATAAATGAATACCGCGATTAATAACCATAAATAAAGATATAATTTTTTAACAAATTCACATTGTTGGGCGTTCCATGGCCGAAAATGGGCGTCCCCCTTTTTATTTGATTTTGGTCCCAGGTGTGTCCTTGGTATATCGAAGGCATTGTTCATCCAAAATAATGAGTAAATAATTAGTTATGGGCTCTCAAAGTTAAGAGAATTAAAACATTAGGTCCAAAAAGTCACCTTATAGCATCGCATCGTTTAAAAAAAAGTAATGGTGATCGAGGAGTTCAAATGCTTTTAAAAACTTCTCTAATCATCGCTTGTTACATCGGTGTAACATGTAACAGAAAGGTCTATCAACTTGTCAAAAATAAGAATTATTTGGAAAAAGGAGTGAAAATACAAAAGTAAAAATAAACATATTTTTTTTAAACTACAAATTTTGTTCAAAAACATCTCCCCTATTTGTAATACATGTGCGACACCTACGTCGGATTTCTACTGTTGTAGTACGGAGTGTCATCTCGTGCTTACAAAAGCAGCGTCAATTCTTTCAATTAATTGTTCCTTTGTTTGTATTTCTTCTTCGTAAACTAGCTCTTTAGCACGTCCCCATATCCTAAAGTCAAGAGGAGTCAGATTTGGGGTCCGTGCAGGCCAGAAATAGGGCCAAGTCGTCCAATCCACGAGTTGGGGAACGCGTATCAAGAACCCTCTATGTGAGACGATAGTGTGAAGGACATCCATCATTTTGAAATAAATATACTATTGGTCGATCTTCATTAAATATTGGCACGTCGCTCATCAATTCAGGGAGATCGTTTTACAAGAATTCCAAGTAATTGTCCCCGTTGAGGTTGTCAGGCAAGTAGTGGGCTCTAATGAGATGCCCTCCAATCACACCTACGCAAACGTTGACTGAATCGCATTTGGTGCGATGCTTGCCTAGTTACATGTGGATGTTCACCCTTTTGTTCCCAGTAGTGTGGATTATATTGGTTGGAAATCCCCTCTCGTGTAAATTTTGTTTCATCCGTCCATAAAATGCTCTTTAAAAAGTTTCCGTCCTCAATGTCAGTATGCAGTAAAAAACGGCAGAATTATATGCGTCGCGCATTATCTTCTACCAAACCTGGAACCGAGAATAAAGCCATTAAATAACAATCAAAACGGTTAATTTACAATATGATCTCGGTTATTGAGAGGTAACCATGGTATCCCAAACGAAAAAAAAAACATTAAAAGAATTCTTGTGCAAAGGTAAGAGGACGACAAAATCATTTTTTGAATTGCTTATTGATTCGAACTAAGACAACGATGGAGCTACATTAGATTAGATAAATTTAGTAATTAACCTTGCACCGGAGTGTAGTGGAAAGGATGCCTCCCGTCTGCATTGACGACAAATCATACTTTCCATATGGAAAGACCCAGATCTCTGGCCACTTTTTCGAATACTGGTAGTAGGATCCTCGTTGAACGGTTGGAGTATGGCTTCTGTGGCCGTGGAAGGAAAAGAGGAGATCTCCCGCCGGGCAAGGTGTTCTGCCCGGGGAGCGGCCAACACTCCAAGTGATAGTTCGGAGAAGTTCTATATATACTGTTTCTGATTTGGAATGTTGATATCGTGATTTAGGCTTCGGTTTATTTCGCTTGTGGCGCTACGACAGCGCCGTTACATCACCCCCCTGATCAGATCGGAGGTCGATAGTGCAGCCTCGTTATCGACGAATGTGCAAGTGCCAGGAGATTGCCTTGTAGTCTGCGGTGAGTCGAGAAGAAGGCAAGTGATCTGCGAGAGTGCCGTGAAGCAGAGGCGAGCAGTAAGGCTCAGAGCCGTGCCGAACACTGTAGCGCAGAGAGTAGCTTGAAGGAACAGGAAGCATTATTATTCCAGTGCTGCGATGAACCTTGTGAAGCTAGATGGCTTGCAGGATATGAAGACTGCAGACGATATCTGCTCGGGAGCGAATGGGTGGGGTATTTTATGACGATGATGAAGCTTGAAGTTTCCGAAGGTCGTTAGTTGCGTGTTCAGATCACGTCGAGGTCACCAATGTGGCCGTGGAAGGAAAAGGGGAGATCTCCCGCCGGGCAAAGTGTTCTGCCCGGGGAGCGGCCAACACTCCAAGTGATAGTTCGGAGAAGTTCTATATATGCTGTTTCTGATTCGGAATGTTGATATCGTGATTTATGCTTCGGGTTATTTCGCTTGTGGCGCGACGACAGCGCCGCTACACTTCGTCTACAGCAACATGGAGCTGCGTTGCACTGACTCGTGGTTCTCGAAGGGTTGTTTCCCGTTTCTCAGAGTCGTCGAAGGGTATTAGAAAATGTGCTGTGGGCAAAACACGTTTGTTGGGATGCAACTCTTTGTGCAGCACGTGTGTTTCCATCGCATCGGCCATACGCGTAAATAATAGCAGCGTATTCTTCGTTGCTGAATTCCGCCATTGTGACAACAAGACGATAAAAAAAACAAAACAATTTATCAAAACTTAACAAATAACCAAAACAACAACAAAATTTAACAGAACAAGGTAATAACAAAATGACTAAAAAAGTGAAATGGATACAATAACTATAATTTTTCTTAAATTATAAACATTTTAACAGGGGTCACAGTACCGCTACTGGCAAGGATTGTGGGTCTGATATCCCATGATAGAAAGAGACGTAAGAATGCGACACAATGTACTAAGCGAAACAAGAACTTTTTACCTGCTCTTGAATGTCTCTACTCTACTCCTGGCACCAATAACAATTATCGATTTCTTGATTTTTTTTGAAGTGACAGTCGGATGCCTAGGTATGATTAGAAATCATAATTTATTGAAGTAAATTTTTACTAATTTAGCGTACCTTCGGATAAGCAAGTGATATTTACATTTTGTTTTATTTTTTAGCGTTTTTACTCCATTTTCCCCTTATGTGTTAATTTTTGACAAGTTGATAGACCTTTCTGTTACATGTAAATATCTGTATTCTAATGTAGTTTCTAATTATCGCTTATTACACCGATGTAATAAGCGATGATTAGAGAAGTTTTTAAAAGCATTTGAACTCCTCGATCACTATTAGATTTTTTTAAAACGGTCTTAAGTTGACCTCGCGGACTTAATTTTTTTATTTCCTAAAATTTGAGAGCCCATAACTAAATATTTACTTATTATTTTGGATTAATAACGCCTTCGATAGATCAAGGATACATCTGGGACCAAAATCAAATAAAAAGTTCTATCGAAAACATGTACCGAAAAAATTGTAGGGGTAAAGAGAAGAAATCATTAGGAAATTTAAAAACAAAAAAAAATCAAAAAATGTGAACAATAGGTCCACCTACACCAAGTTTGTCTAACCCTCCACCAAACAGCCTGTATACATCGTGGCACTACATTGGTGATTTTAACTTAACGCACGGGTAAGGCTATGCCCATTAATCATTAATTTTGATGGTTAAAATAACTCGTTAGTTAAATTTTTTTTTCAAACAAACTAAATAATAAAAAAGTAACTAAAATTGGGATCATCCTAGAAAAAATTCATTCATGGAATTACATATCTAGCTTGCTTAAGTTAACTAGGGTTGGCAACGCGTCGTTTCGCGCGCTGACAACCGCGCAACGCCTCTTGTTTATCTAGTGGTACCTACAGCGGAGGTGCTTAATCAAACATTTATCGTATCACCCTCGCTTGTTACTATGTGTTAACTGTCATCACTAATCTCTGCTTTAATTTGTGTTTATTTCAAAATTTCTTATTTTCAATGAGAACACCGTGTTGGCGGATACAAAGAGCTAAACAGCGTTTCATGTCTTCGCGCACATTTGAAAATAAATAGCCATTTCTCTCAATTTCTCAAACGCATTTATTATTGGATGGCGTAATTGTTTCACCGAATCCACGTTCTCCGTGTACACACTCTCATTGATGCACCCTCAGAAAAAAAATCGAGTGGCGTGAGGTCTGGCGATCTTGCTGACCACCTACGAGGTCCAAATGTACCAATCCATTGTGCACTAAACGTGTCATTTAGCCACTGCCTGGCTGTTGTTACAGAGTGTACTAGCGCGTCGTCTAATTGGTACCACATTCGTTGGTATCGATGGACGTTTAGGTTGTTTGTGTATTCTGACACCGTATTATTTAGTAGATTAACTAACCTTTCTCCGTTCAAGGCACCTTGAATCTATCAAGCTGCCCAAATATTTACCGAAAATCTGTACTGATGGGTTGACTCCCGCCAAATGCGCGGAGTTTAGTGTTTGAGTGCCTAATGGTGCAGATTGTGCTGGTCCCACATGCTGTTTCTGGTGAACGTGCTTTCGTCAGTCCAATAAATTTGGAAATAAAAGTCACTGTCCTCTTTAATATTACTCAGTAACCACTGACATTAATTCACTCTTATTAATTTGTCACGCGATAGCAGAGTATGTACTTTTCTAAACTTGAATGGGTGCCACTTTTCGCTCTTTAGTATCCTATGGACGGTTCTGTGATGGACTTGAAAATGCCTAACGCTCTGGCGGAGGCTAGTTTTTGGGTTGGTCTTCGAACTATTGTATCACATTTTAAGTTAACTGGACTGAGTTTTGTCGTGGAGGCGGTCGATCAGGGCGTTGAGACCTAGGATGCACTGGCCGGTTTTCGCGGATGCGCTAAAGATCAACAATAGTGCAAGAATTGCCGCGTATGTTCTTGTCGCAAGGACGGCATTTTGACGACATTCTTCGTAAATAAGGATCATGTTCGCTTATTCAGCTGCTGTGTAGTTCGGACATGTATTTGCCATCACGAACTCAAGTTTACACAAGCACTAATAACACAAATAAAAGCGTTCGAATCGCAAGAGATGTAAACGTACCTACTAGATTAGAAAACGAAAACAAAACAAAGCGTCTTTATCGTAGTACCATAACCTAATTACTATCCTAATTACACAAAAATTAATAAATAAAACAATAGGTAAGCGTCTTTTTCGCGGAAACATTCACAAAAATATTAGTCGACTCAATTATGCGCACTACTGTGAAGGAGTGTGTCAAGGACAGGGGTTCGGCGAGGACTAGAAAAGCAAAGAAAGAATTCGATTTCGGTGCGGCGGGATGGGAGAGCAGTTGTCGCCTGCGCCGCCTGCTCGCTGACAAAGGCATGTTTCTTTCCTTCAATATTATTGCTTATTCGTTTTAATTTCAATGGTGCGATGTATGATCCGTGACCCTGGCAAATGACCGCTGCGCGGCAGTTCGCTAAGTACGGGTTGCTCTAAGATGCTATTTTCTGAATTTTAAATAAATCCGTAAATAATAAAAATTAATGAAAATATAATTCTTTTATGTAACGAAAACGTAAAAACGTATATGTATGTTAAATTAAAGTTACAGTAGAAGCAGCCAGCATTTTTAACGTGTGCTACAGTAATTGGATGATTTTCTAAGTTCTGCAATAATATGTTTACTAAACGTATCATAACCATCATCTGTGTAATTAAACACTTCCATAGCTTTATCTAGATCTATATTATCTTCACAAGCATCATTCATTTTTCTTTTATTTGATCTTGAAGTTTCGGGCTGCGTCTGTTGTTGATTATCGCAGGGCAAAGATGATCGCTCGAGAGAAGAAGTTTCACGCATCGATTCATTTTCTTCCAATAATTCTTCATTCTGTAAATTAAAATAAATAAAATCATCAAATAATGTTTTAGCAGTACGATAGCCTAATAGTAAAATATGTGACATAATTTTCAGATACCATCATCAGAAGAAGAATGGTTAAAAGTAGCACAAGATTTTGAAAACCAGTGGCATTTTCCTCATTGTTTGGGGGCCCTCAATGACAAACATATTATTCTTCAATTACCAATTAATAGTCACGGAGAATACATAAATTATAAAAAATTTCCCAGCATCGTATTGCTTGGCTCGGTGGATGCTAATTATAATTTTATGTATGTAGACGTTGGATGTCAAGGACGCATACCCGATGGTTGAGTCTTTAAAAATAGTGCATTGTACAAATCATTGGAAAATAATTAATTAAAGTTACCAGCAGCCTGTATATTACAGACACCATATTTGATTAAAGTGCCCTATGTTATATTAGCTGACAAGGCATTTGCTTTAAACAATTATACTATGAAACCGTTTGAAGGAACCCCAGACAATGGTTCTACGGAAAGAATATTCAATTACCGTCTATCTAGAGCACGAAGGGTAGTAGAAAATGCTTTTGGCATCATGAGTTCTGTATTTAGAGTGTTAAGAAAACCAATGTTGGAACCAGAAATTGCTACGAAAGTGGTACTGGCTACTGTTTATTTGCATAACTTTTTACGAAAAACAAGGGCAAATATTTATACACAACCAGGAAGTTTGGACTCTGAAATCGATGGAAATTTCATACAAGGGTCGTGGAGGAATAAACCATATTCGACTTCTTTTGTGCCTTTACGTGCAATTCCTCGAAGGTCTGCAAATGACGCAAAAGCAATTCGGTCACACTTGGCTACATACTTCGTTACAAATGGACAAATAACATGGCAACATAGATATTAAATATAAAATATAATTAGCACTAATCACTATCTGTAGTGTATAGACAATCGTCTAATGAGTCATCGCTACTAGTGTATAAATACCCACCGCTTTGGGAACATCGGGCAGTTGGATTGTAACCGGCGAGCAGACAATGTCTCTGTTAACACGTATAACCGTTAGATGTGTACCGTGTAAAGTGAAGTGTGTTAGTGACATTGTGTAATAAGTGATACCGTGTACATTGTGCAAAATAAAGCAACGTATTGTATATTGGCGACGAGGAAAAAATACTGTAAGTAATTACAAATGTTTTTAAATAAACTGGAAAGGTTTTATGTAAGGATTTGATGTATTCTCTTTTAAAAGATAGGTTATAATGCGGAGCCGTTCAGCTCAGGGGAGCTGCATCTTAAAGAACTATCATGGAAAATTAATAATTCAAATCAATTCTTGCTGTTGCAGGAAGAACACTTAATGAGAAATGCCCCGGAAGCCAATCCTTCAATCCCTCCATATTGTCTCTCCCGTGTGTAGTCAAATAATCCATCTGACACAAGATATCTAGAAGCTTCAAAGCATTTCATAATACCTGAATAATAGGGAATTCCAAAGATTTTATCAAAAAACTCTCTTCCAATAGGTTCACAAAAAGGTCTTCTAAAATTATTGTTCCAGGCTTCAACATCAATTGAGAAATTTACAACATAGTGATCAGAATTTTCATTTTCAAGTCTACTGAAAGTATACATCTTCTTAAACTTTTCGAGCTCATTTAGGGTCATCCCTTGATCAGTGTTGTAATGTTTCATTAAGTTCTTTACATTCTCCTCTAGTATACAACGTCTTGCTCGTTCAACATAAGGGGATTGTCCAAAGAACCTTCCTTCAAGTTTTAGTTCTCTTTCTTTTTGGGTCAATTTAATCACCAAGTACTCTAAGCAAAGAGGATCATTCTGAGCCACTCTAGTGAGGTGCTTAAATACTTCTTTTGAAGGATCAGTTGATAGCAGAAAGTATAGAAGTGTTCTTCTATTCTTTGGATTATATCTATATAACAGAGGATTTTCTATCTCAGAACGGAACTGAGCAAGTGCTGTATCCTTCAAGAAAGGAAATTGTGATTCACAATACTCAAACTCAATGCACTTCTCCATATCTATGTGCTTAAAGTCATCAATATTAATAAGAGGAGTATCTATTGGAAGCTCAGGACTGTCAACCCATACATTAGCGAGTATAGCTTATCTTAATCTAGTTGGACAAGACTTATTAAAAGAAACACATGGCCACATATGATGTCTTAAGTAATACTCTTTACAAAAATTATGTTTCATATCAGATAGTAGGGAGACAACTTCTTCATGGCTCACCAAATTCTCCCTGAAGGTACGTTTTCTCAGCTTATCTATATACTCGTCAAATAGTGATTCAATGTCAGGATGACCTAACTACTTGGATAGGGCTGACAATTCAATTAACATGTGAGGAGGACCAACAAACAACTTCAGAAGGAATTTTAACTTATACTGTGATATGAGCTTATCTATTGTCAACTCATTTAAAACATTCAAGTATTGTTGTGAATTTTCAAATAACTTCTCATTACATAAAATCTTACCACTAACTATTCCATCAAAACTCTTGAAGAGGCTGTATGCTAAATTTCCATAAGAAGAGACATGGTTTGCCATAAATTGCAATATTCCAATAACACTTATGGAAATTATCAGGAAAGGTAGTTCCTGATAACTTTAATGATGACATAATGACATTAAATATTTCATATACCTTATTATGAATCATAAGAAATTGATCATGTGCCACTAAATAATGGTTATTATTAATATTAACAATATGATGATTTCTTCCAAAGTAGACGATCATATTCAGTGTAGTAAACTCATGAAACATACTCTCTGAATATTTGTTCAGGTTACATTTTATTGCATTATATGATTTTTTTGCAGTCTTTCTTAACTTATTCATGCAATTCTCAAATTCCTTAATTGCATCATGAAACAGTAGCTTATCAGATGATTTATCTATTAGATCAGAAATTTTATCTTTAATTGCTTCCGGGGCATTTCTCATTAAGTGTTCTTCCTGCATCAGCAAGAATTGATTTGAATTATTAATTTTCCATGATAGTTCTTTAAGATGCAGCTCCCCTGAGCTGAACGGCTCCGCATTATAACCTATCTTTTAAAAGAGAATACATCAAATCCTTACATAAAACCTTTCCAGTTTATTTAAAAACATTTGTAATTACTTACAGTATTTTTTCCTCGTCGCCAATATACAATACGTTGCTTTGTTTTGTACAATGTACACGGTATCACTTATTACACAATGTCACTAACACACTTCACTTTACACGGTACACACCTAACGGTTATACGTGTTAACAGAGACATTGTCTGCTCGCCGGTTACAATCCAACTGCCCGATGTTCCCAAAGCGGTGGGTATTTATACACTAGTAGCGATGACTCATTAGACGATTGTCTATACACTACATCTCTTCCTTTTTCTTATTATTTTTTATTTCTGTTTCCGTGCATGATCAATAGTTGATTTTTCTGTTACAAAAATAGTTTAAATTAGTCTTCAATAATCATCCCAATTTCATCAGTGTTATTCTCTATTACTTCTTGATGCAAATTGGGTAAACTTACTTCTTGTTCATCATTAACTACTCTCCAGTCTCCTTCAAATTTTTTTAAGTGAACCACATTTCGTCGATACTGGTCATTTGTATCATTATTGCGAATCACTACGTCTCCAGTGTTGTTAGTAGTTTTTACAACAGTATGTATAGCTGGAGAAAAGCTTGTTGTAAGCTTATTTTCTTTGGCGAAATTTTTTTACAACTACCTGTATCGCCTTCATTTATGTTGTGGCCTTTTGCCTTTCTCTTGCGGTCACTGTAAGTTTTTCCTGCTTCTTTTTGTAACGCGTCTCTGTCTCTAACTTCTGAATCTACTTGTTTATTTTCAATATCTATGTATGATGGAATTTTATCCCGAAATTGTCGTTTGTAGAATAGTTCGGATGGGGTTTTACCAGTTGCTGAGTGGGGTGTGCTTATTGTACATCATCAGATAGTATAATAAATCTTCTTTCAATTTTTTCTTTCAACCTGACTGATTTTTAAACGTTTTAGGATACTTCGGTTTTGTCTTTCCACTTCTCCATTCTGTTGGGGCCAATATGGTATTGTGTTGTAAAGAGTTATACCACATTCCTGCAGGTAATTTTTAATCTCTTGACTAACAAATTGCCTGCCATTATCTGCAGTGATGGTAACTGGATAACCAAGCCGTGAAAATATCTCTTTTAATAACCTAATAATATCATATGAAGTTACACTTTTGTCACTTTTACTTCCTTATAACGACTGTAATAATCAACGATAACTAACAGGAAATCTCCAGAGGGTAAAGGTCTCATTAAATCGATAGCTACATCAATCCATGGTTCGACCTGTAGTTCACGACGCTTCATTGGATTAGGTGGATTTGGTGCAGATACTAATGTGCAAGTTTTACAGATTCTTACGATTGTTTCTGCGTCTTTGTCAATTTTAGGCCACCATACTTTTGTCCGTAATCTTTGTTTCATACAAACAATACCAGGGTGACCCTCGTGAGCGGCTTGCAATACTCGCTGTCTTAATTTTTCAGGAATAACAATTTTCGTACCTCGAAGTAAAATATTATTTTGGAAACAAAGCTCCGATTCAAATACTTTATATTTTGCGATGGTAGGATCACAGGTATACGAGTATAAGCCTTGCCTTACTTTAGCGATTTCGGAATCCTGCTTGGAAAATTGTTCAATATCGTTGAATGATACGGCTACGGGTCTTGAGTATTCAATTATATGCCTGATGTGTTGCTCATCAAAATTACGTATTGTATTCACCGAATTATGTTTAGAAGTACAAAGACTCGAAAGGGGGTCAGCTATATTCGATTTACCTGGTCGGTACACTATTTTGTAATTTTTTGCTTGCAATCGAAGAACCCATCTTTCGATTCGGGCGAAAGGCTTAGACCTTCTTCCGAAAATAATTTCTAATGATTTATGATCGCTTATCAGTTCAAACTCACTTTTACCATAAAGATATATTCGAAAATGTTCTACAGCCCATACTAAGGCTAGCGCTTCCTTTTCAGTTTGGCAGTAACGCTTTTCACAGTCTATTAAACTCTTATTTCCAAATGCTATTACTCTAGGTCCTTTTGAATTAATTTGGATAAGCACCGCCCCTAACCCAACAGGACTAGCATCGGCAATAACTTGGGTCTTGTCTGCCGGATCATAATATCCTAATGACTGCATATTGCATAGAGCTTTCTTTATTTTGTAAAATGCGTTTTCCTGGTCTGTAGTCCAAAATTTTCCAATGTCGGCATGTTTTCCCAGCTTTAGCCTTAGTATTTTCCGGAACGGCTCAGTGAGTGTAGCCAAATTTGGTATCCATTTCCCAACAAAATTTACTAACCCCAAGAAACTTTGTACTTCCTCGATAGTTGATGGTGCTCTAAACATTCGGATACTGTCAATGTACTTTTGTAAAGGTCTTACACCTTCACTAGATAACTCATGCCCCAAGAACACTATTTTGTTTACTTTGTAAATACACTTATCATTGTTTAACAGAACATTGTTCTCTTTCAAAATATTTAGTGTCCGCTGTAATCGTTGATCATGCTCTGCCTCATTTGATCCAAAAACATATGTTTTATGTATGGTTTAAAACTTTCTGGGGCACAGGAAATACCAAATATAAGTCTCTTGTATCTAAATAACCCTCTGCTAGTTATAAATGTAGTGATGTATCGGGTATCCGGATGGATTTCGATTTGGTGGAAAGCGTTTTTAATGTCGAGGCGAGAAAATAATTTCCCATCTTTAAAATGTGGTAGCAGCTGGTCCATTGTTGGTAGTGGATGATTTTCGCGGATTATTGCTGCGTTAGCTCTTCGCATATCGATACAGATCCTAATATCCCTATTGTCTTTTAAAACAGGCACCATAGGTGAAACCCATTTTGACGGCTCAGATACTTCTTCGATAATACGAAACGGGACGAAAAGGAAGAAATCGATTATGTTTTTCATATAGATGACGACACTAATATTAATTGTTTGGTAGGTGGTGTCAAGACGTCATTATTGATCGATTGCGGATGTAAATGTAATTTGTTAACCGATGTCACGTGGAGAAAACTAAAGAGGAATAAAATAAATGTTTTTGACATGGATAGATCACCGGACAAAACATTTTACGCCTATGGTAGCGCTAAGCCACTAAATATTATGGGATCGTTTAAAACTCATGTCCAAGTCAATGACAAAATTGAGGTTGCTGTTTTCTATGTGATAAAAAACGGCACTAAAGATATCTTGGGGAAAGTAACGTCCTTAGCACTAGGCGTTCTGCGATAAGGAATCTCTAAGATTACTCATAAACTCAGTAGGACACAGATAATCATGATTCTTATTTTTGACTGGTAGGGATCTGAGCAAGGGATGGATCTTGAGCTTTTGTTTGTCCTTAATTTGATCTATTATCCATTTAATCTTGAATAGGTCAGCTTTTCTTGATTCCTTAAGTATTCTCAGTGATGAAATGGATCTATGATTACATATGTGTTATTAGTCCCCCGATTGACTTAAATCCTTCAAACTTTTAAACAAATTCATCCAACAATCCTGAAGCACTTGTTTCATATAGTATACTAAGAATTTTTGCTGGGCACGGATTACAATCAAACAATGTTTTAATAAATTTATTTTTCTTTTCCTCAGATGCTCTATGTAACAACTGTTTAAATTCCTTATTAACAACAACATGTGGGAGTCTCTTTCTGATGAAAGATCTAATTTTAGAAGATCCCTCAGGAGGAGTATTGTTCGGTAAACTGTATGGATTGACAGCCAATGGGCTATAGTTTTTCTCCTAAATGAGATGACTTAGATTACATCTTAAGATATCTAACCCTAAAGATTCATTGTGGTCAAGGATAAACAGATAAAGTAAAACCCATATTGTCTCTAAATCACTATCACCTTTGTACTCGTATAAACACCGTAAATAAGGAAGGACAGGAAGTCCACTAAAGTTTGATGGCCACATTAGGCATAGGATAACTTCATAATCAGACAATTGACTGAATCTTGGGTCAAATTCAATTAAATAGGTAAGAAATACAATGATTCCGATTAAGTAAATAATTCTATGAGTAGGTCCATATGACATTGTTGATAAAGTCTCTGACATGCAACCCTTCAAATATTTAATAGGTAAATCACCAATCAAGTTGGCAAATCCGTGAATTTTGGCAACTCTTTTCAGTGTATTAGAGCAGAATGCTGAATCATAAATATATATTTTTCCAAATCCTGGTAATTGTGAAGAACAACAAGTTTCTTGTAATTTCAAGTGAAATCCATACTTTCTATACTCAGACACAAACTGTGAACTTAATTCTAAGAGATAACTCTTTGATTACTCTCAATTCATCACCATTCACCATAATGAAGAATGGAAATCCGGTGATGAAAGCAACACGACTCGCAACATTGTCATAAATCCAAGTCCAAAATTTTTGAGCCAATCCTTCAATCCCTCCATATTGTCCCTCCCGTGTGTAGTCAAATAATCCATCTGACACAAGATATCTAGAAGCTTCAAAGCATTTCATAATACCTGAATAATAGGGAATTCCAAAGATTTTATCAATAAACTCTCTTCCAATAGGTTCACAAAAAGGTCTTCTAAAATTATTGTTCCAGGCTTCAACATCAATTGAGAAATTTACAACATAGTGATCAGAATTTTCATTTTCAAGTCTACTGAAAGTATACATCTTCTTAAACTTTTCGAGCTCATTTAGGGTCATTCCTTGATCAGTGTTGTAATGTTTCATTAAGTTCTTTACATTCTCCTCTAGTATACAACGTCTTGCTCGTTCAACATAAGGGGATTGTCCAAAGCATCTTCCTTCAAGTTTTAGTTCTCTTTCTTTCTGGTCAATTATCACCAAGTACTCTAAGCAAAGAGGATCATTCTGAGCCACTCTAGTGAGGTGCTTAAATACTTCTTTTGAAGGATCAGTTGATAGTAGAAAGTATAGAAGTGTTCTTCTATTCTTTGGATTATATCTATATAACAGAGGATTTTCTATCTCAGAACGGAACTGAGCAAGTGCTGTATCCTTCAAGAAAGGAAATTGTGATTCACAATACTCAAACTCAATGCACTTCTCCATATCTATGTGCTTAAAGTCATCAATATTAATAAGAGGAGTATCTATTGGAAGCTCAGGACTGTCAACCCATCAATTAGCGAGTATAGCTTGTCTTAATCTAGTTGGACAAGACTTATTAAAAGAAACACATGGCCACTTATGATGTCTTAAGTAATACTCTTTACAAAAATTATGTTTCATAGCAGATAGTAGGGCGACAACTTCTTCATGGCTCACCAAATTCTCCCTGAAGGTACGTTTTCTCAGCTTATCTATATACTCGTACCAAATAGTGATTCAATGTCAAGATGACCTAACAACTTGGATAGGGCTGACAATTCAATTAACATGTGAGGAGGACCAACAAACAACTTCAGAAGGAATTTTAACTTATACCGTGATATGAGCTTATCTATTGTCAACTCATTTAAAACATTCAAGTATTGTTGTGAATTTTCAAATAACTTCTCATTACATAAAATCTTACCACTAACTATTCCATCAAAATTCTTGAAGAGGCTGTATGCTAAATTTCCATAAGAAGAGACATGGTTTGCCATAAATTGCAATATTCCAATAACACTTTTATGGAAATTATCAGGAAAAGTAGTTCCTGATAACTTTAATGATGACATTATGACATTAAATATTTCATATACCTTATTATGAATCATAAGAAATTGATCATGTGCCACTAAATAATGGTTATTATTAATATTAACAATATGATGATTTCTTCCAAAGTAGACGATCATATTCAGTGTAGTAAACTCATGAAACATACTCTCTGAATATTTGTTCAGGTTACATTTTATTGCATTATATGATTTTTTTTGCAGTCTTTCTTAACTTATTCATGCAATTCCCAAATTCCTTAATTGCATCATGAAACAGTAGCTTATCAGATGATTTATCTATTAGATCAGAAATTTTATCTTTAATTGCTTCCGGGGCATTTCTCGTTAAGTGTTCTTCCTGCATCAGCAAGAATTGATTTGAATTATTAATTTTCCATGATAGTTCTTTAAGATGCAGCTCCCCTGAGCTGAACGGCTCCGCATTATAACCTATCTTTTAAAAGAGAATACATCAAATCCTTACATAAAACCTTTCCAGTTAACATTTGTAATTACTTACAGTATTTTTTCCTCGTCGCCAATATACAATACGTTGCTTTGTTTTGTACAATGTACACGGTATACTTACCTGTCCTACCTCACTTTACACGGTACACACCTAACGGTTATACGTGTTAACAGAGACATTGTCTGCTCGCCGGTTACAATCCAACTGCCCGATGTTCCCAAAGCGGGGGGTATTTATACACTAGTAGCGATGACTCATTAGACGATTGTCTATACACTACATCTCTTCCTTTTTCTTATTATTTTTTATTTCTGTTTCCGTGCATGATCAGTAGTTGATTTTTCTGTTACAAAAATAGTTTAAATTAGTCTTCAATAATCATCCCAATTTCATCAGTGTTATTCTCTATTACTTCTTGATGCAAATTGGGTAAACTTTCTACTTGTTCATCATTAACTACTCTCCACTCTCCTTCAAATTTTTTTAAGTGAACCACATTTCGTCGATACTGGTCATTTGTATCATTATTGCGAATCACTACGTCTCCAGTGTTGTTAGTAGTTTTTACAACAGTATGTATAGCTGGAGAAAAGCTTGGTGTAAGCTTATTTTCTTTGGCGAAATTTTTTACAACTACCTGTATCGCCTTCATTTATGTTGTGGCCTTTTGCCTTTCTCTTGAGGTCACTGTAAGTTTTTCCTGCTTCTTTTTGTAACGCGTCTCTGTCTCTAACTTCTGAATCTACTTGTTTATATTCAATATCTATGTATGATGGAATTTTATCCCGAAATTGTCGTTTGTACAATAGTTCGGATGGGGTTTTACCAGTTGCTGAGTGGGGTGTGCTTATTGTACATCATCAGATAGTATAATAAATCTTCTTTCCAATTTTTTCTTTCAACCTGACTGATTTTTAAACGTTTTAGCATACTTCGGTTTTGTCTTTCCACTTCTCCATTCTGTTGGGGCCAATATGGTATTGTGTTGCAAAGAGTTATACCACATTCTTGCAGGTAATTTTTAAACTCTTGACTAACAAATTGCCTGCCATTATCTGCAGTGATGGTAACTGGCTAACCAAGCCGTGAAAATATCTCTTTTAATAACCTAATAATATCATATGAAGTTACACTTTTGTCACTTTTACTTCCTTATAACGACTGTAATAATCAACGATAACTAACAGGAAATCTCCAGAGGGTAAAGGTCCCATTAAATCGATAGCTACATCAATCCATGGTTCGACCTGTAGTTCACGACGCTTCATTGGATTAGGTGGATTTGGTGCAGATACTAATGTGCAAGTTTTACAGATTTTTACGATTGTTTCTGCGTCTTTGTCAATTTTAGGCCACCATACTTTTGTCCGTAATCTTTGTTTCATACAAACAATACCAGGGTGACCCTCGTGAGCGGCTTGCAATACTCGCTGTCTTAATTTTTCAGGAATAACAATTTTCGTACCTCGAAGTAAAATATTATTTTGGAAACAAAGCTCCGATTCAAATACTTTATATTTTGCGATGGTAGGATCACAGGTATACGAGTATAAGCCTTGCCTTACTTTAGCGATTTCGGAATCCTGCTTGGAAAATTGTTCAATATCGTTGAATGATACGGCTACGGGTCTTGAGTATTCAATTATATGCCTGATGTGTTCCTCATCAAAATTACGTATTGTATTCACCGAATTATGTTTAGAAGTACAAAGTCTCGAAAGGGGGTCAGCTATATTCGATTTACCTGGTCGGTACACTATTTTGTAATTATAGGCTTGCAATCGAAGAACCCATCTTTCGATTCGGGCGCAAAGCTTAGACCTTCTTCCGAAAATAATTTCTAATGGTTTATGATCGCTTATCAGTTCAAACTCACTTTTACCATAAAGATATATTCGAAAATGTTCTACAGCCCATACTAAGGCTAGCGCTTCCTTTTCAGTTTGGCAGTAACGCTTTTCACAGTCTGTTAAACTCTTATTTCCAAATGCTATTACTCTAGGTCCTTTTGAATTAATTTGGATAAGCACCGCCCCTAACCCAACAGGACTAGCATCGGCAATAACTTGGGTCTTGTCTGCCGGATCATAATATCCTAATGACTGCATATTGCATAGAGCTTTCTTTATTTTGTAAAATGCGTTTTCCTGGTCTGTAGTCCAAAATTTTCCAATGTCGGCATGTTTTTCCAGCTTTAGCCTTAGTATTTTCCGGAACGGCTCAGTGAGTGTAGCCAAATTTGGTATCCATTTCCCAACAAAAATTACTAACCCCAAGAAACTTTGTACTTCCTCGATAGTTGATGGTGCTCTAAACATTCGGATACTGTCAATGTACTTTTTTAAAGGTCTTACACCTTCACTAGATAACTCATGCCCCAAGAACACTATTTTGTTTACTTTGTAAATACACTTATCATTGTTTAACAGAACATTGTTCTCTTTCAAAATATTTAGTGTCCGCTGTAATCGTCGATCATGCTCTGCCTCATTTGATCCAAAAACGACAATATCGTCAATAAAATTTACTGTTACTGTATAGATGCTTCTAAAAATTTCTGGGGCACAGGAAATACCAAACATAAGTCTCTTGTATCTAAATAACCCTCTGCTAGTTATAAATGTAGTGATGTATCGGGTATCCGGATGGATTTCGATTTGGTGGAAAGCGTTTTTAATGTCGAGGCGAGAAAATAATTTCGCATCTTTAAAATGTGGTAGCAGCTGGTCCATTGTTGGTAGTGGATGATTTTCGCGAATTATTGCTGCGTTAGCTCTACGCATATCGATACAGATCCTAATATCCCTATTGTCTTTTAAAACAGGTACCATAGGTGAAACCCATTTTGACGGCTCAGATACTTCTTCGATAATACGAAACGGGACGAAAAGGAAGAAATCGATTATGTTTTTCATATAGATGACGACACTAATATTAATTGTTTGGTAGGTGGTGTCAAGACGTCATTATTGATCGATTGCGGATGTAAATGTAATTTGTTAACCGATGTCACGTGGAGAAAACTAAAGAGGAATAAAATAAATGTTTTTGACATGGATAGATCACCGGACAAAACATTTTACGCCTATGGTAGCGCTAAGCCACTAAATATTATGGGATCGTTTAAAACTCATGTCCAAGTCAATGACAAAATTGAGGTTGCTGTTTTCTATGTGATAAAAAACGGCACTAAAGATATCTTGGGGAAAGTAACGTCCTTAGCACTAGGCGTTCTGCGATAAGGAATCTCTAAGATTACTCATAAACTCAGTAGGACACAGATAATCATGATTCTTATTTTTGACTGGTAGGGATCTGAGCAAGGGATGGATCTTGAGCTTTTGTTTGTCCTTAATTTGATCTATTATCCATTTAATCTTGAATAGGTCAGCTTTTCTTGATTCCTTAAGTATTCTCAGTGATGAAATGGATCTATGATTACATATGTGTTATTAGTCCCCCGATTGACTTAAATCCTTCAAACTTTTAAACAAATTCATCCAACAATCCTGAAGCACTTGTTTCATATAGTATACTAAGAATTTTTGCTGGGCACGGATTACAATCAAACAATGTTTTAATAAATTTATTTTTCTTTTCCTCAGATGCTCTATGTAACAACCTGTTTAAATTCCTTATTAACAACAACATGTGGGAGTCTCTTTCTGATGAAAGATCTAATTTTAGAAGATCCCTCAGGAGGAGTATTGTTCGGTAAACTGTATGGATTGACAGCCAATGGGCTATAGTTTTTCTCCTAAATGAGATGACTTAGATTACATCTTAAGATATCTAACCCTAAAGATTCATTGTGGTCAAGGATAAACAGATAAAGTAAAACCCATATTGTCTCTAAATCACTATCACCTTTGTACTCGTATAAACACCGTAAATAAGGAAGGACAGGAAGTCCACCAAAGTTTGATGGCCACATTAGGCATAGGATAACTTCATAATCAGACAATTGACTGAATCTTGGGTCAAATTCAATTAAATAGGTAAGAAATACAATGATTCCGATTAAGTAAATAATTCTATGAGTAGGTCCATATGACATTGTTGATAAAGTCTCTGACATGCAACCCTTCAAATATTTAATAGGTAAATCACCAATCAAGTTGGCAAATCCGTGAATTTTGGCAACTTTTTTCAGTGTATTAGAGCAGAATGCTGAATCATAAATATATATTTTTCCAAATCCTGGTAATTGTGAAGAACAACAAGTTTCTTGTAATTTCAAGTGAAATCCATACTTTCTATACTCAGACACAAACTGTGAACTTAATTCTAAGAGATAACTCTTTGATTACTCTCAATTCATCACCATTCACCATAATGAAGAATGGAAATCCGGTGATGAAAGCAACACGACTCGCAACATTGTCATAAATCCAAGTCCAAAATTTTTGAGCCAATCCTTCAATCCCTCCATATTGTCCCTCCCGTGTGTAGTCAAATAATCCATCTGACACAAGATATCTAGAAGCTTCAAAGCATTTCATAATACCTGAATAATAGGGAATTCCAAAGATTTTATCAATAAACTCTCTTCCAATAGGTTCACAAAAAGGTCTTCTAAAATTATTGTTCCAGGCTTCAACATCAATTGAGAAATTTACAACATAGTGATCAGAATTTTCATTTTCAAGTCTACTGAAAGTATACATCTTCTTAAACTTTTCGAGCTCATTTAGGGTCATTCCTTGATCAGTGTTGTAATGTTTCATTAAGTTCTTTACATTCTCCTCTAGTATACAACGTCTTGCTCGTTCAACATAAGGGGATTGTCCAAAGCATCTTCCTTCAAGTTTTAGTTCTCTTTCTTTCTGGGTCAATTTAATCACCAAGTACTCTAAGCAAAGAGGATCATTCTGAGCCACTCTAGTGAGGTGCTTGAATACTTCTTTTGTAGGATCAGTTGATAGTAGAAAGTATAGAAGTGTTCTTCTATTCTTTGGATTATATCTATATAACAGAGGATTTTCTATCTCAGAACGGAACTGAGCAAGTGCTGTATCCTTCAAGAAAGGAAATTGTGATTCACAATACTCAAACTCAATGCACTTCTCCATATCTATGTGCTTAAAGTCATCAATATTAATAAGAGGAGTATCTATTGGAAGCTCAGGACTGTCAACCCATCAATTAGCGAGTATAGCTTGTCTTAATCTAGTTGGACAAGACTTATTAAAAGAAACACATGGCCACTTATGATGTCTTAAGTAATACTCTTTACAAAAATTATGTTTCATAGCAGATAGTAGGGCGACAACTTCTTCATGGCTCACCAAATTCTCCCTGAAGGTACGTTTTCTCAGCTTATCTATATACTCGTACCAAATAGTGATTCAATGTCAAGATGACCTAACAACTTGGATAGGGCTGACAATTCAATTAACATGTGAGGAGGACCAACAAACAACTTCAGAAGGAATTTTAACTTATACCGTGATATGAGCTTATCTATTGTCAACTCATTTAAAACATTCAAGTATTGTTGTGAATTTTCAAATAACTTCTCATTACATAAAATCTTACCACTAACTATTCCATCAAAATTCTTGAAGAGGCTGTATGCTAAATTTCCATAAGAAGAGACATGGTTTGCCATAAATTGCAATATTCCAATAGCACTTTTATGGAAATTATCGGGAAAAGTAGTTCCTGATAACTTTAATGATGACATAATGACATTAAATATTTCATATACCTTATTATGAATCATAAGAAATTGATCATGTGCCACTAAATAATGGTTATTATTAATATTAACAATATGATGATTTCTTCCAAAGTAGACGATCATATTCAGTGTAGTAAACTCATGAAACATACTCTCTGAATATTTGTTCAGGTTACATTTTATTGCATTATATGATTTTTTTGCAGTCTTTCTTAACTTATTCATGCAATTCCCAAATTCCTTAATTGCATCATGAAACAGTAGCTTATCAGATGATTTATCTATTAGATCAGAAATTTTATCTTTAATTGCTTCCGGGGCATTTCTCGTTAAGTGTTCTTCCTGCATCAGCAAAATTGATTTGAATTATTAATTTTCCATGATAGTTCTTTAAGATGCAGCTCCCCTGAGCTGAACGGCTCCGCATTATAACCTATCTTTTAAAAGAGAATACATCAAATCCTTACATAAAACCTTTCCAGTTTATTTAAAAACATTTGTAATTACTTACAGTATTTTTTCCTCGTCGCCAATATACAATACGTTGCTTTGTTTTGTACAATGTACACGGTATCACTTATTACACAATGTCACTAACACACTTCACTTTACACGGTACACACCTAACGGTTATACGTGTTAACAGAGACATTGTCTGCTCGCCGGTTACAATCCAACTGCCCGATGTTCCCAAAGCGGGGGGTATTTATACACTAGTAGCGATGACTCATTAGACGATTGTCTATACACTACATCTCTTCCTTTTTCTTATTATTTTTTATTTCTGTTTCCGTGCATGATCAGTAGTTGATTTTTCTGTTACAAAAATAGTTTAAATTAGTCTTCAATAATCATCCCAATTTCATCAGTGTTATTCTCTATTACTTCTTGATGCAAATTGGGTAAACTTTCTTCTTGTTCATCATTAACTACTCTCCACTCTCCTTCAAACTTTTTTAAGTGAACCACATTTCGTCGATACTGGTCATTTGTATCATTATTGCGAATCACTACGTCTCCAGTGTTGTTAGTAGTTTTTACAACAGTATGTATAGCTGGAGAAAAGCTTGGTGTAAGCTTATTTTCTTTGGCGAAATTTTTTACAACTACCTGTATCGCCTTCATTTATGTTGTGGCCTTTTGCCTTTCTCTTGAGGTCACTGTAAATTTTTCCTGCTTCTTTTTGTAACGCGTCTCTGTCTCTAACTTCTGAATCTACTTGTTTATATTCAATATCTATGTATGATGGAATTTTATCCCGAAATTGTCGTTTGTACAATAGTTCGGATGGGGTTTTACCAGTTGCTGAGTGGGGTGTGCTTATTGTACATCATCAGATAGTATAATAAATCTTCTTTCCAATTTTTTCTTTCAACCTGACTGATTTTTAAACGTTTTAGCATACTTCGGTTTTGTCTTTCCACTTCTCCATTCTGTTGGGGCCAATATGGTATTGTGTTGCAAAGAGTTATACCACATTCTTGCAGGTAATTTTTAAACTCTTGACTAACAAATTGCCTGCCATTATCTGCAGTGATGGTAACTGGCTAACCAAGCCGTGAAAATATCTCTTTTAATAACCTAATAATATTGTTACGAGCTTGAGGTTCGTGACAATAAAAATTGCCGATAAAATTACCTAAATTAACACTTTAATTTACTTTACACAATTAAAGTTAAAACACTAATAATTTAAACACACTAATTCACTTCCACTCCGAAGCTTCGCTTGTTTCGCCCAAATCAACACTGCCTCCATCGCATCTTGCAGCGCCTATATATTTAAATTAGCAAAGAAATATCCAGAATGTTCAAGTAAACACGCGGAAGGTATCGAGCGTTCGAGTTTCGACTAGGCGCTGTCAGTTGAGCGATTTGTGATGTCATTTTCTCAATGCTCCCCTCGCTCTCGTTCCTGACACTAGATGGCGCTAGTTGACTTATTCATGCAACACTGCCCCCTCCTAAGACATGCTCGTCCCGAGCATTATCGGTCCCATAATAACGCGCCAAGCGATCCACATGGACGATCTTAGGAGTCCCTCTTGCGCCTTTCTGTATCCGGTAGGTCACATCGTTGATCCTGGCTACAATCCGGTACGGGCCGTCCCATTTAGCTTGAAGCTTAGGAGATTTCCCTTTGCTGCGGACTGGATTGTGCAACCCCACAAGTGAACCTTCGTCGAACCCTTTGTTGTTCATTTTGCGGTCATACCGGGTTTTCATTTTTTCAGACATTTGCTGGCCCGATTGTCTGACGTGCTCATAAACGTCATTCATTTTTTTCCGCAAGTCATTTGCATAATCGGTTATACTGCGTGGAGCATCGGGTGGTATCCCGGTGATCAGGTCTGCAGGCAGCCGTAATTCTCTTCCAAAGTTTGCGAAAGCTGGTGTCACTGCTGTACTTTCGTGAACAGAACTTCGATATGACAACAAAAACGGTTGTATGTGCTTGTCCCAATCTCGTTGCCGATTGTCTACTACTTTTGCTAGGTACCTCTCCAATGTCTGATTAAATCGTTCCACCATTCCATCAGATTGCGGGTGATAAGAAGTCGTTCTTGTTTTATGAGTACCCATAACTCGGCAAGTTTCCTGGAATATTTGAGACTCAAAATTCCTTCCTTGATCGCTGTGAATCTCTAAAGGTACTCCAAAACGACAGAAGACTTCATGAACTAGTTTATCTGCAACTGTTGAAGCTTCTTGATTTGGAATGGCGAAGACTTCTGGCCACTTAGTGAAGTAATCCATCACAACCATGAAATACTTGTTACCGCTTTCACTCTCCGGAAACGGCCCCGCCACGTCAATGGCTATTCTCTCCCATGGTGCACCAACATTGTACAACTTCAATGCACCTCTACTACGAGTCTGAGGTCCCTTTACAGCCGCACAACTTGTACATTTGCGACACCAGTCCTCGACATCGTTTCGACAGTGGACCCAGTAAAACCGTTCTCGGATCTTCAGTAGAGTTCGTTTAACTCCCAGATGGCCTCCTGAACAATCATTATGGTACAGCTGTAGAACATCCGGTACTTTTACTTTAGGGACAACCATTTGCAAATGACAGCTGTCTCCCCGAACGTTTTCCCATTTACGACACAGAACTCCATCCTGAAGCAGCAAGCTGTCCCACTGGGCCCAATAGCTTTTAGTGGTCGAACTCATCGCTGAGACGTCACTCCACTTGGGCTTGGGAGCACTGGCCTTTATCCATTCCAGAATCGGCTTGATGTCCGGATCTTCCTGCTGTGCATGTAGTAAGCTGTCCTTCCACTCGTTGCTGAGGTGGTCTGCCCTGAGCATCCTCACGGATGCCACTTCCTTACTCTCTTGCCTAGTACAATGTTTGCAATCTTCAGGACAAGGTCTTCTTGACAATGCATCTGCGTTGCCATGAGATTTCCCGCTGCGATGTTCGATCTCAAAGTCGTATTCCTGCAGTAGTTCAATCCACCTCGCAACTTGTCCTTCTGGGTTTTTAAACTGCAATAGCCATTTTAGTGCAGCATGGTCAGTTCGTAAGTGAAATTTTCGTCCCAGAAGATATTTGCTAAAATGCTGCAACGACTTTACCACAGCTAGCAATTCGCGTCTTGTGACACAGTAGTTCCTTTCCGGTTTTGACAACGACTTGCTGAAGTACGCTATCACGACCTCTTGGTCACCATTACGTTGAGACAACACACCGCCAAGTCCTATATCACTTGCGTCTGTGTCAACTATAAATTCTTTGCTTGCATCAGGGTATCCCAAAATAGGTGTTTTGCACAGATGGTCCTTGAGCTCCTGGAATGCGATATTGCAACTTTCATCCCAGCAGAAATGTCGCTTCTCCTCGGTTAGCTTGTGCAGAGGTTTGGCTATATCTGCAAAGTTCTTCACAAATCGTCGGTAATAGGAGCACAAACCCAAAAATGCTCTAACCTGCGTCTTGTCTTTTGGAACCGGCCAATCCTTTACAGCTGCGATTTTCTCTGGATCCGTGCGGATACCTTCTTCCGACACTACATACCCCAAAAAGTTGACTTGCCGTTTGAATAGTGAACATTTCTTCGGACTCAACTTAAGGTTGGCACTCTTAATCTTCATGAGCACGCGTTCCAGGTTTTGAAGGTGTTCCTCAAACGTACGG
Source organism: Parnassius apollo (assembly GCA_907164705.1). Lineage (NCBI taxonomy): Eukaryota > Metazoa > Arthropoda > Insecta > Lepidoptera > Papilionidae > Parnassius > Parnassius apollo. The sequence continues at coordinate 4,699,901 of CAJQZP010000287.1, read as the reverse complement.
CCCACGATGATGATGTCATCCAAGTAGACCAGACAGGCATCGCCAATTAGCCCGGTAAGTACAAGTTCCATCAGCCTTTCAAACGTTGCTGGAGCATTGCACAACCCAAACGGCATTACTTTGAATTGCCACAGACCCTTTCCCGTCGAGAACGCAGTTTTCTCCTTGTCCTTAGGGTCAATTTCAACTTGCCAGTAGCCACTTTTTAGATCCAGCGTGCTAAACCATTTTACTCCTGTAAGCATGTCCAGCGTGTCATCAATTCTTGGCAAGGGATAGCTGTCCTTCTTTGTAACGTCATTCAGACGGCGGTAATCAACACAGAACCGCATGCTGCCATCCTTCTTCTTTACCAGTACCACGGGTGAACACCATGGACTAGATGAAGGTTCAATAACACCATCCCTCACCATTCCCTCAATCATGGTTTCCACTTCCTTTTCACGTGCTACCGGCAATCGTCTTGGCCGCTGACGGATAGGCAACTCTTCACCTGTGTTTATTTTGTGTTGAACTAAACCAGTCTTTCCTATGTCAGCATCGTTTGATGAGAATACATCGGCGTACTCGAGTAACAACTTCTTCGCCTTCACCAATTCGTTCGGGGACAGAACACTGCGACAGTCTTCCAAAAGTGTGGTCACTCTCGTTTCTGAATCCTTGCTGGGGGTCCCACTCGATATATATTGGCACTGACGTAACCAATCCACTTCCTCACAAGTACCAACCAGTGTACCTTTTTCTATAACCTGTTCCCGGTCGCAAAGGTTCAGCACACGTACTCCTGAGATGTCAGTGGTCCTGACCAAGGTTCGAGCTACTTTCCATGGAAGGTCATTGTTTACCCTTTCCACAAGTACACAACGGTGAGCTTGCCCAGCGCTTCGTGGAAGACTAACCGGAACAATCGTTTCCGATCTCGGCGGAAGAACAATCTTCTTGATGCTGTACACGTTCCCTGGTAACGCACCTTCCATAAAAAGTTCCTCCTGTCCACATTTCAAAACACCTTGCTTAACGTCGATCTCACAACAATTATTCCTCATAAAGTCTAGGCCTAGGATGCAGTCGTCCATTATATCAGCCACGATGACATTATGTAGGTAGATCACGTTGCCTAGCTTCAACTCCATCTCCTTCTCTCCACGGACGGGTATACGCTGACCGGTGGCTGTTACCAAATTAATGCGTTCTCGGTTGTATGCGGAGTCCCCAAGGAACTGGCTTATAAGTTGGGAACTAACAACCGTACGAGAGGCTCCAGTGTCTATGGTCAGTTTACACGGCATTCCGTTGACCTCGCCCTTGATGATTAGACTGTTCCCATCATGTGTTTGTGAGATCGAGATCCTTGGGGCTCTTTTAACATCAGCCAGCACCCGCCCCGCAGTTCTGGCTTTTACTCGTTTCCCTGCTGCTGCAGGGCGGTGCTGTTGGCCGCACTACCCTCCTGAGATCGTACACCTTCCCTTTCTAGGGTTCGCTTAGGGCAGCTGGATCGAAGATGGCCCTTTTCCCCACAGCCATAGCACCTAGGGCTGTATCCTCTGTTGCGGTCGCGAACTGTAGCTGCTGCAACCTCCCTGATGCGATGGGAACGATGATCCTGCCGCACGGCTTCCACCTCCAGTGCATGGGCCAAGGCGTTCTTAAGCGTGTCGTGGTGCCCGAGTCTCACAGCAGCTCTGACTTCAAGGTCGCGGATGCCGTCGATGAATGTCTGAACCAGGTTCCCTTCAATGAGCGCAGGTACAGACTGGTATGCTTTTCGAACCATCTTCTCCACCTCAAGGGCCCACTGCTGCAGGTTTTCGTTGCTGCGCTGCACGCGATCTTTAAGCTGCGCGCGAAAGACGTGTTCCAGATGAGCGTCGCCATATCTCGCTTCCAAGGCCTCAAGAAGCTGCTCATAGGTCACTTTCTTACCGAGAGCTTCCAACACAGTTAAGGCTTGGTCGCGCAGGCCTAGGGTGAGTGCAGTCATGGCTTGGCTTTTATTCCAGCCGTTCGCCTCCATGACGGCCTCGAACTGGATTTTGTAGGCCGACCAGGAAGAGGTACCGTCGAACGGTGGCACCTTGAACCCACGTAGCGAAGGTGTTGTAGCTACTACGGGAGCTGTAGCTCCATCTCCAAGTTTGAGTTCGTCCAGTGATTTCTTCATGTCAGCCATTACGTTGTCAACCCGATTGTTCACTTGGTCGATTCGGGTTTCAGCTTTCGCGATTTGGGTTTCAGCTTCCGACAGGCGGTTGTCATGCTGAGCAACCCTATCCTTCACCTCCCTTATCTCTTTCCCGAATGTAGCGTGAAGGTCCTTAATGAGGAGCATCTGCTGTTCCGACCGACGGGCCTGTTCCTCCTGTCGGCGGGCCTGCTCCTCTTGTCCGCCCCGCAGCTGCTCTTCCAATCGGCGGGCCTGTTCCTCCTGTCCGCTCTGCAGCTGCTCTTTCAACTGACGGACCTGTTCCTCCTGTCGGCGAGCCTGTTCCTCCTGTCGGCGAGCCTGCTCCTGCAGCATCACCATCAGAGCACCTAAGTCAGGTGCTGCAGATGTAGGAGCTACCGACGGGCCTGCAGCCGGTGGCTGGCCCTCCGACGTCTGCGGCGTTGCACCACCAAATCTTCGTTGGTCCGTCTCCTGCTGGCGTTGACTTCGGGTACGAACACCCTCCGTTTCCTCCTTAGGTAAAATCGGCATGATTTTATCCCACTTCTGACACCAATTGTTACGAGCTTGAGGTTCGTGACAATAAAAATTGCCGATAAAATTACCTAAATTAACACTTTAATTTACTTTACACAATTAAAGTTAAAACACTAATAATTTAAACACACTAATTCCACTCCGAAGCTTCGCTTGTTTCGCCCAAATCAACACTGCCTCCATCGCATCTTGCAGCGCCTATATATTTAAATTAGCAAAGAAATATCCAGAATGTTCAAGTAAACACGCGGAAGGTATCGAGCGTTCGAGTTTCGACTAGGCGCTGTCAGTTGAGCGATTTGTGATGTCATTTTCTCAATGCTCCCCTCGCTCTCGTTCCTGACACTAGATGGCGCTAGTTGACTTATTCATGCAACACTATCATATGAAGTTACACTTTTGTCACTTTTACTTCAACGATAAATAACAGGAAATCTCCAGAGGGTAAAGGTCCCATTAAATCGATAGCTACATCAATCCATGGTTCGACCTGTAGTTCACGACGCTTCATTGGATTAGGTGGATTTGGTGCAGATACTAATGTGCAAGTTTTACAGATTTTTACGATTGTTTCTGCGTCTTTGTCAATTTTAGGCCACCATACTTTTGTCCGTAATCTTTGTTTCATACAAACAATACCAGGGTGACCCTCGTGAGCGGCTTGCAATACTCGCTGTCTTAATTTTTCAGGAATAACAATTTTCGTACCTCGAAGTAAAATATTATTTTGGAAACAAAGCTCCGATTCAAATACTTTATATTTTGCGATGGTAGGATCACAGGTATACGAGTATAAGCCTTGCCTTACTTTAGCGATTTCGGAATCCTGCTTGGAAAATTGTTCAATATCGTTGAATGATACGGCTACGGGTCTTGAGTATTCAATTATATGCCTGATGTGTTCCTCATCAAAATTACGTATTGTATTCACCGAATTATGTTTAGAAGTACAAAGTCTCGAAAGGGGGTCAGCTATATTCGATTTACCTGGTCGGTGTACACTATTTTGTAATTATAGGCTTGCAATCGAAGAACCCATCTTTCGATTCGGGCGCAAAGCTTAGACCCTCTTCCGAAAATAATTTCTAATGGCTTATGATCGCTTATCAGTTCAAACTCACTTTTACCATAAAGATATATTCGAAAATGTTCTACAGCCCATACTAAGGCTAGCGCTTCCTTTTCAGTTTGGCAGTAACGCTTTTCACAGTCTGTTAAACTCTTATTTCCAAATGCTATTACTCTAGGCCCTTTAAATTAATTTGGATAAGCACCGCCCCTAACCCAACAGGACTAGCATCGGCAATAACTTGGGTCTTGTCTGCCGGATCATAATATCCTAATGACTGCATATTGCATAGAGCTTTCTTTATTTTGTAAAATGCGTTTTCCTGGTCTGTAGTCCAAAATTTTCCAATGTCGGCATGTTTTCCCAGGCCTTGTCCGGAACGGCTCAGTGAGTGTCGCCAAATTTGGTATCCATTTCCCAACAAAAATTACTAACCCCAAGAAACTTTGTACTTCCTCGATAGTTGATGGTGCTCTAAACATTCGGATACTGTCAATGTACTTTCTTAAAGGTCTTACACCTTCACTAGATAACTCAAGAACACTATTTTGTTTACTTTGTAAATACACTTATCATTGTTTAACAGAACATTGTTCTCTTTCAAAATATTTAGTGTCCGCTGTAATCGTTGATCATGCTCTGCCTCATTTGATCCAAAAACGACAATATCGTCAATAAAATTTACTGTACCTTCACACTGTATAAGAGTGCGTTCCATGATTTTCTAAAACATTTCTGGGGCACAGGAAATACCAAACATAAGTCTCTTGTATCTAAATAACCCTCTGCTAGTTATAAATGTAGTGATGTATCGGGTATCGGATGGATCGAGGTGGAAAGAGGCATCTTTAAAATGTGGTAGCAGCTGGTCCATTGTTGGTAGTGGATGATTTTCGCGAATTATTGCTGCGTTAGCTCTTCGCATATCGATACAGATTCTTATATCCCTATTGTCTTTTAAAACAGGCACCATAGGTGAAACCCATTTTGACGGCTCAGATACTTCTTCGATAATACGAAACGGGACGAAAAGGAAGAAATCGATTATGTTTTTCATATAGATGACGACACTAATATTAATTGTTTGGTAGGTGGTGTCAAGACGTCATTATTGATCGATTCCGGATGTAAATGTAATTTGTTAACCGATGTCACGTGGAGAAAACTAAAGAGGAATAAAATAAATGTTTTTGACATGGATAGATCACCGGATAAAACATTTTACGCCTATGGTAGCGCTAAGCCACTAAATATTTTGGGATCGTTTAAAACTCATGTCCAAGTCAATGACAAAATTGAGGTTGCTGTTTTCTATGTGATAAAAAACGGCACTAAAGATATCTTGGGGAAAGTAACGTCCTTAGCACTAGGCGTTCTGCGATTAGGTATCTCTAAGATTACTCATAAACTCAGTAGGACACAGATAATCATGATTCTTATTTTTGACTGGTAGGGATCTGAGCAAGGGATGGATCTTGAGCTTTTGTTTGTCCTTAATTTGATCTATTATCCATTTAATCTTGAATAGGTCAGCTTTTCTTGATTCCTTAAGTATTCTCAGTGATGAAATGGATCTATGATTATGTGTTATTAGTACCCCGATTGACTTAAATCCTTCAAACTTTTAAACAATTTCATCCAACAATCCTGAAGCACTTGTTTCATAAAGTATACTAAGAATTTTTGCTGGGCACGGATTACAATCAAACAATGATTTAATAAATTTATTTTTCTTTTCCTCAGATGCTCTATGTAACAACTGTTTAAATTCCTTATTAACAACAACATGTGGAAGTCTCTTTCTGATGAAAGATCTAATCTTAGAAGATCCCTCAGGAGGAGTATTGTTTTGTAAACTGTATGGATTGACAGCCAATGGGCTATAGTTTTTCTCCTAAATGAGATGACTTAGATTACATCTTAAGATATCAAACCCTAAAGATTCATTGTGGTCTAGGATAAACAGATAAAGTAAAACCCATATTGTCTCTAAATCACTATCTCCTTTGTATAAACACCGTAAATAAGGAAGGACAGGAAGTCCACCAAAGTTTGATGGCCACATTAGGCATAGGATAACTTCATAATCAGACAATTGACTAAATCTTGGGTCAAATTCAATTAAATAGGTAAGAAATACAATGATTCCGATTAAATAAATAATTCTATGATTAGGTCCATATGACATTGTTGATAAAGTGTCTGACATGCAACCCTTCAAATATTCAATAGGTAAATCACCAATCAAGTTGGCAAATCCGTGAATTTTGGCAACTTTTTTCAGTGTATTAGAGCAGAATGCTGAATCATAAATATATATTTTTCCAAATCCTGGTAATTGTGAAGAACAATAAGTTTCTTGTAATTAAATATTTCATATACCTTATTATGAATCATAAGAAATTGATCATGTGCCACTAAATAATGGTTATTATTAATATTAACAATATGATGATTTCTTCCAAAGTAGACGATCATATTCAGTGTAGTAAACTCATGAAACATACTCTCTGAAAATTTGTTCAGGTTACATTTTATTGCATTATATGATTTTTTTGCAGTCTTTCTTAACTTATTCATGCAATTCCCAAATTCCTTAATTGCATCATGAAACAGTAGCTTATCAGATGATTTATCTATTAGATCAGAAATTTTATCTTTAATTGCTTCCGGGGCATTTCTCATTAAGTGTTCTTCCTGCATCAGCAAGAATTGATTTGAATTATTAATTTTCCATGATTGTTCTTTAAGATGCAGCTCCCCTGAGTTGAACGGCTCCGCATTATAACCTATCTTTTTAAAAGAGAATACATCAAATCCTTACATAAAATTTTTCCAGTTTATTTAAAAACATTTGTAATTACTTACAGTATTTTTTCCTCGTCGCCAATATAACAATACGTTGCTTTGTTTTGTACAATGTACACGGTATTACTTATTACACAATGTCACTAACACACTTCACTTTACACGGTACACACCTAACGGTTATACGTGTTAACAGAGACGTTGTCTGCTCGCCGGTTACAATCCAACTGCCCGATGTTCCCAAAGCGGGGGGTATTTATACACTAGTAGCGATGACTCATTAGACGATTGTCTATACACTACATCTCTTCCTTTTTCTTAATATTTTTTATTTCTGTTTCCGTGCATGATCAATAGTTGATTTTTCTGTTACAAAAATAGTTTAAATTAGTCTTCAATAATCATCCCAATTTCATCAGTGTTATTCTCTATTACTTCTTGATGCAAATTGGGTAAACTTTCTTCTTGTTCATCATTAACTACTCTCCAGTCTCCTTCAAATTTTTTTAAGTGAACCACATTTCGTCGATACTGGTCATTTGTATCATTATTGCGAATCACTACGTCTCCAGTGTTGTTAGTAATTTTTATAGTTCAGTATGTATAGCTGGAGAAAAGCTTGGTGTAAGCTTATTTTCTTTGGCGAAATTTTTTACAACTACCTGTATCGCCTTCATTTATGTTGTGGCCTTTTGCCTTTCTCTTGCGGTTACTGTAAGTTTTTCCTGCTTCTTTTTGTAACGCGTCTCTGTCTCTAACTTCTGAATCTACTTGTTTATTTTCAATATCTACGTATGATGGAATTTTATCCCGAAATTGTCGTTTGTAGAATAGTTCGGATGGGGTTTTACCAGTTACTGAGTGGGGTGTGCTTATTGTACATCATCAGATAGTATAATAAATCTTCTTTCCAATTTTTTCTTTCAACCTGACTGATTTTTAAACGTTTTAGGATACTTCGGTTTTGTCTTTCCACTTCTCCATTCTGTTGGGGCCAATATGGTATTGCGTTGTAAAGAGTTATACCACATTTCTGCAGGTAATTTTTAAACTCTTGACTAACAAATTGCCTGCCATTATCTGCAGTGATGGTAACTGGATAACCAAGCCGTGAAAATATCTCTTTTAATAACCTAATAATATCATATGAAGTTACACTTTTGTCACTTTTACTTCCTTATAACGACTGTAATAATCAACGATAATTAACAGGAAATCTCCAGAGGGTAAAGGTCCTATTAAATCGATAGCTACATCAATCCATGGTTCGACCTCTAGTTCACGACGCTTCATTGGATTAGGTGGATTTGGTGCAGATACTAATGTGCAAGTTTTACAGATTCTTACGATTGTTTCTGCGTCTTTGTCAATTTTAGGCCACCATACATTTGTCCGTAATCTTTGTTTCATACAAACAATACCAGGGTGACCCTCGTGAGCGGCTTGCAATACTCGCTGTCTTAATTTTTCACGAATAACAATTTTTGTACCTCGAAGTAAAATATTATTTTGGAAATAAAGCTCCGATTCAAATACTTTATATTTTGCGATGGTAGGATCACAGGTATAAGAGTATAAGCCTTGCCTTACTTTAGCGATTTCGGAATCCTGCTTGGAAAATTGTTCAATATCGTTGAATGATACGGCTACGGGTCTTGAGTATTCAATTATATGCCTGATGTGTTGCTCATCAAAATTGCGTATTGTATTCACCGAATTATGTTTAGAAGTACAAAGTCTCGAAAGGGGGTCAGCTATATTCGATTTACCTGGTCGGTGGTACACTATTTTGTAAATATAGGCTTGCAATCGAAGAACCCATCTTTCGATTCGGGCGCAAGGCTTAGACCTTCTTCCGAAAATAATTTCTAATGGCTTATGATCGCTTATCAGTTCAAACTCACTTTTACCATAAAGATATATTCGAAAATGTTCTACAGCCCATACTAAGGCTAGCGCTTCCTTTTCAGTTTGGCAGTAACGCTTTTCACAGTCTGTTAAACTCTTATTTCCAAATGCTATTACTCTAGGCCCTTTAAATTAATTTGGATAAGCACCGCCCCTAACCCAACAGGACTAGCATCGGCAATAACTTGGGTCTTGTCTGCCGGATCATAATATCCTAATGACTGCATATTGCATAGAGCTTTCTTTATTTTGTAAAATGCGTTTTCCTGGTCTGTAGTCCAAAATTTCGGAACGGCTCGGTGAGTGTCGCCAAATTTGGTATCCATTTCCCAACAAAAATTACTAACCCCAAGAAACTTTGTACTTCCTCGATAGTTGATGGTGCTCTAAACATTCGGATACTGTCAATGTACTTTTTTAAAGGTCTTACACCTTCACTAGATAACTCATGCCCCAAGAACACTATTTTGTTTACTTTGTAAATACACTTATCATTGTTTAACAGAACATTGTTCTCTTTCAAAATATTTAGTGTCCGCTGTAATCGTTGATCATGCTCTGCCTCATTTGATCCAAAAACGATAATATCGTCAATAAAATTTACTGTACCTTCACACTGTATAAGAGTGTGTTCCACGATTATCTGAAACATTTCTGGGGCACAGGAAATACCAAACATAAGTCTCTTGTATCTAAATAACCCTCTGCTAGTTATAAATGTAGTGATGTATCGGGTATCCGGATGGATTTCGATTTGGTGGAAAGCGTTTTTAATGTCGAGGCGAGAAAATAATTTCGCATCTTTAAAATGTGGTAGCAGCTGGTCCATTGTTGGTAGTGGATGATTTTCGCGAATTATTGCTGCGTTAGCTCTTCGCATATCGATACAGATTCTTATATCCCTATTGTCTTTTAAAACAGGCACCATAGGTGAAACCCATTTTGACGGCTCAGATACTTCTTCGATAATACGAAACGGGACGAAAAGGAAGAAATCGATTATGTTTTTCATATAGATGACGACACTAATATTAATTGTTTGGTAGATGGTGTCAAGACGTCATTATTGATCGATTCCGGATGTAAATGTAATTTGTTAACCGATGTCACGTGGAGAAAACTAAAGAGGAATAAAATAAATGTTTTTGACATGGATAGATCACCGGATAAAACATTTTACGCCTATGGTAGCGTTAAGCCACTAAATATTATGGGATCGTTTAAAACTCATGTCCAAGTCAATGACAAAATTGAGGTTGCTGTTTTCTATGTGATAAAAAACGGCACTAAAGATATCTTGGGGAAAGTAACGTCCTTAGCACTAGGCGTTCTGCGATTAGGAATCTCTAAGATTACTCATAAACTCAGTAGGACACAGATAATCATGATTCTTATTTTTGACTGGTAGGGATCTGAGCAAGGGATGGATCTTGAGCTTTTGTTTGTCCTTAATTTGATCTATTATCCATTTAATCTTGAATAGGTCAGCTTTTCTTGATTCCTTAAGTATTCTCAGTGATGAAATGGATCTATGATTATGTGTTATTAGTCCCCCGATTGACTTAAATTCTTCAAACTTTTAAACGAATTTATCCAACAATCCTGAAGCACTTGTTTCATATAGTATACTAAGAATTTTTGCTGGGCACGGATTACAATCAAATAATGTTTTAATAAATTTATTTTTCTTTTCCTCAGATGTTCTATGTAACAACTGTTTAAATTCCTTATTAACAACAACATGTGGAAGTCTCTTTCTTGAACTTCGGAACTCGATGAATCTCCGACGATATTTATTTCATTACAATGAATGCCTTTCAGGTTAATGCTTCCAGGTGATTTTACTCTTCTGGAAACAGATGATTGCGTTTCAGGATGCAAGCGCAGGTCCTCCTTGGTGGTTATATGGATTACTTTCCTGGAATAAATTGGGTCTCCGTAATGGAATGGACGTCCAGGCCGTAGCGATGAGTATAGCAATTGCACTATATTTGGGTTCACTAGGATGCGCCAGGACGACACAGGATATTTAGTTTTGTAAGATATTAGGATACGGAGTGAGTCTGCTGAGCGGTTCTACTTCAATTGACACTGGGGATTTCCGTATCCCACCGCTGCCACCAAAATGTCATACGGAGACGGTGGTTGATGGTTGGTGGATGTTTTAAAAAAAAAGATTTTTTTTTAAAATACTGAATTTAACTATAGGATAAGTGGATTATGCACTATGAACTGGATGGAATTTAATTTAAGTCCGTAGACAACAGAACAGGTTTGAAGATGGAAACAGACTGAAGTGACCGAACTGCTCTACTGCAATACTCACTGAACATTAAGGCCAAGTCAACAATATTAAGAAGCAGTGCAGCACTAAGGCTAACAAGTACAGAGTATAACGGTACGAAAGACATGTTCCAGGTGAACGTCGCCACATCTCGCCTCCAATGCCTCAAGGAGCTGCTCAAAAGTCACTTCTCCACCGAGAGCTTCCAGAACAGTTAAGGCCTGGTTGCGCAGACCTAGTGTGAGAGCATTCATGGCCCGACTTTTATTCCAGCCGTTCACCTTCATAACAGCTTCGAACTTTCGGATTTTGTAAGCCGACCAGGAAGAAGTCCCGTCGAACGGCGGTACTTTGAATCCACGTAGCGAAGGTGTTGTAGTTACCACGGGAACTGTTATTCCATCCCCAAGTTTGAGACCGTCCAGCGTTTTCTTCATGTCAGCCATCATGTTGTCAACCCGATTGTTCACTTGCTCGATTCGGGTTTCAATTTCCGACAGGCGGTTGTCATGTTGAGCAACCCTATTGTAGCGGCGCTGTCGTCGCCGCCACAAGCGAAAACACACCGAAGCATAAAGAGTATATATCATTTCCGAACTATCACACGGAGTGTCGGCCGCTCCCCGGGCAGAACACCTTGCCCGGCGGGAGATCTCCCCCTTTCCTTACACGGCCACAGTGGTGACCCCGACGTGATGGGTGTGGTATTCTATGACGATGATGAAGCTTGAAGTTTCCGAAGGTTGTTTGGTTGCGTGTTCAAATCTTGGTGAATGAATACTGATTTATTATTTCTGTGTGATTGCATTTCGGTGCATTTCAACGATAAGGCTTTGTTAATTGATTCTCGACTCACCGCAGACTACAAGGCAATCTCCTGGCACTTGCACATTCGTCGGCAACGAGGCTGCACTATCGACCTCCGGTCTGAGCAGGGGGGTGATGTAGCGGCGCTGTCGTCGCCGCCACAAGCGAAAACACACCGAAGCCTAAATCGCGCTATCAACATTCCGAATCATAAACAGTATATATAGAACATCTCCGAATTATCACACGGAGCGTTGGCCGCTCCCCGGGCAGAACACCTTGCCCGGCGGGAGATCTCCCCCTTTCCTTACACGGCCACACTATCCTTCACCTTCCTTATCTCTTTCCCAAAGGTATCGTGAAGGTCCTTCATGAGCAGCATTTGCTCCTTTAACCGACGGCCCTGTTCCTCCTGTCGAAAGGAGGAGTGCTTTGCGAACCGAGCACTGTGTGAACTGCACTTCCGGTACGGAGCACTCACACCGCGGGATGGTCGGCGGCGAACTCCCCCCGTCATCAAGAGTCGAGTTGGAGGCAAAGAAAGAGCCTAGCAAATCGGCTTTCTCCTTTGCGGTATGGGCCAGTGAGTTGTCCTCTTTCTGAGTGTATTGTACTTTGCAGCTCATTTATTAATGATCTATTATTTTCGTTATTAATTGGGAGATAACAACTACAGGAGATTTTTATGAGGGCGTATTGGCGTGTTCGTGTTATTTTTCTTGGGTTGCTTACAATAACAAGCTTGAGATTTCCATGCGGCCTTTTTTTTCTGCCGACATTGTGTTATAGAAGCGTTGTTGGGTTACATTTGCGCAATCTAAATCGTATGTATATTTGCAATATTTACAGGTGAGATGTTCCCGTTTATAAAGTATTTGATTACAACCAGCACCGTTAGTCGACCTAATTACACAATATACACAATCACAAACCAAATATTGCATTTCATTTGTAGTGCATAATGAGTACTAAAGTACAAGAAACTCACAATACCAAAGATTGTCCACCGAAAATCTATCAGAGTTAAAAATAAAAATGATAAACTAAGTTATAAGTACCTACAAATAAAATTAGGCCTGCTTGACACTTGGTATCCAACTTTTTTAAATTTGATTTACTTTATAATTGAATTTTGAAATTGATTTACTTTATAATAATCATCCAGTAAATGGAGTTTAATACTACCATAGTTGAAATATGAATATTTATTTACACTGAAAAAAAAAGGGGTAGTTAGCTTACAAAAAGTTGCCGTATATTGCATTATGGCAGCTACACGTTCACTGAAAACTTGATTGCAGTTCTTAACTTTCACCTTCTTAAGGCATCTTTTCCATTACACGGTTGTTCAAACGTACGGTGTGTAAGCCGTACGGTTGAAAAAACGTGCTAGCTTGTACATGATACGGCAAAATCACCGCGCGAGACATTGGTAAGTACTGGCTAGTAGCGCTTTTTACTCGGGCTGTGTAGGACGTGCTGCGTCATGAATTTTCTTACGAAAAAAAAGATTATAGTTGCTTATTACATATATAGGAAAAAGAAAATAGAAAAAAAAAGGGAAGTAAGGTTTTGGATACATCCGATTTTAGAAAAAAGGGAGGAATATGGCGCGTTTCATACACTTGTCAAGAATCAATTGAGAGAAGATGAAGACAAGTTTTACAATTATTTTAGAATGCAGAAAACTACATTCGACAACTTGCTCCAAAAATTATCCCAGGAACTAAAACATCAAGATACTTTTATGCGAGAGAGTATATCGCCCGCAGAAAGATTGGCTGTAACTCTGAGGTAAGTAGGTACAAAATTAAATGACATATTTTAGTTTAAAATTGTTTATTGCACACAAACAAAATTATTACATGTAATTGAATTTTAATAATTATTAATTTAAGAACAAGTAAATCAAAAAATACACTACGCTGAAAATGCTACTCAAGTGCGGTACTAAAATCGAATTCGTCTTCAATAGAAACTTGAGAATCTGCCGAGATACTTTCCGCATTTACACTATGTACAGATAATTGTGATTCGGGTCGGTAGTGGATTGGCTCTAAACCAGAACCGTGTCCAAAATCATGAGAAGACGTCTGTGGACGACTTATTCCATAGCTCGATCTAGCAGCTGTAGAATATCCATATGTTGACGATTGCGCATTTGAGGATGCTGTACCACTTAAATATCCTTGATGGCCTTGATCCCATTGGTTTCTTGATGTAGGTATATACTGAGTACACTGTCTTTGTTGAATATTTTTAATTATTGAAATTACTTGAAACTGAAAGTCCATCATATTTTCATCACTGAACTTGTCAACTGTATCAGCGATTCCCATAAAAAAGTTCATACTACGGCTTTTCTTTTTCTCATCTCGTTCTGCTGAATCCATAAACTTCATAAACCTAATGTCAACTTCACTTAGTTCATTTTTTCTTTTTTTTTTAGCCCTTTGCGTCTCACTCCGTTCAGTGTATCCCGAGCTTGATTGATTCGGGACTGCACTATCAAAATTTTCATTACTGAGGCTAGAATCATGAACATGTTCAGTCATGTTAGAATCGGTCTTGCGATGCTCAACATTTTTTTTTTAGGAACATCATTTCATCATAGAACATATATTTTCTTATTTTTTTTGCTGAAGAACCAGACTTACATTCATTAATTTTTTTGTCATATTTTATCCAGCTATCTTTCATATTGGTCCACTTCTTCATCACCATTTGCCCTGAAAATAAATAAATAATAATTATTAAATTCAAAATTTATGAAAACCCCCCGACCTAAACTGAATCGACCCCGACCTAAAATGGGGTTTTAGTATTTGAACCTGAACCGTTTTGTTTTATATTTCAGGTATCTAGCAACAGGAGATACCTTTACTGACCTATACTACAGCTATAGAATTGGAATAAAAACCATAAGTTGCATCGTACGTGAAGTATGCCACTACATTTGGTTAGAACTGTATAAAGAATATATGAAAATGCCATCTAAAGAAGACTGGCTACACATTGCAAGCAAATTTCAAGAATCTTCCAACTTCCCGCTGTGCTTAGGAGCGGTCGATGGAAAACACATCAGACTTATTAAGCCAATTGATAGTGGCTCGATGTTTTTAAATTACAAACATTTTTTTTCTATAGTTTTGATGGCAGTAGTAGATAGCGATTACAACTTTATATTTGTTGACGTTGGCGCCTACGGAAAGGAGTGTGATTCCAGTGTGTTTAAAGAGACCCCATTTTGGAAAAATTTAACAAACAACGGATTAAATCTACCCGATGCAACACGTTTGCCTGGAATTGACTACGATTTGCCATATGTGTTCGTTGCGGACGAAGCCTTTGCTTTGCATTATCACTTGCTTCGTCCATTTGGTGGTCATCAGCTTGATCAATTAAAACGTACATTTAACTACAGACTCACAAGAGCGCGAAGATTTGTTGAATGTGCGTTTGGCATTTTATCCAATAAATGGCGAATTTTTCACCGGCCAATGAATGTGTCCATCGATTTGGCAGTTGATATTGTGAAAACATGTTGTGTTTTGCAAAATTTTATACATAAGCAGGAAAACTTTCAGTTTCACAATGCGAGTGAAAATGAGTCCACCCTTGATTCAGAATCGGAACTAATCCAGTTACCTATCACGAATGCAGTTCGCGGAAGTTTGGCGGCTAATGAAGTTCGCAACAGATTTGCACAATATTTTGTATCTAACGAAGGTCGCCTCTCCTATCAAAACAACTATGCATAAGTAAAAAGTTAATAATTAAATATCTGTAACTTACCAAACTTGTTTTTCTCATCACCACTTAAATCTTCAAATGTGGGCTGGAAATGAATAAATATTTCTTTCCAGGAATCATATTTAAGCCGCTTATTTTTATAATCGTCGATGGTCTTATCCCATATTACAGGCCTTTCTTGAATCAACGTAATTAATAATTCTTGATTTATGTTCATTTTATAATAAAATCGCGAAACAGCGTATATAAGCGGTCACGAATCCGTGCGTACGTCCGGCACCGTCGACACACCCCGATAGACTGCCATACAACACTGGTGAAAATCACGCCGTGCGTAGACGCGGCGCGCCGAGGGGCAGTCACGGCGCACGCGGCCGCGGCGCCGTGCCTTGGCGCCACCGTGCATGTCGACAAGCTCATATAGTGATCCATACCACACTGACGACCGTGCCTACACGCGGCGAATTAACCGTAGATTTTCACGGCGAGAAACCGTGTAATGGAAAAGAGGCCTAACTGGACTTCATCAAAAACAATGTTGCACAATAATTTTTCATTACTCAATATTTTGATTTTTCTTTTAAAATAGCAAAAAAGTTTTTATTAATACCTTCTCCAAATTTTATATTTTGCAAAACTATATTCAGAGTTCTTTTGACTATTAAAGAGAATATTTTTTGTAACAGACAATATCTGTATAAAAGAGGCCTAGGGCCTCTTTTATACAGCGCAATGCTCATTAACTTCTCATTTGTATAATATTTTCTTCATTTTGAAGCTTTACCTGCAAACCGCAGCTGCAATGCTATAAATATTTTAGAAAGACATCTAAATTTTCTCTTATTCTTCAATTTTTTTTTAGTATTGTTAAGAATTTCTGCATGGGCAACTTTTTGTTTCTAAACTTCATTAATTGTAAATAACCTCTTTCTTTTAATTATATTTTTACACTTGTAGTCATCTTGGAGTTATATTGATGATATTGTATTGTAAACAGAATATTTTTGGTAGCAGAGATTACCTCTTAAGCCTTGTATCCACTTGAGCATGCTCGGGCGAATGAGCCGCTCATTCGCCTGAGCATGCTCAGAGGAACAAAATGAATGTTTTGGTCGAACGAGCCTCCATTGAAAAAGCTGTGCTCAGTCTGCTCAGTATATACTCGGCTCCGTCACGTCTACACGTGTCCGTGTAGCTGCTGCTGCCTTTATAATCATTCACTGTGCCATAAAGAAGAAGAGAAAACCACCAAGGTGGTGGATGAGAGAAATGTATCGTCATCGAAGAAACAACTCGGCTAATATAATTCGTGAATTGACTTTCGAAGGAGATAACGAACCATTTAACAACTTTACAAGAATGTCAACTATTGATTTTGAATATTTACTGTCATTGATCGGACCGCAAATTAAAAAAAGATACACATATGCGTGAGGCCATATCACTGATAACTTTTAGCTACAGGAGATTCCTATACTAGCTTGCAATACATGTTCAAAGTATCTAAACAAAGTATAAGCCGTTTTGTTATGGCCATATTATACAGGCACTCAAAGATTACATTAAGGTAAGCTAATTCGATTATTTATAGTTATTATGTTTTTTTTTAACTAAGTAGGTAGGTAAGTTTATCAAATAAATGCAAAGTGCGGTTGAAATATTTTTTTATTAAATTTAAAAATTATCATAGAATAATTATGTAGTTTTTAAATGTTAAAAAAATTCTGAGAGATTAACAGGGATTCCGATTCAGTGAATTGGTTATCAGCATTTGCTGTTTCTGCTGGTGATGGTCGATTAGTCGATTCCAAAGTTGGTGACGGTGGCGTGGCGATGAAACAGTTGATGTACTTGTAGTATACCCATATTGTTGTGGCTGATTGTAATATTCACGTGGACAATAGATATTTGGTGAATAATTTCCCATATCTGCCTGGAATATTATATTATTAATGGCATGTTTGACACAGGCCAAGGTACCTTTATCGTATTTTTTTAGTTCGTTGGCAATATGCAATCCATAACTTGTGTACGGGTCATCATTGTCCGCTGTTTTCTTCAAAAGTTCATATGCACTCTTTACCATTGGATTGTCATATTCTATTTTCTTTTTCTTAGCACTTTTTTGTTTTGGAGGGCGCATTTCACTGCTTGCTTCATTGTCATTAATGCCTTGAATATCAGCATTTTCAACATCCAAAACGTCTTGGGTTCGGTTTTCCTGTAAAAAAAATTTTATAAGGAATTGATTCATTGTAATTTGTTAATGGTTTGTTATTCTGCTTCAGGTTCCTCGAACAGAAAGTGAATGGCTAGATACTCGTATATCACGAAACTTCGAAAAAAAGTGGAACTACCCTCATTGTGTTGGGGCAATGGATGGCAAACATATTCAAATCATAGCACCGCCCCATAGTGGAGCTGAATATCGAAACTATAAAGATTTCTTTAGTATTGTATTATTTGCGGTAGTAGATGCTGACTATAATTTTATATATGTTGATGTTGGATGTAAGGGTAGAATTTCGGATGGAGGTGTATTTAAACATACCAATTTATATAGAGAACTTGAAAATAAAACTTTGAATATTTCGCCACCAAAGATATTGCAAATTCCTTATAATGTTAAAGTACCTTATTGTTTTGTAGGAGACAACGCTTTTGCTCTTAATGAATATACAATGAAACCATTTGCTGGTAATAATTATATACGAGGTTCTCTCGAACGAATTTACAACTATCGACATTCAAGAGCTAGACGAGTCGTCGAGAATGTACTTGGTATTACCGCATCCGTTTTCAGAGTGTTACGTAAACCGATTGCAATGGACACTAATAATGCGGTTTCAGTTGTAATGGCTATTACGCATTTGCATAACTTCATGCGTCAAAGAAACTATACTAGAGAATACTACTGTCCCATTGGGATTTTTGATAGGGAAGAAAATGGCGAGATAATTGCAGGTACATTTAGGAACGATGAGCCATTACAATCCTTCTCTCCTTTGCCACACGTACCCAGGAGATCTACCAACCAAATCAAAGAAATTCGTTTGCATATCGCACGGCATTTTATAACAAATGCAGAATTACCTTGGCAATACAATATTAATTAAATTAGTTTACTTATAAGAATTTTCTGAAAATTAGCTGAGCTCAAAAGTGCCATAATATTTTCTGAGTTGGTTGACGCAGTTCATTACAGTTCAGTTAATTTTCACAAAATATATAACCACCAGGAATAGTGTACCTTTATATTAGTGAAAGAATTATCCATATTGGACCAGAAGCACCAGAGTAATCTCCGGTAATGTTTGCGAGTTTGTTGTGTTTGTGAGTTCCAAACTCGCAAACATTACCTCTTTATAATATCAGTATAGATTATGAAAATAAATAAACTTACATTGGAACTATCTCGAGTTTCATTTGGTTCACTTTTATCCATTAAAAATTTCATCCGATCAAATGCAAACCATTTTGACACATACGCCTGATCTTGACCTGAAACAAAAATATTGATTTATGTAATTCATATACATGTATATGGTAAGTAAATAAATATAACATGTTGACGGATCAAATAAACACTAATAACACTTACCACTTCCCGTTGTAGAACTTCGTTTTTGCTTTGATCGTTCTCGCCTAAATGAACCTGTCAAGCTTACAATTTTTTTTACATCGTCTACACTAATTGTTTAATGTATCACTGATATAACGCCAAGCATCTTCTTTTTTTATGCGATTATAGTATTCTTCGTATGTACTCGTACTATCCCATAACACCCTCTTTGATTCATATGCATCAATTAATGTTAAACAAGTCTCGTTATCCAATTATATTATTAAACAAGTCGTGTTATATCTTCATTTTGAAGTTTTACTAGCAAACTTCAGCTGCAATGCTATAAATATACAAAATGCCCGAAGAATATTCAATATTACTTGAACACTGCCTCACATCTAGCTATCTATTGTGGAAGGAGGAGTTCTACAAGCAAGTAAACGTTGTGGCAATGGGCTCACCTGTATCTCCTATAGTCGCCGACATTGACAGGTAGGCACTGAATGACCAGTGGGCCTAGACAAAATCCAAGCGTTTCCCGTGCAAGCGTTTTCCGCTCACGCTAAGAACTTGACGTTAGCGTGTTGAAATTGGTAGACAAGTTACACATAGAACGCTGAACGCTCATTCCGCAGCGTTACCCGAAACCACAGAACACTAATACCCTTAGGCGAGAAGAATGTCAACTTCAAACAAAGAAAATGGCACCCATAATGCACGCCATCTCTGTCGTGCCCCACTAAAACTTTTTTGCGCGAGAATTTTGAAACGTGATTTTTTTTTTAGTTGGCGTCTTGGTTGTTTCGTTTCAAAATGGCTTAAGAATGTAAAATACCATATAGATAGACATAGCTTGTAGTTTTTCGTTTCAATGATATATATTGCTAAATTAAAACGAAAACAAAAGCACAAAATTATTTCTAAATTATGGTACTTTACATTCATAAACCACTTTTGAAACGATTAGCAATCATTTTAATATAAAAAAGGAACTATTTTTCAAATAAAAGTGGTTTTTGAAATACATAATTTTTATTTACATTACATACTTGTCCACATTGCTACATAGAAAAACCGTTGGTACATTGATGGACGTAACTGACGTAGTAATTAACTAATTTTTAACTTTATGCATGTAAACAGTTCTCAACAGCTCTTAACTAAATATCGATTTAATAGTTAAGTAGTTATTTTTTATTTTTATTTTATTCAGGACAACAAACAATTGTGTAATAAAATATAATACAAAATACAGGTCTTATAAAAAGGGAAATACAAATAATTACACAACCAGCACCGTTATCCACAAAGTAATATCACAATAAAAGTAATATAATAATGCACAGCAAACATGTTGTATGATACCACAAAAGATGAATAAATTCGAGCGTTCCCTGAGCAAACCCCAGCCAACACAACCACTGCAGTGGCTATGCTAGCCAAAACTTGCCTCGAGAAACAACATTTGAACCATTAATAAACTATTTAAACCTTAAGACAATACTTTACTTATTAGTAATTTTTTTTAAAATACACTTTTTGAACATTACAAATGATAAAGCAAATATGTCAAGATCAGTAAAGTTATCATTATATGATTTCATGATACGCCGTAGTGGAGCTCTCTCTCCCGCGTTTAGTTATGTAAAGCAGAATAGTCTATTTTTATGAGGTAGGCGTGTTTTAGCGAAGTATAGGAAATAAGCATTCTCGTAACTTCGCTAAAACACGTGTCAATGATTATTAGTTTATAGCTAATTAGTTCATCACTTCACCTATTAAGTAAACGGCATATGTAACATGACATTTAAGCAAAATGGAAAGTAAAGGTACATTGGTTTATATAAAAAAGATTAGACAATCTAATATAAACACTTTTTTCCAACAAGAAAACATTATTTACCTTCATTCATCTTCATTCTACAAACAAGGCAATAGCTTTGCAATATTATGTCTAAACTCCAATAACATGATTATATTATAGATGCCACCAATAATATTACATTTGTAGAAATTATTTTCGTTATATTATTGTTATTGACTGCATTAAAAAAATAATAAGTCAACATTTTCATGTCATTAATTAGCACTACCTGCTGCAAATCCATCAACGAAAATGGTTTCCCCCTTCTTAGGTCTGGTGTGCATGCCTTGATCAACCTATCTCTAAATTTAAAACAGCCTTATAAATTTATAAACATGAAATACAACTAGTTTTTATTAATGAATGTTGCTTTAACCCATTACCACCACCATCCTATATATTTTTTAAAGTTTATATCTTTTGTTTTTTTATGGTTGAGAAGTAATGGTAGGTTATGTCGCATACCCTTATAAATCACCACTCAATCTGTTACCACCGTTTGTTAACTAGAAAATATTTTCACTTTAGTATGAGAAAAGCCACACAAAAGAAAAAAATGTAGATGGTAACAAAAGAAAGATTAACTAACCTTAACACATTCCTCATCAGGTACTGCAGATTTGACTAGCCTCTTTCCAAAATTATCAATGAATGATGATTTCTTAAAATGCTTAGTGCACAACATTAAATGCCTAGAATGAAGCTTGTTTTGAAATTCTGGTGACCACCAAGAGTCATGAGGAAAACAGTACTTCGCCCATAATTCACATCTGAAAAAATACAATTAGATAATAATACTTATACTACTGAGGTGCTAAAAACATGCTTGGAAGAAGAGCGCAATACAAGAGATTGTTCCTTTCAAACAATGTGATTGTATTGTATACATATATAAATATTATTCCACATGTTATTTCTATGTTTACCAATACATCTATAACTACTTTATTATGTTATGATTTCTATGTAATACACCTCATGCTGTTCTGCATAATTTCTCTTTAATTTTCAGATTTATTTGCACACGTTTTTTAATCGATTAATATGTATCTTAGGTTTTATTAGCCGATACGGCCCATAAAATTTTTTATTTCTGTTACTTTATTAATTCAGTGGTTCAAATTTAAACATTTTAAAACTGTTTTAATCAGTAACCAAAAAGCTATTTAGCATACGTACCGTAAGCTTTTTTTTCCCAGGCTTAGGAAAACGATGCAAGGTGATGTTACGATCATGAGCAGGAGAACATCCACACTTGTAACATTTCCATTCGTTTTCTTTCATGACGAAAGATAAAATTGAGTCTCTGTCTCTTTAGCACAATGCACAGCACTTGTTTTTGAGTCTATTTCTCACTGTAAGCACTAAAACGAAGGAACGGGATGTTCAACTCAACGTTAGTAATGTAAGAAATAAGTTAATATCAAAATATAAACTTAATTTGCAACACAAATAAACAAGAACACAACAGCAAGCGCAAGGGATCCGCCATTTGTAATTTTGTTTATTTGCCGTTGCCATAACTTGCCTTTTTATTATAGTATGCAGTTTCATATTCATACATTTTGTTACTTCAATAAAGACGTAATAAATATATGTTTAACGAAATATATTATATAATAAAGTATTATAAATATTAAATAAAAAATGATTAAAATGATGTGTCATTTAAAATAATATTTCTTTCATGGCAAGATAACATAAAGTGCGAGGGAGATAGATATTAATCCATCTCGCTTCCTTAAAGCCCCCCAAGGTCATCTCCCGGTACCAATCTTTTATTAGGAAGTTGACTGGCCCTGCCCGAAACACTCTTTAATTAGTCTATGGAGTAGTGTGTAGCAAGTGTCAATTGCGTCTGCATCTGTCACTGTCAAACGCAAACGCGCGCTTAGAATATTATTTAAAAGTGTTGTGTTGAAAGTTATTGAAGTGTTTTATTACAAAAAAGTTAGCGAAGACATTGTAAGAACTGCGATATGGATTCTAGACTTCGTGCGAGTCCCGAACAATTTAGTTTGCTAATAGAATTTATGGAAAAGTAGATTTTTTCCAAATGTTTTCATTTATTCCAATTTTTGTTCCCTGTATTTACGCGAACACTACACATTGAAATAATACTAGTTTTTACGAAATTTATCCCCCCCGTGACCATGGGTGCTGTAAAGCGCTCGAAACGTCGGGTATTTAAAAAGTTAAATATACGCGATAAATTCCGTAAAAACTAGCATTATTTCAATTTTGTTCCCTGTTTTAATTAGTATTGGACCTACTTGAGAATATGGAATGCATAATGTAAACAACCTCACAATGGTGCACTTATATGATTGTTGTTCTTACATTTTGTTATTCTTATAAAGATAAACTCTATTTCAAACCTTAATACCTGTTTCTTAGTAAAGGTATTAGAATGTTAATAGCAAACTTTGTTTACTGGCTCTTATTCTCACTGTACACTAATCTTATGAATATTATTTTTAGCCATGGTGATCTTTCAAGGCCACAAGTTGGACTTCAAGGAAGGTTAAGGAGTGAACGCCTGTGGCAAGAGTTAGGTGACATTTTAAACTCAGTGGGTGGATGTGGTGTTAACAAAACTTCCGACAAATGGAAAAGGGTAATAAGATATTAATTATTAAGCAAAGTATGTACTGCTGTTGCATAGTACCTATGAAGACCATTTATTTTAATGTATTATTTCATATTTTGTGCTACAGGTATGGTCTGACCGGAAAACATAAACAAAAAAAGAAAGCCTCCCTTGTAAATCGGGACATTAATGGCACTGGTGGTGGTTCTGGTAGGGGAAAACCATTAAGTCGACTTGAGGAAAGGGTGTTACGTGTAATTGGGGTCACCGCAATTACTGGAAGTCAAGCCATACAAGAAGCAGGCTTTCAAGTAAGTGAACCCTTCATATATTAATGTTTTTTCTTGTTTTGCTGATTTCATAAAAACTTGCATATTTCTGGTCAACAACTGGTTATATTTTTGTAATTAGGAACCATCTCAACCCCAAGTGAGCAATACAGCTGATACAGCAGGGAGGATGTCATTACCAGCAGAAATTGAGCTCTTGGCATTACCATCAGCTGCAGAAGATACACCCATAGCAGTGCCAGCAAATGTAACATCTCCACCAGCACATCCTGTCAGTCCTGTGCCAGGGCCTTCAAATAGTAGAACTATACAAGGAGGTAATTATTACAAAATTAATTTTGTAAAGGTATTACTATAAATTATTGAATATTCATTATTATGAGTTATTGAAACTACCAACATTATTAAATAACTTCATTGCCACCATAGATAGAGCCACCATCACCACCATATTTCGTTAGTTTTCTTTAGTATATTATAGCTTTCATCTGTGTTCTCAGAAAGGTCGTCGGTATCTGCCGGCCCTTCTACACCTCGTCATCGCCATCTCAGACAGCGAAGACTGCGACAAACACCATTTGATCGAGCCACCAGCGAGTTTATAGCAATAGAGGAGAATCGGTTGCATTTCGGAAGGAAGAGGGATGTGCGTCAACACGAGCTTGAAACTGAACGACTCAAAATAGAAGCACAACGTCTGCAACTTGATAGAGAGCGAGTTCGGGTCAAAGAAGTCCAGAGGCAGACCTACGTGACTACATCCAAGAATTAAATTTAAAAATAACAGCTCTTATGTCACTATTGGAGACTCGTGATTTGAGACCGAATTAGCATTTAAGTAACATAATTTATTCTACCCCTAATGTAATTTTATTTGACTGTGCTATGTAATTAATATTACTTATATTTTATTTGTTTTCATTTTTTAATTTAGACTTAATAGTGCATAGTGTATAATTCTAATAATGAAAAATATTTTAAAGAAAATAAGTACCTTTTTAATTTTGATCTTTTACTAGAAAATGAGATTTTGTTACATTAATTTCACAAATTACTTATCACATACCATTACACTAACAACTAAGAAATACTTTAGTACAAGCACTAGACAAAATTACAATTTAAGTAACATGATATTCTCCCATAAACTATGACATGTATTCCATGCAGAATGTAATTAAATTTAATTTGTTTATAATCATATTCATTTAAAGCTAGGTACAAAACATAGACCCTGGGCACAGCAAAAGGATAAAATTGAAATTACAAAAACAAAATTATAACTCTATATCTACTACTTACTAACATAAAATTAATTGTACAATAAAATTTGGATAGTGTATAATTTTATTAATGGAACATATCTGACAGAAAACCTTGACCTTTAATTTTGATATACACCTTCAAATTAGAAATAAGGTTTTGTTACATTGCTTTCACAAATCACATAACGTAAGTCCCTAAATTAAAAAAAAAGAATAAAAAATCACACAACACATACCATTATACACTAAAAACTCAGAAATACTTTTAAAGTCTTGATGAAAGATTATTCACTACTGCCCTGCCTTGGAGTAGCTCACTTTGATCACTAGCAGCACCAACGCTATCCGATGTATTGTCAGGTTGAGCATCATCTTCTTCTACTTCCATAATAGATGGAGGAGGTAAATTGACCTCTAAAGCCATATTGTGTAACACACAACAGGCAAGTACAATTTTCCCAGCAACCTCAGGATGATAATGCAAGGTCCTGTGTCTTAATAAACACCTCCAACGTGACTTTAGCAATCCAAAACAGCACTCTATACAGTTTCTTGCATGTACATGTCGCTGAGTATATGTATCTTCAACTGAGCCAGGAACTGCATTTTATATGGGAATCATCAGCCATGGCCGCTGAGGATATCCAGAATCACCTAAAAATACATAAATAAATATTTGCATTAGGTAATAAACGCCGAAGATCATCACAAAGACGCCAAAAACTTTGTTTATCTAACCTAAAACGATGAACAAATTCCAATTCCTCCATCTCCACAATTTGCACCATTTTACGACGATTTACTCTTGTTTAACGTCTTTGCAATGTTGTTTCATTATTAGCTGCCCATAATAATCTCAAAGTATGCATTTTCACTAATTAATTTGAATTAAAGACACAAAATATCACTGTTTACTCGTTTCTAGCGTTAGCGTCTGAGTCCGATCTCCCGCTAATATAGCGTGTTGCGGAAATGTCAAAATATCATTGGCGTTTGTCAAAAGTGGCAATTGTCTACCATTTTGATGAACATTTTTGTCGTTAGCGTGTCACGCTCACTTCGACGTTCCTTTTCCGCATGAGGAATAATGACTTTGTCTACCAATTAAGCAGCAATCACGTGACATCTGGTTAGCAAATGTCAACTCCATACAATTTGATTTTTCCGTTGGCGTTAACGCTTACAGAAAACAGATTTTGTCTAGGCCCCCTGCACTACGCTGAGAGCCATCAGACATGCTTCTTCTTGATGTATTGGCATGTGTAGTATGATGATGTATTGGTATATGTAGATTTGGCACCTGAATTTCTTGAATCGCTTGGTTTTATTCTATTTTTTCAAATATGTTAGAGTCAGCAATATTTCTTCGGACCACTTCTCTGTTCGCTCTCACATAATAACCATGACACAAAAAGTTGGCCGCTATGACCTGAAAAAAATATAAAAATTTATCACGTTATTCATTTTATATATGAGATAAGTTGTTGAAAACCCAAAATAAGGATGAATGTTATGCTATATGTATTCTGGCATGTTAACAGCTTTAATGCACATTGATTATTTTGAGAAGTCAGTTTTAGTTAACAGTACATACAGCTCCTCGGTAGACGAAGTGTAGGGCGACCCCCCACTAGATGGAGTGACGACCTGGTAAGACATGCAGGAAGTCGATGGATGCAGGTGGCTCAGGACCGTGCTTTGTGGCATACCTTGGGGGAGGCCTATGTTCAGCAGTGGACTTGTATAGGGCTGTAATGATGGGGATGATGATGACAGCTCCAATATAAATATTCGAGTTCAGAGATTGACGATACCACATATGGGTCACAATGATTGTTTAACTATTGTGTCTTATTTGCAGAATGAGTTTTAATGAATAATGAAAATAATTACTGACATAGTTATGCTATGATGATACAACTAAGACGAGAGAACTAAATTCCGGAATGCTGTGTTTTCTTGCACATACAACAGACCTACCACTGCCATAGCAAATATTATTGTGACCAAGTTGTCTTTCTCCTGAATTTGTTGCAAGGCATCTGAATTTGTCATAGCACGCACGGCAGATGTATAGTATAAACGTATAGACGTAAGTTCATAGTAGTCTATACATATTTTATTTAGCGAAACTGGAACTTACCTCAAAAGTTAACCAATTCAATAAAAGAACAGTCATATCAGGGAGTAATAATGAAATTACATGCCGCCTGATGCGATGTCTAACAGCTATAACACAGTTAATAAATGCTTGTAAAAGGTCCTAGAAGGAGACCTATGTTCAGCAGTGGACTTGTGAAGGGATGTAATGATGATGATGATGTAAAAGGTCCATTTTCTTTATTAAGCGTATGCATTACACCGTCAATAATTAATAATTAGTGGAGCACTCGCGTGAGGCTACGACACTTATTAAATAAAAGTAAAATACGATAAAACACAAATACGTAGAGAAGCGAACAGATACCGAGAAACGGTGCGTAAGTCGGTAAATGAAAATCAAGTACGACATTGACACTGTCTGTTTTAATACTTGATAGCTCCTCTACACGATGGGCCAGCGTTGGCTCAGCGCGATGGCTGCAATGCAACTACACGTTGGCGACATTCAGTTGTGATCGAAACGTTTATCGAGATGGACGTGGAAGCATTAGCCGCTGCGGCAATTTATCTATACAACACGTACCGTTATTTTCTTAATGTGCACAAGAATAGAGTTATTAAAAAGAAATGGCGTAGAAGAAGACCTAAAATAGTACCCCTAGTACCTAAAATAATTATTTTTTTAAAGAATAAGAGTGACAAACGAGCACACAGTCCACCTGATGGTAAGTAGATGCTGTAGCCCATAGATGTCTAGATTTTTCTTCAATTAAGAATCAAAACGCAGATGCGTTGTCAATCCTGAGGACTAAGATGGAATGCCTTGTTTCCAGTAAAAAAGGGTCTCCAGATCTCTACACTCGCCATACGAAACACAGCAGTATTAAGCTGCTATTTGCTGGTATTCTGTGAGAGCGTGGTACTTCCCCGGTCGAGCCGACCCATTCGTGGTACAACCGTAATATAGCTGCAGCGTGGCTTTACGAAGTACAGGGCGTCCAGTGGCAGATTTCAAAGTTTAAAAATTATAAAAAAAGAACGACACGTTTTATGCAAAGTATTTTTATTAAAATATAAAGAACATAAAGGCGGATTTTATTTTTTTGAAAACGACGTTTTCTAAATGGCGGCCATCGACCCTAACACACTCCTCGAGTCTGGAACGCATGTTTTCGAAAACTCTTTTACAAAGCGACTGGGGAATCTTGCTGATTTCTGCTCGAATGTTTTCTTTCAGCTGTGTCACAGTGGTCGGATTTGTTTTGTAAACGATAGATTGTAAGTATCCCCATAAGAAAAAGTCACACGGACTTAGGTCTGGTGACCTGAGAGGCCACGGTATGGTGCCGTTCCGGGATATGATTTTTTCAGAAAACAACTCTCGCACTGCACTCATGGCCACATTAGCAGTGTAAGCTGTGGCCCCATCTTGCTGAAACCACGTATTCCGGTTACAGTATGGACTATTCTGTAATTCTAGTCTAAAAAAATCACTGATCATCTCTGCATATCTCTCGGAATTTACTGTTACAGTTTGGCCACGTTCATTTTCGAAGAAATAAGGCCCTATTATGGCAGACGCAGATATTGCACACCATACTTTGACTTTTGGTTTGTGTAAAGGCTCTTCATGCAATTTTCTCGGGTCGAAAATATCCCAATAACGAAAATTTTGTTTATTTACATATCCACCGATATGGAAATGGGCTTCGTCACTGAAGAATATGTTACCCATCCGAGTAGCAGTTTTAAATCTCATCAACATCGTCTCTGCGTAAGTTTTCCTTAATTCAAAGTCAGATTCGAGTAAATCTTGGACGATTTGGATCTTATAAGGATGGAATTTAAGTTTTTTTCGCATTATATGCTGTAAAGTTGATTTACTAATACCCAAAATCGATGAACGTGCACGAAGTGATAAACGAGGATTTTCAATCACAGAAGCCATAACACGTTCGACATTTTCGTCCGTGGCTACCGTTGGTGTTGGTCCTGGTCTGGGTCTATTTATTGTTGATCCTGTTGCTCTAAACCTTGCTACCCAAGACTGAATCAGGCTGATTGATGGTCCATCACGAACTCGACGAATACCGTAGTGATTATTAAATCGACGACGGGCTTTAGACAGCGAAAATCCACTCGAAAAGTACACCTCGACGGCAAAAGCGCGGTGCTCTCCACTCCATGGATCCATGGCTACTAAAAAATCCGTATCGCTTGCGCGTCGAATAACCCCCTCCGCGCCCTTCTCTTACGTTGCGTTCGAAAATTAAGTCTGTTCAAAGTTTGAAATCTGCCACTGAACACCCGTTATAAATAGTCTTTAAAATTGTACTTATCATCTGTGTTGGGTTTATAATTACTTAAAAATGGTGATTTTATTCATAACCCTATTAAATATGTATAAACCCTAAATTTAAACCCTCTAATATGTATATAAAACTAAATCTTTCCTTATTTTTATCTTTGTGTTTTTTATGTGTTGGATTCCATTTCACACTTTCTCCCCCGATATAATTCAAAAAATTTTATAACTTTTATGAGGCCACGTATTCGTCATTTTAATTAATTTTCGTTAATATATAAACAAAGCGCGAACGTCCACACTCAACAGTCGACCACGCACAACTGTGGAATGGGCCACTACCCTTTGATGTGCGGCGGAAAAACCGACACCGTCGCCAATCCCGAGACCATCGTATGCGCCATAAGCCATCCGACGCAACTACGCCCTCCACACGTTGGCCCATCATAGTGGGCCATCGCGTTGGCCCAACGTGTAGAGGGGCTATGACGGACGGATTCAGTGTTGCAAGTACCAAAGTAAAATAATCTCATCCTATAATGTAACGCTACATGGTTAAGCTGTTGCTGTATTAAACAAATCAATAGATTCCTATCCATCAGTGTATTTTGATTATTTTGATGTATTTATTCATTAAAAGTTTTGTTTTTACACATAACATATTATAAATAAAGTATTTTTATGAGTTTAGTTATTATTTTTTCCCTACTCTGATCTTTTTAAGTATTATATGGACACATTAACGTCCGAAATTAATTATGTATCTCGAATCCAAGATTAACCACAATCTTGGATTGGTGCATGTCGTTCGATTGATCTTCTATCCGCATGCCAATAACTTAACTCGACTATCCCAATTTTTTTACGACGACAGATTGCAAGCAATCCGCAGTGCTATTGTGTAAAAATTAGCAATTAGCAAAAATCGCGCAGTACATGTGCGATCAATCGCTTTGTTTAAAAAAGTATCGTATTACGT
This sequence comes from Parnassius apollo, assembly GCA_907164705.1. Taxonomy (NCBI): domain Eukaryota; kingdom Metazoa; phylum Arthropoda; class Insecta; order Lepidoptera; family Papilionidae; genus Parnassius; species Parnassius apollo. The sequence goes on along the minus strand of CAJQZP010000287.1, from coordinate 4,669,604 downwards.
AAGGAGTCGCTTGCTAATCGCTCACTATGCACTTATCGTGACTACACTAGCGCCAATCGCAATTTGGTTAGCCCCTCCAGACTCACGCCGAGAACCTCCGAGAATACCCGAAAGCGTGAATGTGATCGATTTCTCGCCGTCTCGTTCTCGCGCTCGCCTGTTCTCCGACCGGTGTCGGTTTTTTTGCCCGCTTCAGAGTTTTTTTGGGCGAGAAAGAGAAGGGGTTTTTTGGGCGAGACATTCTCGTTTAGATCTCAGTGTGATATGAGAAGTCACGGTATTCCGACGTTGGGTGTTTTATTTATTTCTTAGTAAGAAAAGGTTATTTAACATGTGGGATAATGAAGCAGAACTTAAGTTCATCGAATATTTCCAAACAGAGCCCATTTTGTGGGACACAAAACACCGTTATTACAAAGACCGAAGTCTTAACAATGACGCTTGGAGTAGAATTGGAGAATTAATGGACAAACCGGTACCAGAACTCAAAAAGAAGAAGGAATCACTTTTTGCAGGTTACCGCAAATATAGAAAGATGGTTAAAGATTCATGCCGATCGGGTGCTGGGGAAGATGAAATATACAAACCAATATGGTTTGCCTATAATGCCCTGGACTCATTTTTAGGTGATGCGCTCACTGTGAGGCCAACAATAAACACGACATCAATTAATGTAAATAGCCTTTATTTCAATAAACTTTACAAAAATTCTCTAAATTAACTTATATTGAAAAAATAGTTTTTCAACTCTTCTTGTACTTGGTTAGCGCTAGCAGCAGCTCGGCGCGCAATGGGTGGCAAATTTCTAATAGCATTAGTGATTGTTATTTCTCTACGCCATGCACCAGGGCGAATAATATTGTCGTCACTATCGTAAACATCAACAGTGCCTGGGGGAGAATATATGTGTGAAAAATTATTGCTGCGCATTAAATAATTATGTAATAATATACAAGTCATGGTAATAACAGAAGCTTTTTCAGGGCATTGCTCGATTGGCCTTTTAAATACTTGAAACCTTGAAGCCAACATTCCAAATGCATTCTCCACAATCACGCGTGATCCAGATAGTTTTTGATTGAATATTCGTTCAGGACCGTTCCTGTTGTGGTTTCCACGATAAGGTTTCATGATGTTCATGTGTGGTGCAAATGCACCATCTCCCAAAAACACATATGGTATATCAATAGTAGAGCCTGGCAGTGGACGTGGTGCTGGTAAATTTAGAGTATTATTACAAATCCTATCCCATAGCACAGTATTGCGCAATATTCCACCATCACTTATTCTACCTTGACCACCTATATCAGCAAAAATAAATTTATATTTACTATCGACTAATGCCATAAGCACAATACTGAAAGTTTTCTTATAAGTGAAGTATTCGGAGGCTGAATTAGGTGGACATGTCACAACAATATGTTCGCCATCTATTGCACCAATAGCTCTAGGAAATTTAAAACTAAATCTTTTTTCGATTCCCAACCTTTCTTCTGCAGACGATTGAATCTGAAAAAGAATGAATTATTTGGGTTACATGTATACCTATACATACTTATAAGATATTATTATTTTTTTAGATTGCAGAACCAGGCTCTAGTACTACTGAAGTGGAAATGATCAATAAAAATAGAAACGATACAAAAACATCACAGACGAAGATGACCAGTAGATTACTTCAGGGCGAGTTGAAAGAAGCTGGAAAGCATGTGAAGAATGCTATAAGTATTTTTCAAGAAACCATCAAAAAAAGAGAATCGCAAACCTCCCAAGACGACTGTGACATATATGCAATAGGGTTAGCGAAGAAATTGCTAGCATTCTCTGAAGATGGAAGATTATAAATTATGTATGAGATCGATGGTATGATTATTAATCGCCGCCGTGCGTTGCGTCCAAACAGATTTAAAAATACTACAATCAATCGATCTTCTGAATACATACGATCATCATCTGCACTGTCATCCTATTCTGAACCACTGCCAAGCGGAGTTGTTTATAGACACAATACCCGCATAGCATATTCCGAACCAACAAATTCATATACCACACAGAAGAACAACACACACGCCAAGTTTATTTGCAAAATGAAGATGCACAAGTTGGCTCAAACGTGCAGATACTTTCAAATGAGCTGTTGCAAGAAAGTCAGCTATCTGACGTTATTTCTCTAGCTTACAAAGATGCTTAATTTATATAAAAATATGAAGCTAATTTCCTTTAGATTATAAGTACAATTTTCTTTTTATAAGTAGGTAAATATTAAGTAATAAATTCAGATTAAGTTCTTAATAAATATTTTAAACCTATTTACCTGTATTTCATTTTGCAAAACTTGATTTAATGCTTCACATACTTCTGGAATAATTGTAGAAATCAATTGTGGTGACACTTTAAACAAAAAATGAAGGCTTTGAAAGCTATCTCCGGTGGCCAAGTATCTTAATGTTAAACGCCCATTACATTATCCAATTTGCAGAGCGCTAGATTTAGTGCTGCAGTGAACTATAAAAAGAGCTCGCTCATTACACTAGACTAGCTAGTGAAGCTAGTTAGTTTAACTTCCTTTCATTTCAGTAGTGATCGTCGGCCAAACCGCATCTTTCGAAGAGCGCTGAACGAACATGGCACCATCAAAACACCAGAAAGTTGGCATTGCTTTAGCAATGGTGTCGAGTTTAATGATAATTAATAAAAAAAGACGCAGAAAATATTGGGTCAAAGAATATTTATTGCTGAGACAAAAACTGTCAAATATGAACATTGTGAACATATTGGAGCCATCTGATTTTAGAAATTTTTTAAGATTGGGATCTTCACAGTTTGAAGAACTACTGACATTGATCACACCATATATAAAAAAGGAAGATACACTTCTTAGAGAAAGTATCAGCCCAAGAGAACGATTAATCGCTACATTACGTTTTCTAGCCACAGGAAATGCTTATGAAGATTTAAAGTTTAGCTCCTTAATCTCAGCATGTCTTCTTACTAAAATCATTCCGGAAACATGTAAGGCTATTTATAAATGCCTAAAGCACTATATAAGCGTAAGTAAATAATACTCGTTTTTTACAAAGAAAGTTATTTATTTAACTAGAATATTTAATCGAATGAAAGATATCTTTGCTTTACATAATTTACTTTTTTGGTTTAAAAATCAAATAATCCTTCATGGCGTTTCCATTACCCTTGCATACTGTTGTATTCGGAAAATTTATATTATCTAAACTTAACAATTCATAAGATGTGTTTGGTGTTGTTTCAAGCATTGATGTTGTTTGAGCTTTTGATCGAGAAAGTTCTAATTGTACCTGTGTTGATTGTGATGGAGAAAATGATTCAATCGGATCATTTTCAGTAGGGTGTGGCTGTTCAATAATTATTCCTTGTGGCATTGTTGGTGGGGATGAAAGAGGAGGTTGAGTATGGTAGGACGCTGATGGATGAGATGGCCGAAAAATTACTTGCTGTGGCGAGGGCTCTTGAGGTAGTGATTTAGAGGAAGAATATGGTGGTTGAGTCTAGCTTTTGGAGATGGGGATGGTGACGACGGTATGGCACAAGATGACTGAGAATCAGAATAAATATAATATTTAGGGGAATTATGATGCACCAGATAGTACTGATTGAGTATCCAATCTACGGGCTGGATAGCGAAATGGAGCTTGATATATTTGTGTAGTTCTACGGTTTCCAACTGTTGACTCGTACGTGTGCTGTGATTGATTATGTTCGAGCCCAGTGACAGATGAATGTTCAGCTAACATTCCCATTTGGGCGTAATAGAGTGTGTCATGTATTATTTTCTGAGCTATATAAAACTGTCTTTTATTTAGATCCTTCAGTTGCAAGCCTATAATTTCCCATTCCTCTTCTTTTTTATGCAGAAGTTTCCCAGCTGTATTTATGAGTGACTCATGCTTTTGCAGTAAGCTAGCTTTCGTAACTCTCTTTTTCTTTTGTGGAGACGCTGACTCAGATCCTCTTACACTTTCGGTTTCAGATGATAAGTCGAAATTTCCTGTAACAAAATCATTAAGTATAGTAACAGATTTGTTTTATTTTGTGATGCCTGAAACCGAAGCTGAGTGGGAAAATACCGCAAGATCCTTTAAAAATAAGTGGGACTTTGATAATTGTGTCGGTGCTTTTGACGGAAAACATGTTGCTATTGACAAACCCCCAAGAAGTGGATCTTTGTATTATAATTATAAAGGATTTTTCAGTGTGGTGCTGTTTGCTGTAGTAAACGCTAATTACGAATTTATGTACGTATATACGGGAACTAACGGCTCTGTGGCTGATGCAGCGATTTTAAAATCATCAAAATTTTACGAAAGGCTTCAAAATGGTAGTTTGAATTTGCCTTCAGCTTGCACATTACCGAACACACAAGTTACTGTACCATACGTATTTTTGGGTGACAGTGCTTTTGGTATCGAAAGAAACGTAATGAAACCATTTCCTTTCAAAGACATAACACATGAAAAAATAATATTCAACTACCGCTTATCTAAGGCTAGAAGAGTAGTGGAGAATGCATTCGGTATATTAGCCGCCCGCTTCCGAGTTTTACGAAGAAATCTGAGTGTTAAAATAGATAGAGTGGATTATATTATACTCGCATGTTGTGTTTTGCACAATTTTTTACGGAGAAAAGCACCACGATATATTACTACAAATTCTGTTGATCGAGAAAATACAAAAACATATACATTCCATCAAGGAGACAACAGATACCCGACGGCCTGGTATTATCAAAGCGTGTGAATGAAACCCAGCTTAATGCTGACGGGTTGCAGTTCGAAACAAGTTTGTGGACTATTTTAACTCAGAAGAAGGTAGTGTTTCTTTCCAGGACAAAATGATTTCGTAGCAACAAAATAATATATTTTTGATTATTAAATAAACATATTATTAACATACCTGTGTTTCCATTGTGTCTCGGCCTACACGACAAGGCTTACTAACCGACCCAAGAAAACTCAAAGCATTGGTACCAAAGTGTAGGTACATACACCTGGTCAGCTCCAGCTTCAGTGCGACTCGATTCTTTTACCTAAAACATAAATATATAAACCGTTCCATATTAAATAATAAACACTAAATATATAGAAAAAATCGTAAAAAACCGAATCTGTCTATTCTACTGTCAACGTTTATAACAATTTATTCCAGAAGAAAGTAAAGACGGGATAATCAAAAAACTGTCACAAATGCGTAATCCACGTGGACGAAATCACGGGCTAAAGGCTAGTACTAAATAAAAAACGATTTTTTAAAACCCTATAAAGTTATTACGATTGTGACAATCGCGAAATCATAAGACAAAAATGTTTAGTTGGTATAATAATGAATTGGTTGGTTCATACCTTTTTTAATTCCTTAAAGTAACCGGTTCTTAAATTTTGAATTTTTTTTACTAAATTTTTCACTGTCACGTTGCTATCGAATCCTTTGTAAACTTCAAGAAGCACTTTGTTTCCATCATTTCTTATATATTTGTTTTTATAGTCCTTATGTTTTTTATCCCAAAGATATGGCATGTCTTTGTATAATTCTATTATATTCAAGAGCACTTCCCTTTCTTTAGTCGATGGTTGCGTCATTTTGATCTTATAACATAAACATACGTCCTGTCCGAGCGCAAGCCGACTGATTGACTGACTGGCCGAGCTAGTGTTTAGCACACTAGAACACCTTACACCATGCAATTTAGTGCGCTAGCTAGTGTACGATATAAGCTAGCGCGGCAGAGTCCATGCAATCGCACTAGATTGGATCACTAGCTGTCTAACTGCCTTTGCACAATACAAATTTAGCACGCTAACTCACCTAGCGCTCTGCAAATTGGGTAATGTAATGGTCGTCTTATTGCTAAACGCATTTTAGCTGGTAAAGCTTGTCGCAGTTGTGTATTTTGTTTACTTATTAATGGAGAAATCATGTTAAGCAAATATTCAAAATCAACTGTTGTTCATTCTAGTAAACTTTTTGAATGGTGTTTTCAGGTGTTTTTGCATAGTAAAGCTGCAACAGTAAGTATTCAGAATTAAAACATCGACTTTTCTTACACATTATAATTACATCAATTAAAAAAAGAAGATCTGCAAACTTTGTTCTATTTCGATGAATTCCCGTCATTCACCATCGCCTGCACCTTCTTTTTTTTCTAATTTGTTTTCTGATTTTGATATTAACAAGATTATAGTATGCAAATGCACACAAAACTAAAGCAGCTGCACTATCAAAATCGTCCATACGGTAGCGAGGAGAACAGTAAGTGAGAAACATCGTGAGTGTGAACAAACACTTGTTTTTTGGCGAGAAATCTCGGCGAGTCTTCTCGCGAGACTTCTTACGAGAGTCTGGAGAAGCCTGGTAGTTGGTAGTGAGAACTGGAAGTAGAGTGCTTTAGGGTAACTTCGAAAGGATTTATATGAAGTTAATAGACCATTTGTGTTTTCTATCAAAAGTCAGAATCTGTACATTTTTACCTGAAACAAGCACAAGTTTTATGTAGTTTATATATTTTGTGAAGAAAAGCTCATTTCAAAAGTATTCTAACATAGTTGCTAGACATCAAAATTTAATTTTTATTATTAGTTAGATTTTTTGATCCTCAAGTGTAATTTCGAAATACTGTGGGGCAATTTCGAATAAAAGTCAAAAATGGTCTTTGTGCAGTATGGCTTTAAGGTACATATTCTTTTTTGATTCTAAATTTCCCCAAAGTTTTTTTTCTTTCCTAATGGCCACAAAACTTTTGTTACATATTTTTTAAGAATTTTTTTCGAAATTACCCCATGGCAAGTCAGTGTTTCTCAACATTTTTTTACATTATCAGTAGGCAGGGAAAACAAAACAATAAAAATATTTGAATCAGTTTATTTATGATTTAGTATGAGATCACAGATGAGTTGTTGTCGTAAAAAAAAGTAAAAGTAAAGTTACAGCCTATATACGTCCCACTGCTGAGCACAGGCCTCCCCTCATTTCTGAGAGGGTTTAAGGGCAAGGAAGTGTCCGCCGCGCTGCCCCAATGCGTATTGGCGAACTTCACATGTCTTCGAAATATTTTTTTCTTATTCCTCAGACATGCAGGTTTCCTCACGATGTTTTCCTTCACCGCCGAGCGCGTGGTAAATCAGCGCTTAAAATTGCAATTAAATATTTCATTGGTGCCGGCGGGGATCGAACCCGGGTTACTCAAGTTCTATTATATTTACAGCGAGCGTTAACCATCTGAGCTACCACGGCTCCTTGTTGTCGTAAATTAGCTGCTAATCAAGATATATCAATTATTTTTAAGTATGCATCTTCACTTATTATTAGATCATATCAATTATTTTCATGGGCTATCTTATCTTAATCAGCCTTGAGATTGACATTTTGAAAGTACAAAAGGCGTATAATAAATTTATATAATTGTACATCATAAACAGTTAAGAAAACATGAAATAAAACTGGTACCTATAGCAAAAGGTAAAAAAACGACTTATCATTAAACATCTGCTCACATTAATACTTATAAGTACAAACAAGGACTAAGAAATATTCTTAAACATATGCAAAAAAAAAAACAACTTAGAAAATTGAAAATACGAAGTTATAGAAAGACATACTTCGAAATTGTTCATAATTAAGTAGTTTAAATTAATAAGCAATTCTTTGATTTTTTTTAAGTAATCACAACCTTTTTTTTAATACCAACCCGAATTGGTACCTAATTTTAAATTATTTTTAAAAAGGAAGTGTTTTAACTTAGTACGAGATCACATCAGTTGTCATAAACTAGCTGCTAATCAAGTAGGTAATAATTATCTAGTTATTTTTAAGTTTGAACCGTAACATTAGATCCCGTCATTTTCATGGACTATCTTATCGTAATCAGTCTTGCAATTGTTATTTTGAAAATACAAAAGACAAATAATAAATTTTTGAAATTGTGCATAACAAACAGTAAAGACATTACATGAAATAAAACTGGTACCTAAAGCAAAAGGTAATAAAAAACAACTTTACATTAAACACATCATATTTCACATTCACATCAATACTTTTAACTACCAAAAAGGACAAAGAAAATATTCTTAAACAATTGCAAAAAAAAAAAATACAACTTAGGAAATAGAAAATACCAAATTCTCAAAAGATATACATCTGGGTTCATATATCTGGGTTTGGGAAATGAGGCGTTGATATACTTAAAATGGTCTGATGCGTTACCTATTAAGTTTATTATTCATAAAGTTATTCATTAAACTTAGTAGGTAACACATCAGACCATTTTAGGTAAGTATATTAACACTTCATTTCCTAAACCCAGAATATGAAAACATAACGTAACTCTGTGCTTAAAAATGGTTACAAGGGTTTTTGTTCCTTCGCTCTCCTATGCTACACTACAGAATTAAGAAAACTATTTAACATAATTAACTTAAAAATATATGTTATCGCTCTCTTTAACCAAGCTATAAATTTTATCATTCATTCTTTGCCAATTTATTTTCTTCACTATAGATATATTTGTAATTTCATCATAATCTAAGTTTTTTGTTTCTCTGAAACAAAGTTGGGGTACTTTCATAGTTTTTAAATAAGCGATACAATATAATCTATTTTCGTCTTTTTTTTATTCCTTTTATAAATCCAATATAGTATTTCCATGTCTTTCTAACGTAATATCTGACTAACACGGAATCATTTATGCAGTAATTTTCTTGTAGTGTTTCAATTTCTGTGGTATTTGTTAAATTTTTGTTAATATTACCTACTACACTAGAGTCATCATCAGTCTTATTAGTTTCTTTTGAGCCTTGGTTATTTTCTTTTGCTTTACTCTTTTTACCCACACTTTTATTTTTAGTTTTGGTATGAGGATTTCCATTTTCGCATTCTTTAACTTCATTTGAAATTTCTTTATTCTCATATTTTTCCAAAGAGTTTAAATTCTCCATCTCAAAATTTAAATCCTCTGGCCAATTTTCTTCTCTGAGTGTTTCATCGTTATAATATTGATCAATGTCTATGTCGTCACGGTAGAGGCTTATCAAATCAGAAATATCAGACGAAGATTCATTCGAATCTATTTCCTTTTTATGTTTTTTCTTACCCTGTTTTTTTCTGTTTACTCCCTTTTTTTATACCTGAAGGTCCCGCATCTGCGAAATTTATATCTTTTATTGACTTCCTTTTTTTCGGCTTAGCTTTCTTTGACGCTGTTTCGTTACTTTGCTTTTCCAAGTCTTCTAATTGTTTACAAGTTATTATTTCAGCTCCTTTAGCAACACGTGTTTTCTTTGTTTGATAATTAATGTCCTTCTTATCCTGTTTTATTTTGTTGAGCAGCAATTCTTCAAAATTGACCTTTACATTGAATAAAATTTTAATTTTTGGCTCAGGCTGTACATTTTACTTACATTTTAGACAATCTGGTAAACTGGAAATATTATTTGCCAAAAAAGACTGCGTCTGATTATCTTTTCTTGAAAGGTCTGATAAGAAGGTGACATTTGGAGTATTCGTGTGTGTAACTGCAAAATTTTATTAAAAACGTCAATACATAAATTTTGCAGGGGTTTCGGATTTTTGAGAGCATTTGTTTTTCATTTTTTAGCATTTCATTAGCTTTTCTTTAAATCGTTTGTAGGCAGCTGGTTCAAATATATCCTGTGGTAATACATCAGGGTTGAACGGATAGATTCCAGTTTTTTTTGAAGCCGCTGTTTATTATCTCGGCATTTGTTTCTTGCCACGTGTCCCGCAAACGCTTGAGAAAAACATTTTTAGGCATTTTAAGTCCGACATTATGGCGCTGCCATATAACTGATTTAGCATCCCACTTACACTTAAATGATCTAAAGACCGCCACATTCAATGGTTGTAATAAGTGGGGGGTGTGAGGTGGTAATTTTATGATTGTGATTCCATGTCGGATAGCCAGTTGTACGACATCTACAGTCACATGAGATGAATGGCCATAGTAAATAATCAATACGGGGCGTTCTTTGCCGAGAGCCGGAAACAATGCTTTTTTCAAGTAATTCACAAATATCGTACCCTCCATCCAACCTTTGCTGCTTGCTGCGTAGGTCAACTCAAATTCATAATCTTTTTTATCAGCCGTCCACTGTTTACATACATATTGCCCCTTAAATACTATTAAGGCTGCTATTTTTTGGCCAGCGGCATTTGCGGCCGCTAAAACAGTAATATTTTATTTGCCACTGCCAAATGTTGCTCTTGAACAAGGGTTGTAACCGCACCTACTACTTTCGTCTTTGAAGGATCTAGACACAGAGAGGTCTCGTCCAAGTTCCAAGTTAAATCGGGACGGTCAAACAAATTGAGACCGGCTATTGTATTTCCTAGTAGCTGAAAATACTCATGAATAATAAAAAAGTAAAGTAAAGTAAAGTTACAGCCTATATACGTCCCACTGCTGGGTACAGGCCTCCCCTCATTTCTGAGGGGGGTTTATATAATAATATAATAATAAATATATATTAAGACCCATTTATTATTATATATATATATATATATAATAATAAATGGGTCTGTCATTTTTTTTCGAGTATGTTCAAGAGGTTGAGGTTTTTTAATTGACAATCTGGGCCAGGTCTGTTGTTACGCAACGGAGTTTTAAGGTTATTTTTCAAATGATCTAATTTTTCAAAACAAAATTATTTCCGGTTTAATAACCGTTTCTATCTACAAAAAGAAGGGTTAGCTATGGGGTCCCCTCTAAGTCCACTTATGGCGGACATTTTCATGGATGATTTCGAAAAACAACATATAGTTGTTAACCAAAATATCTTATACTATTATTGATATGTAGACGACATAATTATCTGCTGGACAGGCACAAGGAGACAACTGGATGTTTTCCTTAATAAAATAAATAGAGTCCACGAAAAAATTAAATTTAAGCTTGAATTGGAACAAGATGACTCTCTTAATTTCCTTGATTTAACAATAACAAGAAAAGAGTCGTTACATGTTTTTCAAATTTATCGAAAGCCAACTCATACCGACACGGTCATCCCCGCATCATCGTGTCATCCATGGCAACATAAATTAGCCGCTTTTTATTGTTACATTAACCGTCTGTCCACTGTTCCATTAAATAAAGAAAATTATTTAAAAGATCTTAATATAATTTATCAAATTGCGGTCTCTAACGGTTTTTCAAAAAGTCTCGTTGATAATCTTATTAAAAAGAAACAAAAGCAGGTTGTTCGCAATTCTTTGTACGCGGTTCGATCTCAAAGTGTCCGGCGGTATGTGGGTAGTTTGACCTACTTAGGCCCCATATCGGAAAAAATAGCTAATAGTCTTAAGAAAAACGGCGTTAACGTGGCATTCAAAACAAACAATTCGCTTAGGAATATTTGTAATAATAAAGATAAGTTAAATATTAGTCAAAAATCGGGTGTTTATAAACTTGTTAGTGACGAATGCCACGCCGTTTACGTGGGTCAGACTGGTCGCAATTTCGGGACGCGCTATAAAGAACATAGGGCCGCGTACAAAAATTGCAATCCTGACAAATCCCATTTTGCTAAACATCTCTTGGACACTGGACACAACCTAGCTAGCGATCATTCCTTTGAAGTCTTACATACCTGTAATAAGGGGCTGCGACTGTGTGTGCTGGAGCAGTTGGAGATTTTAAAAAGTAATAATGGTAATTATACACTGCTGAATGAACAAACAAATGTTTCTAATTCACCTTTGTTAAACATCTTTAAGGCCAATCTTTAATAATAATTTTAAGATTAATAATAATAAATAATTATAATAATATCAATAAAACAATAATAATAATAATAGTATTTAAAATATTAATCATAACAATAATAATAATTAGTAGCAGATTTGTTATCGCACGGCGCGGCCACTCAAAACGTATTTTTAATCATAACAATAATAATAACTGTTGGCAGGTTTGTTATCGCACGACACGGTCACTCGCTACTTTGGTAGGGAGCGATTGTGTCAGCGTGTATAAATAGCAACTGTTTCGACTCGCCGCTCACTTAGCGGTCAGCCACCGTAGAGTCTATATTAACTGAGGATGCCTCGTGTAGAGGCGAAACACGTGTCGTATTATCGTCGATGGTGTGTCTTGCCTGGAATAGTGGTGTTGAGAGTAGTGGTGCTTGGTCTAGTGGTGACGGAGTTAGTGTATGCAATTGAGGGAGGGCGGGAGGTGCGCTTCAATCCAGGTAAGACACATCATTTTATATGTTTAGCGGAAAGTTGCAAAGAAATTTAGATTACCCAATTATAAATATTAAATACTGGTTGCGCGGAAAACCATTCGTATTTATTTTTTAGACGGTTGGGCTTGCCAAATCGTTTATCCCTTTCCAAACGATATCATTCATACCCTCCTATCGACACATCGGGGTGGTGGGGTGGGAGGGGAAAGAAGATGATTCTAGAATATCACGTAATCATCGCAACCGAAGGAATAAAAGGCACGCGCGACCGACGCGCGCTCTCTTCCTGCCGCGCTCGTCGTTGGAACCGCACCGCTAGTAGAACCGCTTTAGCCTGGAAGCGATCGAGCTCCAGGAAACCCGCCTCACCTCGTGTGAGATATAGTCGCGCACCGCCTCTCTCCAGAGAGTCTACCCAGAAGAAGTTCCAGAAGTCGCAGCAATATAGTGCCCAAGCAGCATAGAAGAAACACCCCGGTGAGTGAACATTCCAAATATTTCCTGCTTGATATAATTGTGTTTAATAGTTAATCCGCTCCAATTTTATTTTCTCCTAATCAAGCAGGATTCCTTTCATAGATTTGGCAAATAATAGTTGGTTTTTTAGGGAAGAGCGAGTGCATTGTACCGCGTGCTATAGTCGCCATTATATAAGCGTAGAAGCATTTCGCAGATACAGTCCACTTTGATTAATATCTCGCGTAATAGGTTTAAGGTTCGACCGGGGAATTAGACTTTCGGTAACCTTAGGCTCGTCGCTCCACCAAATACTATTAATTCAGAATAGTTTTACTTACTATTTGAACATTCCTGGAATGGTAATGTTTTCTATTAAAAAATCTTTACTCATGTTCTGTGGGTTTGATCATAGCTAGATGAGTGCTATCAATACACCCCAAGCAACCAGGAAAACCATATTTATTTGAAATTCTAAAACAAATTAAATGAAGAATGCAATTATTTTCGCTTCAGCATTCAATTCACTTTCGTAATGCTTAGTAATTCTTACCCATTTATAAAATAGCCTGTCTTTCTTGTCGTGTTCCAGGGAAATGTATGTATTTTTTAGCGTTATTATATTTGTTTAAAGCCATTGTCACTTCTTTAACAGCATTTGATACACTAGCTTGACAAAGCCCATGCAAATAGCTCATGCCCACAGGCTTTTGATAAGAACCTGTAGCGTAGAATGAGGGTGCTGTAAGTACCTGTAAATCAATGAGAATATTATCAAATCTAATAATAACCATTATAACATTCAAATTTTTTGTTTATAGTCAGTGTGCCAACATAATATTCTTTTCGTACCTTGCATTCCACGTTAACTTTTGTTTTTCTTCTTGACGCGACCATGTGACCATGACTTTAACTCGGTGCACAAATCCTGAAAGAGCTCTTTGGAAAGTCTGTAGTGGGCTTTAAACTCAGTCAGAGAGTTCCAAAGCTTTAGCTTGATCTCTGAGACTTCGTCTCAATCGTGCTGTGGTACGGCTTTGATATCTTCTGTCCTCAACTTCTAGTGCTTCAATCAAAAGAATTGCACGAGCCATATCGAAATCAAGGAAATAACAATCTATACAAACACTAGACAAACACTTCTATAATCCAAGCAAGCACTATTTTAATGATTTTAATACTAAGATGCTGTGATGTCAACAAACTTAGTAAAAATAAACACACTGTTAATAATACGCGTTATTATATTATTTGAATAATAAGACAAATGCGACGAGCAATCGATAAAAACTTCACCTAACTCTATAATGTTATCGCAAACAGTGTGACCATCTCAAAAATGGCAAATCTGTCACAAACTTGAAAAAAATCTGCCAAAATTTCCCAAACCGACTCCAGAAAATGCCAAAAATATGCCATCATATTATTGCATGGAGATGGAGACGGGTAGGAATAAATAAAATACAATGTATTCAAAGGAGCTTCTTTATTCTATAATACTTCACATTTTTATTTCATTTAAGTACTTTACAACACTATTATTCTTACTATACTATACGATACTACTACTACTATTTGTCAACATTTGCTTCATACTCTTCATTTTGTTCATTTTCGTTATATACTGATTTCAACATCTTTTTAATCATTTCTTTTGTTGGTTTAAAGGAGATACAGTCTCCGTGTTCTTTTACACCTTCTTTTGCTGTGATTAAAGCGGATACCTGTTTGTTTAGAAACCTGTTCCTTATTATTTTTTTATTCAAGTTTACTTGCGGGAATATTCTCGCGCAAGAGGCACTTGACATTGGAAAACATAAGAGACCATTGTAAAGTTTGCAATATTTGGATATTTCGGAGCTCCGTTTGCATCACGCATTTTCCCAATAGCTCCCCAGAATTTGTCCACACTTATAATTGTACTGGTGCCACTCCCACCAGATTCCAACAAATCGCTTACATTTTTGTCGAATTTCATTTGACGAAATTCGTCGTCAACTTTTTGAAGACCATTTTCATCTACTATATTGGGAAATTTACTTGCAATGTTTACTGTTGATACAAAATCTTTGTAAACAACATTTTGTGGGTCTAGAAATTGTAAGTAGAAACATTGCTCAGTGGCAGATTTTTTAACTGATTACAGAGTTCAATTAAAAATGTTTGCATTATTTGAAGGAAAGATTGAATTCCAGGTTTTGAACTTACATCTGCAGATAGACGATCAATTTCTTTACTAACGTTCATACCTAAGTACAATTCCTTTAGAGGTAAAAAGTTCACATTAGATTTTGGATCTATACAAAGCGGATCTGTGGTTTTTAAATAATTTCCTTTCATATAACAACTTAAAAGGCCCGCATACACATCAGAAATGTCTTTGAATGCTATGTGGACTGTTGTATAATCTCCTTAAAACATTGTATTCAGTTTGTTAACTATTTGCAGTATATAATCCAAAGAATAAAAATAAAGTTTATATACCTTGTCATTCAAACTATTACATAAGAATTCAGCTGAAATATTTTTGTCATCCAGAAACTGGGACTGAAAAATAGCCAGCGAATTTCGTAACGTTTTAATATTTTATGCTTTTCAGTGCCAATAAAATCTTGGAATTCAGCAAATTCTCTTTGCTTTTTACTACTATGTGCAAAATATCCATAAACCTCTTGCACTATTTGGTTAATAGCCCTTGGTATAGAGTTTTTATTGGGGTGAGATACACACAAAGCAGTAGAATGACATACACACTTAATGAATATGCAATGGGGATTGACATGTCTTATTTTGGCAATAACGCCACCTTGTTCGCCAAACATAACGCTAGTAGTGTCAGCCCCGAAACCAATTACATCTTTAACATTATGGTGAGCATTAGTTAAAGCATCGGAAAGTGCATCGAACAATGCTTGGACTGATGCTCCATTCAAATCCACCAAAGTTAAAAATTTTGTTTTTACCTGAAGATCTTTTCGGAATAATATTTGGTATAAATAGCATGGCAGGATTGTACTTGAAGCGGTCATTAAGCGATAACAAAAGAAGTGGTATTTACAACCGATACCTGGGAAGACCTTGCCCTGACGTGGTATTTTTGTGGCAGCAAACAAGTTTTGATGCTTTTGTTAAATACACGATGACATTGTTGTCAAAAATTCAGTCGTCTTGTAACTTCGTTATTACATTTTATTTTATTATTATTATATTATATATTATTTTATTATAGTATATTGAACCCAATTGAGTTAATGTGGAGTCAAATAAAAAAAACTGTCCGTAAGTCAAACGTTACGCCTACAATAGGGGAAAATGTAATCCAAAGTGTACGAAACGTAATAAATTCTACAAATCCCATTTTTTGGAAGAATGTTTGTGACCATGTCATAAGAGTGGAAAACGAATTTTCGAGGGATCGGATACAACCATTTATAATAAATACGTGTGAGGACACAGATACCGATGAATGTTCTTCAGAGTGATTGATTAAACAAAATATTAACAAGTTGTTATAAGTATTTAAAATAGTTAAGTTAAAAGTAATAAAGGTTTATTATCTACAATTTAATTTGTTTTAATGTTCAAGTACCAAAATTCGTCATTCCAGCTATACTGGTTCAGTATTATCAACAGATGCTTAACTTCAAGTGTTAAAGCAATAAAATAATCACACAACAATAGATTAACATTACAGCTGTAATTGCTAAGTCTCAAGTGGAATCCTGCCATCCTATTTGAAATGAACTATAACAACAGCAAGCGTTGATGTGGTTGTAACATCTGTGGTCTCATCTATGACCAAGGAAAATATTGGTGTACGATTTTTTACGTTTTGACACGATTTCAAATCGGCAAGCATCTCTGCTTCTAGATCTGGCTTTAAAACGTTATACGTTACCGCTGCTGCTTTAGTTCTCTTGCAGAAAAATGACTTGGCAATTTCAGAATCGTGAAAGCATTTTGAGGTAATTTCGCTGAAATCATCCATTAATCGAAACGGTAAATTGTTCCACTAGCATAGCACAAAAATTAAGTTCTGCTTTTTTGACTTCCTCATCTAAGGTAGAGCTCTTAAAAAACTGTTGCACCTGACATAATATAAAAAAATGTATCTAAAGGACAATGGTGAACTCCCAAACAAATTTTATGTGACTTTTTTTTCTTCTTTCTACAAATGCAAAACATTTATAAATATAGAATTTAAAATCATTAAAAAAATTTCTTCGGTTATACTACTGCAGGAATTCAGGAATTAAAGTTATTCCAGTTTAAACAAAATACACATCAGACTAGGCTGTATGGTATAAAACGCTTTATTAGCGAATCGTTATAGCAACAACTAGTCAATATAATTTTCATATATGTTTACAACACTACTAATGAACTGAAAAATACCAGATAATTAACTTCATTAACATTTAACTATTACAAATTATTTTTTTGAAAATTGTTCTTATGAAAATTTTATTACTTTCTGATGCATCTAAATGTAATGAATCTTTTTTCTTTTTCATTCTAATATATGTATCCTTAAAGAACGCACTTAAATATATATATATATATATATATATATATATATATATATATATATATATATATAAGAGTTTTCTGAATAAAATATACGTCAAACTCGGCTGTATGGTATAAGACCTTTGCCTGTCTTGACTGACGAATCGTGACAACTAAAACAACTAGTCAATTAAGATTTGAATTGTGTATGATGATTTTTTTCCAGAATTCGATAGGCCATAAGCTTCATTAGATAATACATAGTAAATTATTTTATTGATATCTGTAATTGTGACATAAGTAGATGCTTGATAATTCCATCAACAATTTGCCACAAAAACTAGTTAATTTAGTTTTAAATTTGGTAAGATGATCTTTTCCAGACATCGATAGGCCATAAGCTTGATTAGATAACTTAAAATAAATTATTTTATTGATATCTGTAATGGTGATAAAGTAGACGCTTAATAATTCTATCACATATTATTTCGCCATTATAAAAACATGTTTACATTTATTGTAAAATACTTACCGATGATTGGCCGCTATACCCAATCATATGCTTCTTATGTTTTTGCGATGACACATGTTCTATTAGTGAAGACAATCTTGTAACTAATTTACAATTGCAAGCTTTACAAAATGCAATATCAAGATCCTCCTCAGCTCTTGAAAGCCAGGACGAAAGCAAAGGATCTTGCTCCCACTCAGGTCGGTAAGAACGCTCGTATTTTCTCTTCATCATAAAGACACAAGTGCACACATTAAATGCCAAACGAGAATAAGTTGGCAGATCAGATTATCAGATAGACAAGACACCAAACATTGATTTGAAACTCGATCAGTTATTTTAATAAGAAAATAAACCTTATTTCTGATTCGTTACCGTTTATAATCATATGACGTACCATAAAACTAGCATAAACGGGAAAACCCCATACTCTCTGGACAAATGTTGCCACCTAGGTAAATAATTTCCTACCAAATAAATGCATATTAGAAATAAATTAAATAATAAAATAAGACTTCGAAAATTATAAGTATTTCAAATACAAATATACAAAAATGTATTCTAGAAATAATAAAGATTTTCTTCAAATCTGCAAAAATCTGCCACTTTTTTGAATCGTCAGCTTAGTCTGCCAGAATTCAAATTCAGGTGCCAAATCTGCCGAAATGGCAGAAATCTGCCACAAATGGTCACACTGATCGCAAAATGACTGTTGTAAATGCTCGCTGGTTGCTATCGTCATGCTCATAAAAGGCGTACGTAATACCAAAACTGGCGCGAACTTCACTTGTTAGAGACTGTTGAATGCATATTTAGTTTACCGATTGTTCGACAGAGGCAGTGCTGTCGCTAGTTAGCCGGGGCTTGGTTATTGCTGATACATAATAAGAATTTGCAATTTATCAGCAATTATTGTGCTAATTTCGCTATCGCTAGCCTTCTACAAGATACGTAATACGCCGGCCGATCCCTCTTGACCGTTACTTTTGATGAAAAATATCGATTGCATAAAACTATAGTAAGTGTGTTTTAAAAACAAATCATTTACATAACTACTTAAAAATTCGTTCAAAATAATGTTTGTAGTTAGAACGAGTAATATTATGTCTAAAAATTTACGGAAATTATAATTTCACAGTCTATTCTTGGTATTAAAACTATGACATTATTTAGCTGAAATGGAACGTACGATGTTAGGCGTCTTACGTTTGACATATTTTGATTTTGACAGGTCGTTTTGATTGCGAGTTGCGATGAAGTTATTTCCGTGTAGCAAACTTAAGAAAATATTATCTCTTGTTCTAATATTAATTACAGTAAAATGGATTCAGAAATCTTTCTTTATGAGTTCGACTATTATTTGTAACGCCTTATTTGTAACATTGATGTTAATTATTGGGTGCGTTTGGCAGAAAAAGGCGCTAGTAAGCGCTTACAAGCAGACCAGGACACGATTGCTACTTCAGTAGCGCTGACACAATCCGCCATTTTGCTTATTTAATTAGTGTAAGTAACTAAGTGTTAAAATAAATACTAAAAATAATGCCAGTGTACTTTGGGATTTTTTTACAAAAGATACTACAACCACGAAGGCCAATATTCTATAAAAACATAAATATGTATTCATTTGATTTATTACATAAAAATGTAGGCTTGAGATGTCTAAAAATAAGCATTTTAATAATTATTTGCTATAAAATCAAACTTACATTCAATATTTTATGCTGAACTTGTGGGTGAATTTATCATAATCATAATTATTAAATAAATCGTTTGCCGTTAAATCTTTTCAAGTGATATTTTTATCAAACCGTGCGAAATGATTAAACAAATAAATAAATTTAACCATTAACACCATGTCTAACTCTATACGAAACGGTAACAAACAATTTTCTCGTGAAATGGACATCGTTTCCTTCGCAACGTTTTACAATTAAACACGTCGTGAAACACCCTATTGAAGCCGCTATTAAAATAGAGTGTTTCAAAACCCTCTATTAAAATAGAGTGTTTCAAAAGCCGCTATTGATATTCGATAGATAGTTTCGTTTCGTTACTCAAAAAAGCCGCTACTACCCACCGCTACAGCATAGATTACTGACTATGTACTAGAGGAGCAACTCAAATTTTATTTACGTTAAGTTCCGTGTCCATCCGTCAGATGGCGTAAAATTAAGAGTGCTTTGGGCCCGCCCTTTATTTTCACTTTACAATATTATATTTTTAGAACCATTAATTACATTGCACAAGTGCTGCAATGTAATTAATGGTTCTTTATATTTCTTGTGCTAATTGCTAGTTCTTATTAATAAAATAAAAACCGGATATATTTAAAATGTTTATTGTTTAAAAATTCTTTGCCTAAATTATTAACATTAGATGTGTTAAATTTAACAATATTTGCACAATATCAATTGATATCTTTAAACACATTCTTTTTAACTGGTTAGTTAAGTTAGGAAATATAATATGTTTCAGAGAATACATTACAATAGAATTATTATTATTAAATACAGATTATTACATAATACTTATTGAAAGTCATGTTTTATTTACTACAGATACCTCTGTCCTGGGAAGAACCAACAAGAAACCCAGCGGGAAGTTTTTGAAAACATATTTCACTTTACAATAATTTTGTTTATACATTTTTAAATAAATTTTAATAGTACAAGCATGGTGGTGATCACTTCAATCCCAGGGGTTATTATTGATGTATTTTTTGATATTATAATAACACTTTTTGTACATTTCTCCTTAAATAAAACATTTCAACTTATTTATTGACAAATTTTATACATTTTCTGAAATTTTGTTTTAAAAGCGTATATGTTGCTCCATAAAAGCACTACTGACTCAGGGGTGTCTAGTAACTGGTTTTACAAGCTTATGTTTGTTCCTAGTTTTTAAAATATAAACATCTTTATTCTTTTGAAAGCTATTAATTTTTTATGTACATACATTATTGTATATATATATATATATTCTTTTTTATTATATATATATTTATATATATATATATATAATTAAGTAAGAAATTAATTAATAACCGTAATTGAACGTACGGCTCCCTTTTATAAAACAAATACGGCTTCAATGTCAGTGGCATGACTAGCAGTAAACCAAGAAAAACTGTGGTATCCACAAGACTCAACTACTTCCCATTTAAGAGCACATTGATAATGGAATCCTCTCCAAAGGTTTGCTTCTTTTCCATAATTTCAAGAATTAGTATCAATTAATTGTTAATAGTGGTACATCTTTAACTTAATATAAAAAGATACATTTTGTAGCAGCATTATTAATCTTTAAAATATTGTTACGAGCTTGAGGTTCGTGACAATAAAAATTGCCGATAGAATTACCTAAATTAACACTTTAATTCACTTTACACTAATTAAAGTTAAAAACACTAATAATTAATCACACTGATTCACTTTGTTCCGCTCCGAAGCTTCGCTTGTCTCACCAACTTCAATACTTCCCCGATCATATCTTGCAGCGCCTATAAATATAAATTAGCACCGAAATATCCAGAATATTCAAGTAAACACGAGTTCGAGTTTCAACTTCTAGAAGTTTAGTTCTTCGGTTCGAGACTAGATGGCGCAGTCGGTTGAAAGATTAGTGATGTCATTTTCTGGAAAGCTCCCCTCGCTCTCGTCTCTGATACTAGATGGCGCTAGTGCCGTTGACTTAGCCGCGTAACAATATGTACTTGATAAGGTTATCATATTTTGGTAACATAATTTTTTTTTAAATGTGTGTAATAACTATACTTTTAAAAATAAAAACAATTTACAAAAGTGAATTTCTTATGCCCACTATACCCTTGTAAATGTGTAAATCAATATATTTTTTTTACAAAATCAGCATTTTATATATGTATTATAACATACTCATACATAATACAACCTCACGAACCATTTGCGAAATTATAATAAATCTAATAAATTGTGGAAGGTACCATATAATTACATAAAGCAACAAAAATAATACTAAGAAATAATATTTCAATAAAACTGATGTCGCACACCCACATATTCCTGAATGTGCAGTTAGTACAGCATAATATGAATATCGTGGAACATGGTACAATTTCGAAGACAAATTGTTTGGCAAAGACGAACATTAAAAATGTCCTTATATAAATACTAATTAAACCAGATATAAACTCAATTATATTTAAGCAAATGAAAGAACAACGCTTGAGCATGGCAGAGTGCTTGTGTTTCTAAATGCTTGATGAGTGTGTTCTCCTCACTACATTACAATGCAAATGTCATAGGTTTTGAGGACTGAGGATGTTAAGAGTGAAAATATGACCATGACCATGAACATGTTTTGGTTTGATGATAAAGGAGATAAAGTTCATATTAAGCTATCAACTAGTTATAGAATTTGCAAAAATGCTACGATGGCAGTAATTAAAAAATATATATAATAAAAGAATTTAAAAAAAAACATGATTAAATAGTGTCTATGATCAATTTACAATTAACACCAAAGTAAGCAATAATTAAGTTAATAGGACAAAAACAGCAAGAATGCTTTTGAAATTTAAAATAAAAAATAACTCTCTTTATTTGATACTTATACTTATCGAAATGGGAAATTTTATTTCAAAAGAATTAAGATTTATATGCATGACACTTTTTGTACATTTTTCCTTTAATAAAACATTTCAACTTATTGACAAATTTTGTACGTTTTCTGAAATTTTGTTTTAAAAGCGTATATGTTGCCCCATAAAAACTACTGTCTCAGTGGAGTCTAGTAACTGGTTTTACAAGCTTATGTTTGTTCCTAGTGTTTAAAGTATAAACATCTTTATTCTTATGAAAGCTATTTGTGTTTTTATGCACATACATTATATTTTCGTAAATATATTGCTATGCCAAAGTTAATAAAACATCCAACACACCCCTAAAATAAAGCAACAATATAATGATAATAACAACAAATTATTTAAATTCTGTGGTGTCGTACCAATCGAAGAAAAATTAAAACTTACTTTACTTGTAGAACAGTTCTTTAATACAAAATTACAAGTCATACCGACGTCCAAACACCAGCTTAGAAGTATATATAACCCTAAATTAAAAATAAAACACATAATATGTATGATGATCATCAAAATAAGATTATTATTCCTAAATTAATAAACTAACTAAAACCTTAGGGGAAAATATCAATCCCAGAAATATTAAATACAAATTAAAAACATACTTTTTGAATCAACTAACATAATATAACTAAAAACTAACATACTTAATATTTGTAATATAATTACCATATATTACAAGAATATGAAATAATATTTCCTCCAAACATCCTGTACCTCTACCTTGCCACTACAACTCATCCTAATGTTATTTTTATAGTAACGAGCGAACCTTCTAACTCTAAATAATATTAAAATGTTTGCGCTCGAAAGACGGCGAACTGAAGTGTGCAGAAAAATCTTATATAGGTTTATGTTGCACCGTAATTATGAACTTTGTTTAGTATCTATTTTAGTTGTTGTAAAATAAAAAATAAAAAAAATAATACATTTATTTCTTTAAATTTTTCACTACGCGACTCTTTACAATTTAAGATATAAATTGAACGTACGGCTCTCTTTTAAAAAACAAATATGGCTTCAATATCAGTCGCATGACTAGTAGTAATACCAAGAAAAACTGAGTTTTCCCAATCCATTTAAGAAAACATTGATTATTGAATTCTCTCCAAAGGTTTGCTCCTTTTCCATAATTTCAAGAATTAATATTAATTAATTGTTAATAGTAGTACATCTTTAACTTAATATAAAAAGATACATTTTGTAGCAGCATTATTAATCTTTAAAATATGTACTTGATAACGTTATCATATTATTTTTTAACATAACTTTTTTTTTAAACGTGTGTAATAAATATACTTTTAAAAATACAAATAATTTTACAAAAGTGACTTTCTTATGCCCACTATACCATTATACATGTGTAAATCAATATTTTTTTTTTCACAAAATCAGCATTTTATATATGTATTATAACATACTCATACATAATAGAACCTCACAAACCATTTGCGAAATTATATTCAATCTAATAAATTGTGGAAGGTACGATATAATCACATAAAGCAACAAAAATAATACTAAGAAATAATATTTCAATAAAACTGATATCGTTGACTATGCACACCCACATATTCCTGAATGTGCAGTTAGTACAGTATAACATGAATATCGTGGAACATGGTACAATTTCGAAGACAAATTGTTTGGCCACTTCGATAAAAAGAAAAAAAGCCTTAGAAGATATATATTCTTAAGTAAATTGTTCACTTTTTACTCAAAACGGACATTAAAAATGTCCTTAAATAAATACTAATTAAGCCAGGCATAAACTCATTTATATGATGATGAGATGCTTGTGTTCTCCTCACTACATTACAATGCAAATGTCATAGGTTTTGAGGACTGAGGATGTTAAGAGTGAAAATATGACTATGAACATGTTTTGGTTTGATTATAAAGGAGATAAAGTTCATATTAAGCTATCAACTAGTTATAGAATTTTCAAAAATGCTAAGATAGCAGTAATTAATATATATATATATATATATAAATAAAAGATTTATAACAAACATGATTAAATGGTGTCTATGATCAATTTACAATTAACACCAAAGTAAGCAATAATTAAGTTAATAGGACACAGGCAGCAAGAATGCTTTTGAAATTTAAAATAAAAAATAATTATCTTTATTTGATACTTACACTTATCGAAAGGGGAAATTTTATTTCAAAAGAATTAATATTTATACGCATGACGTAGTAAACTGCTAAATAGGATCATTTATAATTGCTCTTAGATAGTGATGTGGGAGAAAATGAACTACTGGATGATGCATAAGTAAGCTGACATAAACCTAAGGGTAACCTGATAAAATACCTAAAATTAGGAGTAAAGCACGAATTTTAACCAACGTGTATTAGGTTGTCTTTGACTTTGTGCTAATAAGTCTTTACATATTATTATTTAATGTTCAATAAATATTTGTCTTTAACAACTTTGTTTTGATTTTATTTTCAAAACATTTTTAATTACCCTAAGAGAGCAAAGATACTGCAGATATGGCTGACTAACAGAAGTTAGTCAGTTTTGTTTGATTTTGTTTAATTCCTTTAATTAAAGATTTTATAAAAAGTGTCCAAAACTTAACTCGGAACGTATATGCTATGAAACAAAGTTTTACCTATTACAATGAGATTTCAGGAAGTTAAAAAAGAGATAGAAGTGTGACCCTCTTTACCGGAAACGAGGCATTCCATCTTGGTCCTCACGGGTGACAACGCATCTGCATTTTGGTTTTTAATGGAGGATAGATGTGGATGTCTATGGCCCGCAGCAACTACTTACCATCGGGTGGACTGTGTGCTCGTTTGTCACCCTATCCTATAAAAAAAGATAGAAGTGTATGTAATCATTTTAAACAGTTTCCATCAGTAAAAATTGGACAATATCTTACGTTAATACGAAAAAAGTTTTGTTTCAATATCCATATGATAACAACATATTATGTTAGTTAATGCGTTAATTTAACTAAGACACTGCTGAATACTTTTTCCTTAGTGAAAAACCACGAAACAGAAAACATGAATCCTACTTGCCAACAATTCAAATAGTATTCAATACACTCTTGTTCAACAATTTAAATTTAAATTATTCCTTGGTGGCAAATTGTTAGCAAGATGCTAATAGTATATTATAAAATCTGGATTATTTACTGGTAAAAATGACCTCAAATCCAAACGAAGAGGTGGTAAATAGAAGGTATTTTACCGCTCACATTTTGGCAGTTAGCAAATTCGCAGAGATTGAAAACTAAAATATTTTTATTTAACAAGTTATAAAAAGATGAAAATTAATGCAGGTATGTAAATAATGTAATAATTGTAATAATGACATTTGTAAGACATCCCCACACCAAGCAAATACATCAAATTTGTAATGTTTCAAGAAAAACACTTTTGCGACTTTCAGAAAACTTTTCGTGTGTTGGAGATTATAACAAAGATAATTAAAAACATTTGACCAATGATTTCCCAGAAATGGGATATTTGAAATCATTAAATTGTTAATAAATAGCAAATTTCAATTTTTAACATGACATAAACATAAAAAGTAAGGACCCTTATCACTAATTTGTTGATCAAAATAATTGTAAATAGTTCAGACCCTCAAAGATGGACTAAGAGCTGGTGCAATAATTATAACTAAAATATTAAAAAGCAGACATTAAAATCAATAATGATAAAATAAAAATTCAGACATTAAAATATTTTGAAACTCATAGAAATAAAGCTAAATAATGTTGCATGGAATGATTTAAAAATATGTACCAATTTTTAAGTCATACCCTCGAGACAATTTATGTACCTTGATTAATTATTAGAAGGTATTCTAACGATTTGTACTTACGAAAGAAAATATTTTGTAAAATTGTGTTGTATATTTTGTAGTACGAGGGTGCGTTTTGAAGTTCGCGGAATGGGTAAGTAGGTTATAAATGGGGACGTCGCGGAATTACACGAAAATTAAGCAACTCATTATTAGTATAAAAACCGGGTTTCATTGTAAATAGATCATTAAACTTTGAGTTATCGTCAACCAAACAAGTCAATCGGGAAGAAATTGTGAAATATGGAGAAAATCGAGTTCCGTGCCGTTATAAAGTTATACCAAGCGCGGAAAATCAGTTCAGGCTATACTGGAAGAGATGTCATCCGTTTACGGAGACTCTTGTCCAAGTAAAACTATGGTTTACAATTGACATACCCTTTTTAAACAAGGCAGAAAGTCACTTGAAGACGACAGGAAAGCCGATGGAGATGACCAATTCGGAAATTATTCAAAAAGTCGAAAAATTAATATTAGAAGATGCTCATCTAAAGAAAAAACAGCTCGCAGAAATGGTTAGAGTATCAGATACATATACATTTTTGGACCTCTGTATGGAAGACAAAGATGGAGTGTTGGCTCAAATTGTTACTGGTGACGAAACTTGGGTTCACCATTATGAACCTGAGACCAAACAAGACCCCATGGCATTATCACAAAAAAGGCACACAACCACCACCCAAGAAATTTAAGGTGGCACAATTGACTTGCAAAATCATGGCGACAGTCTTTTGGAACTCAGAAGGAAACCTATTGATTAATTATAAAGATAAAGGTGTATGCATACCCGGATATTACTACGCTTCAATCCTAGAACAATTAAAGGAAGCCATAATGGAGAAAAGAAGGGGAACATTGACCAAAGGAATCCTTCTTCTGCCTGTTCACAAGTGCCATGTTGCGATGGCTGCCCTGCAGAAGACGGGCTTCGAAATTTTGCCACACCCACCTTATAGTCCTGACCTGGCCCCCAGTAATTATTATCTATTTCTAAACTTAAAAAAAGAACTTTATGGGAAAAAGTTTTTAAGTGATGAAGAAGTGAAGGAAGCAGTTTTGGTGTATTTTTTAGACAAAGACAAATCACTTTTTTATTTTGAGGGTTTGTGTTGTTGAAAAAATGTTTTAATAAACTGAAATCAAGACCAAATTATTCTTTTGAAATACCAAATAGAAATGGTTATAATTACTATTGTTTTTTCATAATAGTAAAATTAAGGTGTCATCAAGCAGCTTATGTGATTAGTTATCTAACTTATTTAAGCATCTTAATTAGTAAGTTTAGAAAGTTAAAAGTATATCATAATGTGATATAGAGATAAATAACATCTATTTCGATCTATATCTATGAGTCAGATAGTAAGTATTTTTGAGCTTTTATTTTTACTTTGTCATTTTCGTGAATTTTAACATGTTTACCCTGCAATATTTTCCTGACATTCATGCACCAGCTATGAATAGTTAAGCTGATTATATAATTAATCATAAAGGTTTTTAAGTTTTCTTTGTGCTTTTTACATGATAAAAATCCGAATTCCACACCAAGATCTATTAATAATTTAATTCTATCACATATACCACTGTAGGGGCCATTTTGTAAAGCATTTTTTATTATTTTAATTACTCTTACAACACACTCTAAAAAGTTTTGAGAGGGTCTCATAAGTGATCTTCGCGTGACATCTACAGACAAAATGTAATCATCTACTTGTGGCGGATTTGTATCACACAATTCATTGTTACATGTAATAGATGATTTGCAAACTTTAATTTTTAACTTTTTTATAACTTGCCCTGCCACATACCTTTTTGTCTCCGTGACAATTTTATTTGCAACTTCTTGCGAATCGTTACCAGCCAAGCTTTGAACTATAAAGTCTATGTTAATTTTATTTTCCTTTGGGGGCAGAGGTAATTCATTTCTTGCCAGCAGGCAATCTAAATTATTTAAAACTTTATTAAAGTCTTTCTCACAATTTGCCCCTAAGGAATGTGTTGAACTCAAATTATTAACAAGTAATGTTTTATAAATACTTTGAAATTGTAGACACGTAGGATTGTTGTTTCTAGCCCCGTGGCTTCTTACTGAGGAGAAAAAGTTTTCCAGGGGATCTTGGTTAAAACTACGCATCAATATACTCTTTACATTGTATTTGTCAAATAAATATTGCAACAAACCTATTATAGTGTCAATGTTATGTATCCAATTTTTTATTGATAGAACTTGTTCATAACTTACAGATGATGTAGCACTACCTCTTTTTTTATCTCCGTTTTGAATCTCATTGACCTTAAGACTGGTAGAACTTTATTCCATAGTGCAAAGTGATCTGAATTTGGTTTTACACAATTTTTATAAATCTTATATGTTTTCTTATAAGAACCTCCATTAAAAGAATCAAACAATTGATCAAACAGGAGAAGTAAATCTGCCGTATCTTCACATTCTTGTGGCAGCAACTTATTTTCTGTAAAGAAATAAAATGTTAAGAGCACTTTTCAAATAATAAGCAATAAAATGTTTGACGTAAGAGTTAATTCAAGTAAATAAGCGATAGATATCTTACAAAAAATAATTTCAACGTTGAATATTAATTAACAAATTATATATACGTACTTGCACAAAATCGTAAAGCTCCTGATACTCGTTGGCTAAAAACTTGAGCTGCATGTTTCACCTTCATTTTGGGAATTTTTTCAGGCATAACATGCATTTCTGTAAGCTTATTACACATTCTTAACTCATCTTCTCCTGCATCAATTTCCTACAGTAATTTTAAATGTTGCCATTTTGCTATTTTCACTTGGTCGTTCTGGACATACCTTAAGTCTTTCAATATTAAAATATTCCTCACACATTTTAATAAATGTGGAGGGTCGAATAACGGGAATATATGATGATTTTCTATTTAAAAAGCATTGTTCCTGTGTTCTCTACCCAGTCTCAAATATTCTGCATTTGTCTCTCGTAATAATTCATTTACTACCTTTGTGTTAATTATTGATTGGTCACACACAGTTGCAACAACAATTAACCCTGCCTGAAATATTTCTTTAATGATACTCTTTATTAGTTTTTTAAGAACTGTTGCATTTGTGGCACTTTTGCAAAAAGCAAAGCAAATAGGTTGCTTATATTGAATTTTTACGCCTTCACGCGTCTTTTTTATTATGCTGAGTTAATTGCATATTTAGGAATGTCTGAGCAGGCTTTGATAATGATTTCAGAATCTTCTGAAATAATTTTGTCTTTGACATTTTTTCTGCTGCTGTTATTTGACTTTTTTGGTCTTTTATTTTTTTCTTTAAAAACAAGATTTTATTTAATAATTTATTAATTTTTATATCCATACTTTATTTTTAATCAATGTACCTGAAAAAAGTATGACAAAAGGTAAGCATATAGAGATCAGATGAAATAATGACAGCATAGTTCAAATTGTATTGAAATCTCCTTTTAATGAAAGATTTTTAATAGCAAATTCTGCCTTATAATTATGTACAGTAGAAACTCGATTATCTGGCCCTCAGTTATAGTTGTTTTAGTTAGCTAGCAATTGTTACTCCGCTCTGACGTGCGTGTCTAGTCTAAATATTTAAAAATGTAATAATAATATGAGGTATACATATGAGATACCACATATTCGGAAAAGATTACACTGTACGTACATATTTCCTAAGTTTACTTTTAAACAATTTCATGTTATTGCAATTTTTTATGTCATCTGGTAGTTTATTGAACAGCTGTGCTCCCTCAAACAACAAAGTTTTTTTTGCCATAATTAGTTTCATAATTGAGGCTGCAGTATTTTAGTATGTATGTGTGTAATCTAAGAAAATATGTATGTTACACAAATAAGTGCATACATTGTATATTGAAAAATGTATCTCTTAATAAACATTGATTTTCGTTGATATTGTTGTTTTTAATAAACACATAATATTATATATGTACATATGTACTACAAATGCACAAAACCCGCTTTTCTTCATACATTCGATTATCCGGATTTTCGATTATCCGAATCCCTAATGGCAACAATTACTCCGGTTAATTGAGTTTCCGGGGTGCTAAGAATCTCCGGTGGAGGTTCGGTTGCCACCTACGACGACTCGACCTGGCAACATATAACGCACGCACCCTGAGGACTGACGAGAAGATACTGGAGCTGGAAGAAGAGGTAGACAAGTTGCGCTGGCATATTATTGGATTATCCGAGGTCCGAAGAGAGGGGGAGGACACGGCAATCCTCGAGTCCGGCAACTTGTTCTATCACCGGGAGGGCGACCATCTGTCCCAAGGGGGTGTCGGATTTATCGTCCACAAATCTCTCGTCAACAACGTTGTAAAGATTGGGAGTGTGTCGACGAGGGTCGCGTACCTGATACTCAGAATCACCAAACGGTATTCGCTGAAGGTCATTCAGGTTTACGCACCAACCTCGGCACATCCCGATGAGGAGGTGGAGGAAATGTATGAGGATATTTCCAGAGCCATACATTCCTCCAAAACCTACTACACGGTGTTGATGGGAGACTTCAACGCAAAACTGGGCACAAGAGAAAGCGGTGAGCTGAAGGTAGGGAAATTTGGAGTAGGGCAACGGAACCGAAGGGGCCAGCAGCTGGCCGACTTTATGGAGAAAGAGGGACTCTTTATGATGAACTCTTTCTTCCAGAAGCGGCCCCACAGGAAGTGGACCTGGTCGAGCCCCGACGGTTCGACAAAAAATGAGATTGACTTCATTATGACGACCAGACGCCAACTGTTCAGTGATGTCTCAGTGATCGCAAGGGTGAAAACCGGCAGCGATCACCGAATGGTTAGAGGCACACTGAACCCAAACGTTAAGTTGGAGAGGTCTCGTCTAATGAAGTCAACGCTCCGTCCCCCTCGTGCTCTAATCCAGAATCCCGAAACCTTTCAGCTCGAGTTACGTAACCGCTTCCAGTGCCTAGAAGATTGCAATGCAGTGGACGATATGAACGACAAGCTCGTGGAAACTGTCCATGCGGTCGGAGCTAAGTTCTGCAAGACCCGCCGCAGAAGAACACAAAAACTCTCCGATCACACTCTTAATCTCATGGCTGTTAGACGGGAGATGAGGCTGCAATCGTCAACAGATTTGACAGCATACAGGCAACTGAACAGACAGATCTCCAAATGCATACGGCGAGACTTACGCAACTTTAATACTTCTCGTACTAAAGAAGCGATCGAGCGGAACCAGGGCTCCAAAGTCTTTGCCAGAGATCTGTCTGCCAGAAAGAGCCAACTGTCAAGGCTGAAGACTGAGTGTGGCAACATCGTTTCCGGGACACCTGAGATTTTGAGTGAGATTGAGAGGTTCTATGGGCAGCTGTACACATCATCGTTGGAGCCACACGCAAGTGTGAGTAACGATCCAAGAGCAAGTCTTATCCGACACTATTCCGATGATATCCCGGACGTCAGTCTAAGCGAGATTAGAATGGCTCTCCAGCACCTTAAAAACGGCAGGGCCCCAGGCGAGGATGGAATTACAGCGGAGCTTCCGAAAGCGGGTGGAACACCGGTACTTGAAGTCCTTCAGAAGCTCTTCAATTCCGTCCTCCATGGTGGCACTACTCCAGAGGCGTGGAGCAGAAGTGCGGTGGTCTTGTTCTTTAAGAAAGGCGACAACGCTCTCTTAAAGAACTACAGACCGATTTCCCTTCTGAGCCGCGTCTACGTGCTGTTTTCGAGAGTCATTACGAATCGTCTCGCACGCAGACTTGACGACTTCCAGCCTCCCGAAGAAGCCGGTTTCCGAAAAGGCTTCAGTACCATAGACCACATACATACCCTGCGGCAGATTGTACAGAAGACTGAAGAGTACAATCTGCCACTTTGCCTGGCGTATGTGGACTATGAGAAAGCCTTTGATTCCGTCGAAATTTGGGCGGTGCTACAGTCCCTTCAGCGGTGCCAAGTTGACTGTCGGTATATCGAAGTGCTGAAGTGTTTGTACAGTAGGGCTACGATGGCTATCCGAGTACAGAACCAGAGCTCGAAACCTATCCAACTGCAGAGAGGTGTAAGACAGGGTGACGTTATATCCCCGAAACTCTTCACCGCTGCATTGGAAGACGTTTTCAAGCTACTGGACTGGAAAGGATACGGTATTGACATCAATGGCGAGTACATCACTCACCTTCGATTTGCCGACGATATAGTCCTTATGGCAGAATCGCTGGAGGACTTAAGCACTATGCTCAATGACCTCAATAGTGCCTCCCAACGGATAGGTCTTAAGATGAACATGGACAAAACAAAGATCATGTTCAATGTCCATGTCACACCTATGCCGGTAGTTGTTGGGAGCACTATGCTCGAAGTTGTTGACGAATACGTTTACCTGGGACAAATAGTCCGACTAGGTAAGTCCAACTTCGACCGAGAGGTCAATCGACGGATTCAACTCGGCTGGGCAGCGTTCGGGAAATTACGGCATATCTTTTCGTCAGGTATACCTCAATCTCTAAAAACTAGATTGTACAACCAGTGCGTGTTGCCAGTGATGACTTACGGATCTGAGACGTGGTCCTTCACCGCTGGCCGTATGAGGACGCTTAAAGTCGCTCAGCGAGCTATGGAGAGGGCTATGCTCGGAGTTTCTCTGCGTGATAGACTCAGAAATGAGGATATCCGCAGTAAAACCAGAGTGACCGACATAGCCCAACGGATTAGTAAGCTGAAGTGGCAATGGGCTGGCCATATAGCTCGAAGAACCGATAACCGATGGGGAAGACAGGTTCTCGAGTGGCAGCCTCGTACCGGTAGGCGTAGTGTAGGGCGACCCCCCACTAGATGGAGTGACGACCTGGTAAGACATGCAGGAAGTCGATGGATGCAGGTGGCTCAGGACCGTGCTTTGTGGCATTACTTGGGGGAGGCCTATGTTCAGCAGTGGACTTGTGAAGGGCTGTAATGATGATGATGATGAATCGAGTTTCCACTGTAATGTATATAATGCAATATGCTATTAGAATGCTTTTGGAAAAGGCGCGGTGCTGTAGTGTGCACAGTCCAATAAAGTAGCATTCCTACTGCATGGCTTGCGGACCAGTGATAACAAAATTTTTAAGTCATAATCTGCAAGAGTTTTAACCGCTTTATCAGATTCCTAGTTACTTCAGATGCAACGAACGCAAGGTACAACCATTTCGGTCAGATGCGTACCCCACATGCTTTTTACCTTGTGCGTTGTGAGCCAGGTTTAGATATATAGCCTTTTTACTTGTTTCGTTTATGAAAATATACTCAGCACATTTTAATGTCGTACTTATTATTATAGTAAATTCCAACCACTATATCTTTAACTTATCACAAACTTTCTGGTATAGTAATAGAATATATGTACTTACAGTAATTAAGTATTTATTAATATTATGCTACCACCAGAGAATTTTCTGGACCGATACAACTTGGGACTTTCAAGAAAAGAGCCTACTTTATTTTTTTAAAGGCAGGCAATGCATCTGCAATTCCCATGGTGTTGTAGTCCTTCATGGGCGGCTGTAGTCACTAACCATCAGGTAAGCCGCATGCTCGTTTCCACTCCCCTATAATTTAAAATAAAAAAAGAAATTGAATACCTTTTATACGATTATCATGTGAACTTGTATCAGGAATTGATGAAGGAAGTACATCCGGTATACATGGTCCTGATGTTTCTGCATTTAAACCTGTAATAGTAGTGAAAGTATATGAGTAACACATAAAACTTTCTGTATTGAGCTTGTTTTATTCACTGCTACTTATATTACTACTTACTTCGCCTATAAGAAGTGAAATTGCTCACAGTTAAGCAACTCCCATTCATTGAAGACGTAATGCTTAGCAGTGAACTATAGCAATAGCAGCGATTACAAAAGATCTTTTAGGTTGCAGTGATAATAGTCTTTCTAGACCTGCGTAGTAGCTCGCACAAAAAATCTATGCAGTTTGAATCTACAGATTTACCAAAGGTGTTGTATTGTTTGAAAATTTTGTCAGAATTTTGAAACAGTATCAAGCCCTTTCATCTGCTCTAATAACAGATAGATCCAATTCTAAAGCCAGCTGATCCCGAAGGAAGAAAATATTATTAGTATACAAAGCTATAGGTGAGACACCGACTGATCCTAAAGAATTGTTTAAAAGGAATGTTTTTACCTTGTGATTGATACAATTAAGTGTGTTGGTTACTCGACTTAAACTATCAAAATTCTATGATATGTGTTCATTTTTATACAAAATGAAAATAATTCCTGAAAGATCAAAATGCCTGTGTTGATTTGTAACAGATGGGCATAATGTTATTTGTCTCGTTGTAAATTGGTTCAGGAACTTATGAGCTTGAACCCATTATTTAAAGATCTTTAATCAGCAGAGCCCCATAAAGTTCTCAGACTTATTAAAAGTAATGATTGGCAGGATATTTTTTTCAAAAATGTAGACAGTACTTTGTATCATGCTGAATATACCTGTACTATTACTGTCGCTTAATGGAAACATACTTATATTACATTAAAACAATTAAAATTTACCTATGTTTCTACTATGTGTCAGGAAAGACTGTGAGATGTATTGAACAAAGGAAACAACCGTTTAGTAGCGAGGCTAGTTTATTACTGGCTGTGCTGCGCCAGCGCACCCGCAATACATATCATTCCTCTACACTTAATTTTTGATACCTGTTAACAAAGTAGATTTACAGTGATCAGTTTATACTTAAATTTCTATTAAATATATAATACATAAAGTTTTAAATAAAACAATATTTAAGAAACTTATGACTTAACAGATGTACAACATTTAATAAATTAAATAATATCACACCACACCACAACACACATACAACTAAATTTAATAACACAATGAATCATTTAAAAATATTTCTTATAATCTATCCTCTTCCGGGGGCGCAATTGACGAGCGGGTGTCGCTGCCTGCGCTGGTGGTACGTCATTGGAGCGGACAGAATCGCTCTGAGGCTGTTCGACTCCGTTTTCGGAAGCTTCAGGCGAATCTGACGCTTCCGGAATCTCTGTTGAGTCTCCCACGCTGTCCTGTGCCGAATAATCGCCCCATTCTTCCCCATTATCATCGTCTATTGCGTCAGGATTAACGGGTTGCTCTACTATGGTCGATGACCGAGGATTGCCTACAGAAGGTTCGGATAAAGGAGCATTAACTGGCATAGATGGTGACAAGGGTAACGACTGAAAATTGCGACTCTCAACATTATCAGTGTTATTAATTTTTAATGAATTATCGTTGCCCGTAAATTTTAACAGCTGATCTATATGTCTAATGCATGTTGCTTCAAATTTTATAATAAATATTTTGTACATTTTACTACCGACCTTCTCTTTAATTGTACCTAACTCCCAAGTTTCTTTCCGGGCACCGGCACCGAGCCCAAACAGTATCACCTAATTCAAAAAATCTCCTACTGGTTACTAAAGGCATATTTAATTGTGTTTTTTCTATGGGTATAATTAGGTCGAGACGAGATCGTAGATTTCTACCAAACATTAACTTAGCCGGCGTTTCGCCGGTTGTACAGGCTTACTATTACTACTTACTTAATACTTCATTAATTTGGTGCTGTGGTAGGTTATCTTTTAAAATACATTTTAGCATCTTTTTACACGTCCTAACCGAATTCTCTGCTTGTCCATTACTTGGTGGATGATATATGGGGTAAGTTAAGTACTTAATACCATTGTTAGAGCAGAAGGTCTTAAATTCATTAGAGTTTATTTTAACATCATTATCAGAAACTAAAACATTAGGTATACCGAAAGTAGAGAAAATATTTTTTAATTTTGTAATAAGCGATTGTGACGACGTTCCACTGTTCATGAATATACATTCCAGCCATTTACTAAACGAATCAACTACCACGGGGTATACCCTTTGCCCCACGGTCATGTAGTCGATATGTACGCGCTGCCATGCGCCGGCGGCGGCGGGCCACGGCGCCGGCGGATCGCGCAGCGGGGCGCAGCGTAAGCTCACGCATGTTTTGCAGGACCCGATCCAACGTTCAATGTCGCGGTCAATACCCGGCCACCACATCCTACTTCGTGCGTTACTTTTTGTTTTTATTATTCCTAGATGTGTGTCGTGTAGTTCTTTTAGCATGTGTTCCCTTAACTTTGACGGAATTACTATTCTATGTCCCCTAAATAAGCACCCTTGTTCGAACTGTAAGTCGGACTTACATTGAAAATAAGGAAGTATTGTTTTACGTGGCCAACCGTGATTCATGTACCTGATTCAGATTCAGATTCAGATTATCTTCACGCACAATCCCTAACGGGGTAGCCAGAGAGAACAGATCGCCAAGTGTCACGATCCTTACATACCTCTCGCTTCTTTCAGGTTCATTAACTTCTTCATACATGCACGTCTAGGTATCCGAGTACTCTTGACCCTCCCCTCTTCGAGCAATTTGCTCACATGGTCTTCGAAAGTTAGTCTCGGTCTACCTCGACACCTTTTAATATTTACTTTCACTCTATATATTTTCTTCACCATTCGGTCTTCACTCATTCGCTCAACGTGCCCAAACCATTGGAGTACGCCCCTATCAATTTTTGTGATAAGGTCATCTTTCAATCCTGCCATATTGCGAATCTCTTCGTTTCGCTTACGGTCGGCTATGCTAACGCCACACATTTTACGAAGAGATCGCATCTCCACTGCATTCAACTTGCTTTTATGCTTCTTCTGGCATACCCAGGTTTCGCTGCCATATAACAAAGTCGGTACCAACACTGCGTTATGTATTGCAAGGCGCGCACTCTTCACCACGCCTTGCCTTTTTACTAATGCATTCAGGGCACCATTGGCTTTGTTTCCGGCAGCGACACGCCTATTCACATCTAAATCACATCTTCCATCCCGGCTGAAAGCACTCCCCAAGTATACAATTTCATTTACCTGTTCTAGACATTCCTGATTTACCCATATTTCACATTTCGTTCTCTCTTCGTCCTTTTCAAATACCAGAACCTTAGTTTTATTAGCATTCAAACGGAGACCTTTAATTTCACATTTCTCTTTCGTACACGTGACTAATGCCTGCAGTTCTGCTTCTGATAGTGCAATAAGCACTGCATCATCAGCATACAGCAGACAATTAACTTTTATGTCACCCAATTTCACACCCAAACAGCTATTTTTCAGCTTCTGTAAACAGCTGTCGAGATACAGTATGAAAAGCCAGGAAGACATGACACAACCCTGTTTTACGCCCGCTTGGACGCTAAACATGGGTGACAGGTCATGCCCTACCCGCACACAGGCTTTACAGTCATAGTAAAGTGACTGCACAGCCCTTAACAATCGACCATCCACACCATATCCCGGCAACAGTTCCCACATTTTCTTCCTTATAATCTTATCAAATGCTTTCTCCAGATCCACAAAAGCACAGAAAATCCTCTGGTTAACACTCAGAAGCTTCTCCGTGATCATGCGGAGAGAAAACATTTGATCCGTGCATCCTCTTCCAGGTCTAAATCCGCATTGTGCCTCCCATAAGAATCTTTCCGATTTCTCTTGCATCCTACGTGTCAAAACCTTCAAGTAAACTTTACTTGCTAAACTGGTCAAGCTGATCGCCCGATAGCACCCGCAGTCAAAATGTGAACCTTTACCTTTATATAAAGGCACAATGACCGCGGGTCGCCAATCATCCGGGACATCTCCCGTCCGCCAGCACAAATTGTACAGCAGATGAAAGCTGTCCCAGACGCGAGGCCCACCGTACATGATTATTTCAGCAGTAATTCTGTCTAGTCCCGCAGCCTTACCACATTTCAAACTTCGAATCGCACGTTCAATCTCTTTCATGCTGATGACCTCAGTGTCATCGAGGTCCGTGTCTGGCGTGCCAGTCACGGCGTCACCCCGGATCCTTCACTAAGATCATGACACGCATATATTTCTCTATAAAATCCACTCCATCGCTGCATGACGTCCGATCTTTCTGAGAGGACGTCATTAGTTCTCGAAAGCACTTTGTTCATTCTTAAGGCTGTCACACCACTCCGGGACTTTCCAACCTCTTTCCAGAAGAGTTTGGAGTTTTCCCTAAAGTTGTGCGACAACCTCTCGTCCGCTTCTATTCTACACCTTTCACGTACTTCCTCAATCAATGTTTTCGCATGAACTTTCTGCAGCTTATGTCTTTCTTTCATCTTCTCTCTCATATGCTCATCGTTACTAGAGGCGAAGTAGTCTAACCATGCTTTTTTCTTCTTTTTTACAGCTTCACTCACTTCATCATTCCACCATGCATCTCTTCTTTTACTACTACCTCTTTTTGTCATTCCACATACTTCTTCCGCTGCACTTACCATTCCATCCCTAAGGTTCTGCCATGTTCTCTCCACACATTCTTTCCTGCCATCGATGGTGTCAAGCTTTTCGGCTACCCTCGTGTGATATTTGTCCCTGGTATCCGCTTCCTGAAGCTTCCAGCTTCGGATGCGACAGACCGACTGTGGTTCTGTTACTGTCGTCCGGTAGCGCCAACCCGCGAACAAACCCCTAAATCTAGTAATTACTAGATAATGATCCGTTCCTAGGTCAGCACCCCTGAACACTCGTGTATCCATCACCATTTTTCGCAGTCGGTCATCCACCAGGAACAAATCAATCATACTTCTCTCATTCTTTCTTTCTCTAGTGTACATATGGATTTTCCTGTGATTAAACATAGTGTTTGTCACAAGAAGACCCTTTTCCTTGCATACAGCCAGTATAAGCTTGCCAGTATCATTAACCCTTTTATCGCCAAACTTCCCAAGCACCGACTCGTATCCTAGTCGAGCGATACCTACCCATCCATTCAAATCACCACATACAACAGTTCTTTCGTTTCCCTTAACTAAATCTAGAACTTCTCTTACATTCTCCCAAAACTCCTCCAGCTCAGCCCTGGACGACGAAGCTACCGGCGCATAAACAGCCAAAAGGAATAACTTCGTTAGTCCCATTTTGAAGCGAACCCAGAGAAGTCTTGAGTTCACAAGCTTGTATTCAGTCATAAGATCGACCAACCGGGACGACAACAGCACTCCCACTCCCTGGCAGGCGTTCTCGCTTTCCGGGACTCCGGACCATATAGCTAACGTCCCGCCAGCGAGCTCTTCAGTACCACTGCCTTTCCGTTTGGTCTCCGACATACACACGACATCTAATTCTCTTTCTTTCATTATTTCGATCAACTCATTCGTCTTATCTCTCATGCCCCCTCTAACATTCCACGTGCCAACTCTGCACTCCGTCCTCCACCTTCCGCCGTGTCGGGCTGTGCGTGACGGGTGGCGGTCCCCATCGCCGCTTTGCGCGATTCATGTACCTAATGACTGTTTTAAGAACCGTATCTTGTTGTGTCACTTGTGCAATATCGCAGATTGTCGTCGCCGGTGACGTCTCATTCATAAACTTAACTACGTAGTAAGAGTCTAAATCGTTATCGTGGCATTCCGATGCGTTTCTACACGTTAAAGGTGAGCGAGAAAAATAATCTGCAACTACGTTTTTATCGCTCGACACATACTGGACAGTGTAATTATAGGCCGATAATATTATAGCATATCGCTGTAATCTCAGCGCTGTTGTAATCGGTATGCCTGTTTTAGTATCGAAAATAGAAACTAGAAGCCTATGGTCTGTTTTAAGAATAAACGGATCGCTTCGACCATACAAATAAATTTCTTCACCCCGAATATAATGGCAGTTGCCTTTTTCTGAATTTGGCTGTAGTTACGTTCACTGGTGGTGAGTGAACGAGACGCAAATGCGAGGGGGCGTTCGTGACCGTCGTCCGATCGTTGTGATAGAACGGCGCCTAGGCCCCCGGCCCCGGGTCCGGCGCCCACGCACAGTACGAGTTGTGCTGTGGCCTCGAAGTGCGCTAGCACGCGTTCGGACGCCAGCTCGCGGCGCACTGCCGCCATGCTGCGCCTCTGACGCTCGCCCCACTCCCATGGCGTATCGTGACACAATAGCTCGTGAAGAGGATGGAGTAGTGAAGAAGCATTTGGTATAAAATTCCTATAATAATTGTCCATGCCTAAAAATCTCTTAACTTCGGTTACGTTAGTCGGCTCGGGCGCATTAATGATAGCGTGAACTTTTTCCGAGTCAGTCTTTAAGGCGTTTTTATCTATGACATAGCCTAAATATTTTACACTATCCTTAAAGAAATCACACTTGTCTCTCTGTAGTCGCAACCCGGCGTCACTTAACCGACTTAATACTTCTTCTAATCTTTTAATGTGGGAATCACTATTGGGGACAGCTATACATATGTCATCGAGCCATACGCTGACTCCATCTATGCCAGAGAGAAGTGTCTCCATAGCCTTTTGAAAGATTGCAGGTGCATTAGATAAGCCATACACCAATCTTGTATATTTAAATAACCCTTTATGGGTATTTATTGTTGTAAGTAATTGGGATGGCTCATCTAAAACAAATTGATTATAAGCATTCTTAAGATCAATTTTACTGTATCGTTCGCCACCCCCAATTTTAGCAAATACCTCTTCGATTCGAGGTAAGGGGTATCTTTCAATCAAAAGATCTTTATTCAGCGTGACCGAGAAATCTCCTGCTATTTTTATTTTATTGTTTTCTTTCAAAACAGGTACAATAGGCGTGGCATACTCTGATTGGTCAATTGGTACTAAAACACCTAAGGTTACTAAACGGTTCAACTCTTCTTCGACTTTATCCCTAAGGGTAAAGGGTACGGTTCGTGGCTTGAAAAACTTAGGTTTTGCATTTTCCTTTAAACGTAAACATACTTTAAATTTATTGAACGAACCTAACTCATCCTGCCACAAATTAGGGAACTTTTGCAATACATTGTTTACATTCTTATCAATACACATAGACATTATGTTAGTTGTTATAATTAAATTAAACGCGGACATAAAATCTCTACCCAGCAGGGGAGGGCCCCCATTTTTAACAACATAAATTTTTATTTTGTGTTTAACTTTATTATAACAAGCTTCAACCCAGAAATATCCAAGTGGAGAGATTTTATGCCCATTATACAGACACATTTTTATATTGCTGTTATATAAATGATATTCGGAAAACTTTTCAGCATACAATTTTTCAGAAATAACACAGCTGCTCGAGCCTGAATCTAGTTCCATTGTTAAGTTGTGATTGCCCAAAATTAAATTTATTTCAATTGGTTTATCATCAACGTATCTGGCATTCTACGCAACCTGTGTCCTTGACCTCATTAGCGTCGCATTCCTGTTATGATTGAATGTGATAAGCACACGAGTTATTTTTATTTTTAGCACAAACTTTCTTTAAATGCCCTTTTATACCGCACTTTTGACACTTATAGCTTTTGTACCGGCATTTATCACTGTGTAGCGGCGCTGTCGGCCGCTCCCCGGGCAGAACACCTTGCCCGGCGGGAGATCTCCCCTTTTCCTACCACGGCCACAGTGGTGACCCCGACGTGATCTGAACACGCAACCAAACAACCTTCGGAAACTTCAAGCTTCATCATCGTCATAGAATACCCCACCCATTCGCTCCCGAACAGATATCGTCTGCAGTCTTCATATCCTGCAAGCCAGCTAGCTTCACAAGGTTCATCGCAGCACTGGAATAATAATGCTTCCTGTTCCTTCAAGCTACTCTCTGCGCTACAGTGTTCGGCACGGCTCTGAGCCTCACTGCTCGCCTCTGCTTCACGGCACTCTCGCAGATCACTTGCCTTCTTCTCGACTCACCGCAGACTACAAGGCAATCTCCTGGCACTTGCACATTTGTCGGCAACGAGGCTGTGCACTATCGACCTCCGGTCTGAGCAGGGGGTGATGTAGCGGCGCTGTCGTCGCGCCACAAGCGAAATACACCGAAGCTTAAATCACGCTATCAACATTCCGAATCAGAAACAGTATATATAGAACATCTCCGAACAATCACATGGAGTGTCGGCCGCTCCCCGGGCAGAACACCTTGCCCGGCGGGAGATCTCCCCTTTTCCTACCACGGCCACAACTGTAATGATTTTCATACCACAAACTGAACAGGAGCCAGTTTCGCGTCGCGATGTCCCAGCGCCGACACTGTCATTGCCACTGCCGTCACCTCCGCTTCCCCGAGCGAACTGGTGAAATTTTGCACGATACACAGGCTCTTCCTTGATGAGCCCAAAATCGCTCGTATTCAGCATCACCTTTACCTCTATTGCGCAAGCAGCTTGTTCTCCTATTTCAATCGCCTTAGCGTAAGTGTTGTCGGGTTCTGCTCGAACAGCTTGTCGCGTTCCGGGCCAGAGCCCAGGCCTAGGACAAAACGATCTCTAAGATTCGTTTCCAGGGCGTCGCCGAATTCGCAATAGCTTGCTAGTCCTCTTAATCGCGCCGCCGTCTCCCAGTGATTCTCCTGGACTTCTAGTCGCTCCAAAAAAGTTGGCCTTATCTACGAAGGAGCACAGCTTTGGTTTGAAATGGCTGTTGAGTATTTGAACTAGCTCGTTGTAAGTTAACGATTCCACCGTGTTAGGGTACGCTAAGTTACGTACTAAGCGGTAGGTTTCATCGGTGAGATGAGTAAGCAGGATACCACTCTTAATTTCTTCTTTTGTCACATTATTTATCCTTAGGAACTGTGTTAATTTCCCGTAAAATATTGACCATTCACTTGTTTTGTGATCGAAAACAGGCAAATTACCTAAATACGACATATTTTTTTTACGCGTAGGTATGTACAAAACTCGTCGCCAGTGAGATGTATTGAACAAAGGAAACAACCGTTTAGTAGCGAGGCTAGTTTATTACTGGCTGTGCTGCGCCAGCGCACCCGCAATACATATCAGACTGTCATATCTTGGAATCTTTTCCATAGAAAATTCTATTGCTATAATAAATATAAACCAGAAAGCTGGCTATCTAGACTTTTCGTTAAGTTTGTTGTTGGAAGTTCAGTTAGTTTATCTTTTTTGACACTGTCTGCATAACAACAGTTTAAATAAAAGTTGTCAAATAGTAATATTAACTCTTATTATGGGAAATAATCTGTACAACTAGTCAACGCAGCAAGGCAAGCATAGTGCCATTGTCGAGAGCAACAATAACAGAGAGCAGCAATGCGAATAAGCAGAACAACTGCTATGGCAAGAGCAACAGACACAACTGTGCTTAAACATATACCTGTAGACATTTGATACATCTAATACTATTTAAAATCACGTCATAGTAGAGGAACACTAAGGTTTTGTATTTAGAGGGGTGTCACTATGAGATCCCGCTCCACCTAAAAATTTTGTTAGGGCCGCCACCGCTAGGGCTTTATAACCACTTACCACTGGGTGGGATTGTAGTAGTTATTGTAGGCAAGCTATACTCTGACATACCCATAATAAGTAAAAACTAAAAGTTTGTTTGATCATCTTTACGAATATTACAACTGTTATATTCTTTAGTCTGCACTGTTAAAACAATTGCTAGTTAAATTGACACTGAGAAAACTTTTAATAAAGACTTACCAAGGTTAAGACTAGGGGTATGCTGTTTTAGCAAGTCTTTTGGCCCAAGGATATATAAAACAATCTTCGAAGTGCCGATTACAAATCCGGTAATTATGATAAATATCAAGATCATTTTTATTTATCAAATATTTTCCAGCTATCCTCGTCCATGGCTGAAACCTTTCAAATGACGGGTACTTCGGTATAGGAAATAATATATCTGAAATGATAAAATATATTCATTAATTTCGAGGCGAGAGACGGAAACTGAAACTTGAATAGGCTTGGCAGAATAACCCGCCTGCCAAGTGTGGCAGCTATGGCAAATAGTACCTACGAGGCAATGCGTGGGCAGCCTATGCATTGTGGACTTTTGATGATTACAGCCCATGCCTTGAATTTTCAATTTCTTACATATTAGCTGTTTACAAGTGAATAAAAACCGGAAACTATGCGAATATTACAAAAGTACTTACCAAATTTGTCACATTAAAAAACACATTGCTTTCTTGACATTTTTAAACAGATTAAATACAAAAGAACTGAAGTAGATCACAAACTTATTACCTAATATACATTATGTAACAAAAACCCTGTTGGTCGTTTCAGGGACGTATAGGTGTACACATAGGCATGGTAATTATGATAATGAAATTTTTTTTGGTTGCTTTAAATGGGGTTTATAGGTTTCTAATAAGATAACTTAAGAAATATTAAATATCTAAAAGTGTTATTTGCTTCTGAACTAACCGACACGTGCCGACATAATATTATCTACGTCACAGAATAAATAATAGTCTACGGCCGATATGAGGTCACTGACATGGCCGACTCAAAGCAAGCCGCTAAGCGGCGCGTGCTTCTCCAAGGTTTTTGTGTAAATCTTTGTACCTATCTAGACTCAGTTATTCTCAGAAAATTTTAATTTCAAAA
The DNA here is from genome assembly GCA_907164705.1 of Parnassius apollo. NCBI lineage: Eukaryota > Metazoa > Arthropoda > Insecta > Lepidoptera > Papilionidae > Parnassius > Parnassius apollo. The sequence goes on along the minus strand of CAJQZP010000287.1, from coordinate 4,624,978 downwards.
TAATAGAAGTTATAATGAAATGATTATTATTTCAACCCCAATACACATAGTATTTTTTATAGTATAAGGTGACAAACGAGCACACAGTCCACCTGATGGTAAGTGGTTGCTGTAGCCCAAAGACATCTACATCTATCCTCGATTACAAATCAAAATACAATGCGTTGTCACCCGTGAGGACTAAGATGGAATGCCACATTTCCAGTAAAAAGGTTCTCCGATTCTCTACACTTACCACACTTACCATACGAAACACAGCAGCATTAAGCAACCATTTCACGCTGGTATTCTGTGAGAGCGTTGTCCTTGCCCGGTCGAGCCGACCCATTCGTGCTACAACTATACATCTAGTATCATTATGTATATTATAAGTATCATTTGAATACTTATGTTATAAATTTCCACTTTTTTGCTAAATAAATCTACGAAAATATTTAATAAGGTTATTTCATGCATAAAATATCGTGATTAATTCCAAATTTGCAACTATTTGTAGGAGAAATTTAGTATGTATTTTTCATATTGTAACGCTTTTGCCCCCTCTCATAGTAATAAATAATATTATATTAAATATTATTAATTCTCCTTTATAATAAACTTATATATAAATATATGTGACCAGGATTAATAAATTATGTTTTGATCTTTCTAAATGATCTTTCTAAAGGTTTAATAATAGGCCGTTTGTAATATTTTGGCGTGATCGTCTTAGTTAGGACCCTTATTTACGTTGTGTTTGTTTAGTAACTTAGTTCTTTTAGGTGTCTTTAGGATGAATGAATATTCACTAGGGCAATTGAAAGCTGTTGGTAGTGCCTTATAAGCTAAGTGAACCCCGATCACGAAGACAGGGCTCGAGAAAGGTTAAGAACATAAAACGTCTTTATTCCACTTGTATCAGGTTGACATTATTAATTTATTATTATTTATCCCTTCCCGCTTGGAAAAGGCTCACAATATATTTATACAAAAATACCCGATACAAGGGCTTCGCTCTCCTACATTTATTTAAAAAAATGTAGGGGAGGTACACGGCCCCACACACGCCGTGCACGGTGAGCGCCAACCATTTTGATGCACTCCCCCCCGAAGGGGAATTCGGGAACTGGACCGTAGTCCACAGCAAAATAACTGGCAAACCAGTAAAAGAGGCTTGGCCCCTTGTTAGTGCGTAAGCACAAACATCGACCGAAGTCGCGCATGTCAATGTGTGTAAACGCCGTACAGAATATGAACGAACCCAGCCACAGTGAATGTACGTCACACGGTTTAGGCAAATAGGCACACTGGCCTTAAACCCTCCGTGAGCGCCACCACCTGCCAGACCGCCGCTCCTGCAGACGTGATGTAAGTGTATGGCATCACCACCAATTGCATGATCAGCACGGCTACTAGCCGCAGAGCGTGTCATAAGTCTACCGCTCACCTCAAGGGAATGGGGTCCCACGATGTGCGGCTTTCAGCCGCAGCCTTGAGAGTCTCCTCAGATCCTCCCGCCAGCTACCACCCGCATGAGGTCGACACATATGCTCCACCAACCAATACAACGGAAGATATAGCCAAAAGGCAGTTATAAGATAAGAGTAATAATTCGCCATCAGATAGGTTTTGTGTCACTGACGTTGAGTAAATGCATTTTCGATCATGTTTGTCTCACCCACCAACAAGTTGCCTTCAATCATTCAAAGGTGGGAAAGTTACAGAGATATAATATTATGTTGTTATATAAAACATCGTGGAGGGCAGACAGTCTGCAGCCCCGCAATGAAGAGACCCGACTTGGGCAAAGCTACTTAGGTGTGAGTCAAACCAAGACGCAGAGAGCGCCATTGAGAATAGCGTCCCACCAAACAACCATCGCAGAGACGCAATGCTGCAGAACGCAACAAGCATCAATACGACTATCGTCGGGCTTACACCATCCCAAGGTCCCCCATACATCCCAGCAGACCACCCGCATACCTCCATCGATTATTTTTTGAAAAGTTTGAACAACTTCTAAATAAACTTACTAAAAAAAATAATAAAAGAGTTATAGTTTGTGGAGATTGGAACATAGATATTTTGAAAAATGATATTCATTCTAAAGAACTTTATTCTATTTTATACAATCATAACTTAAATAATCACATTTGTAAACCAACTAGAAAAATGTCGTGTATTGATTTGATTGCCAGTAATCTTCCTAATGTACAACCAAATATTCACTTTTTAGCACTATCAGATCATGAAACTTGTCAAACAATAACTTTTCAGGCAAACACAAATAAAATTCATATTAGGAAATCGTTTTGGTTTGAGGAAAAAAGAGACATTAGTAGTGCAAACGTGAAAAAATTTCTGTCCTATATTTCGACCCTATCATTTTCTGATGTATATGACGAAGATATTCGGCTTTCAACTACTTTCATGACACTCTTACCCTGTTTTATAATTTGTGTTTCCCTAAAATTATCGTAAAAATAACAATTAAATCTATTAAAAGTAAGTGGATTACACGAGGTATTAAAAAATGTAGCATTAATAAAAGACGTTTGTATTTGAAATATCGTCTTTCGACAGCAAACAAAAAGAGAAATTGGAATGTATATTACAAATATACAAACATTTTAAGAAAATGCATTATGCAAGCCCAAAAACTGGACAATACACGCTACCTACTTAATTCTAACAACAAAAGTAAGGCAGCTTGGCAAATAATAAAAAACGTTAATAGTGATATGGCAGTTATTAACGACATTACTACAATAACCTCTAATGGCAAAACATATTATCAACCAGATAAAATAGCGGAAGTGTTTAACAATTACTTTATAAATTTAAATAATTACATTAAAACACCAAATAAAATAATAACCAATAACGACTATGCGTCTAAATTGACATTTTATCCTAATTCTATATATCTAGTTCCAATACATAACATTGACATTATAAAAATTATTAATTCTTTAAAAAATACAAATTCTACAGGTTATGATGATATTAGTACTAAAATCTTAAAACAATGCTCCAAATATTTGTCTTTCCCACTAACTTACATTATCAATTTATCTTTTGTTCAAGGCATTTTCCCAACTAGACTAAAATTTTCTGTCGTTAAACCACTACACAAGAAAGGTGATAAAACTGACATAAACAATTATAGGCCCATAACACTAATATCTGTTCTATCAAAAGTGTTTGAAAGGCCATACATACCAGAATCTATAACTTCTTTAACAAACATGAAATATTAAAACCAGAGCAATATGGGTTTACAAAAAAAGTCAACCACTTTAGCATGTTTCAACTTAATAAAACTAATAATAACTAGCCTAAACAACAAAATACCTATAACATCCATTTTCATTGATATGTCCAAGGCATTTGACTTCGTTGACCACGAATTATTGTTACACAAACTTAGCAGATATGGTGTAAGAGGCAATGCATTAAAATTACGTACAAGATTATTTAAGTCAGCGAAGACAATGCGTTGAGGTATCAAGTTACTCAGGACGCAATAGAAAAAACTATAGATCACAGTATTGCGAAAATAAATGCGGAGTGCCACAAGGAAGTATACTGGGACCTTTATTATTTATAATCTATATCAACGATCTTTGTCGATGACATTACCATTAATATTGAAAATTATAATAAATATTTTGACTATGAACATGAAATAAATAGGACCTTAGAAACAATAATAGATTGGTTAAGACATAATAATTTACAAATTAACATCGAAAAAACTAAGATGATAAGATTTCAGACATATAATAGTAAACAAGAACCACTTAAAATAGAATATGGGAAAAACATAATCGAAGAAGTTAACCATACTAACTTTTTAGGTGTAACAATAGACAAGTTCTGTAATTGGAAGACACATATTGATAGCCTATGTAAAAAGTTAGATAAATTTGTCTTTGTTTTATATCGGTTAAGACGAGTGGCTAACATGGAGGCTGCACTCTCTGCCTATCATGGATATGTTTCTTCGATCCTACGTTACGGCTTAATAATATGGGGTAATTTTCTGTTGATTTAATTAGAGCTTTTCGTGGACAGAAAAAATGTGTACGGTCTTTATGCGGAGCACACCAGTTAGATAGTTGTATTCCCCTTTTTCGCAAACATAAAATATTGCCGCTTCCAGCATTATACGTTTACGAAATCTGTATCTTTGTTCACAAAAATAGTAATTTATTTGAAAAACACAATGATGTTGTAATTAGGACTAGTAGAAATATACATAAATTGTGTGTACCAAAGCAAAGAATACAACTCTACTCAAAAAATGTATATTGTATGGCAATACATGTTTACAACAAATTGCCTGTTTGTTTCAAAGAGATGAATATAGGAATCTTTAAAAGTAAATTGTTTCAATTTCTTTTAAATAAGTGTTACTACTCATTAAATGACTTCTTAAAAGATAAATTTGACTCGAATTGTATTTATTGAATTGCTGAATTTAATTTTTTGAAATGTTTTAACTAAAGTATTATGAATTGATTGATGATTGTTTTATATAGATTTGGTTTCCATAAATATTGCGGCAAGTATCTTTATACTATATAATAATTAGTGTCTTAGTTTTCTACTTTATAAGAAAAATTATCTATCTGAAAATATTTGTACGCCGGAAACGGCAGAATATTTAGGATCAAAATTCTTTTGTAACAACAGTAATGTACCATATTCTGACAAATAAAGCATCTTATCTTATCTTATCTTATCGACCAGAACCACAAGAGAGCGTCGAATCAGGCGCAGCACACCCGCAGATCCATTACAAGACGCAATACCGCAAGTAGCAGTAAGCATCAATGCAACTATCATACGGGTGGCGCCCCCTCACAACACACCCACATGACTCCTATCGACTTTGGCAACAAAGTTGGTATTGTTGTTATATAAAAAATATCACCAACGTATCATAGTAGCACGCTACTAAGACGCAAATGAACAAAACTCCACGTATCATAGCGCTAATGCACTAAGACATGAAGTTGAGTATGCCTGTTACACTTAAAAGTGCTACCAAACACACTCATCATCCCAATCCGAAAGATAGACGACACATCGCTATGCGCAACGACATCGCCCACAAACGGTATGGGTGTGCGATGTCCACGGGAAAGCCGTATTGCTACAACAAACCCGCTTACCACCGGCACTAAGATGTTAATTGTATACCTCCATCGACCAGAACCACAGGAATGCGTCGAATCAGGCGCAGCACACCCGCAGATCCATCATAAGACACAATACCGCAAGTAGCAGTAAGCATCAATGCAACTATCATACGGGTGGCGCCCCCTCACAACACACCCTCACAACACACCCATCGATTTTGGTAACAAAGTTTTTATTGTTGTTATATAAAAAATATCACCAACGTATCATAGTAGCACGCTACTAAGACGCAAATGAACAAAACTCCACGTATCATAGCGCTAATGCACTAAGACATGAAGTTGAGTATGCCTTGTTACACTTAAAAGTGCTACCAAACACACTCATCATCCCAATCCGAAAGATAGACGACGCATCGCTATGCGCTACGACGCCGCCCACAACCGGTATGGGTGTGCGATGTCCACGGGAAAGCCGTATTGCTACAACAAACCCGCTTACCACCGGCACTAAGATTGTTGTTATATAAAACTGCACCAACGTATCATAGTAGCACGCTACTAAGACGCCAGTGGACAAAACTCCACGTATCATAGCGCTAATGCACTAAGACATGAAGTTGAGTACGCCTGTTACACTTAAAAGTGATACCAAACACACTCATCATCCCAATCCGAAAGATAGACGACACATCGCTATGCGCAACGACATCGCCCACAAACGGTATGGGTGTGCGATGTCCACGGGAAAGCCGTATTGCTACAACAAACCCGCTTACCACCGGCACTAAGATGATATGTCTAGGACACATCGGTTAGCGAGTCCAAGTTTACCTCGGACCAATTGCTCGTGAAGCAGCACACACGCCACCATAATATTCCTTTTCAAGTCCCTAATAAGGACTAGTCATTTTGCTACAGTACTAGGAGCTGTCGGTCACCCGACCACCCCATACAATGCTTATGCATCAAGGAGACCTCCTATAATATTGCTTATGTATCACAGACCTTACTTTCATAAGTCATGTATATATAGGATTCGAACCCACGACCCTACTATTGTAATGCATATTAATCATAGAGACCTTCTATAGTATTGCTTTTGAATCATAGACCTTACTTTCATAAGTCATTCATATATAGGATTCGAACCCACGACCCTACTATTGTAATGCATATTAATCATAGAGACCTTCTGTAGTATTGCTTTTGAATCATAGACCTTACTTTCATAAGTCATTAATATATAGGGTTCGAACCCACGACCCTACTATTGTAATGCAAATTCATCATGGAGACCTTCTTTAGTATTGCTTTTGTATCATTGAGTTTAATATCATAAGTCCCTAATATAGGACTAGTCATTGTGCTACAGTACTTCAGGCAGTCGGGCTCCCGACCACCCCATATATATGTACAACTGCAGGTATGTACCTCCGGCAGCTCCTCCATACAAGACGTCTATACGTGAACACCTTCCATAACTTCTTTTCTTTAATACATGAACTCCTTCAACAACTTCGGAAATTTCATCTATACGTGAACTCCTTCCACAACTTAGGAAAATTTTCTTTTATACATGAACACCTCCCATGACTTAAACAATTTTTAACAAATTTTCTAATTATCTTATAAACGTTATTTAACTTAATTTTATAATATTTTTTTGACTTGTATTTCTATTATTTATCTTATTTTAAATATTTTTTCAAGTTTTTAAATAAATTTATTTATTACGAAAAACAATAATTTTGCCTTTAATTTACTATGTTATTAGGACAATGTCTGAAATATATTAACTTTATGTTTATTAATTTAACTTAATTGCTTAATATATATCTTTTAAGACTATTTTTGACGCCCCTTTATATTGAATTTAATTATTAATAATAATATTGGGCCGTCACAATATGAAATATTATTCGATAAAGAATTTACGTAGTAGGTAGTAATTATTTTTTTAAATAAATTCATATTGTCGTTTATTGCTAGAATATAATAAACAAAACAAAATTAATAGGTAATATACGCGGCGTTTTGCGCGCTCTTTGAACTCAAAAGCGAAAGCCGACGAAGGACTTAGGTACTAGGAAAAACCCAAAAAACTCCACTCTTCGAGTGATAAAAAAGAAGCGTCCACTATATGCCGATTAACTTATTTTGATCCAATATCTATTATTTATTCTGTGCTAATATTTAGTAGTAATATTTAAAAACATGGGAAGTTTTATAAACATAAAACTTTGTCACAATTCAGTGGTCAAGAATAGAAATATAAATAAGTATTGTTAATCGTCGATCGATAAAAAAATGCTAATTATTAGATTTTGAAAAACATAGCAGCATAATAGTTTAAGTATTTGTTATTGTGTGGATTCATAACACAATTTATTTTAAATGTTGCTTGATATAAAAGTGTTTTAATGTATTTTTATTAATCCTAGCTATAATTTAATTTCTTAATTACATTTACGGACGCTGTCTGAAATAAATAAATAAATAATAACTATTATCAAAAAAATAACATAAAAAAATCACGAAAATTTAATCGATTTAGAAAATATCAAAATTATGTTATAGAGTACAATAGCTTTGCCACGTCTATGCAAACAAACAAGCATCAAGCACCAGTAGCGCGTTAACACTGATATTGACGGTTGTGTTTTATATTGCGAAATTAATATTCCGCCGTGAGTGACTTGTGTGCGATGTCTTACTCAAACGAGGCATATTTTAATATGTTGATGTGTCTCGGGAAATGTAACTGCAATTATGCAGCAGCACGAAGACTTTACTTTACTACTTTATTGCCGTCGGCAATGACGTTCCAACGACTTCACATTCGTATGTACAATACTGGCAGTGTACGTGGCCGTGATCAACAACGTAAAGATTCAGGAAGACCGAGGATGTACGACGACGACATCGAGGAGCACATTCTCGACATGTTTGAGTAAGATGCGACGCGGAGCACGCGCTCGGTAACACGTGAACTAGGTGTGAACCATATGCGCATTTGGAGAGCCCTTAAAGATGATGGCCAGCACACTATCATTATCGTCGAGTTCAGTGTCTTCTTCCTGACGACTACGAGCCGAGAATGGATTACTGTAGATGGTTACTTGATAAGGTTGAAGGAGATTCTGAGTTATTGAACCGCGTACTTTTTACGGATGAATGCTCTTTTGTAGGAACAGGTGTATTTAATGCTCATATTGAACACGTATGGTCAACGACAAATTCGCATTCGTATAAACCAAGCCAATTTCAACAGCGATGGAACATCAATGTGTGGGCGGGAATTATAGGTGACAAAATTATTGGTCCGTATTTCCTGGACCACACAATGGGCGGTGAAAACTACGGACGTTTTTTGCGAGAAGAACTAAGCAATGAACTTGACGAAATAAATTTAGACCTCGTTCGTCGCATGTGGTTTCAACACGATGGTGCTCTACCGCATTTCTCCCGTTGTGTAAGAAGTTTTTTGGATACTGAGTTCGGTGAAAGATGGATTGGCCGCGGTGGACCAGTCAACTGGCTGGCACGATCACCTGATCTCAGACCTTTAGATTTTTATCTCTGGGGTACGATTAAGCAGACTGTATTCCAAAAAACATGCGATACCGAGGCAGAAATGCGTATACGTATAGTCGCAGCCTTTGAAAAAATAAAGTCCGAAATGTCTGTTATGCGACGCGTGCGTTCAGACATTATAAGTCGGTGTCACAAATGTATAGAGGTACAAGATGGACATATTGAACAACATATTTGTGCTCGTCAAGTAGACATAGTGATAAATTAGTGTTTGACTATAACAGCTGTGATGTGACGAGGTCACGACCTCAGTGTGCAGTTAGTGTAGGCAAGACGCGCGCGCGCGCGCCCGTCTGTGATGTAGGTACGTCACCACCGGCCGCCACCCGCCACTGTCGATAATTCCAGGCAGAGGTAATCAATCCACATAAAATTTACAAATATTACTTAATTAAAATTTAATTTGATTATTTTACGTCGAGTTTTCTGAAGTAAAGTTATTACTATACGTTTGAATACTGATTCTCATAACGCACTTAACGGGAACCACAGGGATTTTGTATAAACGTGCCCTCTAGTTCGAATAAAAGTAAGTCTAGTTTACGTGTCCACACTGAAGATGGCAACACAAAAAATGTCAATTTGTTCTCAAAATAATGTTCTAAGTTGTATGCCCATGATGGACAGATAGGTTATTAACATGCACAAACTGTCATTTTCGAACAGAGGCCAATCGTTATTCCGTGATCCGCTCTCTATAGGATAGATTGATTGTAGAGATAGCAAATTCAATGAACAGATCGTTTATTGGCACGCTTTACCCATACCAATCTGGGATAGCAAAAATTGGATCAGGATTGATTATTAATTTCGGGCATAAATGTACTTTAATGTTATAGAGTGACTTTAAACAGAAGAAATCACTTTAAATAGTTTAAAACTATTTTTCAGCAGCTGCTATTTTTTATTAATTTATTAAACTTTGGACCACAAACAAGTTCACAATTATTAACTTATCTAATATAATTACTACACATTTTTTCATTATTGTGAACTCAGCAACGCTGGTCACTTACTTAATTATTACATTTTTTCAACAATAAATAAAGCTTGTTACAGAGTATAACTTGACATTGACAATATCTTGTTATTCTTAATCTAGAAGTAAAATCTAAACACAGTATCGACTAACAAATATTGTAGGGTTATGGTAGAATATATGACACCACTGCTCATTAGTTTTTTTTTAATGGTCGTGTCATATATTCCATTATATACTCAATGAGTACTTGTTTAAATTTTTCAGTGATAATCTTCTTATAATTACCTCGTCCAATGGCATTAATATCGATATCATTAAAATTATCATTGTACGAGTGCATCATACGTGATAAAGAGGACCTTCGTCCCGCGTCAGTTCGGCATAAATTAATACAAAAAAGTTTACGAGAATGGGCAACGCGCTGATGTGCTCTGGTAGGTACCCTATAATTTATATTCTCAGTTATATCCATACAGTCGTATGTATTGTGACACAGATCATAAAACAACAATGCCTCGAGAATTGTACGCCTTGATTTAAGAGTGGTAAGATTATATTTTGCCATGAGTTTATTGTACGGTTTTTTTCTCGCATATTTATAATGGATATATTTAAGAAATTTCTTCTACACAATTTCTAGTTTATCAATATATTTTTATATAGAGGATTCCAAATAGTCACTGCATACTCTAAATGACATCTTATTAAGGTTTTATAAATATGTAAGTAAGTCAAGGGATTTTTAAACATATTACCAGATCGGATGACGAAACCATACATCTTATAACCATTGTTAATAATATTTTCAATGTGTATACTTAGATGTAGTTTAGTGTCTAAAGTTACTCCATGATCCTTGATTGCTACTTCTTGAGATAAGGGGGTACCACATAAATAGTAGATGCAAGAGCTGGTTATTTTCTTTTTGTAAAAGTTATAGATTTACAATTGTTAAGACTGAGTTCTAACTTATTTCTATTACAGTACGATGTGAAACGGTTTAAATCATCCTGGAATTCTAAATAGTCATTAGCGTTGTTGATAATTTTGTATACCTTAAAGTCATCAGCATATAAAAGAAACCTACTTGAACGGAAGCACATATTAATGTCATTTATAAATATTATAAATAGAAAAGGACCAATAATAGATCCTTGTGGCACGCCTGAAGTAATCGGTACACATTCCGATTCGTGACTCCTAATAACCACTTTTTGCATTCTGTTTGAAATGTAAGACTTAAACCACCGCCATAGATTACCTCTTATTCCATTATAGGCAATTTTTTCTAGTAGCATCTTATGGTCGACCCGGTCAAATGCCTTGCGAAAATCTGTGTATACACAGTCAACTTGCTTACGTACATCGAGAGCTTCAAATAGGAAGGTCGAGTAGATAATTAAATTAGTCACAGTGGATCGGTTCTTCACAAAGCCATGCTGCTGTGGCAATATAACGTTACGTAAAAGCGGATAAACGGCGTTATGTACTAATCGTTCAAAAATCTTCGATAACGTAGGTAGTATGGAGGTGGGTCTATAATTTTCTACTTCTTTCTTAGACCCTCCTTTGTGTACGGGTACTATTCTAGCAGTTTTCCAGACTTTGGGAAAAATTCCACATTGCAAACATTTATTATACAAGAGGCATACTGGTTCATCGATAACCTCAGCAGTTGCTTTTAGAAACAGAGCATGGACATTGTCCACCCCGGCACCCTCCGTTACATCTAACATCTTTAATTGGTTAGTGACTTCAAGTTGTGTGAGTTTTATGTCCTTTATAAGAATATGAGGTGTTTTAGTATCGTCAACAATGATATCTTAAATATCATAGTCATCAGTCACCATAGTTGGTTCAAAAACCGAATGAAAAAAGCTAGAGAATATTGAGCAAACTTCGTTCCGACCTGTAGCCACCCTATCTTTAAAATTAACAGTACTCGGTATGTCAGAGATCTTTTTACGATTTTTCAAATAAGTCCAAAAGAATTTACTGTTATCCCTAATAATACTCTCTACTTTACTAATATAGTTATTATAGCAACGCTCTGAAACTTTTTTGAATTTATTCCTGTATATGGAAAAGATATTGTAATTCGATTTACCTCGATATTTTTTCATTTTTGTCCCAACCCGGTTTTTTTATTGTATATCTGAATTAATTCAGGCGTAAACCAACAAGGGAAACGATTAGGTTTGTTCTTTTGATTGGCACATGTTTTTTAATACTTTTGTAAATTGTCTCATAAAAGCACGCAACGGCATCTTCGGCATCTTTGTCCAAAAAAAGATTTTCCCAATCGATTTTTATAATTTCATCTTTTATTTTATCATAGCCAATCTATAGCATTGTCGAAATGTTATATTACGGTCTAGGTTTTTTGTGATTCTGCTAAAGTAATGAAGACTTCAAAAGGGGGGTGAAGAGCATCGGGAGGTACCAACGGTGACGTCACTGATGACAGGCTGCACTTAGTTGTATTTGTTATAGCTAAGTCTAGGATTCTGTTATTTTCATTAAGAATATAGTTCATCTGATGACCGTTTATTAGTGATATAAAATTAATTAAGCACTAGCTCGAGGGATTCAAGTTCAAATCTATTATAGGTACAAGGGCCTGGCCGGTATTATTCCAGCCAAGATTCGGCAGATTAAAATCACCAATCATAATAAAACTTGCAGTCGATCCAGATAATTAGTTATGTAATAAATTTAAAAAACAATTATATGTATCAAAATTTTGATTAGGTGGGATATAGACGGCTGAGAGAATATAAACATAGTTTGCAATGCATAACTCTAGTAATAAAAAATTAACAAGAGGCAGGAGAGGCCTCAAAGCCATGCGCCAGCGTTTCAGGACGATCTATAGCACAAAGCGAACGGTGCACCTGCCTACGCCGTCTTGCCGGCCGGTCGTCGCACGATTTCTGTCCTTTCTAAAAATATGATACCTATCGTCTGTAAATTCATTGTCGCTGATATCCGCGTGTAAACAAGTTTCCGTTAATACAATTATGTCGTATGTATGAGAGATAATATTCATATAAACACTTTATATAAAATATCTATAAAAAACCAAACAGGTAACAAATTAGATTGTTTGTACGAAGGACCTTATAAAGTTTTGGAAGAATTACCACCTAATGTAAAATTTCTAAAAAATAACAAAGAAATTATTTTACATAAAAATAACACAAAGCCATTTCAATTGTAATGTTTATCTTTGTAATCAAAAAAAAAAATGTTTGCTTTTCAGATAAGTACCTATACATTCATTATGTTATTAGTCTTAAGTTATATGTACACTAATCATTTTTTTTTCCTAAATAGGGTAGTGAGGTACCCCTTACTTTTCGGGGGTAGATGTAGTGCATTACCTAGAAGTTTTATATTTCATGCGCGAGTCCCGTGTGACTCTGCTGCGCAAGCGCGTTTAGCATAAGTTAGATTTTATAAGAAATGATTGTATTTGGGACTCAATAAACGACCGACGTACGGTGAAGACGTATCTTTTCTTTTCCCCACGCGTACCATGCCTCATGGCGACCCTGCCAGGATGCTAACAAAGAAATTACCCACTAAGTGAAAAACCAGTGCAAAAAAAAAACCAAATTCGGAAGAAAGAAGAAAACCTTATAGAAGAAAGAAGAAAACCTTACAGAAGAATGAAGAAAACCATATAGAAGAAAGAAGCACAAATTCTGAAGAAAGAAAAAAGAAGCGCCCTATTTTGAAGAAAACAAAAAAAAACCAAGAAGAAACGCCAGAAATCCAAAGAGAAATAAAGGTACGAAATGGGAAAATCGCAGTCGAAAGAAGTAGTCATAGCACAAAACGCAAATGGTGCAGCATCCGCAAATACAAGCCTAGAAGACGCTCACACAAACCACATCATACAAACCCTCATGATTGTATCATTGGTTATACTGGCTGCAGCAGTTATCTATTACCTGATGAAAAAATGCAGGAAGAGTGCCGTGAAAACTCTGAGGCGAGAACTCAACGCAATCTCGCTTGAAAACATCGCCCGCCCTACAACTAACTAGAAGATCTCAAGAGGTGTCCAGGGTAATACCCGGCCCGCTTCAAGAAGATGACCTCATGCAGCCACACATCCTGTTTGCAGTGCTGTTCCCGCTTGCTCGCGCCGCCCTAAAAATGGTTACATCCACAAACACCATCGCCCCGCCCTTACTACAACCCATCTCGCCCAAATATAAACGCCCGCGTTTCTCAGATACAATCGGAGCACATTGAGAGCGTGGAACGCACTCAATCTGCACCGAATAGTGAGTTTTTTCGCCCCTACAATTAGTGATCATTTCGTTTGTAATTATAGCATAAACAATGTAGTAGATTTAAATGTAAGTAATAATAGCAAGGTAAGTCTTTTAGTAGATACGGGCGCGAGCATTTGTGTTATGAAATATGAGTGGCTCCTCGATAACCAGGAGTATTTGAATGAGTTACATTATGATAAAATAACAATTAAGGGCGTTAGTGGTAAATTAATTTCAGACGGTTATATTTACATAGGTTTAGTTTGTAATGGCATAACTTTTAGAGAGAAATTTTACGTTTTTAAGAATCTCTCTTGTTTTGCTAACGGTATATTGGGCGATAATTTTTTTAAGCGTTATAATGCGATAATCAACTACGAAACACGAACCTTACAGTTATCGAATCAGGGTTCCGTAGTTTGTCTTAATATGGGTAGATGGAGTGATAGGTATAGACACGTCATACCCGCCCGTTGCGAAGTTATCAAACATATTCCTTGCACTTTAAGCGAAGATAGCGTTATTTTAGCTCAAGAAATTGAGGAAGGGATTTTTATCGCAGGAATGTTAGCTAAACCATTAAATAAAAGTATTCCTATTAGAGTGTTGAATACGAGAAATGAGGATATTGAGATAGATTTTTCAAAGGTCAATGTCCATTCCATTAGTAACTTCGAGGTATGCCACCTCGAAAGCGAAGAAAAAACTGTTGAGCGAATAAAAACTTTATTCGATTTACTTGATTTGAGTTATTTAAATAGGGAAGAAAGGCTCAGTATTGAACAAATCTGTGCCAAATACGCAGATGTTTTCCATTTACCAGGTGATTCGTTATCAGTTACGAACTTAATGGAACATAGCATAGTTTTAAAAGATAACGTGACCCCAGTTTATTCTAAGCCTTATAGGGTTCCTCAGGCGTTAAAAGGTGAGATAGAAAAACAAGTTCAGGAAATGTTAAAAAACGACATCATTGAGGAAACCGTTTCGGAATGGTCTAGCCCAGTACTTTTAGTACCCAAAAAGGTCGATAAAAATAACGAAAGAAAATGGAGATTGGTCATAGATTACAGGAAATTAAACGATCGAATTCAAGATGACAAATTTCCGCTTCCCAATATAACGGAGATACTTGATTCATTGTCAGGCAGTATTTATTTTTCAAAATTAGACCTCTCCCAATCTTATTATCAATTGTCCTTAAATCCAAGTTCCCGTAAATATACTTCTTTTACATTAAATAAAATGTATCAGATTTCTTTAGATAATGAGTCACGAAAGTACACTACTTTAACGGCAGGAAAACAGTATCAAATGAAGCGGTGCCCAATGGGTCTCAAGACAAGTGCTAGTGTCTTTTCTCGGCTGATGACTATAGCCATGGCAGGCCTAAATTACGAAAAATGTTTTTTATACCTAGATGATTGCGTCGTAATCGGTTCTAGTATCGATATTCATAACAAAAATCTCATTAGCGTATTGAATCGATTAAGAAAAGTTAATCTCAAATTAAACCCAATTAAGTGCGAATTTTTAAGAAAAGAAATAGTCTATTTAGGTCATAAAATTACTCAAGACGGAATATTGCCAGATCCCAGTAAAATTGACACCATACGTAATTACCCACGCCCGACTTCTGCTGACGAAGTAAAACGACTCGTCGCGTTCGCCAACTATTATCGTCGGTTTATTCCACGTTTTGCTGATATTGTGTTCCCATTGAATGCATTAACTAAAAAAGGTATTAGATTTGAGTGGACTAAAGATTGCGAAAGTTCGTTTATTACATTAAATTCTGCTTTAACGAACCCTCCAGTGTTCGACTATCCCGACTTTTCGGAAAATAACACATTTCAGTTGCAGACAGACGCATCTAAGTTAGGCTTAGGCGCCGTACTCTCAAATAGTAATGGAAAGGTTGTCGCTTACGCTAGTAGGAGTTTGAACCCGGCAGAAACTAGATATCCAATAATAGAATTAGAATTATTAGCTATCGTGTGGGCAGTCCGTCACTTTAGGCCTTACTTGTACGGCAGAAAATTTAAAATCTTTTCGGACCATAGACCCCTTGTTTACTTATTCGGTTTAAAAGACCCGTCTAGTCGTTTAACAAAATTCCGACTATACCTTGAAGAATACGACTTCGAAGTAGAATACGTCCCAGGGCGAAATAACGCAGCTGCAGATGCGTTAAGCCGACTCCCGGTGACGTCACGCGATTTGAAAGAAATGCAGGAAAAAGTAGTATCCGTTTTAACTAAAGCTCAAAGGAAAAAGTTAGAGCCCCAAACGGACACCGTACAGATAGACAAACAGCCTCCAGTTAGTAGGCCTGATCAACCTACTACTGTAGAGTTGTTAAAACGACCCAATGACATAATAGAGTTGCGTTTTCCAGGAAATGGTAACGAAAAACATTTGAATAATGCGTATAATATTTTGTCCGACGCTAAACTTTGCACGTATAACCCGTCGTTATCGACCATATTCCTATATTCTCGATCGTTATCGTCTCTAGAAGAGTTAGCGAGAGATCTAGAAAAAATGTGCATAAAATTAAATATAAAAGAATTACTCATAATTAAAAACAAGAGTAATGAGAAAAATATTAAGAGTTTGCTGCGCAGCATAAAAATGTAAAAAATAGCGTCACCACGATTTTTGATTATTAAATACATTAAGCGAATAAATAATACAGAAGAAATTACCACGGTACTTAATGACTTTCACCTGTTACCAACAAGTGGTCATGCAGGCATGAATCGTATGTTAAATAATATTAAAAAAATATTATTTCTGGCCAGGTATGAGCAATGACGTCATGAACTATGTCCGCAAATGTAAAAGTTGTCAAGTTCAAAAGCATACTAACAGAAATATTAGAGATCCTCTGACAATCACTTCAACCGCTAACTCAGCGTTTGAACAGGTTAATTTAGATATTATGGGCCCCTTAGATATAGATAACTATAATAATAAGTATATTTTAACAATCCAGTGTGATTTAAGCAAATTTGTAGAGGCTTATCCTTTACCTAGAAAGGATAGTGAAAGTGTTGCTAGGTCTTTCGTTAATAATTTTATTTTGCGTTATGGAATTCCAAGAAAAATTTTAAGTGACATGGGGACCGAATTTACCTCATCACTTATGTCCGAAGTTTTCAAATTGCTACATATAGAAAAAATCCATTCAACGCCTTATCATCATGAAACCTTAGGAGGCATTGAAAATACACATAAACATTTAGGCGCTTACCTCAGAATTCAGTGCAATAATAACAAGTCTGATTGGAGCGAATGGGTTCCTTTTTGGTGTTTTTGTTACAATACAAGCGTTCATTCAAAAACAAAATATACTCCATACGAACTAGTTTTCGGCAAAATTTGTAATATTCCTAGTAATTTATCAACACATGTTGACCCACTGTATAATTTCGATGATTACCCTAAGGAGTTAAAATACCGTTTACAAAAAGCACAGTTGGATGCTAAGGAAAATTTGTTAATAAGTAAAAATTTAAGAAAA
The DNA here is from genome assembly GCA_907164705.1 of Parnassius apollo. Lineage (NCBI taxonomy): Eukaryota > Metazoa > Arthropoda > Insecta > Lepidoptera > Papilionidae > Parnassius > Parnassius apollo. Next base: position 4,607,461 of record CAJQZP010000287.1, on the reverse strand, counting down.
ATTAAGTATGATCAAAAATGTAATAAAGTACAATATAAGCCAGGAGATTTAATCTTTTAATAAAAAACCAAACAGGTAACAAATTAGATTGTTTGTACGAAGGACCTTATAAAGTTTTGGAAGAATTACCACCTAATGTAAAATTTCTAAAAAATAACAAAGAAATTATTTTACATAAAAATAACACAAAGCCATTTCAATTGTAATGTTTATCTTTGTAATCAAAAAAAAAAATGTTTGCTTTTCAGATAAGTACCTATACATTCATTATGTTATTAGTCTTAAGTTATATGTACACTAATCATTTTTTTTTTCCTAAAGAGGGTAGTGAGGTACCCCTTACTTTTCGGGGGAGATGTAGTGCATTACCTAGAAGTTTTATATTTCATGCGCGAGTCCCGTGTGACTCTGCTGCGCAAGCGCGTTTAGCATAAGTTAGATTTTATAAGAAATGATTGTATTTGGGACTCAATAAACGACCGACGTACGGTGAAGACGTATCTTTTCTTTTCCCCACGCGTACCATGCCTCAAAAGTGTGTGCAGTTTAGTACGTAATCCTCGACAATTTTGGTAATATACAGTTGACATATTAGAATTGAATTTTGATTTATTGTATTATAACAAGTAAGTAAATCCGTTCGGTGCAATATGCGGATAGAAAATGTATCGATGACATAAATAAAATATTATGAACACAGAGCATATTGTGGCATGATAAATACGATAAGAAAAAATATGTTTAACAGTTTTCTGAATATAATTTTTATGATTTAATATGCGATATAGCCAAATACTTTTAGTTAAATTGTTATTGCCATCATACAATGAGATCGCAAAAACTTTTATTATGTATATACGAGTAGAATTATGAACGTCTGAGATAATATTCATATAAAGAGTATGCAGTTTAGTACGTAATCCTCGACAATTTTGGTAATATACAGTTAACATATATTAAGAACACAGGGCATATTGTGACATGATAAATGTGATAAGAAAAATTATGTTTAACAGTTTTCTGAATATGATTTTTATGATTTAATATGCGATATAGCCAAATACTTTTAGGTAAATTGTTATTGCCATCATACAATGAGATCACAAAAATCACAAAAAAAATTTTATGAAGAAGTTTGGCATTTTAAAATCTATGCAAAATTCTGTATATAAAAGACAGGTTTTACTTCATTACATCATTCAGTAGTCGAATAGTGTATTCGAACCCACGATCTTTGAAGTTCGCGGTCCGCGCCCTGCCATTAGACTACTGTCGCTTAAATATTTGTTTAGTGGGAAATAAATAAATAAATGAAATAAATAAACATGGCTGATCATGCAATTCTAGAACAAATTTAAACTTTAGTTGAATTTCTAGAAAGAAACGTCGGTTTTACGAAAGGTTTGCTAAAGAGGCAATGGGTATCCTTAGCTACAACTTTTAATTCATTAGGAGGAGCAAATAAGGGTGGTAAAGGTTGGGCTAAAGTAAGTTTATTAATATATATAAAAATATAAATACTTTTTTAACTGTTACGTATATTTAAATCATTTATCCATGGTATTGGGCACAGACGAAATGTGCCTTGAAAAAATAGTGTGCTGAGCATAGCAAATCCATGGGACACACTGGCGGTGGTTCTGCTGATAACCTGCCCATGTTATCAGCGGTGAACAAGAGATTGGTGGGAATTATAGGTGGTCAAGAGTTTGCTGTTGGAGTCTCTCAACTCGCAAATGATCCTTTTCACCACCCGGTAATTATTCATAAAAATCTTGTAAACATAGTTATTATACTGACTTTTAAATATAATGTTTGTTAGTCGAATAAGAAAATGTGTATAATCTCTGTAGCTTTGTAGATAAATCTTTATGCTCATGTGTTTGTAAAATTTTTAGAAACATCAACAGACAAAATCGGTCCTTGTGGCTTCACAGGCTGACACATACACCACAATCACCTACGCGTAAAAGTAAGTATTTCTTTTATAGAAGAGGGCATATAAGCCATCAGGTGAGCCGCATGGCTCACTTGATGGTAAGTGAATACTGCTACCCGTGAACAACTGCAACACTAGAGGAATTGCAGATGCGTTGCTAGCCTTTAATTTTCTAACATTAACCAAAACTAGAATGTGACTAACATGAATCAAAACTTGGCGCATTTTTAATTTATGAATTTTAAGTATATTATGACCTAGATTTATAAGGAATGCTCCTTGGGAGTGGACTAAGTTCAGCCGTGGTCTTGTAAAGTCTGTAATGATGGGGATGATGATATGATAAAATATATTACGAGTATTGTCCATTTAGCTTCAAGTGGTGACAGACTGGCAAGGTATTATACTCATAAGTGGCCTAAAATGGTTCACCTACAGATTTTTTGTCAATAATCTTTCATTTATTAAATAAATAAATGTAAAGCATGTCATTTTCATAACGCGGCGATCGCATGCGAACGCTTGGGTATGGTAAATATTATTATATTATATAATATTTGTAAACTCTTAAATCTTTCAATCTAAAATATTCCATTTCAATATTAAATTTCCATATTCTATTTCAATATTAAATGTCCATATTTTACTAGGCTGCACTAAAAGTATCGGGAATGGAATATTTCTACTGTTCCTGTCATATTAAAATCTTTTTAATTGAAAACTTCTTGGTTGTAAAAATCAAATACCATTTATTTATTCAAAACAAGATTCTCGGTCTTGTCACAAGGTTTTGTCAAATTTGTTTAGTTGTTGAGAAAATGGAATTGACTCGAGAAAATTCAAGAGCGATGATTTATTATGACTTTCGAAGTGGTTTAACACAAAAACAGTGTGTTGACCGAATTATTTCTGCATTTGGTGATGAAGCCCCATCCAAAACCACAATTTATCGCTGGTTTGCTGAATTTCAACATGGACGTGTCAAGCTCAGTGATGATCCCCGTCAAGGTCGTCCAAAAACTGCAGTCACCCAAGAAAACGTTAATGCTGTGCATAAGCTGATTGAGTAAGATCAACATGTGACATACCGCGAAATTCAGGCAACTTTAGACATTGGCATGAGTCAAATACAAATAATCTTGCATGAACAATTAGGTGTAAAAAAGTTGTTGTCCCGATGGATACCGCATTCGCTCTGTGAAGAGCAAAAAGCGGCTCGCGTTACTTGGTGCGTCAGAACTCTCGAAAGATTCCACGCAGGATCCTCAAATGCTGTATACAAGATCGTATCAGGTTACGAATCCTGGATATACGCATACGAACCTGAAACAAAAAACCAGTCACAAGTTTGGGTGTTCGAAAATGAGTTAAAGCCAACAAAAATTGTTCGTTCACGGAGTGTTGCAAAAAAATGGTTGCCACGTTTGTCTCCAAAACCGGCCATGTTACGACTATTCCTCTTGAGGGAAAAAGAACGGTTAATGCAGAATGGTATGCTAGCATTTGTTTACCACAGGTCGTTTCTGAACTCCGTAAAGAGAACGGCAACCGCCGCATCATCCTCTATCACGACAATGCGAGTTCTCACACCTCACACAGAACAAAACAGTTTTTAGAGCAAGAAAACATAGAATTATTAGACCATCCGCTGTACAGCCCTGACCTAAGTCCTAATGATTTCTATACTTTCCCTAAAATAAAGAATAAATTGTGTGGAAAGAGATTTTCATCACCTGAAGAAGCTGTGGATGCCTACAAAACGGCCATTTTGGAGACCCCAACTTCCGAATGGAATGGTTGCTTCAATGATTGGTTCCATCGTATGGAAAAATGTGTCAAATTTCGCGGAGAATACTTCGAAAAGCAATAAATACATTTTTAAATAGTAATGTTATGTCACTTCCTTGATTCCCAAAATTTTCAGTGCCGTCCTCGTAATGTCATGGACTTGATAATTTTATATGAGACATATCATTTTTAGGGTTCCGTAGTCAACTAGGAACCCTTATAGTTTCGCCATGTCTGTCTGTCCGTCTGTCCGTCCTCGCTTAATCTCTGTGACCGTTAGCACTAGAAAGCTGAAATTTGGTACCAATATGTGTATCAATCACGCCGACAAAGTGGTAAAATAAAAATTGGAAAAAAAATGTTTTATTAGGGTAGCCCCCCCTATATGTAAAGTGGGAAGTGATTTTTTTTTAATTTCAACCCTTACGTGTGATATATTGTTGGAAAGGTATTTAAAAATGAATAGGGGTTTACTAAAATCATTTTTTGATAATGTCAATAATTTCAGAAATAATCGCTCCAAAAGTAAAAAACAATGTGTCCCCCCCCCCTCTAACTTTTGAACCATAGGTTTAGAAAATATGAAAAAAATCTGAAAGGTAGAACTTTATAAGGACTTTCTAGGAAAATTATTTTGAACCTGGATGGAAACAGTTTTTGTACAAAAAAAGAAAAAAAGTTGTATAAAATAATTTCTGGACTAAGTTTGTAGTATAATCGTTTAAGCAGGCATTTTTTTAACATCGTTTACATATTTTATTATCCTGAACGTATCTTTTTTCAAACAAAAAAAGAATTATTAAAAAATTATCCAAAATTACCACCGAAAACTTCTGGCACGTCTATGTATTAATTAGTAACGCAATTCCCCGAGAGATGGCGCTGTAGGTACTTATTACAATGGGTCGGGTATTATCGAATTGTTCGGTTGGTCTCTCCTTGGCATCGCCTGTCGCGGAGCGTGCAATGTTGCACGCTCCATGTTCGCGCACGTACCCACTACCGGGAGCAGTTGCAGGAGCGCGGAGCGCTGCTGGAGCGCGACCATAATGAATACCCACCTTTAAACTCATAAGTGGGAACACTTATTGTGACGGACGGGAAACTACGGAACCCTACACTGAGCGTGGCCCAACACGCTCTTGGCCGGTTTTATTAAAATATGTTTTAATTTCAGAATCAAAACTAAAATCCATGCCACGTGTCAGGCAATTTCGTTCTACCACAAAAGATGATCAAGACATGAAACGACTAGTACAAATTCAGGAGCAACATGTCAGGACATGAACTATAACTGCACAAGCTTTTGCAGATATTTCTGCTGCATTCAATCATAATGTACAAATTGCGGAGCAGCGTGTCAGGGTAGAAACTATAACTGCACAAGCATTTGCGGATGTTTCTGCTGCATTACATCGTAATGCTGTTGCTGTTGAAAATACAGGCAAAGCTTTGGTGGGTTTCTCAGCTGTTATTAATAATGTTATTCTAGAATTTGCAAATAAATGCAACAACAGTAGTAGTAGTAGTAGTATATACTTTATTGTATACCACACATATACAACGAATAAATACATTAAAGAGGAAACTTAATATATACGCATGTACAATAAGGCGGTCTTATCGCTAAAGAGCGATCTCTTCCAGACAACCTTACATAGATTGCATTACTCGATAACCTAAAATAAAAAGGACTTATTTAAATAATACTTGTTTTTACGGATTTTAAGAAGTTAATATACATGTTATATCGCGTATATAAAAGTTAACATACGCGATATAACATGTATAATATTAACTTTCAGGTGCTGCTGTAAAGTGCTCGAAACGTCAGGTATATAACGATGTGTAATATTCGCGTTAATGTAAAAAAGTCATTACTTAATTGAATTTTTATCGCAATGTTTCCTGTTTATTTATTTTTTGTTTTTAATTTGTGTTTAATTTCTATTGCAGTAACAAGTTATTTTTTTGGTAAACTAAAAGTGTAATTTTAATTTTGATTTTAAATTTTAAACATTTATTATATATTAAAATCAAGATATATTTGTGATAATGCCATGTAAGATATGGAAATTTAACTTTCTTTTTTTTCTTTTTATTATAATCGTTACCTCCACACTAGGATTTTCTCCTCTATCGTGGGTGGGGGACAGTTAACTAACATACATTTCACAAGGACAAACACCCAGACCCTGATCAATTACTTATAAGTCATACAAATACTTGTTCCGTGCGGGATTCGAACCCGCGGCCCTTAAGCGCTGTTAGTCATTGCCAACCACTGCGCCACGGAGCCGTCGAGAATTGGAAAAGAGGATGCTCATAGATGTTTAAATTACGCCTATTTAAATTATGGTCCCTGACTAACATACAAATATAATTGAAACAAACTGCTCTGTATGTATATTTTCTGCGAATGGCGGAGTAAACGCACTCAGCAAAACGGCTGCTATATTGAAATCTGTCGTTAGATTGCGACAACCAGAGTTAAAATATTCATGCCGGAATATTTTAAGGTTTCTCCTAAAACGATCATTCACTGCTTCTACTACCCACATTTTTATCACAGAGTGATCTGTTATCTTCAAGATTATTACGTACTACTTATGATTGGCTATCTTCTTTAGTTTCAGCATAAGACCTATGTATTCTCTCTCATGCAGACTGTCCATGCAGTCACGAAAACCTCTACAATAAAAATATAATTTTCTCTATAAAAGTCATGGAATGTTTTGTTTAATAAATCCTTAATTACGGTCGCATGATTTCTAGTGTCACTATGTGGTCTGTATATATCCCATGATATATCCATCAGAGGCAGAGACGATAAATAAAGCTATTAATCCTATATTTATATGTATAGAATATGTGAGGAATATGTGTCCTTTTAGAACAAATAATTATTGCTTTTATATACATTTATTTATATATATGTTTTTCATTAGCTATTGTAATTGCAGGTTTTTGTTCAGCTGGTGCAACAGACTCACCAAAAATATGATTGGCAATGTAGGTATTTTTTGCTGCCAACAAGAAAAAGTCTGTTAAGAAGATATTTCTTGGTACAGACGTTAGCTGAAACTTTAGATCTTAACATGAACAACCACAAATGCTGTTTATGCAAAATAACTCCGATGCATTTTCCTAAGGCTTGGTATTGCTTCTAATATTTGTTGATATTCTTGTTTACTTATACCTATAAAGTAATGGACTTGGTTATCAGGGTAGTTTTGAATTTTCTCATGAGAAATGTTACGAAGTCCTTCCATTAATATAAAAATAACCTCTGTTATTTGTATGGAAATAAAATTATTAAGGCTGTACTCGGCTGTATAGAGATTTTCATAAATTGGCTCCTCGCTATGCAGAGAGCAAATGCGAGCACATCTTGGTATAAAATATTGATAGCTAATTAATCCTTATAGCAATACAATACAATATGCTGGGGTCTTTCTTGTGATCCTTTTAGAACATGTAAGATCAAATCTCGAGCTTGGTCCTAGCAATCTCCACAAACTTCATACATGGATGACATCAGTAAATAATTTATTTTATGAGATGGTCATAGATATCAAAGTTGCATTTATGAAACACAAATTAAACACTAAGTTCTATAGACATAAGTTGTGCCCAACGTATTCAAGCATAAAAGAAACACAAATACAAAATAAGTAACAGTACCGGAAAAGACGCGTTAAAACCGGTGCCAACCCTGGAGCACACGTCCTCAGCACAATTGGGGGGATTCCGTCAGGCCCACTCGACTTGTGGATGTCCAGGGAGAGGAGTGATTTGCGAACCGAGCGCTGTGTGAACTGCACTTCCGGCATGGAGCACTCACACCGTGGGATGGCCGGCGGCGTACTCCCCCCGTCATCGAGAGTCGAGTTGGACGCAAAGAAAGTGCCTAGAAGATCGGCTTTCTCCTTTGAGGTATTGGCCAGTGAGTCGTCCTCCCTGTGCAGAGATGGAAGAGATGGCTGACAGAAATTCCCCTGGACAGCCTTGGCGAGAGACCAGAAAGCACGGGTTCCAGAAGGAAGGCGAACTAGTTTCTCGCCAATTCTGCCTATGTGCTCTGACTTTGCCTTGGCAATGACTCTTTTGAAGGACCTAGAGGCGGAATTATACTTCTTTTTTAGAGCGCTGGTGTTTACATCCCGGGACGCTGATGCGTCAGCCCAGGCTTGGTAGTACTCCTGCTTATAGCATTATGCTATTTTACAGGAGCGACCAAACCATGGCTGAGATTTGCCTCCGATGGGCACCACAGAGATAGGAATAAAAAGTTCCATACCCTGAAGTACTACATCACCGACAGAATCCGCAACAACGTTGGGATCATCCGGCGAGAAGCAAAGCCGCCCCCAAGGGTAGGATGCAAAGAAAGACCACATCCCATCTCAATCGGCTGACCTATAGTGCCAAACACGTCGGCAGCCTGCAGAATGCAACTGCGATTTCAGCGTGAGTGGCACCACACTCCGAACAAGACAATGGTCCGAGGAGCCTAAACGGGCGTCGACGGAAATCTGATATCCGTCTGGGTGAGAAGTCAGCAGAAGGTCCAACAGGGAAGATGCATGATCCTCCACATCTGGAATCCGCGTAGGCGAAGTAACCAGTTGTGTCAGACCATATACCAAGGCAAAATCATGAACAGATCTCCCCGCATGATCGGTTAAACGTGAACCAAGCCATTCGGCGTGATGGACGTTAAAGTCGCCGAGGATCACGATCTCTGCGTAGGGGATCTGCTGTAGCAACGAATCTGTAGCCATTTGGACGTGGTCGAAGAGTCGGTCTGTTTCGGCATTACCGCTATGGGACCTATAGAGGCACCCGTAGACGCGCAGATGGTCGTCGCTGTCTACGCGTAGCCAAAGGATGGACAGGTCCGAACCTTCAAGTCTGCCGAGGCGTCGAGAACAGATGTCCTCTCTGACGTAAACGCAAACTCCAGCCCTAGGCACAAAGGAGTGTTCCAGTTTATACCCCGGGTAGGAGAGATACGAGACATCAGCCGGAGAGGACACCTGCGTCTCGGTCAGAAAGAGCAGAGCCGGCCTCGCCGTCTCGAGATGGTAGTGGACGGCGTTTAGGTTAGAGTGAAGTCCCCTGATATTGCAGAAATTCACGGACAGCTTGGCAGGGGTCGCCTTGGTCTTGTTGCTCCGTTTGCCCCGAGCAGTTGTAGTTTTGAGCGGAATTTTGCCGCCCCCCCCCAGAATACGCGGGGCAGCCTGATAACCCACGGTCAGAAGTGGAGAAACATGGTCGTGGATGCTCAGCGAGGGATTCTCCAGGGGTGCTGGTACCCTCCTGGGGTAGTCTATCATCGTTTAATTCCGCTACCATGCTGATGGGGGGGGGGGGATCTCCGGCCACCTGCACTCACCAGACGAAACGCGGAAGCGGAGCTTCCACTTCACGCCGGTATTCTGTGAGGTTGTGGTACCACCCCGGTTTGAGCCGGCCCATACGTGCAACAGCAAAGCTGCCGCATGGCTCTACCACTACCAAAAGGTTTAGATGCCGTTTCGATAAATCTACTGCAAGTATAATTTTTGCAATGTTACAATGTACAAGTTTTAAGCATTTTTAATATGAAAAGCATTGTAACTACCGCTACAATTGGGTCACGAAAACATTTGAAAGTTTTTTTCGGTGATTATTATTGTAACTTATTTTACAAATTGACGAATAGGAAATCTTTGATGAATGTTATTGTAAGCAGCAATTACAATGTGTATCAATGTTACATTGGGATAGAAAGACATGGTAAGTAGTATGTGAGAGCTAATAAAAATCAATTTATATTTTATTCATTTTAATAGGCCGCCAGCACAGATAACAATAGTCTTCAATGTCGGAATTATTTGAAACGGTGTTTGAGTGTGGCAAGTTGATATAAAAATGCCTATATTGCTACGGAATTGCGCCGCTGGAGCATAAGCTGCACGAGTCTTTGTACTTGTTTTGATTGATTAGGTGTAAGTTTTCATAGGCTCTAACTAAATTATGATCCCACAACGCAGCCAAAGATTTATTTATATTTTGACGTCTAGTATTGACTTTGCGGTAGTCCAAATCTATCCAATTTAGTTGATCGCTGTAAAAATCATTTTGAAACATTATAATGTTTGGCGATTCGAAATTAATTTTAATATGATTAACTTTTGACCACATAATTTTTTTTATCATTGTCCAATTCCCAATTGGGAACTAAATTTAACAATGACTTAAAATCAAATATTTCATTTTGAGTGACCTCATTCACGACGTAGGTTTTCCCGTATTCTTAGCACAACGTATTAGTGTGTTCTGCGCACTATAAGAGCATGCATTGAGTCCCCTTCTGATTGGGAATGCCCAACTTCAAAGAAGTTGTGTGTAATTGTAGTGTGCAAAATATTAATTCATGTAATATACATACACTTTATAAATAACAGTAAAATAGTTAATTGTTTAGTGTAATTGTAATATTTAATTTTAAATTATTTCCATATAAATTTATATTTCATAATTACGGACATACCATTCTACAGAAATTATTATATATATGAAGTATTTAATGCAGCGGTCGATGCAAGGGCAACTCAACAACAGCAAACCGGTTCACCGCTGGCTGCCCTTGCTACGAGAGTTCGCACCATGCCACCAGTACGTTTACGTATGCCATACTGTTCGTGAGTCTATTTACTTGTGATAAGAAACTGTTATTATAATTAATTCGTTCGTTTCAGACTCTTAGTTCCTGTGCTATCTTTCTATATATAACTATCACTCTATTCTCCTTCTGTGTGTTGTAAAGACTTGTAACTTGTGTAAATTATAATTATTTAAACTGAAAGACTATTGAATTTTATTTTACTTACACAAGCAGCATAACAAATATTAAATTGAACTATAAAGTGGTGACTCCGTAAAAGTGCACAATATAATTATGAGTGAGAAACAAAAGGCCGCCGAACAAAATCTCGCCTCATCATCCGATGTTTATCGAGTCGGTGTTCGAATACCGCCATTTTGGCCGGAAAAACCAGCAATTTGGTTCGCGCAAATCGAAGGACAGTTTGCGATTTCAAATATAACAGAAAATGCGACTAAATTCTATTACATAGTTAGTCAACTCGAACCGCAATATGCGTCAGAGGTCGAAGATATAATTATCTCCCCTCCAAATACAGATAAGTACGAAAAGCTAAAAACAGAACCAATCAAACGGCTGTCGGCGTCTAGAGACAGGAAAGTAAAACAACTTCTAATGCATGAAGAACTAGGCGATAGAAAACCTTCACAATTCCTACGGCACTTACAACGTTTGGCTGGACCAGGTATACCTGACGACTTTCTTCGAACTATCTGGATGAGTCGATTACCAAACAGCACGCAAACTATAATAGTGTCACAAACGACCACTTCTCTTGAGGCACTAGCGGAGCTAGCCGATAATATTCACGACGTTGTTCCTCCATATCCACATCCACAAGTAGCGTCTACATCAAGCCATGCACCAGAGGAGAGAGTACAGAAGCTGGAAGGTCAAATAGCTGAGCTCACCAGGCAAGTGAAGACCCTAACGACTCAACTAAACAAAAGACGTCCTAGATTACAAAGCAGAAGCCGCCCAAGAAGTAACACCAGGTCACCTTCTAGTCACAGGAGGTTCCCTATGTACTGGTATCACAATAAATATGGCGATCGTGCAAGTAAGTGCATTAAACCATGCGATTATACCCAGTCGGGAAATGTGCAAGGCAATCGGTAACGGCGACCTACGATTGCCCAAGTACTGGTCGCTTATTCGTTACTGACCGCAACACGAAGATGCAGTTTCTCGTTGATACAGGCAGCGATCTCTGTGTTTTTCCACGAGCGGCAATGAAAGAGAATAGGCATAAGACTAATTATCAACTAAGTGCAGCAAATGGTTCGATAATAAATACTTATGGGTATGTTCATTTAATGTTAAATTTAGGCTTGCGCCGTGACTTTACTTGGCAGTTTGTTGTAGCAGATGTTACAAAAGCAATTATAGGTGTAGATTTTTTGTCATTTTATAATTTGGTTGTCGATTGTAGTAATCAGCGCCTCATAGACAGTGTCACTACACTCTCCACCACGGCTTTGCCTGCTAATTTAGATATATTTTCTATTAAGATTGCTACTGGTGATTCGGTTTATCATGATGTCTTAAAAGAGTTTCCGGATATCACACGCCCATCGGGGGTTCACCATGTGCCTAAGCACAATACAGTGCACCATATTCGGACCACTCCAGGCCCGCCAGTAGCTAGTACACCTAGGGGACTATCGCCTGATAAATTAAAGATTGCAAAAGAGGAGTTTGCAGCAATGTTAAAGGTTGGTATTGCTAGGCCTTCAGAATCACCATGGTCATCACCATTGCATCTCACACCCAAGAAGGATAATGGGTGGCGACCATGTGGTGACTATAGAGCACTGAATGCTAGAACAATTCCATACCGCTACCCCATACGTCACATTCAGAATTTCGCTCACAATATTTCCGGTTGCAAAGTATTTACAACGATCGATCTAGTCAAAGCCTACAATCAAATTCCGGTCAACGAAGCTGATATCCCTAAAACTGCTATTACAACACCTTTTGGCCTTTACGAATTCCCGTACATGACGTTTGGACTTCGTAACAGTGCACAAACGTTCCAGCGCTTCGTAGACGAAATGACTCTAGATTTTTGCTTTGCTTATTTAGATGATTTTTTAGTGTACTCAAAGGACCACGAAACACATAATGATCACCTTCGTCAGATTTTTACTAGACTAAAGAAGTTTGGGATGGTAATAAACAACGCTAAATGCGTATTTGGCTCTGACGGGGTTACATTTTTAGGCTATCATATTTCAGCAGAGGGTTCAAAGCCGCAACCATCCAAAGTAGAAGCAATTAATAACTTTCCAAAGCCAAAAACTGTCAAAGTGCTAAGAAGATTCTTGGGCATGCTTAACTTTTACAGGAGGTTCATCCCCAAGGCAGCTAAGTATCAAGCACCGCTGAACGAAATCTGGAAAGGTGCAGTTAAAGGTTCTCATTCGATTCAGATGTCCACTGAGCAGCTAGAAGCATTTGAATCATGCAAGCAGAGTCTATGCCAGGCTACGCTTTTAGCGCATCCTGACTGTTCTGCTAAAATAGCTTTAGTAACGAATGCTTCGGACACTGCTATTGGCGCAGTATTGCAGCAGCTTAAAGAAGACTCGTGGCAGCCACTTGCTTTTTTTTCACAAAAGCTAAGTGTAGCACAAAAAAAGTATTCGCCTTATGATCGTGAACTTCTAGCTGTCTATGAAGCTATCAAGTACTTTAGGTATATGCTGGAAGCCAGAGAATTTACTATTTATACAGATCATAAGCCCCTTTGTTACGCTTTTCACTCACGTAAAGAAAATTGCTCACCAAGACAGTTCAGACATCTCGATTTTATTTCTCAATTTAGTACTGACATAAGACACATCTCAGGAAAAACAACGTGGTAGCTGATACTTTATCAAGGGTTGAAGACATTACTCAGCCCATTGATATGACAGTGTTGGCTAAAGCTCAAGCCTCCGACGAGGAATTACAGCTACTTCTGAAAGGTAATACTTCCTTGTGTCTTAAAAAACTTAAAATACCAGTGACTCATACCGAACTGTACTGCGATGAGAGAAGCAATCCACCGAGACCGTACGTATCAAAGGAACTTCGTAGGCAAGTTTTTGAAAGCCTTCATTCTCTAAGCCATCTCGGAGCGAACGCCACAGCCAAGCTGGTAGCGGAAAGATTTGTGTGGCCAGGAATTAAAAGAGACTGCCGAGAATGGACCAGAACGTGCTTGGCGTGTCAACGTGCAAAAATCACTAGGCATGTAAATTCACCCATAGGCAATTTCAAATTACCACGTGCCAGATTTATGCAGATTCACATAGATCTAATAGGACCATTACCATCAGCGCAAGGGTACCGATATTGTCTCACAGCAATCAATCGATCTACTCGATGGCCTGAGGCAGTACCGTTAGTTGACATTTCGGCAGAAACCTTAAAAATATAATATCTACACCAAATATTTTTGAGGCGTAAGCATACATTAGAAATACAATTCGGTTTCTATTTTGGCCACCACAGCAGTCTGAATAAAAACGATATTCTCTTATACCTTCGGCAGCCTTCTTTTTTATAAAATCGAATAAGAAGCTAGCCATTTCGTTAGGGGCTTTTCTTCCAATGCATTCATCCCACACATAACAGTGCCCTTCAGCAGATCCTATGTCGAAAATTGTAAAATTGAAAACTTGAAATTTTCTCTTGTAATAGAAAGTTGACACGTCAGACTGTGGAGTAGTTAAAAATATTTGTAAATCAAAACATGCAGTTAACAACTTTTTTTAGATTGTTTGGCTTCTACCTTATCGTTGCCTTTTATTTGACATATGATACATTTATTTGCCATATGTAATGCGTAATCACGTGCTGTGATTTCTTTTTCTAACTCTGAAGCTTTTTCGTGAACCTCACATTTCAAACATTGATCTTTCTTTGGCTTAAAGAATTCTATATTAAATTCTTTATAAAAGATCTGCCTGTACTGTTCTTGGGTAGCTTTGGTATCACTTGGATTATTTTTAGTCATTCATTCAATGTAAGGTAAGTCCAACTTCGACCGAGAGGTCAATCGACGGATTCAACTCGGCTGGGCAGCGTTCGGGAAATTACAACGCATCTTCTCGTCAGGTATACCTCAAAACCTGAAAACTAAGTTGTACAACCAGTGCTTATTGCCAGTGATGACATATGGAACTGAGACGTGGTCCTTCACTGCTGGCCGTATGAGGACGCTCAAAGTCGCTCAGCGAGCTATGGAGAGGGCTATGCTCGGAGTTTCTCTGCGTGATAAACTTAGAAATGAGGATATCCGCAGTAAAACCAGAGTGACCGACATAGCCCAACGGATTAGTAAGTTGAAGTGGCAATGGGCCGGCCATATAGCTCGAAGAACCGACAACCGTTGGGGAAAAAAGGTTCTCGAGTGGCAGCCTCGTACCGGTAGACAAAGTGTGGGGCGACCCCCCACTAGATGGAGTGACGACCTGGTAAGACATGCAGGAAGTCGATGGATGCAGGTGGCTCAGAACCGTGCTTTGTGCCATACCTTGGGGGAGGCTTATGTTCAGCAGTGGACTTGTGAAGGGCTGTAATGATGATGATGATGATTCAATGTAAAGAGAGTATAGCTTAGGAAAAGTAAGTGATTCTTCAAAATAAAGTTTGGATGCTCTTTGCCTACTACGAGTACGTAACTCGTAGTGTGATTCTTTGACAAGAATTGAATTAATATGCTGGCGAACTAAAATCTTAATATTTTCATTTATTGCGTTCTCCCTATTGCTATGCTTACCACGCCTATCGTTTGCAATGACTTCTTTATTATTTTTGAGTCTCGCCGACTTTGAGGGTTAACTTGTCGAGTTGGGCGCCGTCGTAAGCCGCTATCACCCTCGTCCCGTTCTGGTGTTTGGGGATCTCAACACCAAGTCGTCAGCTTGGGGCTCTCTGGTCACTGACCCTCGGAGCGAGGTGCTAGAAGAGTGGACGGTGACGACTGGTCTGGTCGTCCCGAATCGGGGTTCGGAATACACGTGCGTGCGCTAGCGAGGCGGGTCGATAGTGGACGTCTCGCTTGCTAGCCCCTCTGTCGCCAGCCGAGGCCGCGACTGGCGTGTCGCCGTAGAGGTGGAGATGCTGTCGGACAATCGGTATATCCGGTTCGACGTCAAAAAATAATTTGTGGCGATTTTAATACAGACATGCTTAAGAAAACTAAAGATTCAATTCAATTTGAACGTATTGCAAAAGAATTTAACTTGAAAATAGAAATAAATGAACCGACACAACCTAGTAATGGTAGCTGTTTGGATAATATATTGCATAATATACGAGGATGTAATAGTGAAGGAATAGAGCTGGGTGTTTCCAATTCTTCAGCACAGTTGATGAGATGGCCAGTAAAACAAACGTGTATTCTTAAATATTGGCATACATATAAACGTGATTACAACAAAGAGAATATAACACTTTTTAAGAAATGCATTGGCAGTCTAAGCTTCTTGAAGCATGTGAAACTGATGATCCAAATACAGCTTGCAACAGCTTCTTTGACTTATTTATACTATTCTATTACTTATGCTTTCCTATTATCAAATTTAAAGTAAACCCAATTAATAAAACAAAATGGATTATGCGGGGAATAAAATTATGCAGCAAAAAGAGACGAGAACTACTGTGGGAATATAGAGTGAGATCTAGTAAAGACACAAAGCAAAAATTTAAAAACTATACAAAGAGATATAAAAAAAATTGTCAAGTCAAACTGACACAGAAAGTTCAAAACAGTTATTTCAATGAAACAAGTCATAATAAAACAAAAGTTACGTGTAAAGTGATAAATGCAGTGAAGCCAAACATACCTAAACAAAATATTGAGGGAATAAAGATCCAAGGACAGTATGTTACAAATCCTAAATTGATAGCGGATTATTTTAATAATTGTTACTCAAATCCAATACAGACTAATAATGAAAAAGGGACTAATAAAAAAACACAGTCACAAATCGGCCAAATCAATATTCATAGAACCAACAATAACCCAAGAATAATTTCTTAAAAACCTTAAAAATACAACCACCATCGGATATGATAACATACACACTAAAATAATTAAAGAACCTTTAACAGCTCCTATACTATGTAATAATATAAACCAATGCATCCAAACGGAACATTCCCAGAAAACCTGAAAATTGCAATCATTAAACCTTTATATAAAAAAGAAGATAGAATAAGTGTAAGTATCGACTTTCTCTAAAATATTCCAAAAAGTCATTTATATTAGACTATACAACTATTTGGAAAAGAATAATATCTTATGCCAAGAAAAATGGGCTTCAGAAAAAACACAATACCAATATGGCTATCTACAACTTTCAAGAGAAAATATACCGTAACATGGATAGTAGGAAATCAGCTGTGGCATTTTATATGGATATGACTAAGGCCATCGATTATGTAGATCATAATTTACTAATAGACAAATTATACATCTATGGAGTTAGGGGAAACGTGCATAGTCTAATGAAATCTTATTTAAAAGGCAGAAAACAAATTACCCGAATAGATATCAAGTCGGAAACCGAAAAAATATACTCTTCTCATACACAATTGATTAAATACGGAGTTCCTCAAGGTGGAGTCTTTGCCCCTCTCTCTCTTTTTATCATTTATATGGTATAAATAACTTTCCAAACTGTACAAGACACCGAATGTCATTATTTGCCAATGACAGCACTGTAATTTATAACAGTAATAACTATGAGGAAATTGACGGTGAAATTAATAATAGTCTTATATCAATTATTGACTTGGTTGAAAGAAAACAACCTAAACATAAATCTGGACAAAACGAAAATAATCACATTTCAAATAAAAAAGCACCTCAATAAATCTACACATTAAATATATGGGAAAAGACGCAAAAGAAACAAAGATTTAAAAAATTTTGGGAGTACTTATAGACAATGATAAGTCGTGGAAACCTCAAATTGATTATATTTGTAAAAAAAATGCACCAATTTGAATACGTTCTTTATAAGTTGGAAAAATTGCAAACCAGAGAGCACTATTAGCAGCATACCAAGGGTATGTCGCCTCAATCCTGAGATATGGCGTTATATTTTGGGGCAATGCACTTAACATTCGAGAAGTATTCATCGCACAAAAAATGTCTAAGTGCGATCTGTAGTTTAAAAAGCACCAACACGTGTAAGCCACATTTTCAAAAAAAGTAAAGTCTGTAGTTTCAAACTATTTGGTAGAAAAAAAAATAATATGGTATAAACTCGTTTGTTTCAATTGATGTGTTCGTGTTAAAGTGTAAAAATGTTCCTATTTATTTGAAAAATTTCTTCTAACAAATAAGTTTTTTTACTTCCCCGATTTGCTTCAAGTGGATTAATATAGTTTTATCACTTACCACGAAGCCTGCAGCTATCGCTAAAGTGCTTTGTGGTGGATCCGCTTCCACAACAGCCTTTAATTCTTTATTTTCCACTTTGGTCTCCGGCCGTCCACGGGGCTGGTTCTGAAGATCGAAATTTCCAGAACAAAAACTTTGAAACCAAAAATGTATCGTGCTTTCTTTTGCGACACCAGCGCCGTACACATCATTAATCCTTCAAGCTGTTTCTGCAGCACTGGTGCCACGGTAGAACTCTTACTCGTAAATATACCGATATTTTATGTTTTCCATGGTGCGGTATTAAGCAACGGCAAAGAAAAAAATAATAAGGAGAAAACAAATGAATGACTGTTTTCAAAACTCAAATTTACCAGCTAAATGAATTTATAAATTTGAATTTGGAATTCTCAACCAAAGAGGAGATATTTCAGATCAAAGTGGTCAGTACGACAAAACGCTAATTTCACATGTAAGGACTCAATACTATAGGGTACCACGTCAAACATTCACCTTCACTCCAACTTTGCTTCCCTCCTCGCACCTCAAAATGTACATTTATCTGAACTTAATATTTATTTACTCTTTTATTTTTAATTCCTAATTTTTTTCAGTTACACCCTGATGCAGTTTGTTGTAAACTACATAAAAATGTTGCAAGAAAGTATTCATATTCAAATTCATTTATTTCAGACAACAAAGGTCCATGGGTTAGTATTACAAGTAATGCTTATAAACTAAGTGTTAGTATTTTGAAAACAATTAAGTGAAATTAGAAATAAATAAATAAATAAAAATAAAATCTCTTTAATAGAATAGAAATAAAATAAAGAAAAAAATTTCGGACAAACATCCATAATTGTTAGCTATGTTAATTGATAGAATCAGGCGTTACTTTGCGGAAATCCATTATAATAAAAAATAAAAATATAAATTTCTTTGCAACTTTCCGCTAAACATATAAAATGATGTGTCTTACCTGGATTGAAGCGCACCTCCCGCCCTCCCTCAATTGCATACACTAACTCCGTCACCACTAGACCAAGCACCACTACTCTCAACACCACTATTCCAGGCAAGACACACCATCGACGATAATACGACACGTGTTTCGCCTCTACACGAGGCATCACCGCTGCCGACTGAATGAAGCGTGGCGACTTGCCACGCTTCATTCCTTTTATCGCCTCGAAAACCTCCTTGGCAGTGAAACGTTCTGGCACGCCGGTCACGATCGGCTCAGCAACCACCCTATCACATTTACCAGCATTGCCCGTGGCGGTGACAGGCTGAACCTGGAAATGCGCTCGACACAAGTTCGCAACATCCTTCGGGTCACTAGCGCCGTCGACACTCACCGGGACGCCGGACTTTGGACCCATTTTCTTTGTTTGCCGCCAAAAACCCCGATAGTCTTTCTTTTCATGCTTACAAGCTAGTGTATTCATTTTAATTTGCTCTTGGTGATTTTGGCAGTATTTCAATTTATTTTTAAGAACTTTTCTCGACTCGCACATATCTATGTATAAGGAGCCCTCTCGTGGCCTTCCATACCACACCCAGTTTAGGAATTTCTGGCGGGCATCTTTGTGCGCAGCCTGCACGTGTCTGTTCCAGCTCGCAAGAGGGCGGGCGTTTTTCCTGTCACCATTACCACCCGCATGGCTAAGCCTAGCTGCCTCTTGCATAACCTTTACAATGCCCAAATATAGGTTATATATTATAACTAAGTGATCCAAACTATGATTATTACAAAGAGTATCACAACAACTACGTAATTTATCAGGAAATTCAATTTCTTTTAATTTTTCATTACAGAGTTTTGCGTACTATTGTAACTCACTCTTATTTCTATTACCCCATATAGCTTTGTCAGTTGAGGCACACATCAAAGTTTGCTTAGGCATCAGATTAGCAATCTCGCACTGAATTTCTAAACGGAAATGATCGGACCAGTAAACATCGTAGTGTACCCTTCACAGAGACCACAGACCTCCGCGCCGCCTCAGTGATTATGCAATGATCCAATTACCTCCTACTACCATGCGCTTCACTGACAAAGGTATATGTGTCTGAATCTAAACCCAAAATATTAAGATCAATACAATTCCAATTTAACTCATTACAAAAATTTTACATTTCAGTACCAAACAAATGCCCGGGGTGGGCATTAAAATCCCCTAGAATATAAACTGATTCATTATCACAATTTTCAACAATTGCCGCAATCTCACTTAGACACTGAACGTATTCTACTAAATTTTCCGCATAATCTGTAGGCATATACACACTAAAAACTAATATCTCTCGGTCCGTAGTATAAATTTTTATTGCCCCAATACGATCACTATCACATTCAATAACCGAAACACAGTGAAACTTCAACTTATTCCATAACAGCGCCACTCCACCATACGGACGCCCACGTAAAATACCTTGAGAAGTATCTACCGCTGACTTAC
The DNA here is from genome assembly GCA_907164705.1 of Parnassius apollo. Lineage (NCBI taxonomy): Eukaryota > Metazoa > Arthropoda > Insecta > Lepidoptera > Papilionidae > Parnassius > Parnassius apollo. Next base: position 4,587,233 of record CAJQZP010000287.1, on the reverse strand, counting down.
CATAAATTCCATTAGAAGATTTGGGTACAGGAATATTTGTATTGCATGTGGATCTTCAATTTTAAGAGCACGCCATACACGGGCTGTGCCTATTAACACTGAAGAAAGAAATATTATTTTGCAGTGGATACCATCACACCAGGTACTTACTTTATTTTAAAAGGCTGTAAATGGTCCCCTGCCTGAAATAGGCCTTTGCGCTGCGGCCTGGCGCGCTGGTACATAGATTGATGTTTGTAAAATCAGACACCTTACACACAATTTGGCCTGATATTTATGCTCATTCAACACAGCTGTTCACTATAAGGTTATCTTTAACTTTACAGCCTACCAAAAGTCTACTGCTGAACATAGAACTCTCTATGGGGATAGATTGTTTTATGGGGGATATTTGCCATTAATAACCACAGTTTTTTTATTTTTAGTTGTTATTAGATAAACACTACTTCTTACTTACCTTACACCATATTTGTATGCCTTTGTACTTATTATACAAGTAATAATTTTTTACCTTAAATAAAACTTTAAAGAACTTATGCTTAGTCAAATAATGTTATAATTCTAAAATAACTACTTCTTTACTTGTCCGATATGTGATGTATATTTTCTAGTTTCTGGTTTGCCACAAAACAAGTTAAGCTAAGTCTACATTTACATAATAACCAGTAGTATTATGTAAATGTAGACGGAACGGCACACAACACAAACCTGCGTGGTTTTTCGCTGTGCCGCATCCCAAATTTTTATTTGATTATAAATTGAAAAAAAAAATGTCTCTAAATGCAGTTGGATGAATGCACTGATTTACAATATTTAAGTGATTGAACACAGTCGATGAAGCTACATTAAATAGAGAAGCTATATGCGTTCTTTGCTATTACCTGTACGAAGTTTCATTAAGAACATAGCTATACTTCTTTTACGTGAATTAACTCTTTCACTGATATATGTAGTTTCACTAGTAACTGTTCAAATTGGTAGTTGGTAAATCCTAACCAATATTTTCAATGATATTGAAAATATTATAATTTTGAGTAACACTACTTTTAAGTAGTGTACAAAAGTTTGTCTATCTGAGATGCAGTGAAATCTGAACAGTTACTATTCGTGTACAAATTATTTCAATCATTGTGAGGTTCATTTAAATGGTATGCACAAATACGAGCGAACAGTGGCACATGAAATGAGTGATCAATCAGCAATCTCTCTTTAAGTAGTTTAGGTACTGAGAATATAGATGAATGATCACATAACATTAAATTAGAGAAAGAGAAATACAGTGACGGGAAGTAAAAGCAGCATTCTTATAATTAGCCATAGTAATTGCTGATTATCATCATCATTACAGCCCTTCACAAGTCCACTGCTGAACATAGGCCTCCCCCAAGGAATGCCACAAAATACGGTCCTGAGGCATCTGCATCCATTGACTTCCTGCATGTCTTACCAGGTCGTCACTCCATTTAGTGGGGGATCGCCCTACACTACGCCTACCGGTACGAGGCTGCCACTCGAGAAACTTTCTTCCCTATCGGTTATCGGTTCTTCGAGCTATATGGCTGGCCCATTGCCACTTCAGCTTACTAATCTGTTGGGCTATGTCGGTCACTCTGGTTTTACTGCGGATATGCTCATTTCTGAGTCTATCACGCGGAGAAACTCCGAGCATAGCCCTCTCCATAGCTCGCTGAGCGTCCTCATATGGCCAGCAGTGAAGGACTACGTCTCAGATCCGTAAGTCATCACCGGTTGTATAATCTAGTTCAGAGTGTGTGGTATTACCTGACGAGAAGATGTGTCGTAATTACCCGAACGCTGCCCAGCCGAGTTGAATCCGTCGATTGACGTCTCTGTCGAAGTTAATTGTTGATACCGCTCTGGAAATGGCAGAAGTTACAGGTGCGTGTATGGGGTGGTTGTGGGATGTTACCGATGTTTTCTTTATTCATGGATTGTAACTCCATGTCACTGTTTTTATTTTGTTGTCTCTGTCTTAATACAGCTCTGGAAGCCCCCTGCCAGCAAGGATTGCATACTCGTTCTAAACGATCAACCAATTTTTTTTAATCAACTAACTGAACGGACTATAGTTTTACAGTATCTACTCTAAATATTAATAATATTTATTATTGTTCTATTTATTTCAATTTTTCTTTCACGAAATAGTTTTAATGCCTTTTAAAATTATATATATTAGCATGCAATTGTTTCCCTTCATAATATTTTTGTGGCAAACCAGAAACTAGAAAATATACATCACATATCGGACAAGTAAAGAAGTAGTTATTTTAGAATTATAACATTATTTGACTAAGCATAAGTTCTTTAAAGTTTTATTTAAGGTAAAAAATTATTACTTGTATAATAAGTACAAAGGCATACAAATATGGTAGTTTCTTAGTTAGCTAAGGGTTCTGAAATAATATTGACAATACCCTTGATATCTCTCATTCTAATGTAATCAAAAGCTGGAGCTTTATCAGTACTTAGCTTATTAATTAATTTAGCTACACTATCTGGTGTTGCCTTCTTAAAGTACATGCTACAGTTATTTACATTGACTGGTAGATTGTTTTGATCATATTTTAATATATTTATGTTGCAGTTTGGCAAAATATCTTTCCCGGCTGTGTCAAAATTATTTGCGAAGTAGTCTGCAATACGTATTGGTAAAAGATTTAATGTTTTAAAGGCATTTAATCTAACCTCATCTATTGATTTTACAACCCTACCAGCGATATCGTTTAAAACTTGCCATAATTTTCTTGAATTAGCATAATTTTTAATTATTTTATTTTTATAATAAGAATTTCTGTAATCAGTTCCCTTGTTTGCCACATTTCTAATTTTATTGTATTCTAATCTTAATAGTATGTTATTTTGATCTTTGTTCCATTTATTAAATAGCTCATCACGTTTATCACTCAAATTAATAATTTTTTTTTATTAATCCACGGCTCCTCTCGATACAATTCTGAGTTTTTATTAATAGTTCTCGTTGCCCTAGAATATGCATTACTAAAAGTATCTTTGATGAAAGTATACATTTGTTGCGATTACTGCAAACCATCAATATGAGACCATTCCGCCTTACATAGTTCCTCGCCTAATATTACAGGGTCATATATAGGTATTTGTTTACTTGCGATACAGTTAAGTTTTTTTGATCATGAATACTGCATAACGCAACCACGGTCAAGCGATGATCCGCCAGTACAGTATCGACCGCGGCCGAGCAAGGATCTGTTGTGTGGGAGCGCACAAAGATATGATCAATGCAAGATTGTGTAGTTGAGTTTAATCTTCTTTCAATACGTGTATAATCGGTGATACCACACTTCAGTCCCTGCTCTGCCAGCAGGTTTAAGTACTTATCTCTAATATTTGATGGTAATTTTAGGTCTATGTTCATATCTCCAGCGACTACAACATTAACAAAGTGCTGTAAGTTATTTAATAATATTGTAATTTCATTTATAAACAGCTGTTTATTATAGGACGGAGGTCTGTAGATAGCACAAAAGGCGATTACTTTATTACACGGTGTTTTAACAGAACCTATTATCGACTCGAATGTATGTGAACTATAGTCTAACTGCGTGAATTTTAAATAATTTCTTACATAAGCAATAATACCTCCGCCTTTTCTATTCTTACGAAGTTGTGAGTACATTTTATAGCCAGGAATATTATACAAATGACAAATGTTCTGTGCTATAGCTACTTCGGTCAATATTATTATATCAATGAGATGTAAGCTTATTTCAATTTGATGCAACGTATATTGACATGTATACATAAGAGGTTTATGTGACAATATGTAAGTTTTTTGATAAAATTATTACAATTTATACAGTCAAAATATTCAGTTATTTCGGATGAGTACGTAATATTATTTTCCATCAATATTAGGTGTAAGTAAAAAGTTGTATTTCAGTTAAATTATATGTGACGTAAATATAGTAAATAAATAAAGACCTACCAACTTACAACTTGGTGGATGGGCACTTTATTTAGTTAATGATATAATTTCAGACATCGATCTAATCAAATGCACTTTACTTGCCTTTGTTTTCCTTGCAAAAACTTTACCATTTTTACACCATACAAATTCAAATGTTGGACGCAGATTTTTCTTTGCATTATATAATAACATTTTGCTATGCGGAGTAAGTGCTTCACGAACAAAAATAGGATTCTTAGCCATTTCGTGTAATGCGTTAGGTACAATGTCACCAACTGTAGGAGTCACCTGCTTAGCCGCTGAAATCCATTGTTCGCGGGATTCGGTAGTTTTTAATTCCACCAGAAGAGAACACGTATGATCCCTACGTGCTACATGCTACGCGTGGAATTTACGGCTTCGAATGCAACCTTAAGCTTATTGGCAACTGATTTTATAGTGTCTTGAGGTTTCTTCAAAGCCACTTCAGGTAGCCCTGATATTTCCAAGGAATGCGAAAGAGCTTTTTGTTCCATTTCCTATATTTGGGTCTCGACACAGGACACTCGTAGTTCCAGGTTCTTATTTTTATTTAGAAGTTCGTTATTTTTGTTTTCAAGCACTTTAATTCTGCATTCCTGACTTTTGACACATTATTCCACGTTTGGTATTTGCTCGCCAAGGAAATTTAGTGATATTCCGAATTCTCTTTTGAAGTCTTCGAATTCTTTCTTAAAAATTTTTTTCGCCTCAGATGTTATCTGATGAAGTAATTTGGAACTGAAGTCCTTGCTGAGGGATGGCACCGTTTCTTCTTCTTCATTTTCAGATTCGTCAATAGAAACAAATGCTGACGATCTGCGAGACGCATTGAATAAACATTCGACGCAGCTCCACTCAAGACCAGGAGTGTTACGAAGAGTCGCCAGCTGTTTGTTAGACAACTTCACACATTCATGGGTAGCGTGGACACTTTTCTCACACCTACTACACACTATTCCGAGAACTTTTTTCGTTATATTTTTATTACAAGTTGAACATTTAGTTATACCCATATTGTAAGGTAGTACACACACACACACACACACACACACACACACAACAGTGCGTTACGTACAACGTTAGCCGACGGAATGAATAATATACCTTATGCATTTAACAAGTTGCTCAATATAACTTGACAATAGCAAATGGCTTATTGGGTAATCCAGACATGGATCCTGAATTTATGCCAGCCATTGTAATATGTGATGGTACATGCGTTTATGTGCGAAAAAGTAGTAATTACTTGTACCAGAAGCAAACATATAGTTGACAAAAGTATAGGTAAGTTAGTTATTTCGTCAGGAATATTTTAATACAGCATTTACTCATCTCATGCTGTACTTAAAAATTGCAGCTGCACTAATAAATCGATTTCATACATTGATCCATAATAATTTTCATGCTGTAGAGATATTGGCAATAGCGCAAGCTAAACTAAATATTCCAAATAATTTTGCCTCCAATGTAGAAATGCACAATTTAAATAGAGTGAAAATACGATTTGCCAGCATTGATGGTAATCTTCCAGAGCTGGATAATTTTCCACGACTGAAATTCCAGGATCTAATTCAACTTTGTCGAGGAATTTATCAAATATAGAGATGAAGTAATAATTGTAGGAACGGGATATTTACAATAATATACAGTCTAATCGAATGTCAAATGAATTATATTTTATGCAATGTATTTATAATATGCCTACTGATGCGACACTTAAATATTGATCGATTGAGTAGTAGCATTTTTCAATTAGAGATTTTTTAAATTCGTCTTTAAAGGAGACAATCAATTTTTGTATGGAGAATGGACCCACCACATATTTTCGCGTCCCGCAACGAAATGCATGTCAATTTATTCCTTATAATCTATAGATTACAATCATAATATTAGTTTTACCTCTAAACTGAGAACCGAGAAATTAACAATTAAAATATTAATTTTAAAATAACCTAGAAATAAACAAAAAGCTTTTTTATATAATGATTTCTTAAATTTACGCGAACACTACACATTGAATAAAATTAAATTTACGGATTTTATCGCGTTTATTTCACTACTTTTACTTATTTTTAATTCCCGACGTTTCGGGTGCTTTACAGCAACCATGGTCACGGGGGGGGACTGAGATGTTTGATGTCCCAATGTCATAGTTAGTCCGGCTACCTTCAGTTTTTAATATTAATTTTTGGTCCGATTTACGCAAAACGAACTTATAGTATCATGAAGTCTTGCAGTGGTATGCTTAGGTTTGGGTTTAATTTTGTTAATTATAGGATCCCAAGCAGGTGGCAGCACCCATCCATCTTCTCTATTAAAATTTGGATGTTTTTTAATTTCAATAGCCTCGCGTATCATCCTTGGTAGGAATCGGTGTTCTTTTGCGAGAATTTGTGGTTTATCAAAACGAATGTAATGGTGGGGACGATCTTGAACATGTTCGCAGACTGCAGACTTCCCGGAGCGTCGGTGCTTCACGTCAGCTATATGTTCTTTCACGCGGGTTTTTATGGATCTTTTTGTTTGACCTATGTAAGAGAGACCACATTCACAATCTAACTTGTACACTCCTGCATCTTGTAGAGGGATATTACACTTGACGGATGGTAAAAATTTACTAATCTTCTTCGGCGGCTTGTAGTATGTTTTAATGGAAGCTCGCTTCAAGATGTAGCCAACCTTGTCTGTGACTCCTCTGACATATGGTAGTACAGCAGGTACACGCTCGACTGTGGCCGGCTTCACTTGGTCACTGTGACGTAGGTGCGGGATCCGAAACTTGTTGTCTTGCAATACTTGCTTGACGTGCTGAAGTTCGGCGGCCAGATGTTTTCTGTCACAGATCCCTCGTGCTCTCTGAAACAAAGATTTACCCACGGTAGCTAACTGTGAAGGATGATGGTGAGATTCACCATTTAAATAACGGTTGGTATGGGTCTTTTTTCTATACACAGTGTTACCAATTGTGTTATTAGGATTTCGAATGACTAAAACATCTAAGAAAGCTAAAAAATTATTTGCCTCTAACTCCATTGTGAATTGTATTTTAGAGTTTATAGAGTTAAAGTGGTTTAAAGATGCAGTTACTTTGTCAGATGGTAAAATTGTGAAAGTGTCGTCTACGTACCGCTTGTAGAATCTTGGATTTACAGGAGCAGTAAGAAGGGCTTTCTCCTCGAAGTCCTCCATGAATATGTCAGCGACTATGGGAGATACAGGTGAGCCCATCGCCACACCATCTACTTGCTTGTAGAACTCTTCCTTCCACAATAGATAGCCAGATGTAAGGCAGCTTTAAGCGTCAGAACAAAACACAACCGTTGATCACAGACGCAAACAATAAACAACGCACGGTCTATAATCTGTCAAAACATACACTGGACGAACCAACAATAAAGGTGTTAGCGAAGGGAATGAATTTCGCATTACGCAACACGACGACGTAACAAGGACGAAATATCTTGACGTATAGCCTCCAAATCTTCAATTTTTTTTTATCAAGAGCTAATGGCGTAATAGAAGAAAGATGTCGGATAATTATAAATTATTTTTAAATAGAATAAAATATCAATGCTCAGTGAAATTATAGCAGTTCATTCGTTAAATTTACAATCTAGAAACTCTTTGACGCTATGAAAGGGACTTTCTGCAAGAAAATCATTGAGGCTTTTTTTAATCTTGGTAAAGAAAGTGCTTTAATATGCTGAGGAATTTTGTTATATATTTTGACACACATATATAGACAGCTTTTATTGTACTTAGATAATCTAGGAAGTGAGTCGATTACAAGTTTTTCAGGGTATCTATGGCTTCGAGAAGATATACCTTTTGCTTTAGTAAACAGATGGTTGTGTTGTTTAACGAACATACAAATTTCATATATGTAGATCGAGGGCAATGTCAATAACTTAAGGTTTTTGAATAAAGTTTTACATGAATCAAATGGCGCTTTAAGAGTCAATGCTCGTAGACATTTTTTTTGAGTGATAAAGGCTTTATTTAATTGAGAAACATTTCCCCAGATAATTAACATGTAACGCAGAATTGAAACTACATAAGCATGATAAACCGAGAGGGCTATATTTATGTTAGTGACTTTTCTAATATACCTTAAAGCATATACAAATTTATTTAGTCTATCGCACACTGACTTAATATGAGCCTCCCAATTAAGGTTTCTATCAATTACTAAGCCAAGAAATTTAGTTTGCGTCATTTTTTCAATTTTGGTTTCGTTGTAATATATATCAAGCTTATTCGTTTTCAAATTATCAAATTTAATATAATGAGTTTTGGTAAGATTAACTTTTAAATTATTTAGATTTAACCATTCTATTACTGATTTGATTGTGTCATTTATGTCAGATTCATGTTTTGTAAATGAATGTTTCCTTGGGTTAGTAACAATTGTTATTGAAATATCGTCTGCAAACATAATATATTTAAATGTAGTCATATTTGGAATATCATTTATATATAAAATAAAAAGCAAGGGCCCAAGAATGCTTCCTTGTGGGACGCCAAAGTTGTTGTTTCTAAAATCCGAATAATAAGAAGTCAGTTCAATTTGGTTATTGAGATTTTTTATTTCAACTTTTTGTTTTCTGCTTGACAAATAAGATTCGAGCCACTGCAAAGGAATTCCTCGAATGCCCATATTTTCCAGTTTTTTAAGAAGATTTTTATGGTCTACGAAATCGAAGGCCTTACTTAGATCAAAAAACAATACAGTGGTTAGATATGAATTATTTACACTTTCTAAGATGGGTTTAATTAATGTATGCGTGGCCAAAGAAGTAGATTTATTTTTCTGAAAACCAAATTGTTGTGGACTGATGACACTAATCTTATTACAATATTCAGAAAGGCGCAAAAACATGCACTTTTCGAATATTTTTGAGAAAATTGATATTAATGCAATAGGTTTGTAATTATTAACATCATCTTTTTCACCTTTCTTAAACTACGGTTTAATTATTGATACTTTAAGTTCGAGTTTCGAAATGTTTACGGATGAAGAATTTCAATTGAGATATCGCTTTGATAAGAATACTGTTACACACCTAAGTGATGCCATCAGCTCTGCTCTAGCACCAATTATGAATGGGAAATATACATTGTCCGTGTTAGAACAAATTTTCATAGCATTACGATTTTATGCTACCGGTACTTTCCAAATAGTAATTGGTGATGACATTAATGTTCACAAAACTACTTTATCCAGAGTGGTATATAAAGTAAGTAAGGAAATAGCCAAACTAGCAAGGAGTTATATAAGTATGCCAAATGTTGTAGACCTAAGAGAAGTAAAAGCACAATTTTTTGATATCGCAGGATACAGGAAAATTAAGGTTAAAATTGGATCATACGTTAGCTGTGATTGTTGCAACAGCTGTGTTACACAACAGCTCTACAGTAAAATGATATTCTGGCGATTGATTCCGCTTCGGAAGAAGATATTACAGAATCAATTGAACAACTTCTTCCCTGTGAAGGAAACCATTTTCGTCGTTTATTGGTGGAACAATACTTTAGGTTGGTAAAATTTTTCTTTTGTTAATATCTCTAAAGCTCAATTTACACAATGTTGAATGTAATAAAGCAACAGAAAAAGCAAAGGAGCATATACGGTCCATCTGATGGTAAGTGGATGCAGGGGCCCCTAGACATCTACATCTATCCTCTATTAGGAATCAAAATGCAGATGCATTATCACCGTTGAGGAATAAGATGGAATGCCTAAAGGGTCTCCGCTTTATTTCAGAGCAATTTCGCAATGCTCACCAAACGAAACAGCAGCATATTCAGCTGTTAATTCAAACTAGTATTCGGTGAGGGCATATCTTTCCCCAGTAGAACTGACCTATTCGTGCTATAATTATAATATATCTGCAGCATTGCTACCATGTATCAATAATGTATTATGTTAATAAAAACAAATTTTTTGTCCGTTTTAGAATTTTCTAAAAGATTCCGCTTTAACTCAATATCAAGATCCAGTAAAATTTTTTTTCTAATTTCATATGTTCATTTTGAAGTTGAACCTCCAATATTTCTAATTTTTTCGTTGTTATGGTATCTTCATTCATTTGCTTCTGGTTTTTTCTTTTTATTATTGAAGCACTGATGCTATTTATATTTTTCTTTTTTGTTTCAGTTAAACAAATTTTTTATTTTCGGTGTGATGTCAGATACCAGAAGAGGTGAAGTCCTTCTTTTGGAACCTTTAACTTGTTGAAGTTGATGCACAGAATCTTCTTTTGCACCCAATACTTCTCGAGAAGAATATTGCGTATCGTTTAGCTGTTGTGTTTCAACAATATCTGTAATGAATAAATTGCAAAAATCAATCACTATTGTGTTATGTGTAATTTTATTATTTTAAAAAATTAGTCCCGCTGGGTTTTATGCCATTTCTTCCCAGGACAGAGGTGTTTTTTTCGAACCAGTGGTAAATGAAAAAAGTGACTTTTAATATGTATTATTTATAATCTGTATTAAATAAATAAGTTTCTATTTCTATTTCTGTAGCTGATGATTGTACAGATAAATCTATATTCAGAAATTGGTCCATGAGTACTTAAACCACATTAAATAAATGATTATTTAATTATATTTTGTTTCATTATCTTTATTCTATTTCACATGAAATTATTAGTAAGTTTGATTAGATTTAAAATAATTTTTTCCTGTAAATTTATATTGATAACCTATGGTGTAATATGGTGCTGATGAGTCAATATCATTAGATAATGGTTTAAATTGTGGAGGTAATAAGGCCACAACCTTTTTATCGGCTGCAGTTGTCTTAGGGCAAAATGTTCTACCTCCTGTCTTGTACAGCTCGGACTGAAATTAAAATTTAAGGTCTACATTACATACTTGTCGGATACCATTGCATAACTTTATATGAGTAAAATTATTATTGTAAATACTCCAGGGCAATAACTGTACCCATGAAATAGGTCGTAGAATATAATGATGTATATTATTAGCACACTACAAGGTAATACTACAGCTTGTACAGTAAAGTTCCTTCGCACTTTGTATAATAAAAAAGTTTATTAGTTCAAACAAAAATAAGTAGTTGACACTTTGACTCATCTGACATTAACATCTCTCACTTTTGTGTCTATGATATGTTAACGTTCCGTTTCTTCACTTATTGTTAAGTGAATTAAACATTTCTTTCCATAATGCTGGCAGGTAGTTTACTGATGACTTATTTATTTTTGAATTATTTATTTTATAATTATATATATTATAATACATACATATAATAATACATATTTACTTAGTTTTACATATATTTAGTAATCAGATATAATTTAATATGATTTCTTCAGATGATAGTGTTCGGAGTTCCAATTCTTTCGCCTTTGATTCTGCCTCTGATGGATTAAGCAGTATTGACAGCTTTGAAAGTATTGAACCCTTAAATATTATGTTAGATTCAACTTTTTCTGAATCTAACAAAAACTTTAACGCTATTCACATAAATGCTCAAAGTATTCCTGCTCATTACCCCGACATGTTGTCAAGTTTTAATAGCAAAAACATACACGCTATCCTTGTTTCGGAGTCGTGGTTAAAACCATGTCTTCCATCAACTTCCTACTCGCTTCCAGGTTTTCATTTGATTCGTAACGACCGTACCGATCGGGGCGGTGGTGGTGTTGCTATTTATCTGCGCTCACATATACCTTTTTCAGTAATTCAAGTTTCAAATGGTTCGCAGACTGGAAACGAAGCTGAATTTCTCTTTATCGAAGTTCTTCTTGGTCATACAAACATACTTTTTGGAGTTTTTTACAGTCCCTCTCTCACTGTCGACTACTTCACCACGTTAGAAAATATTCTTGACAATCTTACACCTATCTATTGTCACAGTATTATTATGGGTGATTTTAATACCTGTCTTTTAAAAAACAACGCTAGATCAATAAAACTTAAATCTATTATTGAAGCAGCAAATTTAAAACTTCTTCCTACTTCTGCCACACACTTTTTCCCGAACTGTGCCCCTTCTCTTCTCGACATAATGTTTGTGTCTTTACCTGACCATGTTCTTAAATTTGGGCAACATGCTGCTGATTCTTTTTCCTATCACGACCTTTTATACTTGTCATACAAAATCCGTCCCCCCTAAAGATAAGTCAAGGATACTACTTCAGCGTAACTTTAGTGACTTGGATTTGGAGCAGCTTTTAAATAACGCTGTAAAGATTGATTGGAGTGTAGTCGTCAATGCGTCTACTGTTGATGAACAGGTTGCTTTGTTCAACTCTCTGTTAATTCAGCTTTACGACGTTCATGCTCCTGTTCGTCCAGTGCGTGTAAAGCATCCTCCCTCTCCTTGGCTGACCGATGATATAAAAAAAATCATCCACATTAAAAATTGTGCCAAAGCTAAATACAAGTCAGTCCCTAGCGATTTGAATAGAGAGAAGTATAGATTAGTACGGAATCGTTGCAACAATCTGTGTAGAAAAGCACAACGACGCCATATCCATGAATCAGTACAAGATCCTGATCCTGCTAAGGTCTGGAAATTTCTTAAGTCCTTAGGAGTTGGGAAATTATGACAAAATCTCACACACCATAACCTTGATCTCAATCAACTTAATTTGCATTTCTCATCTTCGTCTTGCATTAACGATAAAGCAAAACATAATACTTTAGATTCTCTTTCAAAAGCTCCCACTCCGGACACCACTGCTTTTAATTTTAGCCAATTTAACAGTTGTGATGTTAAGAGAGCCATAATGTCCATCCATTCAAATTCGATTGGTAGTGACTGCATTAGTCGAAAAATGGTCATCCCTCTCATTGATCTCCTTTTACCTATAATCACGTCTATCCTGAATAAATCACTGAATTCTGCTTTTTTCCCTTCAGCTTGGAAAGACGCATTTGTAGTTCCTCTTCCGAAAAAGTCAAATCCCTCTAGTTTTTCCGATTATAGACCTATCTCTATTTTGCCTTTCTTTTCCAAAGTTCTAGAACGTCTTGTGCACAATCAATTAAGCACCTATCTTTTAAAACACAATCTTTTAAATCCCTTGCAATCCGGTTTCCGTCCTGGTCATAGTACGACTACTGCACTTTTACAAATCACTGATGATATTCGGTATGGTATGGAGAAACAAAAGCTTACTATTCTCACGTTGCTTGATTTTAGTAACGCATTTAATACTGTAGATTTTGATATCTTGTTAAGCTAATTGATAGAATCAGGCGTTACTTTGCGGAAATCCATTATAATAAAAAATAAAAATATAAATTTCTTTGCAACTTTCCGCTAAACATATAAAATGATGTGTCTTACCTGGATTGAAGCGCACCTCCCGCCCTCCCTCAATTGCATACACTAACTCCGTCACCACTAGACCAAGCACCACTACTCTCAACACCACTATTCCAGGCAAGACACACCATCGACGATAATACGACACGTGTTTCGCCTCTACACGAGGCATCCTCAGGTAATATAGACTCTACGGTGGCTGACCGCTAAGTGTCTTAGCGGTCAGCCACCTCAGAAAACAGTCAGAAATTTATATTTTTATTTTTTATCTTGTTAAGCATCCTACGCTCTCTCAACATATCTCCAACTGTAGTTGACTGGTTTCGAAGTTACTTGTTTGGTCGCCGACAGCGAATTCAGGTGCAAGAGGTTTTTTCCACCTGGATTACTACAGCTGCTGGTGTACCACAAGGTGGCGTGTTGTCTCCTCTCCTTTTTGCAATTTTCATTAACTCTATAAGTCATAATTTGTCCTCTTCCTACCACTTGTATGCTGATGATCTCCAAATCTATACTCAGTCCTCTCTTGAAGATCTATCTAAAGCAGTTGACACTATTAACGCTGATCTGACTTGTATTTCTAATTGGAGTAAACGTTATGGTTTAACGATTAATCCTAAGAAAACTCAGGTCATTGTCATCGGTAGTTCTAGATTAATTGGTAAAATTGACTGGTCTTCCCTACCCCCTATTATACTAGACTGCACTCTAATCCCTTACAGTAACAAGGTTAAAAACTTGGGGTTGTATCTTGACTCCTGTATGTCTTGGACCACACATGTTAATGAGGTCAGTAGAAAAATGTTTGCTGCGTTAAGCTCTTTACGTAGATTACGTAATTTCCTTCCCACAGCAACTAAAGTTACGCTCGCCCAGTCTCTTCTTCTGCCTATCCTTGACTATGCTGATATTTGCTATCTTGACATTGCCGAGGAGCAGCTGAATAAGCTTGAGCGCATTCAAAATGTATGCAATTAGATTTATATTTGGGCTTCGCAAATATGATCATATCTCCGAATTTTGCAAACAGCTCAAATGGCTCCCGATCCGCCTTCGCAGGAATACCCACATTCTCTCCGCGTTGTATAGTGTGCTGTTTAATCCTTCTACTCCTCTTTATTTAAAAAACCGTTTCCAGTATCTTTCTCTTATCCATAATCGGTTCCTTCGATCCTCCATCAATCTTTCTCTCTCTACACCATTGCACTCTTCTTCCTTTTTCAAGAAATCCTTCACCGTAACCGCTGTGCGATTGTGGGACTCCTTACCTCTCCGTATTCGTCGTGCTAAATCTCTTCACTCTTTCAAAATTCTTGTTAAATCGTATTATTTAGAACGCTATTAGATAAATTACTTTACCTTTCTCTTACTCTTTTCATTTAATCTATTATATGATATTTTATATATAACTTTCACTTACTTTTATTTGTATGTATTATTGTATTTTTTTTTATTATTATTATGTATGCCCCCCCCTCTATTTGTAACTTTTGTTTGCATTATTCCTCTACGCAAAGGTTGTCTGGAAGAAATCACTTTCAGTGATAAGACCGCCTATTGTACATACTTTAATTAGTTTTAACTATATTGATGTTTCTGTATTGTGGTGTACAAAAAAGAAAAAATAAAAATAAATAAATAAATAAGTAGGATACGACCTACCTTATCATCGCTTATATTTTTTCTAGCTTTTATTTTAAATTGTCATATAACGCATGGTTGCGCGGAAAACCATTCGCGTTTTTTATTTGACGGTAGGAACTTGTAGAATCATTATTCCTTTCCAAACAATATCATTCGTACCCTCCTATCGACACATCGGGGTGGTGGGGTGGGAGGGGAAAGAAGACGATTCTAGAACATCGCGTAATCACCCGAGCCGAGGATATATAAGACACGCTCGACCGATGCTCGAGCCTCTTCTCCCGCCGCAGTCGTCGTTGAACTAACGCTTCTCTCCTGACGCACCACTGGGGCCCCAGAAGTGTCTGTCCAGAGGAGGTTCCGGAAGTCGCCGCTATAGTGATCGACAGGAAGAAGAAACCCCGGTGAGTCAATATTCCTTAATTATACCTGCTTGCTAATAGTTTAACCCGCTCCAATCTGTGTTTTTTTTCCTAATCAAGCAGGATTCCTTTCATCGATTCGACAAGTAATAGTTTAGTTTAGGGAAGAGCGAGTGCATTGTACCGCATGCTATAGTAGTCGCTTTTACGTAAGCGTAGAAGCAATCGCATATACAGTCCACTTTAGTTAATATCTCGCGTAATAGGTTTGAGGTTTGACCGGGGAACTAGACTTTCGGCAGCCTTAAACACGTGGCTCCACCATTTTATGGTCACTTCGGCAGGATCTGGATTGGTGTTTAGTGGTTATCCAACCATTTTCTGGTCGAATTATTAAATTAATTGTTTAGATAACGCACTCTAATTTATAGAATAGACTTAAATAGTGTTCGTTTAAATTAAAATTTTGATTTGTTACTCGCAAACAGAATTATTCATTTAATAGCGCTCGTATTTGGTTAAATTTAAAGCTTATTAAATAATTGAAACGGCGTGATAGCAACCGTTTATACGCTTACCCCACAATTTTTATAAAATTATTAGGTTTAGCAAACGACGCGTAGCCTTGACTGCATCGGGCGCTCGATCTGATTACGTAATACGGCACGCCGAGTATTCATCCTACGTCGTTTATGCGTGTGAGATTAATTGTGATTAATATAACTTTATTATAATAATTTAAAATGGCAGTTAGTGGAAGTGAAATCAAAATTAAAACGCTTTATGCCAAGAGGGACATACTCTTTTCGCGTGTGCAGAATATAAGTGATTATATAAAGAACATTCATATAGAGGCAGTACGGGAGGCCTTTTTAAATGAAATCGAAACGATAGATAATTTGCGGACAGATTACGAAAGAATATTAGATCAAATTAATCATTCGGAACTACAAACCGACCCGAAATACATAGTGAACTACCAACCGCTGCTGACATTCGAAGATATGTTGTGTCGCGTGAAGAGAACCGCAAAATTGCTACAATCTCAAGGTGAAGCGAAGCCTGAAATGCAGGTACGCCCTCGTGACTCAATTAGGTTACCGCCAATAGATATTCCGGTATTCAATGGTGATATTAAGACGTGGCCCTTCTTCTTCAGTAGTTTTCAAAACAATATACACAACAACCCATCGTTATCGGACGCTGAAAAATTATATTACTTAATTAGTAAACTTAGTGGCAGAGCACAGTCGATCTGCTCGGGTTTTACACCTACAGCAAACAATTACGTATTAATATTTGAAACGCTTAAAACTAAATATGAAGATAGGAGAATGTTAGCTTCCGAATATTTGAACCAGATATTCGATCTTAAACCTATATCATCCGCGAACATCAACGGCTTAGAGCAGTTTCTCGATAAATTTGTGGCATCGGTGGCTGCACTTAAGAATTTGAAGTTTAATGACCTCATGGACGTGGTGTTTCTCCATATAGCATTAAAGAAATTAGACTCCGACACCGTGCGTGCGTTTGAAATGGAGCATCGTAGCTCGGAGATGCCTTCCTTTCATTCATTAGCATCGTTCGTGCGAGATCAAATAAAGGTGATGCAGCGCTCACCGAACGTTAAACAGGAGATTAAAAGGTGCGTCGACCGTAGACAGACTCAACCATCTAAAATAGCAGGGTCGTTAACTTACGTAACCGCTACGCCGACATCACTCCAGCATACTTGTATAGTATGTAAAGATAAACACGGTAATTTATATAACTGTGCGACTTTTCGTAAATATTCACCAAGCGAACGTTATAAGTTAGTAAAAACAAACAACCTATGTTTGAACTGCTTAAGCGATAAGCATTTAGTTGCAAAATGCAATTCGAGTTCCGTATGTAGCAAGTGCGCCAGGAAACATCACACGCTATTACATTTTGAAAATAGCAACATAGCGGCGTCAAGTAAGGCGAATAAGGAATTCACCCCTACTAAGGTCAACGATTCTAGCGGTCGACCTGGTGATGTCGCTCTGTGCTCATTGGCAAATATGGGAGCACAACCTCCTTCAACCGTGTTACTGGGTACGGCGCGTATTTTGGTTAGGGATTCGCGTGGAAACAAACAAAGCGTCCGTGCACTGCTGGACAGCGGAGCCCAAAATAGCTTTATAACACGACAATGTTGTCAGCGCTTAGGCTTAGTAATAAATAGGTCACTTTCATGTCCTGTAGTTAAAGGCATCGGAGGTACTAGTAAAGCGACACAGGGATATATAAATTTAAAATTTTATTCTCGGATAGATCGTAACGTTAACTTTGATATAAATGCACTAGTAGTAGATAGGGTCACTGAACGGTTGCCAACCGTTTCGGTTGACACCTCGGCAATGATTGAATTTAAAAATTTGACTCTAGCAGACGACACTTACGCCGTTCCTGGAAACATAGACATGCTCATTGGGGCATCGCTTTTCCCTCATCTTTTGTTAAACAATAAGGTCAGGGGCAACTCCTCGCATACCGCGCCTTACGCACTGGAAACCGTATTGGGCTATGTGATCCTTGGCTCCGCCCCCCATCCTAGATAGTATTTCGGCAGCCTCTTATTGTGGTATGGCTGTCGAACCGCTCGAGTCGTTAGTCCGCAAATTTTGGGAGATGGAGGAGGTGAACGTCCCACCCATAGCTAGTTCAGATGACTAGATGATATGCGAGGAAATTTACGTCCGCACGACCGTTCGTGATCGCGACGGTAGATATAGTGTAGCGCTACCCTTTAAGGGAGATGTTTTATCTCTCGGCGATTCGCGTCAAATGGCGGAAAAACGTTTCTACAGCTTGGAGCGTAGGATGCTCGCTTCGCCCCAGTTAAAGGAAGCTTACGACGGCGTCATTAACGAATATATAAGAGAAGGTTACATATCACTTGTGGCTTCGAAATTAGATAACTACGAAGACACACCGTCGTATTTTATACCACACCACGGAGTCATTAGAGAGGACAAACTTACATCTAAATTACGTGTAGTGCTCGACGCTAGTGCTAAAACTAGCACTCACCTGTCGCTTAACGATATCCTCTATAGTGGGCAAAATTTACAGGGCAGTTTATTTGATATAATAGTCAATTTTCGTTTGTTTAGTATAGCACTATCCGCCGATATTCGCCAAATGTTTCTTTGCATAGGGGTCCGTGAATGCGACCGTAGATTCCAGCGCATTTTATATCGTTTCCACCCAAAGGAACCTCTAATGGTGTTAGAATTTAACCGCGTTTGTTTTGGTTTAAAGTCGAGCCCATTTCATGCGTTACGCACGGTGAGACAGCTCGCTCACGATGAAGGTCCCTCTTATCCTAAAGCTAAGAGGGCAATTGAGAGCGGATTATATATGGATGATTTTGTGTATTCGGTCGATAGCGTGGAGGAGGCCACCCTAACCACCGCCGAGGTTATAAGGCTCATGAAATCGGGTCAATTCGATCTTGTGAAGTGGACTAGTAATTCGCGTCCGGTTTTAGATACAATCCCACTATCACACCGTCTTTCGGCGATAAAGGAATTCGACGATTCCGATACACACAAGGTGCTCGGTCTGTGTTGGTCACCAGAGTCCGACGTGTTTAGCCTTAAGGTAAATCCGCCCGTAGAGAAATGCACAAAGCGCACAATACTGTCATGCGTTGCTAGATTATGGGACGTCATGGGTTTCGTAGCTCCGGTGGTATTATACGCTAAGCTTTTGATTAAACAACTTTGGTTATTTGAATGCGATTGGGATGACTCGCCGCCTGACAGCATTGTTCGATTGTGGCAGCGCTTTAGAGAGGAACTTCCTTTACTAAGAGAAATTAAAATACCGCGTCATATAAATGTCGATAGAAATAGCAGCATAACGGTTGTTGGATTTGCAGACGCCAGCGAGAAGGCCTACGGGGGCGTTGTATATTTCCATGTCCAGAATAATGGTAGAAATTCGATTAGCCTCATTAGTTCTAAGTCGAGAGTCTCCCCCCGTAAGGTTGTCTCTCTGGCGCGCTTAGAGCTTTGCGCAATATTAGTACTCACCAAGCTTATTACCACAGTTATCGGCGCATGTAGGGATAGAGTTCACATAGAAAGAACATTTGCCTTTTCCGACTCCACCGTCGCCTTATGTTGGGTTCATTCTTCACCCCACCGTTGGGATACGTTTGTCGCGAACCGAGTGGCCAAGATCCAAGACGAGTTAGAAACGCGGAACTTTTATCACGTGTCCGGTAAGGAAAACCCTGCCGATTGTCTATCCCGGGGACTCACCCCGATGCAAATAATGGACCACCCGCTTTGGTTCCATGGACCTTCTTGGGTTTACTTGGATCCCTCACAATGGCCAATAACCGATTTCGAACCTTCGTCAGTGTCACAACCGCCGGAAGAGAAGAGACACGCTCTAGTGGCGAACGTTTCGAGCGAGGTTTCTCCAATCATTGCTCTGGCGAACCGCTTGTCCTCTTGGTCGAAATTATTGCGTAGCGTAATTTACGTTTGTCGATTCGCGAAGCTTTTACCGCGACGTCCGTATGTCTTAGCATCCGATTACAACTATGCCGAGTCGCTAGTATTACGTGAACTTCAACGTGCGCACTTCTCTGAAGAAATTACAAGATTACAATCGAATAGAGCTTGTAGTCGCGCCTTTCAACGCCTTAAGCCATTTTTACAGGATGGGATTGTAAGGGTAGGTGGACGCTTGTCCAACTCGCAATTGAGTTTCGACCAACGGCACCCTATAGTTTTACCGCGTAAAGACCATATCATGAACTTATTAGTCGATTATCATCATAAATTGAACTCGCACGCTGGCCCCGATTTATTGATGTCGATCTTGCGTCAGAATTATTGGATTCTTTCTGCACGTAGTTTAATACGCAATCGGGTGCACAGATGTATAGCTTGCTTTCGGGCACGCCCCAAGCCGTCATTTCCGGAAATGGCGGAACTTAGATCTTGTAGAGTGATACAATCGGTAAAGCCCTTCACGCACACCGGGTCTGATTTTGCTGGTCCGTTTAAGGTCACGCTCACTCGCGGGCGTGGTATAAGATCCACAAAGGCTTACGTCTGCATTTTCGTATGTCTAACTACTCGAGCAGTGCATATAGAACTCGTTGGTGATCTAAGCACAGCAGGCTTTATGGGTGCATTTAAAAGATTTCTATCGCGCAGAGGCCCTGTAAGTAAATTATATTCGGATAACGGTACGAACTACGTCGGTGCAAAACGTATTCTATCGGAACTATACGAGCTCTTAGCTAGCAAGTATTATAATTTGGAGTTCGCTCACATTCTAGCCGAGAACCGCATTGAGTGGTCTCTGAACGTCCCAGCCGCGAGTCATTTTGGGGGCAATTGGGAGACTAATATTAAAAGTCTAAAGAGCCACTTATACCGAGTAATAGGAGATCAAATTTTGTCCTTCGAAGAGCTAAGTACGGTGCTCGCTCAAATTGAATGCGTAATGAATAGCCGCCCACTTTGTCGGACGTTATCTAGTGACCCCTCGGAACCGCTGGCTCTAACTCCAGCACATTTTTTGACTTTAACGCCTCTAAGGTATCTGCCCGCCGCGGATATGGATGAGAACAGACTTAGCATTTCCACACGCCACAAATTATTAGATCGGTTAGTGCAATCGTTTTGGAAACGATGGAGGATGGAATACTTGCATACTTTGCAGTCTCGGCAAAAATGGAACACAGCGACAGAGCCTTTAGCTGTAGGAACCGTAGTTGTGCTCACTAAGGAGAATACGCCGCCTCTCCATTGGCCGTTAGGAATCGTCGAGGAGGTCTTTCCCGGTTCCGACGGAGTAATTAGGATAGCTCGCGTTAAGACCACGGTTGGGTCTTACCTACGTCCTGTTATCCGTTTGTGCCCCTTGCCTCTTCCATAATTTAAATTAGCTTTCTAGATTGAAATTGTAGTTTAATTTAGGTAATCTTAGCGTTAGTTAGTTATTTGTTAGTCGATCTTAGCTCTAGTTGTTTAGTTATTTTTTTTGAAGGAAATCCTTCAAGGGCGGGGGGAGATGGTTGCGCGGAAAACCATTCGCGTTTTTTATTTGACGGTAGGAACTTGTAGAATCATTATTCCTTTCCAAACAATATCATTCGTACCCTCCTATCGACACATCGGGGTGGTGGGGTGGGAGGGGAAAGAAGACGATTCTAGAACATCGCGTAATCACCCGAGCCGAGGATATATAAGACACGCGCGACCGATGCGCGAGCCTCTTCTCCCGCCGCAGTCGTCGTTGAACCAACGCTTCTCTCCTGACGCACCACTGGGGCCCCAGAAGTGTCTGTCCAGAGGAGGTTCCGGAAGTCGCCGCTATAGTGATCGACAGGAAGAAGAAACCCCGGTGAGTCAATATTCCTTAATTATACCTGCTTGCTAATAGTTTAACCCGCTCCAATCTGTGTTTTTTTTCCTAATCAAGCAGGATTCCTTTCATCGATTCGACAAGTAATAGTTTAGTTTAGGGAAGAGCGAGTGCATTGTACCGCATGCTATAGTAGTCTCTTTTACGTAAGCGTAGAAGCAATCGCATATACAGTCCACTTTAGTTAATATCTCGCGTAATAGGTTTGAGGTTTGACCGGGGAACTAGACTTTCGGCAGCCTTAAACACGTGGCTCCACCAACGCATGCAATTGTTTTTCTGTTCTGATTCCCGTTTCAGAAAGAGCATTATATTTATTTGTCAACGCCATCCAAGCTTGCTTCTTGGCCTCAACAGTAGTCCCGTCCGTCTTTTTGTTGTCAATTGTAGCCACAAATTCTTTGGCTACTTCAATTAGAAGCATCTTCTCTCTTTCCGTAAAATTTCTACTACGTTTGCCAGACTCCATAATGTTTATTTTAAAAGATAAAACCACTAAACTTAAAATCGGAAAGAGAAAAAGCAAACCACGCGCAAAATAAAAGCAATGAGTATGATGTTTTCTTTTTAAACAATTTGACAGTACAATGATGTCGTCCATAGAGTCTCTGGTAAATATTGAATTATCTTAATTTATTGCTAAAACAGTGCATATTCACGTATTAGCCTCAAAAAATAATATTTTACGAATAATACTAGTATAAATGAAGAATTGAAATAAAAAGAAACAATTTTAGACTCGATGTCTTCGATGAGTCGAAAAAGACCCATGTAGTGGCAAGTTATGGAACTTGTTATTGGTTTCATAGTTGTTGAACGGTTGGTTTGGTATTCAGAAACGCAATGACAGTTAACCGACTGATATCTTATAGATAACTTTATTGAATCAATAGCTAATAGGAATATAACTGGGAACTTCAGAAACCGACCATTAGTGAAGCTTTAATTTAAATTTATTAGTAATAATAATAAAATGTATTATGATTTCTTAAATCACATCTGGCTATCTATTGTGGAAGGAAGAGTTCTACAAGCAAGTAGATGGTGTGGCGATGGGCTCACCTGTATCTCCCATAGTCGCTGACATATTCATGGAGGACTTCGAGGAGAAAGCCCTTCTTACTGCTCCTGTAAATCCAAGATTCTACAAGCGGTACGTAGACGACACTTTCACAATTTTACCATCTGACAAAGTAACTGCATCTTTAAACCACTTTAACTCTATAAACTCTAAAATACAATTCACAATGGAGTTAGAGGCAAATAATTCTTTAGCTTTCTTAGATGTTTTAGTCATTCGAAATCCTAATAACACAATTGGTCACACTGTGTATAGAAAAAAGACCCATACCAACCGTTATTTAAATGGTGAATCTCACCATCATCCTTCACAGTTAGCTACCGTGGGTAAATCTTTGTTTCAGAGAGCACGAGGGATCTGTGACAGAAAACAGCTGGCCGCCGAACTTCAGCACGTCAAGCAAGTATTGCAAGACAACAAGTTTCGGGTCCCGCACCTACGTCACAGTGACCAAGTGAAGCCGGCCACAGTCGAGCGTGTACCTGCTGTACTACCATATGTCAGAGGAGTCACAGACAAGGTTGGCTACATCTTGAAGCGAGCTTCCATTAAAACATACTACAAGCCGCCGAAGAAGATTAGTCAATTTTTACCATTCGTCAAGTGTAATATCCCTCTACAAGATGCAGGAGTGTACAAGTTAGATGTGAATGTGGTCTCTCTTACATAGGTCAAACAAAAAGATCCATAAAAACCCGCGTGAAAGAACATATTTTTTTTTACGTGGTAGAGCCATGCTGCAGTTATATTAGTAGTATAGTTGTAGCACGAATGGGTCGGCTCGACCGGGGAAGGACCACGCTCTCACAGAATACCAGCGTGAAATAGTAGCTTAATGCTGCTGTATTTCGTATGGTGAGTGTAGAGAACCGGAGACCCTTTTTACTGGAAACGAGGCATTCCATCTCAGTCCTCACGAGTGACAACGCATCTGCATTTTGATTTTTAATGGAGGATAGATGTAGATGTCTATGGGCCGCAGCAACCACTTACCATCAGGTGGACTGTGTGCTCGTTTGTCACCCTATTCTATAAAAAAAAAAAAAAAAAAAAAAACATATAGCTGACGTGAAGCACCGACGCTCCGGGAAGTCTGCAGTCTGCGAACATGTTCAAGATCGTACCCACCATAACATTCGATTTGATAAACCACAAATTCTCGCAAAAGAACACCGATTCCTACCAAGGATAATACGCGAGGCTATTGAAATTAAAAAACATCCAAATTTCAATAGAGAAGATGGATGGGTGTTGCCACCTGCTTGGGTTCCTATAATTAAC
The DNA here is from genome assembly GCA_907164705.1 of Parnassius apollo. Taxonomy (NCBI): domain Eukaryota; kingdom Metazoa; phylum Arthropoda; class Insecta; order Lepidoptera; family Papilionidae; genus Parnassius; species Parnassius apollo. The sequence goes on along the minus strand of CAJQZP010000287.1, from coordinate 4,563,150 downwards.
AAAATTAAACCCAAACCTAAGCATACCACTGCAAGACTTCATGATACTATAAGCTCGTTTTGCGTAAATCGGACCTAAAATTAATATTCAAAAACTGAAGGTAGCCGGACTAATTATGACATTGGGACGTCAAATATCTCAGTCCCCCCCGTGACCATGGTTGCTGTAAAGCACCCGAAACGTCGGGAATTAAAAATAAGTAAAAGTTGTGAAATAAACGCGATAAAATCCGTAAATTTAGTTTTATTCAATAAAATGTATTTTTTAAAACTTCAGAACGTAGTAACGTAACTTAGTTTGTGATAAAATACGTAAATACGATCATGTATCCATATATCGTTCTAAGCTTAAATGGCTCCCTATCCATCAGCGAAGATGTATCAAAATTCTTCGCACGCTTTTTTCAATCCTATATGATCCATGCACTCCCCAATACCTGAAATGCAAGTTTCAGTATTTGGGTTCTTCTCACGATCGTAACCTGCGATCCTCCGAGGGAACTACATTATGTGTTTTTCCTCGCCGTACCAAATTTATGTCTCAGTCTTTCGCCGCTGAGGCCATAAGGCTATGGAATAAATTACCCCCTCATATCAGAAAACCGACTTCTGTTGCTACATTTAAGAGGATGGTGACTGATCACTACCTTTCTTCTTCCAGCAAGTAACTTTCATATTTAATTATTTCTGCTTATATGTGACTTGACATTTTAAATTATTTAATTTGTTTTAGTTATGTTCGTATTTAAGTATACTTAAAATGATGTATTATGTACTATTTAAACATTATGTATGAAACGTGTCATATATTACTTAGGTTAATTGTATTTGTGTATATTTATTTTTGTATTTACACTTATGGTATGTCTATTTATATATTTACATTTACGTATAAATTATCCACATATTTTATGGCACCTGCCAAAGTTCTCTGCTTAGCTCATGGTTGACTGGTAGAGAATGCCTAAAGCCATTAAGTCCGCCAATTGTACATTTTAAGTGCAATAGTTTTTTTTTAAAAAATAAATAAATAAAAAGATATACTTAACACCTTCACCGCCAAGCCCAATCTCTTAAAATTTCATTTTTTAATCAATGTTGCATTATCTATATTTTTTACTGTTATATTTATCCAGCTGTCACCCCTTACATTTTCAGGATTTCAGGAATGTGTATCAAAAATGATACACTGGCCTATGAAAGACATTTCTCTGTTAACCAATCTCATGGGCCATGTGTACCATTTTGGATACACGGTATGTTTTAGTTTATTTGATTATTTTATATTTGTTTCAGATCAAACACGAAGAAATCACAAAGAAGAAGCTTTGGAAAAACAACGACTGTTGTGTTTTTCTATAACTCCTTTTTTTGTTTTGTTATAGAATATACTATAAAACGTAAATAACGTGAGTGAGAAAAGTGAATCAAAATGGACTACGAAAGTGACGACTCATTGTATGATCCGGATTATTATCCAAGTGACGGTAATGCGACGGCTAGTTCGGAGAGTGACAGTGCTAATGAAAATTGGAATCCACCTTTATTTTTTAGGCGAGCATCGACCTTCACTGAGAGTGACCTGCCCCCTTTACCTGAAGTTCAGAGGAGGATTTCTGCAAGAAGAATGGGTAATACAGACTTGGACGCTTATAATATGCCAAGTAAATCATCTGCTACAATTAGTATATTAAGTACATCTGCAACTACTCTTACTACTGGTAATAATGAGCCAAGTCTCTCTGGTACAACATCCGAGTGTCTAAAACAAAATCTCGACTCAATAGAGTGGCACATGCCCACTCAAGAAGGTTCAACGCCGATGGAATATACCGGGCCTATTTCAGGCTTCAAAGAAATATACTCAGGCATTCTTGCTAATGCTTCGCCAATAGACTATTTCGATTTGTTCATAATTAACGACATTATTCAGCATATTGTAGACCAAACGAATTTATACGCCACGCAGCAACTACTGTCAAATGATATTCCTTCAGGTTCTAGGCAACATGCCTGGGTTCCTGTTACCTTGGATGAAAAAATAATAAATGAAAAAATTTCTCGCACTCATTGGTTGGATGGGATTGGTGAAGCTGCCATCGATAAGACTACTGGCGCGTTCATAAGCTCTACAATATTCCATTAGCACGAACTGTAATGCCTAGGAACAGATTCGAGTTGATTCTCAAATTTATTCACTTCTCAGATAATACGTTAGCTGACCCAAATGACCGGCTTTACAAGTTGAGAGATATAATTGACAAGTTTATAAATAACTACAAGAAAACATACACACCGGGAGAAAAAATATGTGCCGACGAATCGCTGATACCTTGGCGCGGACGACTTTTGTTTAGGCAATATATACCCAATAAGAGTGCAAAATACGGTATCAAAGTATTCAAGATATGTACCAAAAAGGATATACTTGGAACTTGTCTGTTTACTGTGGCAAATCTAGAGACCCGCAAACTGAAGTCTCAGAAAAAAAACAGTTAAGTCTTTGGCAGAAGAACTCTTAGATGAAGGAAGAACATTGTACACAGATAATTATTATACCAGTATTCCTCTCGCCTTACGTTTGCGTAATAGAAAAACCCATCTAGTAGGAACTCTAAGGGTTAATAGAAAATATTTACCAAAGGAAGTGGTACAGGCCAAATTGAAGAGAGGAGAAATGGCAAAGCAGAGCAATGAAGGCATGGTTGTTCTGAACTGGCGTGATAAACGCGACGTACGGATGCTTACCACGAAAACGTCTGCTCTTGAAATGGTGCCAAATAATAGCAGAAATACGAAAGCAATGCACACTAAACCCAAATGTATAGCTGACTACAATAAAGGTAAATCTTCTATAGATATTAGCGACCAAATGGCCACGTATGGTACAGCCTTACGACGCTGCACCAAATGGTCCCGCATATTAGCATTTGAAATAATTTGGGGAACAAGTGTAGTAAATGCCCATTTCCTGTACAACGAATATTCACTTCAAAAGAAACTCACATTCACGGAATTTCGTGAAAAAGTGATTGATGCGTTGCTGGAGAGAATTTCTTCAACGAATGTTGACAGACCTTCACGATCGAGACCAGACGCCAACATTATTTGGTCCAAAACATTGTAAACGATAAGAAAGTTCGAGGTCGTTGTTTGGAGTGCTATAAAATTTATGGGAGGACAGGAATACAAATTGCAGGAAAAAATAAAAAAGCACCCCAAATATACACAAAATGTTCCGTGTATAATTTTTTTTATGTCGTCGATGTTTCAACAAAACTCATTAGCAATTAATCTTATTTTGTGTCTTTCTTTGTAGTTGTTTTCTTAATATAATTATGTAGAAACTAATTCATTCATTCACTTTTTTTTCACCTTCAATTTTCCAGTACCAATATTTTTTGGCATATTTCTCATAACCCAATCCCAAATATAGCAAACCAATCGTCCAGGCCAGAGGATATTATTTATAGTACAAAATCTATGAAAAGCGTGTTCATTATTGGTACACAAGGCTTTGAACGCAATAGGTCGTATGTATCATTTTTGATACACTATGTTTTAACAAGCGTGAGCAAAAATGATACACTGGCGTTGAGGGTATTAAATGTTTAAAAGTTTTGGGTAGGGGAGTGACTTCACGGACATTGATATTTGCCGGTTATATTAATTTATTGTTTATTTCAGGTGCTGCAGATACTTACAAATCAAAATGGTTTACTTACGACGAGTTTGCTTTCATGGCCGATAAGAATGACTCCGGGACAACAAGGGATACACTCCAACAGGTGAGTTATTTTTTACTTAACCTGTAATTTTATTTTTATTAAAAAAAAATTACAGGTAACCATTAAAGTATAATTAAATTATTAGAATATTATAATTCTTAAAGTAAAGGTAAATGTTATAGCATTATAGCAATAAAGTATATTTGTATTTATGTAATAAAATTTATTTCTTATTATAATCTAGAACTTAGGGAAAGGATAGTTTTAAATAAAATACATACTTAATCGGTTAAAGTATAATGAACTGAACTACATTATATTCCTCTTAATGCAGCTAACTTATAAAACATATAAACACAGTACAATTTATATAAGTTTATTAGTACTCATTTTGACAAACAGTGGCCCCGTTCCTTATAAAGTGTCTTGCTAAGTGGGACCGAATATCTTTGGCATTTTGTGATGCTCTTCATGGTATGGCATCTATCGGTAGCAGTGATGTTGGTGCCTGTTCCGTTCGCCAGCTTCCAGGAACTATTTTTCCATTCCCTTGTATTGTATCAAAAGATACCGGTGATCTTAAATTAGAATTACTTCGTAAATAGTTATATATAAAGGTAAACTGTTTTCTGGCTCCAACAGCATTGGTTTATGCAAAACTCTGTAACTTGAGCTTAGTACTCCAAACGCGTTTTCTACAACTCTAAGTGCTCTTAATAATCTGTAATTGAATATTCGTTCACTCGAACCTCTTTCTGGATCACCTTCATACGGTTTCAATGTATACTCATTTAATTGGAAAGCTTTATCACCAAGTATAAAATAATGTGTTAGTCCCTAATTTAATGTATGGTAGTGAAAGCTGGGTGTGGCAGAAGAAGCACGAAAGTAGAATAAATGCTGTAGAAATGCGGTCTTTAATTTTCGATTTCGATTCAACCCTAGCATATTCCGCTAGGGTTGAATCTGAATGACAGGGTGAGAAATTGCGTGATAAGAGATAAATGTGGTATGCAAGATGATGTTGTGACCAGGATTAAGAAAGGAATGCTTCGGTGGTTTGGTCATGTAGAAAGAATGAATGAGGAAAGAATGACAAAGCAAATTTATATGGCAGATGTGAACGGCCGAGTCGGGAAGGGACGCCCTAGAAAAAAGTTTATCGAACAAATTGGCGATATTTTGAAAATGGGCCACGTTAGAAGTACCCTTAACCGACGAGCATGTATGCGTAGATATATGGATGTAAAGGAGGCGAAAGAGGTATGTCAGGATCGTGCCAAATGGAAGTCCGTAGTCTCTGCCTACCCCTCTGGGTGACAGGCGTGAGTGTTTATGTATGTATATAAAATAGGGCACTTCAATTTTATAAGGAACTTGCAAAATGTTTGTCGATGGGATGTTTAGCTCCTTTTTTTCAAGTTTCTCATATAGCTTTGTGCTTTTAAACACGCCTTTATCTGATATTCTGCCCTTACTCCCAACATTCACATAAAGGAACCTATAATTTGAATCTACTAATGCAAAAAGAACTATACTTGGAAACAATTTATAGTTATCATAGTCGTTGCCACTATTAAAAGGCGCTTGCAAAACGACATGTTTACCATCCATTGCTCCTAATACATGTGGAAAATTCCACTTTTCGTCGAATTCCTGAGACACTCCGAGCCACTCTTCTTCATTTGATGGCATATGAAAAAAGTGTAACTATGATTAACCTTTAAGTTCTGACGTGGTTTAGCCAGGTCATAGATGGTGACGTAACGTATCTCAGACGTCTACAGAAATAATTAATAAATAGTATGATTATGTGTAACCACATTATTTGTTTAATATATGTTCCATCTATTATTTATTTATTAAGATTGTATGAGAAAACAACAAAATATTCATATAAAATCAAGATTTATTCCGTACAAATTAGGTAACATATATTTGGCATTCGTGCAGACACATTCGTTATAATTTGGGCATACTTAACTATATAAATATTTTTGACAAATTTGTTCTACTAAAATAACAATCATTATTATAACATTAATTAATTAATTAAAAATCACCCCATCAATCGTAAACATTTTAGAATAAATCATTTATTTTCTACGCATTCGATGCATATACTGTTTTCGAACATCCGAGACAGATAGGCTTGCGACCTTCAACGCAACTGTATTTCGTACGTCTTTTGAGTCTCGATGGGTAGATTTTGCACGTTTTTCTCACTACTTCTGTATCTTCGGGGTCAGCTCTTTCAGGTTCTGGGAGCATATCCCTACCCAGTACGCGTGCTATTGTCGATATCAGCTCTCTTGGTAATCGATCATTATATACTCGTCGTTTCAAGTGTGGTAAAACCAAACTCTGAGCAAGATTCTGGAGAAACTGAGCTCTAGGAATATCAGGAACAGTGGTGCAGGTCTTATATAAATCATAGGCGTTGACCCTACTCAAATCCAAGACTAAAAAAATTGCGAGAGGCCAACGTCGGGTTCTACGGCTGCAAGAATAAATTGAACATTTTTTGTCGATTTCATCAACACCGCCTTTTGTTTTATTATAGTCAATTATTGTTACAGATTTCTTTGTCAGTGGATCCAATTCGTTTGTGTGGTACATTGAAGAGATCAACAAAACTGCTTTTGACTTTTTAGGGACGTAAGAGACAATAGTGAAGTCTTTTGTGAAGCCGTGGAGCGATGATTCAGGTTGTCGTGATTTAGAGGCTTGAAATTCAGGTGGGATGTGTCTTTTATTTTTTTTCAACGTTTCAAGATAAGTCAGACCTCTCTCTCTCAACTGCTCCATCAATTCTATTGAGCTAAACCAATTGTCGGCAGTAATATTTCGATTGGTTTTTTCAAAATCCTTTCACAATCGTAATATAGACTGAGTTGGTATGGCAAACTTTCTCTCGGTTTCTGAGAATCCCAGTCCATCCAAATCTTTTCCATGATAAATGTATGCATTATATACGTAAAAGGTTTCTGCATCACACACAAGCACAATTTTCAGGCCATATTTGGCCGGCTTCTTTGGCATATATATTATAAATTTGCATCTGCCTCTAAATGAAACTAGCATTTCATCAACACATAGATACGCTCCGGGAGTATATGCTTTTTTGCAATTAGCAATGAACAGTCCGAAAATTTCTGAAATTGCAGCCAATGAGTCTGTTTCAAGGCGTTGTGGTCTACTGTTAATGTCATCAAAATGAATATAATTTAGGAGAGTGAGAAATCGGAATCGAGACATCACGCAGCGAAAAATTTCACGCCCAGAGCCATCAGTAGCAAATAACAATTTGGTGTTCTCGTGATTGGACTTGAAGACTGATGTATAAAATAATAAGCCCAAGAAAGCTTTCATTTCTTCGCGATCGGTAGATCTCAGTTCAATTTTATTAGGGTTTTTGTACTTAATACAAACCTCTGATAATTTTTAATTTGTATAAGTAACAACGGTATCAACCATTTTTGTGTCAAATAGCTCAGAAACTCCTAACTATTTGGAGATTCTGATTCAGTGAAAGTTTTAGGCTGAGGTCGAGGCATATCGACAATGTTGTGACTTGCTGTACGACTTGGTCTGTTTACAGGTTCCTCAGCTGACCACTTGAAACCATTTTTTCCGTAAAAATACTTTTGGTTCTCAGATAAAACTAAAGGAGGACTTACAGTTTGAGATATTGAAGTTTGGTCGAAATCAAAAAGAGAACCTGTGGTTGGTCTGTTTTGTTGCTGACTCACATTTTCCTTATCTTGTTCATCTTCAGACTGCTCTGATTCCGTTTCGTGATCGCTTTGCAAGAAAAAGACTGGGTCTGCCTGTTCATCGTCAACGTCACTAAACTCACCCTCTAATTCTGTCTCTAACCAAGTTTCTAGGGTATTTTCGAAGTTTTCACTGTTACAAGCCACCACCCGTCTTCTTTTGCGCCTATTTTTAGATGTACACTCGGTTGATCCATCTAAAAGAATAAAATCAATAACGAGGTGACGTCTCGTAGACACTTAGAAAAATATACACTAATAATGACCTGACGTTTCACAGATTCCGAACATTAATACTGACCTTATGCCTCAGAGACACTGCCAAGCTCTATAGCCGAACGTGTTGCTGCGCCGCTTCCGAGCGCTCGACTGACCAATCAACGCGTAAAATCCCGAAACACAAATTTGTTTGCCCGCCGTCTGTGAGACACCCACGTCATTACTTAAAGGTTAATATGTTTTGTTATTGTTGTTGTTACAGGAAGAAAGTAATAGCACCACTGGTAGCGGAGAACATGCTATCAATGAAAATGCTCTAGAAAACGTAGACAATCACACAACTGAGAATGTTAATAATCAAATGCAAGATATGAATGATCAGTGTATACGAACTGAACCTTCTGTACCATCTGAACAACCTGCTGCCCAATCTAATGTGCAAAACACCCAACACAATGTTCAAACCCAAAAAAGGAATCAAAATAAAAGAAGAAAAAAAAACATCTTCACATGGTTCCGAAGATATTATGATAACAGATGAATCCATTTCGGAAGCATTTCAACTACTTCATCAATGTGCTCAACCACAACAACCAGAGACAGATTCATACACCGCTTTTGGACAATACATAGCTACCGAACTACGAAAATATGATCATATAACGTTAACTTATGTAAAACACGCCATATCTCAAATTATTTTTGAAGCTGACACAGGCAGATACAGACCAGAAAATTATGGATATTGCTCTCCAACTTCATCATATACAGAACGACCTTCAGAATCAACAACAACTCAGCTTCCATCAACTTCATTGCATACAGAACGACTTTCAGAATCAACAATGACTCCGCTTCCATCTGACCACAATCACCACCAATTGAATAAACATATGTAACTTTTATATATTCATAAGTATATATAAATAAAGAGTTTAATCTTTTAAATATACAATATGTAACAAAAACCCCGTGGTTCCCGTTATGTGCGTTATCAGAATCAGTATTCAAACGTATAGAAATAATTTTACTTCAGAAAACTCGACATAAAAATAATCAAATTAAATTTTAATTAAATAATATTTGGGTCATATAGGATCAAAGGTGGCAATCTGTCATTTTTGTCACTTTTCATTTTTTAATCGGGCAACATGCAGAACTGAAAACCATACAGAATATTTAGACATCTTCGGATCAAATATGGCTATATTCGTTGCAAATTCAGTGACAAATCTGTCTTTGGCTTCAAAGACGGCATTTATCACCTAACGAGAAACAAAGGCGGTATTCTGTGCACTTGACCAATCACAGGCATGCATTTGGACGCTTTACAAGATGGCGATTAACTCGTTTTGATAGCAATATTGACGTAAATGTTTTGTGCATTATTCGAGTTTTAGCTTGCAAAGTTATTTCACTGCGCTTTTAATAATGTTATAGTAATCCAACAATTGTGACTAATCGTTTACTTCGACTAATTCATTTTTCTAAAACGTCAGAAACACTCCGGAAATTGGAAATGAAACGTTGCAAACAGGTAAAGTAAACTGTAGGGTTGAAACAACTCGACAACTATGTTTTTTAATACAATTTTTTTAATACTACTTTTGCGTGAACTGATGGCATGCCACGACGATGATTGACAAATACATATATTTATTTAATCCGTTAATTATTTTATCAATATTTATTTAACATTTATTTTATTTGTATAATATTATAAATATTTATATAGTATTATAAATATTTATATAATTTTGTAAATATTTATTTAATATTATCAATATTTATTAAACAATTTAATTAATTAATGGAAGTTGAGTTGGCTGGTGATTTACAATACTACTACTAACTAATACAGAGTAAGTTACCACTAACAATAGGTAAAGAGTATGTTCTTTTTTCCTCAGGTACGCATCTAAATCACTTCCGAGTCGAGTTTGTGATGGCGATGCCTGATTTGTTATTACTACACACAAAGTTTTATACCAACAACACAAAAAAAGATCAGGATACACTGTTGTTGAAATATTGTTCCATCAAGCCTGTTCAACAAAGGAAAAACACAAAATCGATGAAGCAGACTACTATGAAATATGTTGTTAATGTCAAAAAACAGAAAGTGCCTATTTGTCAAAAGCTTTTTTGAATATTTTTGGTATAACAAAGCATAGAATATCTTACGTTATGAAAAGATTTTACTACACAGGTGATATTTTTGAAAATCGCGGGGGGATCGGAAACGAGTCAAATTTTCCGAACAGAAACAGTCCATTCATCAGTTTATTGAAGGCCTCAAATGCATGGAAACAAATTACTGTCGCAAAGGGAAGAATGCTGAGAGAAAATACTTACCTGCTGAATTAAATATTAAAAAACTGTACGACATGTACAAATCATGGGAACTAGCAAGTCCCAAAGTAAAGCACTCTTACTTCAGACACATTTTCAACAACACTTATAACATCGGATTCGGTTCACCGAGGACCGATGTTTGTTCAAAGTGTCTAGAACTGGCGGAAAAAATAAAGAGTTTTACTGATCCCCAAGAAAAAAATATACTTATGACAGAAAAAACAGTCCTCAACACCTGGCTTAAAGATAATATCCTTCGACTGTCAGAAAAACTTACCGCTGCCAAAATTGCCCGACCAAATATGTTACTATAGTCGCCAACTATATTTCTACAACTTAACTATGAGGGTAGTAAAAAATCAACCAATGATCAGAGACCAAGTTTTTGCGTACTGCTGTACTGAGGATGAATTCCATAAAGATTCTAACTTAATTGCATCTGCCGTTTGTTTGCCGATGGTTGCGGTGGTCAAAATAAAAATAGCATAGTAATTGGAGCCTCTTGCAAATGGTTATTGAAAAATCTTAATATTAAAACCATTGAAGTTGTTTTTCCAGTAACTGGGCATTCTTATTTGCCCCCTGACCGACAATTCGGTATCATAGAAAAAAAAATGGAGGTCATATTGCACCCCGATGAAATAAAAGATGTAATATCCCAAACGTCAACCATAGTCAGATTTGGTGTTGATTATGTTGTTAGCGACTGGAGATCAACAACCAGAAGCATTATGGCTCAAACGACATCGTGGAAAGTAAAGTTCAAGGAATGCAAAAGATTTATTTTGGTCCGTTCTAAAAAAGCTGGCAACGTTCTTGTTAGAGGCGAATTATTTTACAAAAGCGACATTGGTACAGCGTTTAATGTTTGTCAACGGCAGAAAACCATTTCAATGATTGACGCAAAATTCTTACCCAAAATTGTAGCCGTAAATAAAAATAAATTGAGAGATGTCAAAAAACTTCTCACAAATCATTTCGGAGTTAATTGGGAAAATTTACCTGTTTTAAAAATATATAAAGATTTGTTTGCTTCCCAAGAGGCACTTCAGTGCACTTTGAATCCCGAAGCAGAAGATTATAGTCAGGAGCCTTTGGATGAAGTAGATGACCTTCGTGTTTAGATGACAAAATATTATCTAACCTTTAATAGTTACCTACAGTAATAAAGTCATCTTCAATATCAGTGTTTTTGCATCCGATAAAGAAATTGACTATCCTTACTTACGTAATCTTGATTGATCTTAATAAACTTTGTAAAAACAGTAACAAATGTTATGATTTTGCATAATCGACAACCCTATTCTAATGTTACATGAATTGGCAACAAAGGTGGCAATCTTCAGCCAAAACGACACTTCAAATTTAAAAATTGCATTAGATTTCTACCTTTTATATGAAAATGTTATATAAAACACATAGGCTAGGTCTAAAAATTATGTTAACAATACAAAAATCACTTAAATATCCCAACCCGCAGCAAATAGTGTTTTTTTTTTCATTTTACCACAAATTGACTAAAAGTCAGATTGCCACCTTTGATCCTATATGACTCATTCGTAAATTTTATGTGGATTGATTACCTCTGCCTGGAATTATCGACAGTGGCGGGTGGCGGCCGGTGGTGACGTACCTACATCACAGACGGGGCGCGCGCGCGCGTCTTACCTACACTAACTGCACACTGAGGTCGTGCCTTCGTCACATCACAGCTGTTATAGTCAAACACAAATTTATCACTATGTCTACTTGACCACCACGGAGATGTTGTTCAAAATGTCCACCTTGTACCTCTATACACTTGTGACACCGACTTATAATGTCTGAACGCACGCGTTGCATAACAGACATTTCGGACTTTATTTTTTCAAAGGCTGCGACTATACGCATACGCATTTCTGCCTCGGTATCGCATGTTTTTGGAATACAGTCTGCTTAATCGTACCCCAGAGATAAAAATCTAAAGATGTGAGATCAGGTGATCGTGCCGGCCAGTTGACCGGTCCACCGCGGCCAATCCATCTTTTACCGAATTCAGTATCCAAAAAACTTCTTACACAACGGGAGAAATGCGGTGGAGCACCATCGTGTTGAAACCACATGCGACGAACGAGGTCTAAATTTATTTCGTCAAGTTCATTGCTTAGTTCTTCTCGCAAAAAACGTCCGTAGTTTTCACCGCTCATTGTGTGGTCAAAAAAATACGGACCAATAATTTTGTCACCTACAATTCCCGCCCACACCTTGATTTTCCATCGGTGTTGAAAGTGGCTTGGTTTATACGAATGCGGATTTGTCGTTGACCATACGTGTTCATTATGAGCGTTAAATACACCTGTTCTTACAAAAGAGCATTCATCCGTAAAAAGTACGCGGTTCAAAACTCAGGATCTCCTTCAACCTTATCAAGTAATCCATTCTCGGCTCGTAGTCGTTGGGAAGAAGACACTGAACTCGACGATAATGATACGGGTGCTGGCCATCATCTTTGAGCGCTCTCCAAACGCGCATATGGTTCACACCTAGTTCACGTGCAACCGAGCGCGTGCTCCGCGTCGCATCTTCCTCAAACATGTCGAGAATGTGCTCCTCGATGTTGTCGTCGTACATCCTCGGTCTTCCTGAATCTGTACGTTGTTGATCACGGCCATGCACACTGCCAGTATTGTACATACGAATGTGAAGTCGTTGGAACGTCATCGCCGACGGCAATTGTATATTTCGTGGAGTAGCAAAGCACTCCCCGTAAAGTCTTCATGCTGCTGCATAATTACAGTTACATTTCCCGAGACACATCAACACATTAAAATATACCTCGTTTGAGTAAGACATCGCACACGAGTCAGTCACGGCGGAATATTAATTTCGCAATATAAAACACAACCGTCAATATCAATGCTAACGCGCTACTGGTGCTTGATGCTTGTTTGTTTACATAGACGTGGCAAAGCTATTGTACTCTATAACATAATTTTGATATTTTCTAAATCGATAAAATATTTCGTGATTTTTTTATGTTATTTTTATACGTAAATAATAGTTATTTATTTATGTACTTCAGACAGCGTCCGTAAGTGTAATTAAGAAATTAAGTTATAGCTAGGATTAGTAAAAATACATTAAAACACTTTTATAACAAGAAACATGTGTTATAAATCCACACAATAACAAATACTTAAACTATTATGCTGATGTGTTTTTCAAAATCTAATAATTAGCATTTTTTTATCGACCGACGATAAAAAATACTTTACTTTATTTTTTATTATTTCCTTATATTTCTATTCTTGAACACTGAATTGTGACAAAATTTTATGTTTATAAAACTTCCCATGTTTTTAAATATTACTACCAAATATGAACAGCACAGAATAAATAATAGATACGACGACCACGAAGATATTGTTCAATATGTCCACCTGTCACACATTTGCGACACCGGCACCGGCTTATATGTTTTATCGACCGACGATAAACAACCCTTATTTTTATTTTTGATCACTGAATTGTGACAAAATTTTATGTTCATAAAACTTCCCATGTTTTTAAATATTACTACCGAATATTAGCACAGAATAAATAAGAGATATTGGATCAAAATTAGTTAATCGGCATAAAGTGGACGCTACTTTTAATCACTCGAAGAGTAGAGTTTTTTTGGGTTTTTTCTAGTACCTAAGTCCTTCGTCGGCTTTCGCTTTTGAGTTCAAAGAGCCCGCAAAACGCCGCGTATATTACCTATTAATTTTGTTTTGTTTATTATATGCAATAAGCGACAACATGAATTTATTTAAAAAAAATAATTACTACCTACTACATATTATTTATCGAATAATATTTCATATGAAAAATACATACTAAATTTCTCCTACAAATAGTTGCAAATTTGGAATTAATCACGATATTTTATGCATGAAATAACCTTTTTAAATATTTTCGTAGATCTATTTAGCAATAAAGTGGAAATTTATAACATAAGTATTCAAATACTATGTGTATTCTGGTTGAAATAATATCCATTTCATTATAATTTCTATTATTTTGAAATTAAATTTTTCGGAGAATAACTGAGTCTAGATAGGTATAAAGATTAAACATTGGGGACGCACGCGCCGCTTAGCGGCTGTTTTTGAGTCGGCCATGTCAGTGACCTCATAGCGGCCGTAGACTATTATTTATTCTGTGACGTAGATAATATTATGTCGGCACGTGTCGTGTCCTTCACTGCTGGCCGTATGAGGACGCTCAAGGTCGCTCAGCGAGCTATGGAGAGGGCTATGCTCGGAGTTTCTCTGCGTGATAGACTCAGAAATGAGGATATCCGCAGTAAAACCAGTGTGACCGACATAGCCCAACGGATTAGTGAGCTGAAGTGGCAATGGGCCGGCCATATAGCTCGAAGAACCGATAACCGATGGGGAAGAAAGTTTCTTGAGTGGCAGCCTCGTACCGGTAGGCGTAGTGTAGGGCGACACCCCACTAGATGGACTGACGACCTGGTAAGATATGCAGGAAGTCGATGGATGCAGGTGGCTCAGGACCGTGCTTTGTGGCATTGCTTGGGGGAGGCCTATGTTCAGCAGTGGACTTGTGAAGGGCTGTAATGATGATGATGATGACGTGTCGGTAAGGTCAGAAGCAAATAATATTTTTAGAAATTTAATATTTCTTAAGTTATCTTATTAGAAACCCAAAAACCCCATTTAAAGCAAGCAAAAAATTTTTTCATTATCATAATTGCCATGCCTATGTGTACACCTATACGTCCCTGAAACGACCAACAGGGTTTTTGTTACATACTGTATAATTTCACTTACTTTTACATAATCCTTCAAAACGTCGATGATTGTTTCACAAACCTCAGGAACAATTTTCGATATTGACTGTTTGGACACTCTGAAAAGATACTGTAGACTGACGTAAGAATCTCCACTTGCTAAAAATCTCAATGTTATTAGTAGTCTTTCCTTAACAGTTATGGCATCACGATAGTTCGTATCATTCTTTCTTATTTTGTTCTCCAATAGTGAACACAATAAGTCAAATTATTTGCAGTCATTCATGCAAAATTAGCTTCAGCTCCATCATCAATTAACTCTTTTTTAACATCTTTGTAAAGTCGAGTCCCATATTCCAACCGGTTTTTAAAATTTGTTTTAACCCAATACTGTCTTTTTCGTTTTCGTAATTTTTGACGTAAATATACAAGTAAAATGTAGCTTGCTGCTGCTACGGCTATTCGTCGCCGTCGTTGCACGTGTGACTCCTTAGCCAGACAAAATTCAACTGATTCAGTATGGATCGGCATGAGCGCGTTGGAGCAGCCAGTCAGGATCGCAAAAGATTGCTGTTGGATCGACCTAGAACGATCCACGCTCCACGCTCCACGCATCACGATCTTGGATCGCGGATCGCGGGATCGCCGATCCATTTTGGATTGTCCGGTGTGGATCCGGCTATTGAACTACATAGAACTAGAACAAATGACAAACAAAATTGTTAAAACTCCATTATTATTAACTACATTAGTATGTTATTATAGACTAATATTAGATTTAAGCCCCTGACGAAAAATAGGGGCGTTATATGTTAAACATGAGTATTTGTGTATCTGTCTGTGGCATAGCAGGTAGTTTTAATTTTTTTTTCATTTGAAAGTGACTCAAGAGTGTTCTTAGTTATGATTCAAGCAAATCTTTTCAGCCATTTGAAGAATATCAGCTCTCTTTGTTTCGGTTTTTTTAATTTTTAATTTAATCTTATATGCTACTGGTTGGTTAATCACACAGAACGTATACAGGAGCGTTTGTAGTTTAAAAGAAAATCAAAATTTATAAGACAAAGTATGTCAGGATGACCATAGAGTGAAAATTAGCAGAATTCTAAAGCACACACACTAGATATTATTGTAATATTAAAGATGTACATAATTTTGTAGGTCAATTTATAGAGGAACTTTACAGGGTATCGCTGTGCTATTGTGTTAAATACTCTAGTCGAATAACTTAGTCTCACACCTTAACCCATTCGAGTCTGCCATCTATTGGAACATTTTTATAAGAGTGAAAAACACAGTCCACTAATGGTAAGTGGTTGCTGTGGTGGGTGCGCAAAGACATACACATCTATCCTCAATTACGAATCAAAATGCGTGAGGACTAAGATGGAATGCATCGTTTCCAGTAAAAAGGGTCGCCGGTTCTCTACACTCACCATACGAAACACAGCAGCATTAAGCTATTTTACGCATTCTGTGAGAGCCTGGTCCTTCCCCGGTCGACCCGACCCATTCGTACTACAACTATACTACTAATGTAACTGCAGCATGGCTCTGCCACGGACAGACTGGCTGTCAACAGACAAATGATTTAATTTCAAGTCTTAATTTCAATTAAGTGATTTATAATTTATAATGATAGAAATACTATGATTTATAATGGCGCTGGCCATGGACGTCACCGCAGAGAGGGTATCCAGTTAAACTTCTGATAAAAAAATTATTATGGAAAAAATGCATGTGCAAATGCATTAAATGCGTATAGCTTTGATTTATTGCGAAACATAATTCAAAATAGAAATTGCTTTTCCATTTTTTGATTGATACGACACAATATCATATGGTATATATTTTTTAAAATATATAAATAAATATAAATAAGTAAATTTACATATCATGAAATCAATATTCGCAATGTTTTATTCTCATGTTAAAAGCCAAGGAAACCTGATTTCGTCTATCTGAAAGGTTAACCTTAAAATTTTAATTATTTCACTACAAATCAAAAATACAATATAAAATGAAAAAAGGTAAATCCGGCGCTGCTGCTTTTTATTATAATAAGATAGGATTATTATTTGATGTAGTTTTTTATCATAATATGTACGTGATTAATCTTTTTTTTTTAACTGAAAACTCCTATAATGATGGATAATATTCATCTTAATATATACATATTTGATTGTATGGTGTCAATTTAACATCTCTAGACATTTTCTATGTATGTATACAAGGATGACAGAATGTCTTCCAGCACTACTATAGAAACAGCACTGAATAAGTAGTCAGAAGTGTACATAAGTAAGACAGATTCAATTAAAAAATCTTGGTACAACTATAAATCCATTATAGCTAATTCTGGTAGACATTCAATCAGGCCTGATGTGTGAACAAGTCATCAGTCCCGGAACCCGGAGCTAGGGCACGAATCAAGCGGCTGTTAGTGTGCGCACCAAACAACACGTTGAGTAAGGCAACACCGTATCCCGTAGCTCGTTCACCCTGGAATAGAAAATTATATAAAATAAAAAAATCCGAGGTTACTTCCTTGCTCCGAAGACCTCAGGAGACGCAGGTTCAGCAGAAGAACATATGTAGCCTACTCCTTACTTAATTTTGTTGCTTTCTTCTAGGTAAAAAATTGTAGTTAAAATACAAAATATTCTTGATCTCTGTGTGTGTGTATCCCTTATCTCTGATTATATATTTTTTTAAATTTATTTATTAACATAGTAAATAGAATTGGTTCAAAAAACATTAAGTTCGCCAAACTGAGAATACAGTTTATTGGCGAAACTGCACTCATTAAGGTTTACAATTGCATTTTAATATTTCTCTAAAATAAATTATAAAACAAAACATATTAGTAAACATATAAAGTAATTAAAAACTAAAGACTAAGTAGGTAAAAAACACTTATCACTGAATTAATAACAAAGCTATAAAAGACAGAAAAAGAATATCTTAAATTAAATTAATAATGAATAAAGATTAATAAAAAATAATTAAGATTAATAATTAATAATAAACTAAATATTACTACTACTAATACTACAGGTCGTCGATGGCATTCAGTAGCCAATATTTCATGTAATATATAATATAATATAATGTTTTTAAAAATTTGTTTTGTCCGACAGGCCTCTTGTGGCACGTTTTCATTAAATATTCTTGGCACTAAATACCTAGGCGTCCTTTCACCAAAGTAGTTTTGCGCACTTGGTTCTTCAAACAATTTACGAGTATTCTTTCTTAAATTACCATAAATTGATTTCCTAACTAAAAAATTTACTTTTGTATCCTTCAATTGCTAATAAATACTTTGTTTTTTCACGTACTGGTAGAATAATGCATTTCTTAAACAATAGATTATAGTTACCCTTACTTTTCTCTTTAGCTTGCTTATTAACTAACAGTTTAACAAATCTTAGTTGAAGATTATGTATCCTATCCATATACGTTCGGAACGTACGTCCATAGGCTGAAAGGCCATAATTAATTACAGAATCCACGAGAGCATAGTACAGAATGCGTAAAGTTGTTTTATCAACTACACTTTTAAGGTGTACAAACTTACATAATAACGATCTTAATTTATTACATACTCGTTCTATATGGAAATTCCAACTAAACTTAGTATCTATGGTTAATCCTAGATATTTGTAATTATCAACAAGCTTAATCGATTTAAAATATATATGATATGATGTAGCATTACATTTTTTTTGAATATTTGTATATTTATTGTGTGAACAGTTTTATTAGGTTATTCAAGATTTTGTTTGTTATAAGTGGTACCAATGTGTATTATACTAATATCAAACGAGGTAAAGCCCTTGTGGGTCGCTACGTACGTACGATATTTTTGCGGCTCAAGATTTTAAGAATGGCTCATTCAAGGCCAGGGGGGCATCAGAGTCGACAAAACTGAGTGAATAGTGCAAACATGAACGGTGATATTTTAGAAACTATATTCGCCCCTAGCAGTCATCACTAACAGTTTATATACTTGTCCAAAAGGTAAGTATGGCCATGTAGGGAGAATACACAGCCAGCATTCCTGACAATATAGAAAAAGTAATCGTCTAGGTTAGCATAGGTGTGGATATTTACGGAGTGCGCGGGAGCGGCCATGTCTATATGCAGCCAGGCTCCTCGGAAGTCGAATCCCGAGCGCGCCAGGATGAACAGCCCAGCACACGATGGCTGAGCATGTTGCGGTCCTGAAAACAAACACCACCCCATAAAGAGCTTACAATATGCATCTGGGCACGTCTTTTTTTAATTAGAAGTTTTGGGGGCGTAGCTTATCCTTATCCTTTGTCGGAGAAGCTAACGAACGACCGAGGGAGTGTCAAAATGAAAGTGATGCAAAGACTTATTACGCAAATTATGAGATAGCATACCGAGCACATACACGTGTACACGTATACACGTTCACGAAATTTGGCGGCTGGGATTAATCCGAACAATTCCTCAGAGCACTCCCCATGGTATATGCGAACGAAAATGCAAAGAGATGCAACCTCTCCTCGCAGCGCCAGTGAATCGAGCCGAACGGAAAGCACTCTGTTGTCGACGATTCGAGTAGCTCCAGCCCATAGATGGGAACGGTATTCCATGTGCGGTCGAACCTGCGCCCTGTAAAGTTGCAGGCGGTTTGCCAACATTAAATACTGTCCCGCTCTGCTGAGCACGCCAAGCTTTTTAGAGGCCAATTTGGCCTTCTCTTCCAAGTGACCACGAAACTGCATGTCACTCGATATGTCAACGCCGAGGATTACGATACTGGCTGAGGCAACAAGGGGAGTGCCTTGAAACTGAATAAATAGGACAAAGGGGTTCTTTTTAGCGGTTAACGCGCAAACTTGTGTCTTCTGAGGGTTAAACTGGACTAGATGTAGACGCCCCCAATCCGAGACTCTGTTCAGCAAAGACTTCAGAAAAGAAAGCTGGTGATCCAATTGCACAATTTCTCGGGAAGCCCCTTGTACTCTACTGCCTTCGCCCATCTATGAGTTAGGTAGACCAGAAGATCACCAGCTGATCGACCACGGCGAAAACCGTATTGGGGACCACTAATCAGCTGGTGATCCTCAAGGTACCTCATGGGCTGGCAGTTTACAATGGACTCCATTGTTTTCGAGAACAAGGTGATGGCGATAGGCCGGTAGTTGGACGGGTCTGAACGGTCGCCTTTTTTAGGGATCGGGTGGACGAAAGCCGTCTTCCATGATTTTGGGACTACGCGTAGGGAGTAGGAGTACCGGAAAAGACGCGTTAAAACCGGTGCCAACTCTGGAGCAAACGTCCTCAGCACAATTGGGGGGATTCCGTCAGGCCCACTCGACTTGTTTGTTATATTTGATACCAAGTTATGTCGTCGTAGTCGTCGATGTCCAGGGAGAGGAGTGCTGTGCGAACCGAGCGCTGTGTGAACTGCACTTTCGGCACGGAGAACTCACACTGCGGGATGGTCGGCGGCGTACTCCCCCCGTCATCGAGAGTCGAGTTGGACACAAAGAAAGAGCCTAGCAGATCGGCTTTATCCTTTGCGGTATGGGCCAGTGAGTCGTCCTCCCTGTGCAGGGATGGAAGAGATGGCTGACAGAAATTCCCCTGGACAGCCTTGGCGAGACACCAGAATACACGGGTTCCAAAAGGAAGGCGAACTAGTTTCTCGGCAATTCTGCCTATGTGCTCTGACTTTGCCTTGGCAATGACTCTTTTGAAGAACCTGGAGGCGGAATTATACTTCTTTTTTAGAGCGCTGGTGTTTACATCCCAGGACATTGATGCGTCAGCCCCGGCTTGGTAGCACTCCTGCTTATAGCATAATGCTATTTTACAGGAGCGACCAAACCATGGCTGAGATTTGCTTCCGATGGGCACCACAGAGGGAGGAATAATACTCTGAAGTACCACATCAGCGACAGAATTAGCAGCAACGTTGGGATTGTCCGGCGAGAAGCAAACCCGCCCAAGGGTAGAAAGATCCTAATAAATACCGCATCCTGTCTCAATCGGCCTACCTATGGTGCCAAATACGACGGCAGCCTGCAGAATACAACCATGATTTCAGCGTGGCACCACACTCCGGACAAGACAATGGCCCGAGGAGCCTAAAGGGGCATCGACGGAAATCTGATATCCGTCCGGGAGAGGTCAGCAGAAGGTCCAACAGGGAAGGTGCATGATCCTCCACATCTGGAATCCGCGTAGGCGAAGTTACCAGTTGTGTCAGACCATATGTCACGGCAAAATCATGAACAGATCTACCCGCATGGTCGGTTAAACGTGAACCAAGCCATTCGGCGTGATGGGCGTTAAAATCGTCGAGGATCACGATCTCTGCGGAGGGATAATATAATACAACTCGCTTTTGTTTTTCCGCATAAAATTTTTTCGCAGTCATCGCACAGATTTATACCGGGAGCGAGGCGTGGTGTTGTGTGTGACCGCAAAGCGAGTGCGAGCGACGGATGCGCATAATTTTTAGAAAAAATGGAGAAATTATTGCACCCCGGGAGGTCGGCAGATTAACCTTTATTACCGGGGTCTCCCGGGCAATCCGGGAGGGTTGGGAACCCTATTTGCACCCATCTTTCAAACACCTGTATATAATATACATATAGTTTTCCTTATATGTCAATTTTTTTAATTATACATACATGTTGTCTCCATTAGGGACTTAGAATGTAATACATAGTACTTAAAAGTACCTCACGTAACATACATACTAAAAAGCAAATAAATAAATAAATACTTTGGGTACTTTACAGGCAACATGGGTACGTTACGCACTTGCGTAAATCGGACCAAAAATTATTATTCAAAAACTGAAGGTAGCCGGGCTAACAATGACATTGGGACGTCAAACATCTCAGTCCCCCCCCCCCGTGACCATGTGTGATGTAAAGCACCCGAAACGTCGGGAATTATAAATAAGTAAAAGTAATTAATTAAACGCGATAGAATCCGTAAATTTAATTTTATTCAATGTGTAGAGTTCACGTAAATTTAAGAAATCATTAGGCAGCATGTTGCTATTGTTTTATCACGTTTATCAGTGAGTGCATGAGTTTGCCAGGGTAATTGAAAAAGTCTCAACGTTTATTGATTATATAATGATAGGCATAACCTACCAATGTTATTGTCATTATATCAGTAGAAAATATTATTAACTTATTAACTACATATTAACTTTTTTAATAAGTTACTGCTCTTTCTAGGATTTTTATCATACATATAAAATAATAATGAAATAATTTTATCGACATTAGTCTAATAGTAGAGTTTTTTTGGATAAAATATAGCGTAGAGCACTCGTAGAGTTGCTCTCTATCTTTTCGTGAAGTTTCCTTACAATCGCCTCAGCCACTCCGAAGATTAGCTTGTACAGACACAGAGATAGACAATTTTAAAAGAAAAAATGTTTGTTTACATTTTAATTTTTTATGGCATGGAAAAACCATTGGAAATTAAATATTCAGTTATTTCATTATTATTGTTATATAATCCAATTTCATTTATATGTATAGATTATAATTATTGAATGCAATCTATCATTAATAGATTCCAATTACGTGAAGTTGGGGCAGTATAAAATTTAGATGAATTATTATAAGTTGTAGAATTAAAAAAGGAATAGCATGGTAAAAATCATCGATCATAAATAGATGGGATGGAAAATGCAACCATCCAAGTTTGCAACCAAAGAGTCTCAAATCTAATGAATGGAGACACGGCAGGTAATCTTCATACAAGTTATTAGAACCTCTAGTCTATGGTTCACATATCGTAAGTGACAGCTTCCTTCACCCCCTTCCCCTCCTTCACACCGCTGCCGAATATCTGTCACTGTCACAGTGTCGTTATTTTTATTACAGTTTCAAAGTTGATCGAGTGTAGTTTTGCGTTGATTTATTTCCGTAACTAATCCTCTCAATTCCTGAAGCTGTAATACTACCTTGTCTTGTAACATGTATAATAAGTGTTGTGTTCCATCGTTTGCTAGTAGACGAAAGGACGTCAGTTTTCATATGTTGCCAAAAAGTGAGATAGGACTCAAAAAATGGTTACAGTGTATTAACTGTGAAAGACTGCGAAGCTTGAGTTCCCAGAAACTTCGTAAACATTTTGTTTGTCGAAAACATTTTGAGAAGAGGTTTCTCGCAATCACGCGCGAAAGAGTTCGTCTTTGCCCCAACGCCTATCCAACGTTGTTTACTGTTAGCGAGATGTCCAGTGGTATTCCGCAAACAGTTGCAAGAATCGCCGTTGAAACTGGTAAGTACAATGGTATTGTGATCAACTGCTACATTAAAGTGATGTTGCATCACCAATACTACCATATGACACTAGCTGTTCCCCGCGACTTCGCCTGCATGGAATTATTTTGCGCGGAACCCTAAAATAAAAGTAGCCTAAGTTACTCCTTATAACATCAACTATCTGCCAGTGAAAGTTCAATCCAAATCGGTTCACAGCATGTGGTTTTTGCGTGATGCATGTTCATACACACAGACGTCGTGTTTTTTTTCTGACTTACTTAATATTTATTGTTATATTTTAGCCAATTTACACAATATCTTTATTAATTATGGCTTATGTGTTATTCTGATGTATTAGCCATATAATTGCAAAGTTTAATTAAAATCCATTTAGTAGTTTTTCAATGAAAGAGTAACAAACATCCATACATCCTCACAAACTTTCACATTTATAATATTAATAGGATATTCTGAGTTCTTAGGTATTTAATGCCTCAAACTTATAATACAGATTAATTTTCATGTGTGCTTGTGATGTATTATGTCTGTTTCTGATATATTTTTTATGTTAGGATATATGTATAAAACTATTGCAATTTCGTCCAGGCTGCATTTGCTATTAATCTAGTAATTATTGGTGTTACAATTTTAACCTTAAGATATATCTAATATGTACTGGATTTTAATCTTAAGATATATCTAAGATGGATTGGATAGGACTAAGATGGAATGCCTTTTTTCCAGTAAAAAGGGTCCCTGGTTCTCTACACTCACCGTACAAAACATAGCAGCATTGAGCTGCTATTTTTACACTGGTATTCTGTGAAAACATGGTCCTACCCTGGTGGAGCTTACCTATTCATGCTACAACCATAAGACAGCTGTAGTGTGGCTCTACCATGTTGTAATTAAATGTAAAAAATTTACAAAACGGTAAAGTGTAAAGCTATAATTAGTACCTGTTGTTTACAAACTTACTTTTTCCTATAACTTCTCTTAATAGAATAAATTTTTCAGTATTCATTTGAATGTTAAACAGATCCCCTGATTAAACTATCTACCTGTTGCTATGTACTATTATCTGCTGTTTTTTTTTTCAGAGAGCAATAATGATCACAATTACTGTAAAAAAGGCAGCATTTGGATCACACCTACTGTATTCCAGAAGTTGTAGAAAAACTCTTTAAGGCTTCAAATACTTTCAACACTGGTAAGTTTCCCTTCAATTCTTTCTAGTAATTTTATAAAGAGTTATTAAATCTCATGATATACAACAATCTATTAAATTGCTTATTTAGCATCCATAATTTGTGTTTCTGTCTATGTTTCAATATTACCATCATACAATTGTAGCACAATTTGATTTCATCACATGCATAAGGGTTTTGGTTGTAGTGCTACTTATTTAGGGCTGTGAATTTTTCATTGGGGTGTATAATAGATTCTTTCGAACCTTATATCTATATCTCAACTTTTTAACAATTTCCCTAATAATGCTGTAAAAAAAGTTACTTAATACTGGTGAAAACTTAAATGTTTTTAATTCTCGAAGTTCTTTAATATTCAAACTCAAACAACAGTCAATTAATTTTGACAATGTTAATAATGCTCTATCGAAACATTTGTTTAATGCCAAAAATTTGCTCTTAAACGGCAATAAGACAAAATGTGTTAAATTTACAGTACCTAATGTTAAACATTTAAATTCCAATGTGTTCTTAAATAGGGAAGAGTTGAGTCTTGTCTACCTCTGTTTTTCTTGGTATTACTATTGATGCAAAGCTTCATTGAGACCCCCATATATAAATTAGCAGGCAGACTTAGTTCTGCAGCATATGCTATAAGAAAAATTAGAAGTTTCACCAATATTAAGACAGACAGATAGATTAGTTTATTTTAGTTACTCATAGTGTGATTCTTATGGAATTTTGCTATGGGGGTAATGCAACTGACATTGAAGCCATATTTGTTTTGCAAAAGAGTGGTGTATGGGCGATTTATTACTAAAATTGTAAAGAGTCCCTTAGAGAAAATTTTAAATAAATAAACATATTAACTTTGACATCGCAATATATTTATGAAAATGTAATTTATGTACATAAAAACATAAATAGCTTTGATAAGAATAAAGGTGTTCATAATTTAAACACTAGGAACAAACATAAGCTTGTAATACCATTTACAAGACTCCACAGAATTAGTAATTTATTTATGGAGCAATGTATGTATATGCTTTTACAACAGAATCCCAAAAAATGTACAAAATTTGTCAATAAACAAGTTTAAATGTTTTATTACAGAATAGTTGTACAAAAAGGGTTATTATAATATCAAAGATTTTAATGATAAATGATATTAACCCATGGGAATGAGGTGATCGCCACCATGCTGATTCTATTAAATTCATTTAAAAATTACACAAACAAAATTATTGTAAAGTGAAATATGTTTAAATAAAAGACCCGCTGGGTTTCTTGCTGGTTCTTCCCAGGACATAGGTATTTTCTAAACCAGTGGTAAATAAAAAATTACTTGTAATAAGTATTACGTAATAATCTATATTGAACCTGCTGGGCTTCTTGCTGGTTCTTCCCAGGACAGAGGTATTTTCTGAACCAGTGGTAAATAAAAAAATTACTTGTAATAAGTATTACGTAATAATCTATATTGAATAAAAATTATTCTATTCTATTCCATTCTTTAATGAAAGAACAAATCTGTTATATTACAGAAACGGAATCAGATATAAATTCCTACAAACAACCTTCTACATCTGAAAGTGTATCATTGAAGTACCAACAGCAGGTAAGAAATATAAATATTAGTATTCACTAGCATTTGCATATCTGACAATAAATTGTTTATAAAAATAATAATACTAATTTTTTTTATTTCTCACACTTGGTACATGTAGTAAGTTATTTATCACTACATGCTTTTTCTTTTTATATGTGAAAAAATCTTTCGCTATATATAGATAGAATTAGTGACGCCCCATAGTTATTGTTAGTAATCATGTGTTACATGATGTAAAAACATCAACTGTACACACAATCTATGTATCAGTAGAAAATGCTACATTGAGTATTTGAAGGAGGTAATTAACTTATTTTTTCTTATTTCCTTTTTTTAAATTTTAGATAAACATGTGCTTCATTCTCCAATAACAAGGAGAAAACAGCATATCATACAGAAAAATAAGCTGTCACCGCATTGTGCTAAGCTTTACAGGCAATACAGAAGATCACAGAGGCAGCTTAATTTCAAAACACGAGCGAAAAAGGCGGTGAAATTTTCAAAAGAACAGTCATTTGTAAAGCTCACAGAAAAATTGAATCCAATTGCTAAAAAGTTTTTATGGATGCAGATTAAAAAATGTACTAAAAAAGCCAGGGGCAGGCGATTCTCCGATGAAGAAAAATTGATAGCAATGGCGATAATGAAGCAGAGCCCAAAGTGCCATAGATTTCTTCAGAGAATATTTATCTTACCGTCAAAATATACCATAAACAAAATGATCGCCAAATTGAATATAGAAGTAGGAATCAATTCTCAAATATTTGATGCTATCAAAACAGAGGCACTGTATTTTTTTTAATAAACTTACTTTTTCCATAATCTATAATATAATATGTAGCTCGGCGGTGAAGGAAAACATCGTGAGGAAACCTGCATGTCTGAGAAATAAGAAAAAAAATATTTCAAAGACATGTGAAGTTCGCCAACACGCATTGGGGCAGCGCGGCGGACATTTGCTTGCCCTAAAACCCTCTCAGAAATGAGAGGAGGCCTGTGCCCAGCAGTGGGACGTAAATAGGCTGCAACTTTACTTTACTTTTACAGTCTCTACTTGTGCTGCTGGTTGCATCAATGGTAGGCTGTTGATGTTTAGAGTTTTAAAGCATGTCTTCAAAATACATTTATTTTTTTGTTTTATTTAATTAGTGGATTTGTTGAACTTAACAAAAAAACAAATGATTTTGCTGACCATGCCCTTGTCTTTATGTTGCGGGGAGTTGTTCACAAGTGGCAACAACCCCTGGCCTTTTACTTCTGTGAAGGAGCAATTTCAGGAATTGAATTAAAAAATATTATCAAGGACATGGTAACAGCAGTAGGTAACACAGGACTCAGACCAGTGGCTCTAGTCTGTGATCAGGGCACAGCATTTCAATCTGCCCTGAAGAGCCTTCAAGAGGACACAATGCGAAAGCAAATAATTTCAGGTGAAAGGATTGGTGAGTAGGCCTTGCCATTTTTGTATGCAATCTCTTACCAACTACATTAAAATTGTGGAGTGGTGTTTGTAGCTACATTGTAATTATTTTTCAGATGACGTGATTGTAATTAATGGCCATACACTTAGTGTAATTCACGATCCACCTCATCTAATAAAAGGATTAAGAAATAATTTCCTAAATAAAAACATAAAATATAATGAAAAGATTTCGAAGTGGAAGTGACATTGTAGAAGTATATAAAACAGACTGCAATCTTGCACAGATGAGGCTTTTACATAAATTAAATGATAACATGTGATTCCAGAGAAAATTAAAAAGATGAAGGTAATTATTATTTTATTAAATATCTATGTATTTTGTATGTTCTTCACATTGTGAAATAGTAAAAAAATGTGCTATTTTTCTGTTACTAGTTTCTAATTTGTTTTTATTTATATTTCAGGTTAAAAATTGCACTAGAGTGTTTAGCAAGACAGTAGCTGCTACGTTATCATATCCTGCTCAGTTTTGTAAGTTCCTAAGCTAAATTTGGCATAATATTTTAAGCTTGCTGGAAAGTCAAAGCTAAATTTAAACTTTTTGAAATAAATTAAAATTGAATTGAACAAATTCTATATGTGGCCTAATTTTTTTAGCTCATTATGCAGATGGAAAGCAAGTAAGCTCGACTTTGAAAAATACAGCCGAAATTATATCGTTCTTCGACGACCTCTTTGACTCAGTTAATGGAACTTCATACAATAAAACATCCAAAGGAAAAGCTTTAAGACAGGCAGTAACGGAAAAATCCTCACATCACAAATTTTGGAGGGAAGCAATCCTAAAACTGCAAAGCATAAAATTTATAGATAATCAAGGTAAAGAAACATCTGTGCCTTCATTAAAAAACTGGATAACAACTCTCAAAAGTTACCAGAGATTATGGCAATATCTAAGTGCAAAAAATATTAAAGTTTTGCGCCCGCGGTATTTAAATTCTGATCCTATTGAAAACTTTTTTTGGACAAATGCGTGCGTACAATTTTAGAAATACGAATCCAAATTGCCAAACATTCAAAAGCACCTTTAGATCACTGTTAATTACAAGGTTTATAAAGTTCCACTCAGATAGTTATAATTGTGAAGAGGATTCTGGTGAACAATTATTAAAATTAAAATCATTATTTTGTACAAAAGAAAAATGTGATAATACTGAGCAAATCCATTCATTTGTGTCCTCTGAGCTATCGAGTTGGGTAGAAAGTGAAAGTTCAGCAAAGCAGGAAAAAATAAATGTTCACTCACGTGCATATACCGCTGGGTGGGTCATAAGAAATATACTAAAAAAAAATTGTCGGCAATGTGAAGCTGATTTAACAAATAGGGAATCCAATTATGATAAAAATTCTATCAATAATTGGATTTACCTTAAAGAATTTAAAAGTATAAAAGAAAACAAATTGATCTACCCTTCGGAACATGCCGTGAGATTTTTTGAGATAGTAACACAAGAAGCAAACAAATACTTAGAAAATAAACCTCAACAGAGATATATTATAAAAAATATAAAAACTTTCATCAAATCTAAGTATTTGTTTGACTTTATAAACTGCGAACTACATAAGGATGCTGTTTCTGAGCACTTTTTAACATTAACCTTAAGATTGACAGTGTTTAATTGGTGCAATGTCATAAATAAAATATTGAAAGGTACAGATGTCCTAAGATTAGAAAACAAAGCTTTGCCTCAAAAGCTTTTAATAAATTTAAAACAAAATTAAGAAATAAAAAAATGTTTAAATAACACAGTGTTTTTTTCTTATACATTCCCCTTCTAACAAGCTCGAATCGAGTCCATCTAATCATTATTTAAGAATTCGTATAATTTAATTAGAACAACAGATAAAAATGATTATTTTTATTTAGGTCCTATAAAAATAGGCTGTATCGTGCCACGCTTTGATCATGACTATGGCAAATTAAAAAAAAAAGCTGTGAAAGACAGCTTGTCATACATGATATGTGAGCTTAGACGAGTTCACTTTTGTTCTATGGGAGTGCCCTGTCTGATACGTAAGTATCATATTAGTCTGTGAATGGAGATATGGTAAAAGTGCAACCGTCCAAGACCACAACAAAAAGAAAAAAAAACCAGAGCACTAACCGCGACGCTGTTCTTCATGTCTGCGACGACGCTAGAGAACTCGGTGAAGTGCTGCTCGGGCGCGAATGGCAGCGCGTGCGCTAGCTCGCCGCAGCGCAGGCCGGCGCGCACGCATCGCCGCTCCAGCGCCGCGCAGCTGGACAGCACGCCCGCATGGTACTTGCCCGTCGCCGTGCCATGCCACACACACACCACCATGCTTATAGCGTACCATACAAACCATGAAAGTTAGAGAACAGGAGAATGATCACTACGTACTAAAGCATAGCCCGCCTGTCCTTGAAAATTGTAGAATTCATAGCGGCGCTGACGTCGGTGAGTAGTGACTGCGAAGTTAGCTGTTTATGAGTACAAGTAGATGAAAATAGTTGAATAATGTACAAATTTTCATTTCATTTTTAATGAGCTAATTTTCATGCTCCGTAATTTTGTGATTTTTGATTTTTGTTTTCGTGTTTTCATATCAAAAGATCATATCAAAAGATTTTTTTTCAAAATAACTTCATTCAAAATCACTGCATTCATTATGGTGAAAATAGTTAGCGTTTTATGAGTCCTCTCTTAAAAATAACACAGTAGACAGGTGCAGTGCGGGCTCTTTATTCGTCAAAGTATTCATCTATTAGCAAGTATAAATCTCATACATCATTAAAATATAATGTTTTGCCCGTTTATAATATTGTTAGAAATCAGAAGGATATTGTCAATTAAAAGAGATAAAAAAGGGTGTCAGAGCAATAAATTCAACTTTGCTTGGCGTTTATTTATAAATTACACATATAACATAATATATAACAGATAATAAAGCACACAGTAAAATAGAAATAGTTCAAATAAGCAACAAAAATTACAATTTTTAGTGATCATTATTCATCATCATTACAACAGTCCACTGCCGAACATAGGGCTCCTAAATTAAATATATAATGTAAAATATTACAGAGCCCTTCCGTGAATTGCCATTCCGTTCCGTCCCGTATGGTGTCGTAAAAGTCGACAGAGTAAAATAAAAATACCAGGAGATGAGCAGCATCTTCCTATAGAATACCACAAAAAACTTTGGTTGCCACAAGTGAAGAAACTATAGCAAAAATCATCATTATATTAAAATATTAATACGCATTAAGATTAATAATGAATGAATATACTTTATTGCACACCACAAACAAATTTACAAAGAACATAACAGAGAGCAGATTACATGTACAATTTGGCGGCCTTATCACTACATAGCGATCTCTTCCAGGCAACCAAAGGTGTAAAGAAATAAAACAGTGAGTACTAGGTATATGAAAATGAATAATCATTATTCATTTTCAATATCATTACTTGAAAGTAGACGGCCGAGCGTTTACGAAAGTATGGATGGCGGGAAGAGCGGGGCGCGGGGAGGGTAAAAAGGCGAACTTCTCTATTCTCACCAGTGTTGCCATATGTACGGATTTGTCCGTACTCCGTACGCGTACGGAAATTGGACATGCTGTACGGATAAAAGTTGCGTGCGGATATGCGTACGGATTTCCTATCTACCGATAAGTTTCAATATTTTAGAAAGCTACACGCACGCACAACCATTAATTCGTAATTAAAAATAGTAATTTATTATTTAATCTACATTATTTTACTAAGCACTATACCCCGTCCAGAATCAAGAGAGCATTTTTGCCATACTAAATGGTGGTTTTCTTATAGTGAAAATTCTCTCTTGATTCTGGACGGGATATAAGTGCGAAGTTCATCTGCATTATTCTCCTATTGATGAAAACCTAATTAAATTACGAAACCAACTTTCAACTGAGACTATCGAAGGTCTTCTTCATACAAAACAATTGATACACCCTGTTTTAAATTTGAAATTAGTGCAGAAAACATTAAAAAATTAATAAAGACGTACATAAACAAAAATGTTAGTATTTTTACTTTATTTTATACAGATTTCTTTCAGTATTTTTAACTTTTTCTATGCGTACGGACTTTGTACGGATTTTTTTGTTAGATGACCGGATTTTTAGTCTCGGCTGTATGGCAACACTGCCTCTCACCGTGTTGTCATTCGTTCGGTTCGGTCGCCCGTCGCCCGCGCCATTTTATCACGCCAGGTAATGTCCTAACAAAAATAATGGTTCGTATAGAATGACATTGCAAGAATTGAATCTGACGTTCCGCGCCTCTCTTTAGCCTACTTCACCCCCGCAAACTCAAAGCGCGCCATTTTGTAATGTCAATGTCACTCACCCGTAGTGTTGCCAATTTAGCATATTATATGCTAAATTTGACATATTTTCTTCTTGTTTAGCATATTTTTTTTGCTTTTAGCATATAGCATATTATTTCAGCATATTCTTATAAAACATGAAAAGAATGTAAATTACAATCTTTCTTGAAATAAAATTTGATATCGATACCTACCTCAATCAATTTCCCACTTCACTACTAGTGATTCACTAGCATGGCAACCCTTTTTTGAAGCGAATATAATATTCTCTGTGCTACGGGATTCCCCTTAGACATAGAGAATGGACTGAGCCCTTATTCAGGTATAAAGTAAATATGGACGAAGTACAAGAGAGACAAAGCGAATGTGCCGCCAGTTATTGTCTCTTTCTACGCCTTACCTGCGCCTTGCAGAAAATACACATGTATTGGCCGCGTATTCACTTTGTCTCTTTCTAGAGGGTGGTCAGTTTTGTGAGGGTGATGTCTATGGGATAGAATTCCCTTACTATTATCCATTCCCCAGCGCCTACGTCGCTTTCTGTCAAAAACATTGTTTATTGTTGTGGATGTGGACTCACTCATATCGTCGTCTCGTCTTATCCGTGTTTTCGTGTTCCTTTTTTATAATTTGATATTTTTATTATGGTGCCTAAGTATAGTCAACATTACCGGGCAGACTGGGAGAAAATGGCAGACTTTAAAGAGTGGTTGCAGCCCGTTGAAAACGATACTTCGAAAGCGTACTGTAAGTATTGTAAATGCGAAATGATTGCAAAATTGTCTGTTTTGAGGCTACATATTTCATCAGCAAAGCACAGAAAAGCAATAGAGCCAATGAAGAGTCAAAAAAAAATTAACTTCCCTAAAGTAAAAAAAGATCTGAATACCCAGAAAGCAGAATCTTCGCTGGCTTTGTTTGTTTGCGAGCACTGTGCAATTATGGCTGTAGATCATTTATCGGAACTATGCAAATACCGATTTGTCGACAGCAAATACAGCGACATCAAGTTACATCGAACCAAATGCACGAATATTATTAAAAATGTTTTGGCACCACACTTCATTCAAGAAATTGTGACAGATTTAGGAGATCAGGAGTACAGTCTCTTAATCGATGAATCGACAGATATATTGGTACTTAAAATGCTTGGTGTTTCGATAAGATATTTCAGCCGATCATTAAAAAAGATAATTTCCACATTCTTGGGATTAGTTGAGATTGAAGACGGAACTGCAGTCAGCATAGTGAACGGCATTAAAGGATTGTTGGCAGAAATAAAAATAAATTTAAAGAAATTGATCGGTATCGGCACGGATAACGCTTCGGTCATGACAGGAACTAACAGTGGAGTGCACGCATTGTTGAAAAATGCAACTGGTAATGACAATTTAGTGTTAGTCCGCTGCGTGTGTCATTCGTTACAGTTGGCTATGTCTCATGCTTCAGCAGAAACCCTACCAAGAAATGTTGAATTTCTTATAAGAGAAACCTATAACTGGTTTAGCCATTCATCAAACCGAAGACTCTTTTACAAAAACATGTTTCAAACGATCAACGGTGGCTCCGTTCCATTGACAATTCCACAGATGTGCAATACCCGATGGATATCAATTGAACCAGCGGTCTGCCGTATTCTTGATCAATGGATAGAATTAAAAACCCTGTTTGAAATTGCCAGGCGAGATGAACACTGCTATACGGCAGAAATACTATATAACATGTATAATGATCCACAGAATCATTTGTACTTATTATACATAAGACCTATCTTACAGGAAGTTCAAGTGGTAAACAAGTTGTTTGAAAGTAACGATGTTGACCCAACAAGATTGTACAATGATTTGATTGGCTTAGTGGAATCGATAGGTCGGCGTATTCTGAACCCAACGGCAAGGGTAGATATTTTAACAGAAGACATAGAAAGCTATTTAGATCCGAAACCATACATGGGATATGCTTTTGAGACCAAATTACTTGAATACAATCTTCAGCCTAATGCAGCAAACTATTTACGCCAACGTTGTAATAATTTCACACTGAAACTTGTGACAGAACTACGTTCGAGATTACCGGTTAATTTTAAAATACTTCAGAAGATATCCATGTTTTCAGTTCAAGAGACTTTAAAAGTAGTTAAGCCATCCATTGTCGAAATAGCCCAAGAGTTCCGAGTTAATGCACCTATGATTGAAAAACTGGTATCTCAATGGAGAAATATAGTTCACATTAAATGGGAATCCTTGACTTCCACAGTAAAGTTCTGGAATGAAGTCATGCAATATAAAGATGCAGCTGATAATAACCCCTTTGCAGAGTTATGTGAGTTTGCAATGTCTCTTATATCATTGCCACATTCAAATGCGGACGTTGAACGTGTATTCAGCCAAATGAGTCTGGTAAAAACAAAACTCCGAAACCGTTTGGCGGTGAGAACCCTGAATGCCATTTTGTACGTTAGGTTCGGCCTAAAAAGAGCAGGAAAGTGCTGTTACTCTTACACTGTTCCAGACAATGTACTACGCAGTATCGGAACCAAAGAGTATTACGACTCCGGCTCTCAGCCTTCCACATCAGCTGATGTTGATGAAGATGAAGACCTTAATATTCTATTCCCTTGATTTAATTTCTCAATAAATACTGATACTTCTTAATTATGTTGGCATTTTTTTTGGCATTTTTTAGAGAAGGTAAGCATATTTTTGGCATATTTTTTACACCAGTCTAGCATATTTTGAAGTAGTTGAGTTGGCAACGCTACTCACCCGTCATTGCTTATTTCGTGTTGATAAAAGTGCTTGCTTCGATCATCTTTAAATCCACAAATAAAGCAATATCAGGGTGAAATTTCGGAAAATGTTTCGAAAGTGTTGTGTTTCAGAGTGCAATAGTTTACGACAGGACGTTAGATTGCATCAGTTACCGGCAAATAAAGACATTAGAAACAGGTGGTTACAGTGCATAGGTTACAGTAACCTCGTTGGCAAAAGTAGTGAAATCACTAAGAATATGTATGTTTGCCATAAACATTTTGAGCAAAAGTTTATTAACCCGAAGACGAATCGTCTCAAGTGTGACGCCTATCCAAGTTTATTTACTGACTTGGAAATTTCTTCAGGAAACCCGTCAATAGATTTCAAAGAAACAGGTTAGTCTTCAAAACCGAAATAAATTTACCTACAGCTAACCAACCTTTTTAATTGTTTATTTTCTTTTTTTTAGATTCCAAGACGATGACTATTGATCATAAACATGCAAAGAAGCGCCATATTGATCATTCCTATTCACAGCTTGCAGAAAGCGCATCTAATAAAGTGGCGCGCCTCACAGTCAGTGGTATGTTATGTAGTATGGAATATCTGTAGTCGCCCGGTCGTTGAGTAAGTCCAATAGCTGAATGCCTAGGCTGTTCCTGTTCTCCTATTTTGTAACAATAGGTAAATTGGTTTTTTAATTTATTTTTCAGTTACTTCTACTCTGACTCCAGTAGAAAACACTGTCGTGTCTTCCAGCAGTACAATCCAAGATGCACAAGGTAATAAATTAAAACTGCACTGTATAAACTAGTTAAGGAACACTACTTAGGTATCTATTTAAATTATTGTTACTATGTAGAAACTTGTTATGTACGTACCTAAGTAGTTGTAAGTATCTATATACATTTTAATATAATTATGTTTATAATTAAATATATGCTATATAAATGTATGTAATTGTATGCTATTTTGAGTATTATAAAATTATTGTATTTGTTTTAATTGTTTAACCAATTTTTTTTGGCACTTTCGACCTTTTCCAATTTACATTTTTCTTACTAACCTAAGATTTTCTTGCAAAGATTGCTTGTTAGCAATAAGGCCGCCTTATTGTTCATTCCTAACTGTTATTTACCATAGTTTAATGTAACATTATTGTTTTTCTTTTATATGCAAAGAAGCGCCATATTGATCATTCATATTCACAACTTGCAGAAAGCGCATCTAATAAAGTAGCATGCTGATAGTATATATAGATAGTAGATGTACTGCCATAAAGTATATTGATTCATTGAACTTTTTGGTTTATTTTTTCTTCAGTTACCCTGACCACCATGGAACATCCTATTGCATCTTTTAGTACTCATGCTATTGCCTCTTCTAGCACTACAAGCCAAGATACACAACAGGGTAATAATAATCAAAACTGTATCTATAATATTGAAAGTGCCGGATTATAATAAGTACAATTTTATTGTGTATTTCTTTCGGGTAGTATTTAAATGATTGAATATAAATTCATATTCAGGGGATGATGGTGTAATAAATACTGATTATGTATTGTCGTACGGAAATACTAAATGGGCGAAAGACTGAGGGCAAACATAAATATTGAAAATGGCAATTAAAATTACATATTTGAGATATGAGTACAAATTTATATTTGAGTACCAATTTTGCAGCTTACATAATATGCTGTTGCTTTTGACTTTTTATTTTATTTTGTTGTTTTAAAACAAATATTCTTTTGTACACAACAACAACAAATGAATAGGCACTAAAGTCTCATTAACAGTCATCCATTAATTATTTATACGCACCATTAATAATTCCCCGTTATATTTATTTCTTTCTCAGTTACTTCGACCACTATGAAACGCACTGTTGCATCTTCTAGCACTCTTGTGGTTGCATCTTCGAGCACTGCAAGCCAAGATACACCACAAGGTAATATTATAAATCAAAACTGTACCCATAAAATTTAAAGTACCTGAGAT
This sequence comes from Parnassius apollo, assembly GCA_907164705.1. Classification (NCBI taxonomy): domain Eukaryota; kingdom Metazoa; phylum Arthropoda; class Insecta; order Lepidoptera; family Papilionidae; genus Parnassius; species Parnassius apollo. Next base: position 4,526,671 of record CAJQZP010000287.1, on the reverse strand, counting down.
TATTTCTTTTAATATGTAAGATTATGACCAATACAATCAATTTTTTTTAATTTAATATTCTTTATTACACACCATACAAAAATTACAAATCTATATAATATATTCCAGGTTCATCATGTAAAACACCAAGAAAGTTGGTGAAACGGAGATTATTAAGAAATTTCAACTCACTAACTCCAAGATGCCAACTATTTTATAAAAAATACAAAAAGGCGAAACGTCAAATTGATTATAGATGTAGAACCAAAAAAGCGTTGGCCTTCAGTAAAGAAAAATCTTTAGAAGAGCTGACTAAAAACATGAATCCCTTGACTAAAAAAGTTTTGTGGATGCAAGTTAAGCTCTGTACAAAAAATAAAAAGGCTCGTAGGTTTACAAGAGAGGAGAAGCTCATAGCTCTTTCCATTTATAAGCAAGGTCCTAAATCATACAAGTTTCTGCAAAAAATATTTATTTTGCCTTCTAAGACTACATTGAAGAAAATGATAAGCCAATTAAATATTGACACTGGAATAAATCCAGAAATTTTTAAACATATGAGCAAAAAGGTAAAAACTTTTGAATTATTCTACTTCCAACTAATATTATAAATGCTAAAGTTTGTAAGTGCCTATCTTTGTTACTCTTTCATGCAAAAACTACTGAATAAATTTTGATGAAAGGAGACAATTTATTTTTGTATGGGGAATGGGCCCACCACAAATGTTAAGGATTAGTAATGAAATGCATGTCGATTTATTCCTTATAATCTATTGATTACAATAGTATTATTAGTTTTACTGCATCTAAACGGAGTCCTGAGAAATTAACAATTAAAATATGAATCTAACAATAACCTAAAAACAAACTGAAAGTGATTTTCTAGTAGTATTCACCGGTATTATAAGTTAAAATAGTGCACAGTTGAATAATAGTACATATAAAACAAAGTTGTAGGTATATTCAGCATTTATAGATACTTTAAGATCAATGTAAAATCTTTTCACTAGTTCCGGCAAAATATAGTGCCTGTCTGTGCATAAATGTCATATTGATTCTATTTTTGACATGTATTGATTGATTGTAAGTGTACGTTCCAAATACCATTAAAGTAATATGATTAAAGATGACTAAGGGGTAATAATATGTCCATTTATATTAATAATATTACCAACACATGGTAAGAAATATTAATTAACTAGTTGTACTACATACAAAAAACAAAATAAAATGTAACTCTTTTTATTATCATCCATAAATTTCTTAATATTATATAACCCTTTTTATACAAACTTAGTTTAATAAAGTTTTTGAACTTTGATGATTGATTGAGATAGACAGACAGGAGTGGTGTCAATACTTTGTTTTAATATGTTTTGGTTGATTAGTAAGTACTTATATATATATATATATATATATATATATATATATATATATATATATATATATATATATATATATATATATATATATATATATCATAATAAAATAACTGTGAATTAACATGCTTATCTATGTACACAACATAAATACACAATGATAAATAGTGAGGAAGTAAGATGTTTTAAACTGTTTATGTAAGGATAACAAAAATAATATATATATATATATATATATATATATATATATATATATATATATATATATATAATTTGTGACAAATTGACACAGCTTTGTTCAGTAATTTGAATTGCGTAACACGAGTTCATATTTGTAGTGATAAAAAAATATGTAGTGTCATATTTGATGACATGGCCATTGAAACTGCACTAACTTATGCTGCTCACAAAGACAACATTGTAGGTTTTGTCGATTTAAATGGTAAAATCAATGAATTTGCAGATCATGCCCTCGTATTCATGCTACGAGGTGCTGTTTTTAAATGGCAGCAACCAGTCGCCTTTTAGTTTTGTGAAGGTGCAACATCAAGCCTGCAATTAAAAGAGATAATTAAAAATATCATATCTGCACTGACAGACATAGGGCTTAAACCATTTGCCCTTGTATCTGATCAAGGATCAAGTTTCCAATCTGCTGTAAATAGTTTATTAGATGATACTAAAAGAGAACAACTTCGTGCTGGAGAGACAGTTGGTAAGTTAAAGACCTGGCAATCTATTAAGTAATAGGATGAAGTTGTATTAAATACTTCTAAGTGCGGGAAATTGATTTTGTGCGTGAGTTCGACTTGCACGATCTTAACTGTTCTTTTTTTTCTTCAGATGACACCATTCATTTAAATGGAAATTCCTTAAGTGTGATTTTCGATCCACCTCATTTACTTAAAGGGATTCGAAACAATTTATTGACAAAAGATATGATGTTCGAGGGAAAGAGAGTGACATGGAATGATATTGTAGATGTTTACAATGCTGATTGCAAGCACGGCGAATCAAGAATATTACATAAATTAACGGATCAACATGTAATTCCAGACAAAATTAAAAAAATGAAGGTAAATGTCCTGAAATTATATATTTATTTTAGACTGTAAATAGAAATCTACCTATCTTATTTTTAACGTATCATGTCATTTAAGAGTTATTTCATTATTGTAACAACATGCTTAATTTTGTATTTTAGGTGAAGAATTGTGTGCGTGTTTTGAGCAAGTCAGTATCGGCAGCACTATCATATACTTCTGCTTTTCGTAAGTGCTTACTTACCTATATTTCAGTTTATGTTGTATAATTTATAATGTGTGTTAAATCGGTATTTTTTTCTAATTTTAGCTCTATATCCAGATGGAAGTCCTATAAGTAAAACGTTGAAAAACACAGCAGCAGCGGTATCGTTTTTTGACGACTTGTTTGATAGTGTCAATGGAGCGAGCACAAATGAGAAAATATCGAAAGGAAAAAATCTGCGCAAGGTAGTAACACTTAAATCAGCCTATCACGAGTTTTGGAACAAAGCCATTAAAATATTGGAAGGTATAAAATTTATATGCAAAGATGGCACACTAAAAAGTGTACCTTCCTTAAAAACTTGAATCATCACTCTAAAAAGTTTAAAAGGGGTGTGGGAGTTATTGGCCTCAAAAACATCAAAATTATGAGGTCTAGATACTTCAATTCTGACATAATAGAGAACTTTTTTGGCCAAGTACGAGCATACAATTACCGGAGTAATGACCCAACTGCTTATACATTCATAAATACATTCAATCATTATTGGTAACAAGATTTATAAACTTTCATTCGGAGAGTTACAATTGCGAGGAAGATGTCAGCCAAGGCGTTTTAGATATACAGTCCCTTTTTGAGAATGTAAACATTGCACCATCATCTGATTCAAAATCAGAAGCCACACCTGTGAATAAAACTGTAGAATTTGCTGTAGAAAATATTCAAGAACAGGCAAGACGAGAAAGGATTAATATACACTCAAGGACATATACGGCTGGGTGGGTAACCGGAAAAATTTTAGCTAAAATAAATTGCGAAGAATGCAAACATAGTTTGCTGTCGCAAGATAGCAATATTCATGATTTTGTTAAACAAAAAGAATATAAAACAAAAAAACTAGAAAATTAATATATCCATCCGAAAATGTTGTAAGAAGTTTTGGAAATGTAATAAAAACAACAAATGAATATTTGGAACAACATGGATATCAAAATAACATTAGTGAGAGAATAAAAAAGGAAATATGTTCCAAATATTCATTTTCGTTTCTCGATTGCCAGTTACACAAAGATATAGTTCTTGAATATTAATTTTTTGAAAATATCAATTAAACTCTGCATTTTTAATTGGTGCACTGTAATCAATAAATTATTAAAAGGGACCGATGTAATGAGGGCCGAAAAATTTAATTTACTGCCAATGCAAAAAAAAGCTCTAAATAAGTACAAGAAAAAATTGAAAAATAAAAACTTAAATAAATAATTATGTAGACAAACGCTGTTTTATTTATTATACCTGCAATACATTTTAAAATATTAAATTAATTGGAAATACTTCGCTACGCTGCTGTAATAATATTTGGCTGTATGGTTTTCGTTCCATTACCTAATGCTACTAGCATTTACAAGTATAAAAAAGTCATATTCAATTCTTGCATACGGTTCAAAGACAATGACATGGCGGTCTGAAACGTCAGTTTCTCTATCTAGTCTGTGCATTTTATCCTTGAATTGCTTTGACGGAGGCACGGAGATTATAGTGCACATTTACGATGGCTTCAGCTTTGGCTACATTTAATAAAACAAAAGTGAAACACTTTTCGATATCAGTTTTATACGATGCGAAATCAAAATCAAGTTTTTGCTGGCTGCATTTCGGAGATTTGATTTTCGAGGAGAATAATTGAAAGAAAAAAGTGGCTACTGATCAAGTATTCTGTAACGCGTGCTTATCTTCTGTTCAAGAAGAAAATGATGAAATTACATTTGGCGTGTAAGTACAGTACCGATATTTAAAGTACCTACCATTTTGTTCAGTTTATTTTCGACAATAATGTACTATTACCTAATTTATCTATGTAGGATATCATCGTCATCATGAGATGAGAACAAACGGAATTTTCATCCAGGAAACAATAGGTAAAATTCAATGAACATAATGTTAGTGTGTTCAAATAATTAGCTACAATAAACATACTAATACTAATAACCTGCTAGCTTCATTAACTGTTTGTCATTTGCAGTCATCCTAAATCCTAACCTAACTAATGAATGTGATGTGTGTGTGGTGTGTGCCTGGCCTGTGCATGATGCTGCGCGATATGATGCTTTTAAATGTTTTTTGTTAGTCAAAAGTTGTTCAGTATCTACAGTACTGAGCCAAGCTTGACTGGAGGGTGTGGTGTGATGATGAGCTTGGTTTAAAGTGTACATACCTACCTAACCTAATGTAGGTAACGCAAGTTTTTTACTTTGGGCACTAAACTCATCGAGGGCAAAAAATCCGGAGAAAAAATAAATGGGATGTTGAACGACGCAAAAGAGTGCTTTGGACTTCAAGGAATAGAGCTCCACCCTGTGACTGATGCTGGATCAAATGTCCAACGAGCGATTCGACTTTCGGATCTAGACTCCCATTTGTGCTTAGGCCATGGTTTACATAACCTGGTGACTGTAGATGGAATCGACCCGAATTATCATCATTGGTCAAAAAATGCAAAAAGATAGTCACGATTTCGCTATCGTTTACCAGAGTTAGAACGTTCTGCAAAAGAAGAACAACTAAAAGTTTTACAATCTATGGAAGAAGTATCAAACCATTTAGAAATGGATGAAAATCAGCCAATTGTTAATGAAGAGCCCGAACCATATTTGGTTTCCGAATCGCAAACCATCAGCGATGAATTCGGTAACATAAATCATGTGCCGACTATCAAAACTTCTTTGCCAACTCGTTGGCATAGTGTGCTAGCTATGCTGGAAAGTCTGGCACATTTTTGTAACAGAGAACCAGTTAATAACATGTTGTCAGAGATAGGAAAGAGTGATCTAAAAATTTGTCAAAGGGAGTGGAACCTATTAGAAGATCTTGTCAGATTTCTACGCAAATTCCGTGAAGTCGTAGAAATGTTATCAACACAGAAGGCAGCTTCATTGAATTTAGCACTGGTGTTTAATTTGGAAATCAGGGATATCCTTCATTCAGTGACAGATGAAGAAATGCTTGTAGTGGTTCAGCTCAATAACAAAATGCTGGCAAAGTTAGATAAAAGATTCCCAATCACTAAGAAAGTTGTAGTTGCAGCGCTGTTGGATCCTCGGTTTATAAGCCTGACTCAAATAGATACGTACTTGTAACAAAAGAATAGTACACGTGCTGCATTGCATGCTAAGTACATAAAAAAAGATATTGACGTTTCAAGAGTATCCGCGACCGTGGTTGCGAAGCTGATCGGGAGTGCTGGCGCTACTTGACAGCAGCTACTGCTAGCGATGTAGTAAATGAAGACATTGTACAATACTGGAGGGGGAAAAAAGAAGCTTTTCCTCTTCTAACTGGACTTGCAAGGGCTATTCTCGCAATTCCAGCTACTTGTGTGTTTTCTATTGCTGGCCTTACCGTAATTGCGAAAAGATCGCGACTTAGCCTAGGACGCGTGAATAAAATTATTTTTATTCATAACAATTACGATTTGTGTAAAGATAAAGAACACACACAGTAATAAATGCCTAATAAAAGTTTTCATTCAGTCATACGCAATTATTTTTCTTTAATTTAGTTACTCAAAATACTCGTACTCAAACCTACCTACCTACATTACCTACTGCTGGAACTGGACAGCTCCTAGATTTTTATAAAAAAATACCTAAGCCGGCGCGGCGCCGCCACGCCGACCCCGATAGGCCGGCGCGCCGCCGCCGGGTAACAGTAGCGCGGCGCGCACGTCTACTTGAAAGTAATATATCATCTAAAAAAGATGCAGTTGGTTCAACCTCATCTCGATGCCGTGCCCAAGATAGAAACCACACAACTGACATGACATGTGCACAGCAGCCAACAGTGCGTCTGCCTACCAAACAGTTGCAACAGTACCCAGTAAGAGCAGCCCTAGTGTTAGCAATTGATGGGTTGGTGTCAACTAGTATATAAGTGTAATAAGTTTTTTACTAGTGTGCCTTGATTGTATTCTACCTCGCAATAGATAACTATTTGGACCAAAATCATGGACAGATTGCAGGTATACCTCGATTTTATATTCTCCAGAGGCCCTGACATGCTCCGCGTAATAACTACGAGCTTGTTTAATTTGATAAATTCCTAGACTAAACAGAATTAGATCCTGGAATGTCAGGAAAATTATCCAGCTCTGGAAGATTACCATTAATGCTGGCAAGTCGTACTCACTCTATTTAAATTGTGCATTTCTACATAGGGAGGCTAAATTATTTGGAGTGTTTAGTTTGGCTTGAGCAATTGCCAATATCTCTACAGCACGAAAATTATTACAAATTAACGTTTGAAATCGATTTATTAATGCAGCTGCAATTTTAAAGTATAGCATGAGATGAGTAGATGCAGTATTAAAATATTCCTGACGAAATAATTTAAAGTCCCCTTTAAATCTCTCATTTACGATTTCAATCACCCACCTGCCACCTGCATCAAAGTTACACATCCGGACTTGTTGGCAGCAATGGTTGATAATTGGATTTCACCAGCTTGTTTAGATTCAGACATGTGAGCCTTATAACCACATTGCTGCAAGAATGGAATTGCATCCCTAAAACTTCTATCAAGAATAAATACATCTTTTTCTCTAAAATAGGTTCGCAGTGGACTATTATCGTTGAACAGTCTAAGAATTATAGAAGCATCTGATTCTGTTGCAGGATATGGTCCAAAAACATCAAGGACATAACCATTACAGCACACTATTAAAATGGCTTAACTAAGTTACGATACTTATGTAAACTATATGTTTGCTTCTGGTACAAGCAATTACTACTTTTTTGCACATAAATGTATGTACCATCATATATTACTATGGCTGGCATCTGGATTACCAAACAAGCCATTTGGTTTTGTCGACTTATATTGAGCAACTTGTTGAATGCATAAGGTATTTGTCCCTAAATGCAGTTGGATGAATTGCTCTTCAAAGCACTGACTTATAATATTTAAGTGATTTAACACAGTCGATGAAGCTACATTAAATAGAGAAGCTATGCATTCATTGTTATCACCTGTACGAAGTTTCATTAAGAACATAGCTAGACTTCTTTTAGGTGATTTAACTCTTTCACTGATAAATGAAATTTCAACTAGTAACTGTTCAAATTAATAGTTGGTAAATCCTAACCAATATTTGCATAATATTGAATTATGTTCAATGATATTTAAAATATTATAATTTTGAGTAACACTACTTTTAAGGAAGGAACAAAGGTTGTCTATCTGAGATGCAGTAAAATCCTAACAGTTACTACTCGTGTATAAATTATTCCAATCATTGTGGGGTTCATTTAAATGGTATTCACAAATACGAGCGCACAGTGGCACATAAAATGAGTGATCAATCAGCAATCTCTCAACTTAAAAATACAGTGACGGGAAGTAGAAGCAGCACGCTTATAATTAGCCATAGTAATTGTTGATACCGCTCTGGAAATGGCAGGGGTAACAGGTGCAGGTATAGGGGGTGGTTGTGGGATGTTACCGATGTCTTCTATATTCATGGATTGTAACTTCATATCCCTGTTCTCATTTTGTTGTCTCTGTCTCCATACAGGTCTGGAAGCCCTCAGCCAGCAAGGACTGCATACTCGTTCTAAACGATCCACCTGAAAAGTTTTTTTTTATCAACTAACGGAATGAACTATAGTTTTACAGTATCTACTGTAAATATTAATAATATTTATTATTGGTTGAGCGACGGGCCTAAGGTTACCGAATTCCAATTCCACGGTCGAACCTTAAGCCTATTACGCGAAATGTTACACCAAATGGACTGTATAAGCGGATGGCTTCTTCCGTCTCCACAAAATGGCGACTATAGCATGCGGTTTTCCTGACAATGCACTCGCTCTTGCCTAAACGAACTATCGCTTGCCAACAAAGCCTATGAAGGAATCCCGCTAGAAGAAAATAAAATTGGAGTGGATTAACTAATAAATACAATTATGTCAAGCGGGCTTATTTTTTTTTTCATTCATTACAGCCCTTCACAAGTCCACTGCTGAACATAGGCCTCCCCCAAGTAATGCCACAAAGCACGGTCCTGAGCCACCTGCATCCATCGACTTCCTGCATATCTTACCAGGTCGTCACTCCATCTAGTGGGGGGTCGCCCTACACTACGCCTACCGGTACGAGGCTGCCACTCGAGAACCTTTCTTCCCCATCGGATATCGGTTCTTCGAGCTATATGGCCGGCCCATTGCCACTTCAGCTTACTAATCCGTTGGGCTATGTCGGTCACTCTGGTTTTACTGCGGATATCCTCATTTCTGAGTTTATCACGCAGAGAAACTCCGAGCATAGCCCTCTCCATAGCTCGCTGAGCGACCTTGAGCGTCCTCATACGGCCAGCAGTGAAGGACCACGTCTCAGATCCGTAAGTCATCACTGGCAACACGCACTGGTTGTACAATTTAGTTTTTAGAGATTGAGGTATACCTGACGAGAAGATATGTCGTAATTTCCCGAACGCTGCCCAGCCGAGTTGAATCCGTCGATTGACCTCTCGGTCGAAGTTGGACTTACCTAGTCGGACTATTTGTCCCAGGTAAACATACTCGTCAACAACTTCGAGCATAGTGCTCCCAACAACTACCGGCATAGGTGTGACATGGATATTAAACATGATCTTTGTTTTGTCCATGTTCATCTTAAGACCTATCCGTTGGGAGGCACTATTGAGGTCATTGAGCATAGTGCTAAGTCCTCCAGCGATTCTGCCATAAGGGCTATATCGTCGGCAAATCGAAGGTGAGTGATGTACTCGCCATTGATGTTAATACCGTATCCTTTCCAGTCCAGTAGCTTGAAAACGTCTTCCAAAGCAGCGGTGAAGAGTTTCGGGGATATAACGTCACCCTGTCTTACACGTCTCTGCAGTTGGATAGGTTTCGAGCTCTGGTTCTGTACTCGGATAGCCATCGTAGCCCTACTGTACAAACACTTCAGCACTTCGATATACCGACAGTCAACTTGGCACCGCTGAAGGGACTGCAGCACCGCCCAAATTTCGACGGAATCAAAGGCTTTCTCATAGTCCACATACGCCAGGCAAAGTGGCAAATTGTACTCTTCAGTCTTCTGTACAATCTGCCGCAGGGTATGTATGTGGTCTATGGTACTGAAGCCTTTTCGGAAACCGGCTTGTTCGGGAGGCTGGAAGTCGTCGAGTCTGCGTGCGAGACGATTCGTAATGACTCTCGAAAACAGCACGTAGACGCGGCTCAGAAGGGAAATCGGTCTGTAGTTCTTCAAGAGAGCGTTGTCGCCTTTTTTAAAGAACAAGACCACCGCACTTCTGCTCCACGCCTCTGGAGTAGTGCCACCATGGAGGACGGAATTGAAGAGCTTCTGAAGGACTTCCAGTACCGGTGTTCCACCCGCTTTCAGAAGCTCCGCTGTAATTCCATCCTCGCCTGGGGCCCTGCCGTTTTTAAGGTGCTGGAGAGCCATTCTAATCTCGCTTAGACTGACGTCCGGGATATCATCGGAATAGTGTCGGATAAGACTTGCTCTTGGATCGTTACTCACACTTGCGTGTGGCTCCAACGATGATGTGTACAGCTGCCCATAGAACCTCTCAATCTCATTCAACGTCTCAGGTGTCCCGGAAACGATGCTGCTACATTCAGTCTTCAGCTTTGACAGTTGGCTCTTTCTGGCAGACAGATCTCTGGCAAAGACTTTGGAGCCCTGGTTCCGCTCGATCGCTTCTTTAATACGAGCAGTATTAAAGTTGCGTAAGTCTCGCCGCATGCATTTGGAGATCTGTCTGTTCAGTTGCCTGTATGCTGTCAAATCTGTTAACGATTGCAGCCTCATCTCCCGTCTAACAGCCATGAGATTAAGAGTGTGATCGGAGAGTTTTTGTGTTCTTCTGCGGTGGGTCTTGCAGAACTTAGCTCCGACCGCATGGACAGTTTCCACGAGCTTGTCATTCATATCGTCCACTGCATTGCAATCTTGTAGGCACTGAAAGCGGTTGTGTAACTCGAGCTGAAAGTTTTCGGGATTCTGGATTAGAGCACGAGGGGGACGGAGCGTTGACTTCATTAGACGAGACCTCTCCAACTTAACGTTTAGGTTCAGTGTGCCTCTAACCATTAGCGGGCTTATAACTGGAAGTTACTCACCAGGGTGTTGCTTCGATGCGGCTTGGGCGCTTTGTTGCTGCGGTGCGACTTCTGGCGGATCTCCTGGGGCCCCAGAGATGCGTTCTGTCCGGTGATGCGATGGAAGAGGGCACGCGTGGGCCGCGCGCGCGATTATATTAGTTCGATTGCGAAGATCACGTGACATTCTAGAATTATCTTCTTTCCCCTCTCACCCCACCACCCCGGTGTGTCGAAAGGGACAACAGGTGAAGGAAAGGTCCTTCACCTGTTGTCCCTTTCTTAGCTTAGTTGCTAGGCAAATAAAAGCGTCTCCACTCTTCTAAAAATATATATATTCTTCTTTTACAAAGATAGTTTAAAATTACAAGCACGAAGCCACAAAGATAAAAAGAAATGAATAAGAAAATACAATTAATTAGAAGTAAGGAGTGCTTGAGATAGGAAGCCGATAATAAGTTAGTCGCGATTTAAAATAACCGTTATTCTTGCGGCGCGAGCGTGGAGTCTAGCGCTGAGGCCGTTTTAATGCAGACTCCCGGTAAAATCCGAAGGCGCCCGGACTGTCACGAAAGCAGATTTAACGGAACCGAGCATTCCCGACCGCAACCGACACGAACCTCGAAAAAGAATGACAAAATTGCATGTCGCCACATCAGCCCCCCGGAGACCTTTAGGGTCGATAGAAATCAGGGAATCGTACTCGGCGACCGTAGCAAGACGTCCTAAATTGCGGAGGAGTTGAAAGTGCTCTTGTACCATTACTCGCAGCGTTAGTCCCATGCGTTCTAGGCATAGTCGACGTCGCACCAGAACTACCTGGTTCATCCGTCAGGATATAGGCCAATTTCAACCTGTCGATCGAGACGTTGACTATTCTACCAGCAACGTCGATTTTGAAAATTTTTTTACCGCGCTCTATTACCTTATACGGACCGGCATAAGGTGGTTGTAAAGATCTCCGTACAAAGTCCTGTCGTAAAAATACATGTGAAACAGTCGATAAATCTTTAAAAACGAAGATTTTATGCGTACCGTGTCGAGTAACTATTGTAGGTTGTAACCTTTTCATATGTAAACGCAACCTGTCCAGAAAGTCGGTGTAATCAGTCAGTCTGTCAGCCGTCGGTTCAAACAAGTCGCCGGGTAACTTAAGCGGTTCTCCGTAAACTAGTTCAGCAGTAGAAGCATAAAAATCGTCCTTCCACTACGAACTACGAATACCCAGAAGTACAAGTGGAAGTTTTTCGGTCCAGTTCTCGTATGTGTGACACATAATAGCTGCCTTAAGTTGTCGATGGAAACGTTCCACTAGACCATTGGCAGCAGGATGATACGCAGTAGTTTGTATATGTCGTGAACCTATAAGCGCTGATATCTGACTGAAAAGATGGGATTCAAACTGTTTCCCCCTATCTGTGGTTACCTTTTCTGGGCAACCAAAACGTGATATCCACGATGATATAAAAGCTTTTGCTACACTCTCCGCTCTGATGTCCTTTAACGGCACTGCCTCTGGCTACCTGGTAAACCTATCTATAGCTGTGAAGCAGTATCGGTAATCATCAGAGACGGGAAGTGGACCTATCAAGTCTACGTGAACATGAGAGAAACAGGCCGTAGGAAGCTTAAAATCCTGGATAGGAGCGTGTACGTGTCTCGATACTTTCGATCTCTGTGCATGAGATACACGAGCGCACCCAACTCCGGCAATCCTTCCTAATGCCCGGCCATACATACCTCTCAGTCACCAGTTTAATAGTGGCCCTAGCACTTGGATAACTAAGTCCATGAATATTGTCAAAAACCATTTTACGGAATGCAGGTGTTATGAATGATCTATGTCTGGGCCCAGATATGTCACAGAAGATTTTCGTACCACCAATACAGACCTTCCGTAACTTGAGAGACGAACTGGTACGTAAAATATTTTTGAGTTCTGAGTCCGTGTCCTGAGAAGCTGCTAAGGCAATAGGGTCTAGCGAGCATGTTATTGCATCCGGTCTTGATAACGCATCCGCAACAACATTGTCCTTCCCGGTAATGTGACGGATATCCGTTGTAAATTGGGATATAAAATCTAAATATCTAAATTGTCGCGGAGAGCAAGCGTCGCGAGACTTCTTAAAGGCTGAAATAATTGGTTTATCAGTCATTATAAAGAAGGGTTTTAATTCTATCATATATCGAAAATATTTTACTGACTCGTAAATAGCTAAGAGTTCACGATCATATGCACTATATTTAACTTGCGTTGGTGAAAGCTTACGAGAAAAGAATCCTAATGACCTAGGACCTTCTGCTGCAATACTGAACCAATGGCGGAGTTGGATGCGTCAGTTACTATGGCCAACGGAGCAGACATATCTGGATGAGCCAGAAGAGCGGCATTAGCAATGCTTGCCTTGCAAGCATTAAAAGCGCTTTCTAGGTTAGCAGTCCAGTTAATGTTGCTCTTGCTCTTCACCGATGGACCACTAAGTAGTGCATGGAGAGGAGCCTGAAGCTTGGCAGCATCCTGTATAAAGCGTCTATAAAAGTATAATGCTCCTAAAAACCGCCTAAGATCCCTGATAGTTTCAGGTAGTTTAAAGTCAAGAATAGCCTTCACCTTGTCACCAACCGGTTTAGTGCCTTCCGAAGAAACCAGGTAGCCCAGAAACTCCACCTGCGGCACGACGAATACACACTTATTTGTATTTAATAAAATACCGTATTCGCTGAAACGCGAAAATACCGCACGTAGATGTTCCTGGTGCTCCATCTCATTAGCGGAAGCAACTAATACGTCATCGATGTACGCAAAGCAGAACTCGAGATCCCTGAGGACCTCGTCCATAAAGCGCTGAAAGGTTTGCGAGGTATTCCTCGGGCCAAAGTTCATTAGTGGGAATTCAAAAAGTCCGAAGGGTGTCGTAATAGCTGTTTTCTCTACATCCTCTATCGCAACCGGTATCTGATGGTACGCTCGCACTAAGTCTAATCTACTAAAAATTTTGCAATTAAAGAGATTGTGCGAAAAGTCAGCAATGTGGCGTACTGGGTATCGATTTGGTATCGTGCGAGCATTTAGTGCACGGTAATCCCCACAGGGTCGCCAACCTTCTTCTTTTTTAGGCACTAAATGGAGGGGTGACGACCATGAGCTCTGCGACCTACGCGCTATACCCGTACGAACCATTTCTTCGAACTCCTGCTTAGCGATTTTTAAGCGATCAGGTGCTAGTCGCCTTGGTCGCGAACGCACAGGTGGGCCTGGGGTCGTTCTGATATAATGCTGCGTATGGTGCTTGATTTTCGGCTCCAAAGGAGCTCCGACCGGCCGCATTATATCAGGATATTCTTGGAGTATCCGATGGAACGCTGAATCACCTGAAATGACCTTTATGTGCGAGCACGGGCAAGCAAATGCAATCGACGCGACTTGTACGAAGTGCAATTATCATAATCCGAATCGCGTCCACGAGTAAGTTATAAAAGGATAGAAAGTCTACACCTATTATCGGCTTGCTCACATTAGCTATTACAAAGCGCCAAGAAAATAAGAAAATTAAACCTAAATCTAAACATAAACTTAACCAACCATATGTAGCTATTACAGTATTATTTGCAGCAAAAAGCTCATAATTAGTTCTATTGCGTCGCTGCATGCGCACTAAGCTCAATGGGTAAACACACAAGTCAGATCCAGTGTCGATTAAAAACTGCACTTTACTTTTAGCGTCAGTGACAAACAAATAAGTTACTCGCGATTTAAAATAACCGTTATTCTGGCTGCGCGAGCGTGGGGTCTAGCGCTGAGGCCGTTTTAATGCAGACTCCCGGTAAAATCCGAAAGCGCCCGGACTGTCACGAAAGCAGATTTAACGGAGCCGAGCATTCCCGACCGCAACCGACACGAACCTGGCGTCGGCTCGTACGCCGTTACCTAAACATGCAAAAGAATGACAAAATTGCATGTCGTTACAGCTCGAATGAAGGACAGATCTAGGCAAGCATACCGTCGAATAAAATAAAATTACGAATGGTTTTCCGCGCAATCAATTATTGTTCTATTTATTTCAATCTTTCTAACAATAAATAGTTTTAATGTCTTAAAATTATAAATATTAGCATGCAATTGTTTCCCTTCATATTATTTTTGTGGCACTACTTATTTAAAAAGAAATAAAAATACATCACATGTCAGACAAGAAGTAATTATTTTAGAATTATAACATTATTTGACTAAGTCCAAGGTCTTTATAGTTTCCGATAACATTGAATTGAAAAACTGTCATTCTTTACGAGTTGGGGTACTTTCAACTAATTGTAAATAATTTTATAAATCTTAATAAAACAGAAAAGATTCGATCTCGATTCTCTAAGGTGAAATATCGATTCACTAGATCGATTCATTACTATATATCTATATGACATTGATAGATGAAACGTCAAAAACGTGAGAATATTTAATTAATTATTAATTTACCAATATTTTTACAAAAACAAAAATACTTCGACGCTGCTCCGGCAGCAAAAATCGCGTGTGGGTGCTTCTGATAAACCCCCCTTGACCCCCCCCCCCCACCGTAACAGAATCTTCAAATTGAAAAATTAAACATAAAGTTCTTAGTGGTATCTTTTTTTAGTCAGTTTTGTGAAAAAATAGTTTTCTTTTTTATTCAAACTGCAAAATGACTAATTACCTACACGCATTTTACCCTATATATTTTACCCTATGTATATATATATATATATATATATATATATATATCACACATATATATATATAAATATATATATATATATATACATATATATATATATATATATATATATATATATATATATATATATACATATATACACTATATATTATGCGATCGGGGTCTGAGGTGTTAGATTTACAAACTAACAGTAGAGAAACATATAAAGTAGCAAATAAATTTCCATCCTCGATAGACCGAATATCCTAAAAACTTTGTTTATATTCACTTTGTCCTGTGCTACCGTCAAAACCCCACTTACCTATTAATAAAAAATCTTTACTAGAATTTGAAGAGATTGTACTTGATACTTTTTTTTGGAATTTAAGTACTAGTAGTCGTATGATCCATCTCCATACGACCCATCGATCTCCACTGTTTGATGGTGTACGTTCAAAATAACTTACTTACTTACTTATCTTCACGCACAATCCCTAACGGGGTAGCCAGAGAGAACAGATCGCCAAGTGTCACGATCCTTACATACCTCTTTCGCCTCTTTCAGGTTCATTAACTTCTTCATACATGCACGTCTAGGTATCCGAGTACTCTTAACCCTCCCCTCTTCGTGCAATTTGCTCACATGGTCTTCGAAAGTTAGTCTCGGTGTACCTCGACACCTTTTAATATTTACTTCCGCTCTATATATTTTCTTCACCATTCGGTCTTCACTCATTCGTTCAACGTGCCCAAACCATTGGAGTACGCCCCTATCAATTTTTGTGATAAGATCATCTTTCAATCCTGCCATATTGCGAATCTCTTCGTTTCGCTTTCGGTCGGCTTTGGTAACGCTACACATTTTACGAAGAGATCGCATTTCCACTGCATTCAACTTGCTTTTATGCTTCTTCTGGCATACCCAGATTTCGCTGCCACATAACAAAGTCGGTACCAACACTGCGTTATGTATTGCAAGGCGTGCACTCTTCACCACGCCTTGCCTTTTTACTAATGCATTCAGGGCACCATTGACTTTGTTTCCGGCAGCGACACGCCTATCCACATCTAAATCACATCTTCCATCCCGGCTGAAAGCACTCCCCAAGTATACAATTTCATTTACCTGTTCTAGACATTCCTGATTTACCCATATTTCACATTACGTTCTCTCTTCGTCCTTTTCAAACACCAGAAAAATCATTTCAAAATAAAAAAGTTCAAAATAAAAAATGATTTCAATTTGTCTCATCATTATCTAGCCCTGTATGGAAACAAAAAAGTAAAAAAGAGTATGTTTAAAAGTTATAAGCGTCGAAAATTCCAAATTTCAACACTAGTTTTAACACATATTTGGGCGGAAATAAATACCATAATGTTACGAGCTTGAGGTTCGTGACAATAAAAATTGCCGATAGAATTACCAAAATAAACTCTTTAATTCACTTTACACTAATTAAACTTAAAACACCAATCATAATAATTAATCACACTGATTCACTTTATTCCGCTCCGAAGCTTTGCTTGTCTCGCCAAATTCAATACTTCCCCGATCGCACCTTGCTGCGCCTATAAACAACATGCCTGCTGAATATGCAGTATTACTCAAACTTTGCCTCACATCTGGCTATCTATTGTGGAAGGAAGAGTTCTACAAGCAAGTAGATGGTGCGGTGATAGGCTCACCTGTATCTCCCATAGTCGCCGACATATTTATGGAGGACTTCGAGGAGAAAGCCCTTCTTACAGCTCCTGTAAATCAGAGATTCTACAAGCGGTACGTAGACGACACCTTCACAATTTTACCATCTGCAAAAGTAACTGCATTTTTAAACCACCTTAACTCTATAAACTCTAAAATACAATTCATAATGGAGTTAGAGGCAAATAATTCTTTAGCTTTCCTAGATGTTTAGTCATTCGAAATCCTGATAACACTATTGGTCACACTGTGTATAGAAAAAAGACCCATCATCATCATCATCATCATTACAGCCCTTCACAAGTCCACTGCTGAACATAGGCCTCCCCCAAGTAATGCCACAAAGCACGGTCCTGAGCCACCTGCATCCATCGACTTCCTGCATGTCTTACCAGGTCGTCACTCCATCTAGTGGGGGGTCGCCCTACACTACGCCTACCGGTACGAGGCTGCCACTCGAGAACCTTTCTTCCCCATCGGTTATCGGTTCTTCGAGCTATATGGCCGGCCCATTGCCACTTCAGCTTACTAATCCGTTGGGCTATGTCGGTCACTCTGGTTTTACTGCGGATATCCTCATTTCTGAGTCTATCACGCAGAGAAACTCCGAGCATAGCCCTCTCCATAGCTCGCTGAGCGACCTTAAGCGTCCTCATACGGCCAGCAGTGAAGGACCACGTCTCAGATCCGTAAGTCATCACTGGCAACACGCACTGGTTGTACAATCTAGTTTTTAGAGATTGAGGTATACCTGACGAAAAGATATGCCGTAATTTCCCGAACGCTGCCCAGCCGAGTTGAATCCGTCGATTGACCTCTCGGTCGAAGTTGGACTTACCTAGTCGGACTATTTGTCCCAGGTAAACGTATTCGTCAACAACTTCGAGCATAGTGCTCCCAACAACTACCGGCATAGGTGTGACATGGACATTGAACATGATCTTTGTTTTGTCCATGTTCATCTTAAGACCTATCCGTTGGGAGGCACTATTGAGGTCATTGAGCATAGTGCTTAAGTCCTCCAGCGATTCTGCCATAAGGACTATATCGTCGGCAAATCGAAGGTGAGTGATGTACTCGCCATTGATGTCAATACCGTATCCTTTCCAGTCCAGTAGCTTGAAAACGTCTTCCAATGCAGCGGTGAAGAGTTTCGGGGATATAACGTCACCCTGTCTTACACCTCTCTGCAGTTGGATAGGTTTCGAGCTCTGGTTCTGTACTCGGATAGCCATCGTAGCCCTACTGTACAAACACTTCAGCACTTCGATATACCGACAGTCAACTTGGCACCGCTGAAGGGACTGTAGCACCGCCCAAATTTCGACGGAATCAAAGGCTTTCTCATAGTCCACATACGCCAGGCAAAGTGGCAGATTGTACTCTTCAGTCTTCTGTACAATCTGCCGCAGGGTATGTATGTGGTCTATGGTACTGAAGCCTTTTCGGAAACCGGCTTGTTCGGGAGGCTGGAAGTCGTCAAGTCTGCGTGCGAGACGATTCGTAATGACTCTCGAAAACAGCACGTAGACGCGGCTCAGAAGGGAAATCGGTCTGTAGTTCTTTAAGAGAGCGTTGTCGCCTTTCTTAAAGAACAAGACCACCGCACTTCTGCTCCACGCCTCTGGAGTAGTGCCACCATGGAGGACGGAATTGAAGAGCTTCTGAAGGACTTCAAGTACCGGTGTTCCACCCGCTTTCAGAAGCTCCGCTGTAATTCCATCCTCGCCTGGGGCCCTGCCGTTTTTAAGGTGCTGGAGAGCCATTCTAATCTCGCTTAGACTGACGTCCGGGATATCATCGGAATAGTGTCGGATAAGACTTGCTCTTGGATCGTTACTCACACTTGCGTGTGGCTCCAACGATGATGTGTACAGCTGCCCATAGAACCTCTCAATCTCACTCAAAATCTCAGGTGTCCCGGAAACGATGTTGCCACACTCAGTCTTCAGCCTTGACAGTTGGCTCTTTCTGGCAGACAGATCTCTGGCAAAGACTTTGGAGCCCTGGTTCCGCTCGATCGCTTCTTTAATACGAGAAGTATTAAAGTTGCGTAAGTCTCGCCGTATGCATTTGGAGATCTGTCTGTTCAGTTGCCTGTATGCTGTCAAATCTGTTGACGATTGCAGCCTCATCTCCCGTCTAACAGCCATGAGATTAAGAGTGTGATCGGAGAGTTTTTGTGTTCTTCTGCGGCGGGTCTTACAGAACTTAGCTCCGACCGCATGGACAGTTTCCACGAGCTTGTCGTTCATATCGTCCACTGCATTGCAATCTTCTAGGCACTGGAAGCGGTTACGTAACTCGAGCTGAAAGGTTTCGGGATTCTGGATTAGAGCACGAGGGGGGACGGAGCGTTGACTTCATTAGACGAGACCTCTCCAACTTAACGTTTAGGTTCAGTGTGCCTCTAACCATTCGGTGATCGCTGCCAGTTTTCACCCTTGCGATCACTGAGACATCACTGAACAGTTGGCGTCTGGTCGTCATAATGAAGTCAATCTCATTTTTTGTCGAACCGTCGGGGCTCGACCAGGTCCACTTCCTGTGGGGCCGCTTCTGGAAGAAAGAGTTCATCATAAAGAGTCCCTCTTTCTCCATAAAGTCGGCCAGCTGCTGGCCCCTTCGGTTCCGTTGCCCTACTCCAAATTTCCCTACCTTCAGCTCACCGCTTTCTCTTGTGCCCAGTTTTGCGTTGAAGTCTCCCATCAACACCGTGTAGTAGGTTCTGGAGGAATGTATGGCTCTGGAAATATCCTCATACATTTCCTCCACCTCCTCATCGGGATGTGCCGAGGTTGGTGCGTAAACCTGAATGACCTTCAGCGAATACCGTTTGGTGATTCTGAGTATCAGGTACGCGACCCTCGTCGACACACTCCCAATCTTTACAACGTTGTTGACGAGAGATTTGTGGACGATAAATCCGACACCTCCTTGGGACAGATGGTCGCCCTCCCGGTGATAGAACAAGTTGCCGGACTCGAGGATTGCCGTGTCCTCCCCCTCTCTTCGGACCTCGGATAATCCAATAATATGCCAGCGCAACTTGTCTACCTCTTCTTCCAGCTCCAGTATCTTCTCGTCAGTCCTCAGGGTGCGTGCGTTATATGTTGCCAGGTCGAGTCGTCGTAGGTGGCAACCGAACCTCCACCGGAGATTCTTAGCACCCCCTGCCCCGCCGTTACCATGGTCGCCACCGTAGCCAGGAATAGCGGGGCCGCCGGGGACTGGGGGCCGTCTGTTTGTGTATTTGTTCATTGGGGGGTATTTGCCATAGTTGCCACGCTTGGCGAGCGGGTTGGCAACCGCAGTTTTTTTATTACGTCACAGTTGTCATCAGGAAGACGCTGCGGCCCATCTCCTGCCTGTCTCCCTCTGTCGCCTCTTACGACACCCACGGGATGATATGGGGTAGTGGATATTCTTAACCGCCACTACACGGAAAAAAGACCCATACCACCCCATATTTAAATGGTGAATCTCACCATCATCCTTCACAGTTAGCTACGTGGGTAAATCTTTGTTTCAGAGAGCACGAGGGATCTGTGACAGAAAACATCTGGGCGCTGAGCTGCAGCATTTCAAGCAAGTGTTGCAAGACAACAAGCTTCGGATCCCGCGCCTACGTCACAGTGACCGAGTGAAGCCGGCCACAGTCGAGCGTGTGCCTGCTGTACTACCATATGTCAGAGGAGTCACAGACAAGGTTGGCTACATCTTAAAGCGAGCTTCCATTAAAACATACTACTACAAGCCGCCAAATTTTTACCATCCGTCAAGTGTAATATCCCTCTACAAGATGCAGAAGTATACAAGTTAGATTGTGAATGTGGTCTCTCTTACATAGGTCAAACAAAAAGATCCATAAAAACCCGCGTGAAAGAACATATAGCTGACGTGAAGCACCGACGCTCCGGGAAGTCTGCAGTCTGTGAACATGTTCAAGATCATCCCCACAATTACAGACACATCATCAGTTCGTTTTTTGTTCCGTAGCGTACGGTCGCGCTTACTATTCGCACCGATTAGTGCAACCGGTGCAATTTTAGCCAGTGCTTCTCAAACTTTTCTATATCTAAGCTTATAAGTTGTTAATACCTGTCGCAATGGATACTTATAATTGTGGTGCATGTGGGGAGTTGTTATCAGAAGGTCCTCACTGCACTGTGTGCAATCAAGAGCTACATTTTCATTGTGATGGAATAACCGAAGCTGGCTATCGCAAGCTGGGAGATAGAAAGTCTACCTGGCGATGTATCAAATGTAAGCAAACTCACTCTATTCAGCCTCCTTTATCACCAAGGATTGAATCCGATGCACTAATACTTAAGGAGATAAGAGCTCTCTCTGATAAACTGGCGCCATTAGAATGCCTTAAAGATGAAGTCATTGCCCTGAGATCCGAATTTGCTGATCTTAAATCTTCACTAAATAATACTAATTTGGCGCTAAAAGAATTTAATGACAAAATTAAGGACTTTGAACAGCGTCTAGTACAGGTCGAGAAAGTACAAAAACATGCTAACCTAATTCAGACACGATTAGAAAAACTGGAGCAGGAGTCGAACTCTGTGGAGCAATGGTCAAGAATGAATAATGTAGAAATAAAGGGAGTACCTCAGACAAGGGTGAAAACTTGTTCGAAATCATATCCAAAATTGGGACTATGATACAATATCCGATTACAAAGACTCAGCTTAATTTCGTCACGAGAGTACCAACCCGTGAGAGGGAGCACATCAAACCGATAATAATCTGTTTCTGCAATCGCTATGTGAAGGAAGATTTTGTGGCGGCAGCCAGATATGCATCGAAGACTAGCCATCTCACATCAAGCTACTTGGGATTTGTGGGCAACAATAGGATTTACATCAACGACCACCTTACCGTGCACAATAAGACCTTACTCTCTAAAACAAAAAAGGCAGCAGTTGAAATGAATTTTCGCTATGTCTGGGTCAAGCATGCCAAGATACACGTAAGAAAAACCGATACATCGCATATAATTATGGTGAAGTCAGAAAGAGACCTTTCAAAAATAGTGTGATATTAAACTCATTATCTTTTTACTCTATTATTATTATTCATAATGTTAAACTTACTATTTGTGTGATGTTAAACTTATTATCTTTCTATTCTATTACTATTATTCATAATTTGTTTTTATACTACGCAAAACTTTTAATATGGCAGTTTGAGATGCATGCGCTATCGCAACCGGTATTCAAAAAAGGCGATAAGTCAAATGTCGGAAATTATCGTCCTATCTCAAAGTTATGCCTATTCTCTAAAGTTCTTGAACGAATCGTTTATAATGAAGTCTATTATGCAGTACAAAACTGTTTGGGTGAAGAACAACATGGGTTTCTTCGAAAGCGTTCAACCATTTCTAATCTCATTTCGGCCTATGAATTCATCACTAAAGGCATGGAGCAGCGTGCACAGGTAGACGTAATTTACACAGATTATAGCAAGTGTTTTGATCGTATTAACCATCGTGTCCTTTTACAAAAGCTATTAGCTGCGGGAATACACGGTGACTTGTATAGATGGTTGTTCATATGTAGAGAATCGGTCACAGACTGTGGTTTTGCGTGGTTACAACTCTGGTTGGTGTACAATTCCATCTGGTGTTCCTCAGGGTTCATTACTTGGCCTCCTCTTATTCGCAATATTTATTGCTGATATTAAGTCATGTTTTAAAATTCTCTTATTCTACTTTACGCCGATGACCTTAAAATTGTTAAAACTATTCATAATCTAACAGAAGTTAAACAACTTCAAAAAGACCTAAACAGGTTTTCTGATTACTGTAAACTGAATAAGCTTCAGTTGAATATCTCCAAATGTTTTCATATAACATTCACACGACAGAGATCTAGAATCGGATTTGGTTATACTCTTAATAATCAGACTATTAGCATGGTAAATCATATTCATGATCTCGGCGTAATATTTGATAGTAAATTGGTATTCGACAAACACATTGAATATACTGTCAACAAAGCATCCAAGGCTCTTGGTTTCATTTTAAGAACTTCAAACTGCTTCCGCTCTCTTAAAGCTATTAAGATTTTATATTGCTCATATGTGCGTAGCCATTTAGAATATGCGTCCCAAGTATGGAACCCACAATATAAAGTTTACATAGCTCGTATTGAAAGTATACAGAAAAAATTTATGAGATACCTCGACTTTAAGGCACAAAAACACTCAGCCAATTATCTTGAAAGATGTAGGAGATATCATTTTTTGCCGTTGGAATATAGACGTAAAGACAATGATATTTGTTTCCTAGTTAATATAGTAAATGGATCTATTGATTCTCCTGAGCTTCTTACTCACATAATGATTCGGACCGATTTAATGAGATTTAGATAGCGACCCTTGCTATATATACCTCTTCTTCAACGAATTATAGAAGAAATTCCTTCTTTCTGCGTAGCGCAATGGAATTTAATAAGCTTTCATCTGCAGTAGATATTGACCTATTTTCCACTAGTTCTAAATCTGTAAAAAAAAGTGATGAACAGAGAATTTTTCATTCGCAGCTGCGACTAGCATGACTCAAGTTGCTCATTGACTCATTTTTTTTCTGGTTAATGTTTTCGCATTTTTTTTGGTATTGTTTTTGTAATAGGTTAAGTATTCCCTAAAGTATTTTTAAATTTGTATAAAGTTAGATGAAAGTAATATGTGGAGGCTTGTAATTAGCAATTTTTATCACCATTTTGTAACTTTACGAAGATATTAGTCTGTAAGCCTTCCTAAAAGAAATAAATAAATAAATTACATCAGATTTGATAAACAACAAATCCTTGCAAAAGAACACCGATTCCTACCAAGGATGATACGCGAGGCTATTGAAATTAAAAAACATCCTAATTTCAATAGAGAAGATGGTTGGTTGCTGCCATCTGCTTGGGATCCTATAATTAACAAAATCAAACCCAAACACAAGCATACCACTGCAAGACTTCAAGATACTGTAAGTTCGGTTTGCGTAAATCGGACCAAAAATTAATATTCAAAAACTGAAGGTAGCCGGGCTAACAATAACATGGGACGTCAAACATCTCAGTCCCCCCCGTGACCATGGGTGCTGTAAAGCACCCGAAACGTCGGGAAGTAAAAATAAGTAAAATAAGTTAAATAAACGCGATAGAATCCGTAAATTTAGTTTTATTTAAATTGATTTAAGATTTTTTTTGCTTAATTTAATTAAAGTTTTTCCTAAATGGAATTGTATTTTATTGATTTTAAAACTATTATACTTGTTTGTAATTATTTTGACTAGTTTATTTTCTGTAATTTAGGAAATATAAAAAGTGACCTTTGGGCTGAAATTAACAAATTGAGTGGGGTGAGTATTAACATGTTAATACTTACCCCATATGTAGGTATGTGATATTAAACGAGTGTTTTTTGCAATAAGTATGTTTTTTATAGAATCAGAAATTACAAAAGGAAGAGTACGAGGGGGCCTACGTCTCAAGAACTATTTGAGCTGGCAGCTGAAGAAGTTCTGGTAAAAATCAAGAAATATGGAGATGTTGCTACTGAATACAATATTTGTCAAGTAACACTGTTTTTATACGTAAAGAAAAAAGGAGGGAACTTCTGTTGAAGTGGGTTATAAAAAAACCTTCTAGTTTTCAATTCTGAGCAAGAAACAATGATAGCTGATAATTTAGTAAAATGTTCTAATATCTATTTTGGATTGGACTGGACTGGATTTTGGATGGACGATGTCAAAAAATTAACTTACGAGCTTGCCATTCGATACAAGATAGATAATATTCCAGAATCTTGGAAAAGAGACGGAAAGACTGGCAAAGATTGGTTTGCTGGTTTTATGAAGAACAACGCATTCTTGTCTATTTGGAGTCCTGAGGCGACCAGCTTAAGCAGAGCAACATCCTTCAACCGTACTCATGTTCATTCATTTTCGAAAAATATCAAGAAGTGCTACAACTATACAATTTTTCACCGAGTAGAATCTGGAACGTAGATGAGACTGGAGTCATAACGGTGCAAAAACCCAAGAAAGTGGTAGCTCAACGAGGTTCCACGCAAGTAGGTGCAGTCACATCTGCAGAACGGGGAGCTCTCGTCACAATTGCAGCAGCGTCAAATGCTATTGGTAATTTCATACCATGTATGTTCGTTTTTCCACGGATCAGATACAGTAATTTATTCGTCCAAAATGGGCCGCCCGGGTCTGTAGGCGTAGGAAATAGTTCCGGATCGATGACTGAAAAAGAATTTTCAATATTTATTGACCACTTTCTAAAACATGTTAAAACATCAGAACATGAGTCAATTTTATTGCTAATAGATAATCATCATTCTCATTTGAATGTGGACGTCGTCACCGAAGCATAAAAAAACCACATCATACTTTTGTCTTTCCCTCCACATTGTTCACATAATCTTCAACCGCTAGATATTGGTGTGTATGGACCGTTTAAATATTATATTGGCTGGCAGCAAACGAACTGGATGACGGCACAGACCATGAAATAAGGAACGTTTTCCCCCCAAAGGGAAGAAAACGATATATTTCATGTCTTGCCTAGGCTTGACCAGAATAAGCTCTTGATGACTAGTGAGAGGTACTGAGAACGCGACCGCCGTCACTTCACCGCCCCGCCTCCCGCGGAGGGAGAAGCGCCCACGACGGCGCTACCTAGACGAACGCAAGCATTTATTTGAATGTATGGGTAATATATGGATAGATACAGTAAGTGTTATCGCATTATGGTCAAGCCTAGGCAAGACATGCAATATATCGTTTTCTTCCCTTTGGGGGAAAACGTTGCTTATTTTTTATACCTAGATCATATTAGAAAGACTACTTAAGAGAAAGAAAACAAGATTTTATTCAAATCTGCACGACGTCGTACCAAAAAAGTTTGTTCTTTGTTTTCATTTTGTATCACTGCATTTTAAACGGAGTTTATTATTTGTTTATTTTTAAGATTTTTTTATTTTTTATTTGTCACTTAAGACGAGGATCTATGCGAAAGTGCTGCCCCCACTAGAAATAAATCATTTGACATGAAATTCAATGTCGTATAAGTTTTATTTATTACTTGCAACATATTATTATGTACTACTAGGAAACATGCTTTTTATGTAATTTTATAGAAAACTATAATACTTACTATTGTTTCTTTTTGTTTGTTTGTTATCTTTTTTGTACAATCAGTTATGGGATATATGTGTCCAGGCTGGTATACTGTTTAGTATGGCAACCTGGATACATATAAATCCTATAACCAACTTTACTTATTAAAAATATCCGGATGGTGATGAAAAGTAGTTCTTAAAATTTTCTCTGACCGCAAATGCATCGTTAGTATATTGTCTGTGATGTTGTGGTCCTAGTGGATTAAGAATAGACTGCCTTAGTTCTGATATAGATTGTTCTGTATAACGTGGTGTAAAAGTATGCAAGTATACAAGTCGCTAATATAATATTATCAACATTTTTAGTGCCACTTTTGATTCTACTAAAAAACAATTTGAATCTTTGTGCTAAAATACCGAAAGCACATTCAACTAGACGTCGTGCTAGCGTTAATCTGTTATTAAAATGTGACTTAGCAGCATCTTGTAATGTTGTAAGGTTGGTAAATGAAAGGGAGACGTGTTTCTCTACTCAAGACTTTAATTATACTGTCACTTAAACCTAAGAGTAAGTATATTTATTAACATATGCTAGTATGGTGGAGGCACATACACTACACCTCCCCCGATACTTAAAAAAAGGAAAGTTCTCTATTTACTTTTTTTTTATAACCACGTAATATTTGATTAATCATTACTTCAATGATCCACACAAACGGGTTAGATATAAACACTCTACCATTATTTCAGAAACTAATGACATATAAAAGTTAAAAGCATATGGTTTAAAGGTTCTATGAATATAACACCGCACATATTACATTTCATTTTAAGATGAACAAAACAAAGAACATAATCTAATGCAACGGTATCATATCATTAAAATAACAACCCAGATCAAAATACATTTTGCAATCCCAGCCGCGTAAGCGGTTTGTGACATCTTTGTTATAAAGTCACATCAGCTATGTTGATTATTCAAAAACGCAAGCAGCATTTGCTATTCCATTAGTTCCCATATCTACGTAAATGAAATTATAATTGGCGTCTACGACAGCGAATAAAATAATACTGATTTTTTTTGTAATCAAAATACTCAGAAGCACTATTTGGCGGGCATCTTATCTTTACTAGCTTTCCATCCATGGCTCCAAGCAGTTTGAAAAATTCCACATCTTGTAAAAACTATTCATTATCTTTCTCCATTCACTTTCGCTTTGTGGAACCTGAAACAAAATCGCGAGAAACCCGGGTTCGATCGCCGCCGGCACCAATGAAATTGTTAATTGCAATTTTAAGTGCTGATATACCATGTGCTCGGCGGTGAAGGAAAACATCGTGAGGAAACCTGCATGTCTGAGGAATAAGAAAAAAAATATTTCGAAGACATGTGAAGTTCGCCAACACGCATTGGGGCAGCGCGGCGGACACTTCCTTGCCCTAAAGCCCACTCAGAAATGAGGGGAGGCCTGTGCCCAGCAGTGGGACGTATATAGGCTGTAACTTTACTTTTATGTGCTGATCTTACCAACAAGCAGGTATCTGCAATACGGGCAACGGACAGCTTAGAATGGACGTGTCAGGATTGCTACAATAAATCGTCAAAAAGACGTTCAATTGTAGTCCCAGAAGATAACGATGATGAACCTCGAGTAGCTTCGTCTGCTGGTAATTACCAAAATGACGTCAAAAATCTGCTGGAGGACATTTCGAAAGAAATGCAAAAAACTTTAAGAAGGAAAATGAAAGACATACATCAGACACTTCAGTTCCATACAGAAAAGTCGATGAAGCCATGAAGAACCTAGAAGCTTTCCAAAAAACAATTATTGAACTGAAAAAGAAAAACATCGAACTTACGAATAAAAATAATAATTTGGAAACGAAGTTAGCAGCCAACGAGCAACGCATACGATATGGAGCAACAGAAGCTTGCTAAGTGTGTTGAAATTGTGAATATAACCTTAAAAGACAATAAAGATCCTATGGTGATTGTCCAAGAGATAGCAGGTAAGCTAAAACAACGTACTAGCTATATTGTCCATGCTGAACGTTTACCTGGCAAGAAAGAACAACCAGGACCAATAAGGGTTCAATTAAAATCACAAATCACTTAAGATAAATGGTTGGAGACCTACAAACAAATTTTCAAAAAAATCTATGTCCCTGTTGACAAAGGAATCATAGCAGAGCAATCAAAAAGCGATATCGAAACTATTTCGCAAGGCTCTAAATCATTAATAATAATCAGACAAGCCTTGACAGCCTATAACAAGCACTTATTATGGTACGCGAAGCAAGAACTTAAGAGTACCTATAAATATATATGTATGAAGAAGGAAGTTCTTCGTGTACGCAAAGAAGAGCAGTATGAAAAACCTATCATTATCCCCTCTATAAATGATATTAACCAGCTGCGAGAATAAATAAGTATTTATTTACACATAAGCTAATAATACGTATAAATAGTGTATGTTTACTTTCTCCTTAATGAATAGCTTACATTCCGGTATAACAGAGATTAAAAACTGTATCGATGTTCAAAACTTTATAAATAATTTACCTAGTAATATTAATCTATCTTGCTTACATGTTAACATACGTTCACTAATAAAAAACTTTTCAGCGCTTTAGGAAAGAATTATTTTGAAATTGAGAGATGTAATTATTGTTACTGAAGCAAATATATCATCATCTCTCAGCTCCCTGTACCAAATGGAAGGCTATGCTATGTACATGGAGATGCGAAATAATCGTAAAGGAGGAGGTATTATTATGTACATTCATAAAAAGCATAAAGAGGAATGCCCACTCTTCATAGACATTTCGGCCATGGGTGCCCACATATAAAAGCATATAGATATGATAATATACAATTAAAGGAATGAAATGGTTAAAAAATTGGTTTAAAAAAGTCGGGAATTTTAAGATATAAAAGTTTTTATTTTCACAAATACAGTTTTTTAACAACTGATTTTACCGATGTTATCGCATTTAATTTCTTTGATTTTTAATTCCCGACTTTCGGGTGCTTTCCAGCACACATGGTCATGGGGGATTGAGGTGACTGATGTACCGAAATCAGTGTTAACTTGGAGTAACTTCAGCTTTTTAATAACTATTTATGGTCCGATCTACGCAGAATGAACTTACTGTCTTGAAGTCTTGCGTGGTATGCTTGGGTTTAGTTTTAATTTTATTAATTACAGTGTCCCAATCAGGTGGAAATACCCAGCTTCATTCTCTATTGAAATTAGAATGTTTGAATATGGGTGCAATACATTACCGACTTCAGATTGCAACGAGGATGAACTAGATGATTCAGATGGTTCCCGTTCTGCAGTTGAATGTGATGCTGCTCTATCAAACCTTCGCCAACAATTATGACACACACGAGATGACGATGGCAACTGAAATAATATTAAATAAAAAAGTGAAAAAGTGAACTAAATAAAAATAAAATAGATTTGTTTCCTTTAAACTCAAATACATATAAAATATTTATCAAATTAATTGTTACTGCACAAAAGCAGACTTAATAGCCTATATTATTTAATAATTAAGCACTTAAAAACTACCAGTAGTCCAAAAACAATGAAAAATCAATTGTCTCATTACTTGGTAGTTGGTAAAAACGGTAGCAGTCTATCTGGTGGTGACAAGCTAATCTTATCGCCATGTTATAAATAAGCTTGTATGTTTGTCAGATATAGTTTGTGTGGATGTAATCAGAGTAAAAACATGTAACACACACTCTCAATAAATTAAAAAATGTTGAATACGTACCTCACGTGGTGCAATTTGATGGGCAATTTCATTCCTTATGAGTTCCTCACGTGGAGAATCAGACCCAAACGATGTGTGTGATCTTATTCTCAAAAGTGACTTGCCACAGCTGATACATACATGTCCATGACTATTAATTGGTGAATTTTCCTGTTCGCTAGTTGGATGTCGTACTTGAAGGCTAGTTCATTACTTCGATAACAAATTCACAAAAATAAAAACAAACACGCAAATGAATTCTACATGTGACTATTTATATAGGTATAGATATAGTTGTGAAATATGAACTGAATTGTGATTTCATTCCATGACAGGGCCTAGCTGTCAGACTCGATGTTGCCACTTAACTGACATAAAATAGATGAAAAGATATCGATTTTTATTCGATTAATAATATCGTTAAAAAACAATCTTTGAGGTGCTTTAAGTTCTGCACACTTTTTAAAATATATTTTCCTTTATTTATTTTAATGCTATTTGAAATGTATTTTTAAGAACAGTTTTGTGCAGTAGCGTTTTGTTTAGCTTTAACCTTTTGAGCGCCACGCTAAAAACGCATTACCGTGTCCTGTACGCCAAAGCGCCAAAACAAAATAGTGTTGCCAAGAGTTGATATATCGATAACGTAAAATAACTTTTTTTTGTTGGTTTTTATGCTATAAATGACTCTTTATAAACTGTATGTTTTATTTAATCTTGTGCTGTCATCCACTCTTTTTATATATGTACTTTGTACATATAAACATAAATAAAAAACAAACAATAACAATAAAATAGTAGTAAACCACAGCACTACTCTCCATCCTAATGACAACACTGTCACGACTAGACGACAACGGCGTAGCTGGCCTTCCTTTTTTAAACATTCTTAGAATGTTGTGTATCGATTTCAAAATCGATCTAACCGAAATATACAGACATCGATTCATAATATTTTATGTGTCGGGGAAGGCGTAGTAGTAGAAGGGATTTGATATGATGCTGATGCTGCTAGATGATTTTGAGACTGAGAAAGAAAATGGCACAACACAAAATGAAAAATTGCTCTTCACACCTTAAGTAAAAAAACATTAATTGTAATTTTGTATTATTATTAAAAAAGGTACATAATTATTCATTAATCAACAATTGTATATAATTATTCGCACTAGGTAAATCAGCCTTATAATACTAAAATCTTGGTCATGGAATAAATAAACATTTCATCACAATTCATCAATCAAAAATCAAAATTCATCATCATCGACGCTTTCCAAAATCCGAATGAGTTCTGAGGAATCGTTCATGTTGCATTGCTCTACTTTTCTCGGTAATCACTTATGACGTCATCAGGGTGTCGTCTATCCTTGATCACGGTGCCCAGTGAACTGATTTTCGATGACGCGCTAAGTTGAGATATTAGATTTATTATGCGAAGATAATCTGATAACATTTTTTTATTCATGTAGCTAATTATAGTTTTATGTTTCTAACCTTTAATTTTATTCAAATATCAATAATAATAGAAAAAAAAAACACCATTGAGCTGAATTTTGGATAGTTTTCAAGAAATATATGCCTCCCGCGTTTGACACTAGCGGTCAACCATAGACGACTTTGGCGTGCTGGACATAGTATTTGCTTAGATAAAAATCCATTTTTATTAGTTCAATGTTTCTTAGTACTTGTGGCTCTAGAAGACTTGTTTTTTATACTCACATGTTGCTGGGTTATTCCTATTTTGAGGAGTGTAGAATTAAAATACCTGTAATAATTTTCCAATATCTATATTTCATATTTTTCGGAGCCGGGTTTTTTGTCAACTATAGACGTCGTTGGCGCTCAGGGCCCGCAGGTGTTGGTCAACTATAGGCGACTTTGGCGCTCAAAAGGTTAAAGGATTCATGGTAAATCAGCTGGAAATTAACTTGTTTCGTTATCATAACATAATTCTATTTTAAATGTATTGTTATAAACAGATAAGAATAACTTAATCGATCTTCTTTAAAAACAGATAAGAATAACAGTTCTTATCTGTTTTCAAAGAAGATCGGTTAAGATTAACTGTTAAATTATGCCGTAGCATTTGTTATTCTCTAAAGAATTCATTGGAAATCAGCTAGTAATTCGTTGTTTAATTATCGTAACATCATAATTATTTAAAAATTATATTAGCACTGTAATGATGACACCGTAAATAATCGATCGAAAAAGAGAATCGATTTTTTAAATGTGTTTTGTGATTGGCAACACTTTTTTTTTATTCACAAACTAATGACATAATGATTTACCTAATTTTTATTATTATGTTTCCGGTACTTTTAATTTGTGCAAAAATATTCCCATTGTTTGAGGATAAATGAATACCGCGATTAATAACCATAAATAAAGATATAATTTTTTAACAAATGCACATTGTTGGGCGTTCCATGGCCGAAAATGGGCGTCCCCCTTTAGAGTTTACAATAAAAGAACACGTTACTTTGAATGCATTTTAGGCCAAATAACCACTCCAAATAAATATTCGGCAACTCTGTTACCGCCCACCTTCTTTTAGCAAACACTTGTTTATAAGTGAATTACACTGCACACTTAAAACTGTACGTAAGAAGCACGACTTATTTCTATTACGTAATGTAAACATAGATCTTAAGATAAGTAGTCCTATAAAACATAAATATAATACTGCATTGTACAACTATGGTCTAATGTGCGCGATCTCGCAATATACAAGAATTGAAATCGCTAACAGCAAATTAACTAAGACCTGTATCGATCATATCTACGCGAGATCCCGCACACAAGACGTGTATACAGCGTACTCTCGGTACTCAACTAGCTGACCACCGTGCAATAGTTTTGCATGCATCGGAACTGGCAAAGTGCGTACAAAGGATGTTCAGCTTTTGAGGTAAAATATGATAATAAAGTACTTTTATCGCAATTACAGGATATAGACTGGCTAAATGCTAAACATATTTTTTGTCCTTTGAAACTGTATTCTTTGATATTAAAAAACATTAAGGCATGTTATGATAAATCACAAATACAAATTAAAATTAAAATTTATTACAAACGGAATAACAATAATTGGATGAATAAAAAAATTCATACGGCATGCAACTATAGAGACAAATCATTTACAAAGTGGTTTAAAGATACAAACAATAAAATATTAAAGTTTGAATACAATAAAGCTAGAAATTACGCTAATAAAATAATACAAGAATACAAAAACAAAAATATAAAATCTGAAATTATTAACAAAAAAAGATATAAGAAATCTATGGGTCATTCTAAACAAAATTACAGGCAAAGTCATTGCTTCAGTAGACAACGTTATAATAAATGCTATGATAACGAACACCCTAAAAACTGCCGACATCGCCAATAATTTTGCGAAAACATTTGGTGATAGCGTAAAGAATATTATACACAAATGTAACATTAGCATTCTGGATTCAGCAAGCTAACGCCGTCCAGCCAAAGTCTCTATTAGATTTCAAAAAGCCACGGCAGGATCGATTAAAAAATTATCCGTACATTAAGCAATAAAAAAGCTCTTGGTTTTGATGAATTAAGATTTATTGATCTTAAAAATATAGGTGATAAAATTGCACCCATTATTGCTAATCTTATTAATACATCTGGGCAAAATGGTACATATCCAGCAGAGCTATAAACAGGTATAGTACATCCAATTTATAAAAAAGGTAATCATAAAGATTATAATAACTACCGTCCTATCACTATAATAATAATAATAATTAATAATAATAATTTATTTTATTTTGATAAAATGTACAAATTATTCCAATAAGTCTTAACTTAAAAATAATAGTCTACAAACAGGCACCTGAACTAGGATAAACCTGTATCTCAGGTGTATGTGCTAAAAGATACATTAACAAATATTTTCTGTTTCTTATATAAATGAATAAGGTACTAACTAATAAGGGTAATTTGGGTAAAATACATTATCATTAATTTACTTATGATATTAATTAACTTAAAACAATCAGCAACTTCTCTGTATCATCGTATGACAAATTTTGTAACCATGTTCGAATTACCTTCTTACAGTCTGCAATTTTTAATGGGGATATATATACAAAATTGCATTGACTTGATTATACAAAAAAGGGCCGAGAAATGTAAAAAATCTATGCATGAAATAATGCATTATCCTAATGTTACTTTCTATTACCTTATCTTTGCGCCTTTTATCAGTGACCTCTCTTCTATAAGGCAATCTTAAGTGCTGTTTTAGTAACGTGCTCATAACAAATAACTGGCGCACTGAGAGGACATTATAGGATTTATATAAGAGATGGGATGGAAATAGAATCGGGCGGAATATTGCAACTTTTAATACGGCTCTTTGAGCGCGTTCCAGTGGTAGTAGTGTAGTTTTAGCTGCTCCACCCCAAGAGGTTATACAATAGGTGAGTATTGACTGACATAATGCGTAATATACTTGTTTTACTACCTTATTATCAGCATAAGAACGAATTTTT
The DNA here is from genome assembly GCA_907164705.1 of Parnassius apollo. Taxonomy (NCBI): domain Eukaryota; kingdom Metazoa; phylum Arthropoda; class Insecta; order Lepidoptera; family Papilionidae; genus Parnassius; species Parnassius apollo. Next base: position 4,492,129 of record CAJQZP010000287.1, on the reverse strand, counting down.
TTAAAAACAAACATTAGTTTACGAACTCTATTGCATAGGTGGTTTATGTGGTTTTTAAATGTAAACGTAGAATCTATAATTATTCCAAGGTACTTAACAGTTTTTGTATTAGAAATAACTGGGCAGTAACATTTAGACTCTGTGACTGAGTAACATTGATGTGCATAAAGTTCTGGAATGGTTATATGCTGGGTTGAGCTGCGCATAGAAAAATGAATATATTTGGTTTTGTCCGTATTCAGTGTTAATATGTTTTGTTGGAGCCATTTATTAACTCTACCAAAACCTTGCTGAGCATATGAATAAACCTTGTCAACTGTATTTGCGGAAAAAATTAGCACGGTATCATCTGCGTAAGATATTTTACCTGAGTTAAGTTCAAGATTGCAAAGGTCGTTTATATAAATCAAAAATAGGGTTGGCCCTAATACACTTCCTTGAGGCACGCCAAAATGAGTATTTTTTTGTTCAGAGCTAACAACCTTATCGATTTTTATGAATTGATATCGATTTTCTAAATAATTCTTAAAAAGTTGAAGCTGCTTACCTCGAATACCTATGCTCTCTAACTTATTTAATAGTATAGCAATAGAAACCGTATCAAATGCTTTTGCATACTCGATTGGTATGCAAAAGCATTTGGAGATTGGTTGCCTTTATCTAATTCTTGAGAGACGTAATCGGTCATTTCATGCACAACATCAGCAGTGGACATTTTAGGCCTGAAACAATATTGCATATTCGATAATATGGATTTACTTTGTAAATAATTCATTAATCTGTTGTTAATTAATTTTTCTAATATTTTAGACGTGGATGAGAGTATCGAGATAGGCCGATAATTTGGAAACGTTTTTTTTGTCCCCCCGATTTGAATACTGGAACTACAATTGCTTTTTTTTAAACAATCTGGGAAAATTCCTTCAGAAAGACAAATTCTGAAAATATGGGTTAATGGTGGTACTAGAATTTGTCTATATTTTTTTAATATACTAGTGGGTAATCCGTCCCATCAACCGCGCTTGTTTCTTTCAGTCCCATTATAATCCTTTCCACCTCACTAGGGTCCGTATCTAATAATGTGAACGAGCTTAATTGGCAGTTTTTTTGAGTTAATAAAGTGGCCCTGTATTCACGATTATTGTTAGAGTTGTTTGTTATCTGCTCAGCCAGATTTTTACCAACGTTCACAAAGTAATTATTTACTGTATTTGCTGATATAAGCGGCGAGTCATTATTTTGTAATAATTCTGACGAAGATTCATGCTGTTTGGAAATAAATGCAATATCTTTTACATGCCGCCAAATCTTTTTATTATCTCTACCAGACTCTTCTAGTAAATTTGTAAGATAATTATACTTCAACTTTTTTAATAAATTGTTACAAAAATTCCTATATCTTTTATATGAATTTTGTAAAATGGAATTATCTGAAGAGGACTTTGCCATCAGGTGTAGTTTGTCCCTGTGTTTCATGCACCTAATCAGGCCAGGTGTAATCCAAGGCTTTAAGTTATTATTTTTTTTTAGCTACTGTTTTATACGAAGTATTCCTAGCAATGGCATTTCGTATGTTATTTATTAAGTAAGGCAAAGAGATGTTTACGTCATCGGTTTTATAAACTGGGCTAAAGTCAATGTTTTGAATTGCTTGTTCAAGGTTTTTCGTATTAATTTTAGTAATAGAGTACTTACAATTAGGTTTCGATATTTTAAGGCTTAAGTTAAGAATGACGGCACTATGATCGGTTACTACAGGACTGGTGACAAGGGTTATTGATGGTAACCTAGTTTTTAGTAAAGTGTGGTCTAAACAAGAACCAATTAGATGTGTAGGGAGCAAATGTGCTGGAAGCAGGCCCTGGCATGCACATATATTAAGGTAGTCTTTTGCTCCGCCTTCACTGCCTTCTGGGTTAATATCAATATTCATATCACCCGTTAACACTATATTTTTGAACGACGACAGTTTCCCAAGTGTAATGTCTAATGACGTGATAAAATTGTCTATTTGCTTAAAACCACAAGGTCTGTAAACAGCAAGGATAGCAGTTTCATGACCCACTTTCACCAATAACCTGCTACAATCTAGCATATTAGGCTCCTCGACTGATATGTTCGTATTTTTTTTTTCGTTATTTTGGACACACCGTCATTTTGGTTATATACATTTTTACTACTAAAAGTATTGTAACCTGGCAGTAATCGGAGGTTGCTTTGGCTCTTAGATAGCCAACATTCTGTTAGTATGATGATGTCGCAGTCAGTGTCCAATCTTCGAAGGAGGATATGGAAATTATCCATGTTTTTATTTATACCTAATACGAATGTTCTGTGTTAAAATAGTAATAGAGTTCGCAGGTTTGAAGAGATATTCCTTGCACATATCAATTTCACGTGTTTTTCACTGATAAACTGACAGCATCGATTTCATTACTTAACTTATCTATATTATTCAACAGAAATAATAACAATATTTAATTTATATATATATATATACACATATATATATATATATATATATATATATATATATATATGTATATATTTTAATCTATGGAATTAATATACCTATTTTCAGCCATCTTCCTAGCCCGGCATTCGGGGTCACCTGTTTTATGTTCGCTCGGTTTTTTAAAACGCAGGCACGTTGCACACTTTGCTGGATCAGTTTTCTTAATGCAAGCATTTGACTGATGTCCTAATTCACCACAATGTCCACACGTGTCGATTGTTTCCCGGCAAGTTCTTGCAGCGTGTCCATACTGTTGGCATTTGAAGCACCTGGTCACAAGTGTGAAGTCTCGAAATGGGCACGACGTCCAATTTATGAAGACTCGCTGCTGGTTGATAAGTGCCTTTCTGATGCAGCTGGCACTTCCAAAATAAAGTTGCATGAAAGTGCTTGTTTTTTACCCGATTTATGACTTAGTTTTATAGAGGACAAAAAAGATTCCCGCGTCAAGTTAGGGATCTTATCGGCTAAATTTTGTTCAAAAATGCAGTCAAAGACTTCTCGTTCGCTTAGGGCAGTAGTTACTCCTAAGTCTATAATCCTTGGTCTTCTTTTATGGGGCTCTTCCACGTTTAGTCCGGAACTACCAAGCTGGGTAGAATTTTTTAACTTCTCAATGTCCTCCTTTGAATCAGTGTTGATAATAACGCCTCCATTTTTAGTTTTTCGTAGTCCTCTTACGTTTAGTTTCAATTGTTCGGGGCATATAATTTTCTGGACAAGAGATTTTGTGTCTTCAATGTTTTTAATTTATTCTCAGGGTAAATTGCTATGGAACTGAATGTATTGGGGCGCAAGTAATTATTTTTGGTAGTTTTGACCATATCAGCAAAGGACATTTTTTCTGTAGATGGTTTGGCACAGCTTTCTTGAATATTGTTGGAAAGGTATTTAAAAATGAATAGGGGTTTACTAAAATCATTTTTTGATAATGTTTTCTCAAAAGTAAAAAACAATGTGTCCCCCTCCTACTTTTCCATAGTTTAGAAATTGCTGGAAAGTAGAACTTTATAAGGACTTTCTAGGAAAATTATTTTGAACTTGATGGAAACACAGTTTTTTAAAATCTGGGAAGATGTTCTGTAGTGGTTTGGCACTTCTGAACGTTTCCTTGAGTGATTTTCTAAAATCATTTAAGCATTCCATTAGGTCTTGTTTTTCTCTCAGTGCTTCAAGAGAGGTGTGCATTAAAATAGCCTTTTGCTTCAAAGATTGGTAGTAAACTGCCATCTGAGAGGCTGCATTACCGACCTTGCGCGATAGGGAATTGATTCTCAGCTTTTGTTCAGAGTTCAGTTTTCCTTCCTGTGCAATATGGCAAACTTCATTTAGACACTGCTCGATTGAGGTCATCCAATTCTTTATGTCACTGGTGGCTAAAAATTCGATGGGGTCTGCAGCATCCTGGTGTGGTGGTTGAAGCGTGCTGGGCGGACTCCGAAATGTAATGGTGCTCCGATTGAAAGGACTATTTTCGTATGTATTAGACATGTTTTATATCAAATGGTTTTCATTATAATTTGTTATTCGTGAAATCACAACTCAACAGAAATTTTTCAATGGTTTATCTAGGTCAGAGTTTTATTGAAAATATTTAAACACTTGTATTGCTGATAGGCACGACTGCTCGATTCGAGCTCCGTAAGCGAATCCCAACTATACTCCCTATAATTGATAAAATTATTGAAAAATTTCTCACTCGACAAATACTAAACTTCTATTCTGACAACAGTATTGTAACAGAAAAACAATTTGGTTTCCAACCTAAAAAAGCACCATACAACTATTAAGTAAATTTTCAGATTCCATTTACACACACCTTAATATTAAAACATGTCCTAGTTGTATTCATACAGTCTTATTCATAAAAATCCACTAAAATGGCGTTATAACAGTAACATAACATAACATAACACTTACGCCTGTCACCCAGCGGGGTAGGCAGAGACTACAGACTTCCATTTGGCACGATCCTCACCTCTCTCGCCTCCTTCACATCCATACACCTCCGCATACATGCTCGTCGGTTAAGGGTACTCCTAATTTGGCCCGTTTTCAATAAATCGCCAATTTGGTCGATAAATTTTCGCCTAGGACGTCCCTTTCCGACTCTGCATTCACTTCTGCAACATAAATTTTCTTTGTCACTCCTTCCTCATTCATTCTTTCCACATGACCAAACCACCGAAGCATTCCTTTCTTAATCCTGGTCACAACGTCATCTTGCAAACCACACTCTTCTCTTATTACACAATTTTTTATCTCTAAGAATTCCCTTACAACCCTTTGCTCTTCTGCCAGAGACTGTGGCATTTTTATGTACGTCTCAGAGTGACGAGCAATCGCGCGAGCTACTCTGGCACAAATGCGACTTACAGTTGGTTGTGTCAACGCATGAAGGTCTCTCCCATCATCTTGAACCTAAAACGGCTAGGTACAAAACCGTTTACACACTCATATATGGTATTATTACTTGTATACTACGAGTTGAGACTTACTTCACGACGTCCCCAACATCTAATGGCAACATCCTTACAAGATCAATTATAAAAGATGCCGTATGTTTATTGAATCGGTATCGCTTTTTGAACTCTACATCGGGCAAAGAAAACGGATCATATCTCTTCTGGTAAACCTTACGACGACGATGCGGAGCATTTCCTAGTTGCTCCATAGCTTCTAAAGCTTGCAGAGCTTGCATATCGACACTTTTTAGGGTTCCGTAGTCAACTAGGAACCCTTATAGTTTCGCCATGTCTGTCTGTCCGTCTGTCCGTCCTCGCTTAATCTCTGTGACCGTTAGCACTAGAAAGCTGAAATTTGGTACCAATATGTGTATCAATGACGCCGACAAAGTGGTAAAATAAAAATTGGAAAAAAGTGTTTTATTAGGGTATATGTAAAGTGGGAAGTGATTTTTTTTTTAATTTCAACCCTAACGTATGATATATTGTTGGAAAGGTATTTAGAAATGAATAGGGGTTTACTAAAATCATTTTTGATAATGTCAATAATTTCGGAAATAATCGCTCCAAAAGTAAAAAACAATGTGTCCCCCTCCCTCTAACTTTTGAACCATAAGTTTAGAAAATATGAAAAAAATCTGGAAAGTAGAACTTTATAAGGACTTTCTAGGAAAATTATTTTGAACTTGGATGGAAACAACAGTTTTTGTACAAACTCATAAGTGGGAACACTTATTGTGACGGACGGGAAACTACGGAACCCTACACTGAGCGTGGCCCGACACGCTCTTGGCCGGTTTTAGTAGTTAAAATTCACAAATAACAATTTCACCAACAATAACTTAAACGGCTTAAACAAACAGCTGTTCGTTGCTCGCACGCAAATCGGCCAAATTTTTCTTTATTACAGGTTTATAGTAGGGTGGACCCTTCTATAACTTATGAAGCCGTTATAGAACACTTATAATGCGTTTTAGAGTCATTAAAGGTTTATGAATAATGTTTTACGGGTACCTCCTTATAACAAGCTAATAAACCTATTTTAACTTTTTATGAATAAGACTGTAAATTTATAAGTATATGCGGGAAAGCAACCTGAAGGCCCATTTGTTCATCATTCATGTTGTTGATCGTCTCGTGCAGCCCATTTCACAAAGTTGCCGTAACGTAACATTCGATAACTTATTTACCAGCTACGAACTCGTTACTCACCTACTACGTAATTAACCAGGGTAGGTACTTTGATAAAAAAAAACAATCGTCAGATACCACCAGAGTTTACGAGAACCCGCGCGCAGGAGATTTATTCGACTAAGTTTGGATGACAAAAAACTTGACAATTATGTCACACATTCCAAAGAAAAATAAAGTCGTTCTGCTTTTCTCGAGCTTTCATCACGATGGCAAAATTGATGGAACTACCACGGAAAAGAAAAACCAGGGATTAATACTTTTTATAATATTATCACAAAAGGTGGAGTGAATGTTTCGCATGAGCTATATTCAACTTATAGTCTTTGACGTAATTCGAAAAAATTGCCAGTTGACGTTATTTTACGCCATGCTTAATATGGCGTAATAAGTATTATAAATTTTTTGTGAAGTGTTATTTTAAATGCTTAGGTCATAAAACCAAATTATCTACCGGTTGCCACTAACAAAGAAAAAAAGGCAATAATGACTCGGCGAATGAATTTGTGTCCCTCTCACACCCTTCCCGCTCGTCTCCTAATCTTACCGCTACACGGTTACAATCAGTAACGTGTCCATACTTGTCGAAGACGGGTCATTCAAACGTTGTGAAATTCGTGTTTGTGCCCTTATATGACAAAAAACAGGTATAGTATTGATTTTTTTGGGTGTAATTCATAATAGATCGTTATACTATCAAAAACTAAAGATGTCAAAGGGAATTATATAATAATGGTTCATTATAGTACGTAATTTTTTACATGAAACATTCAATTTGTTTTTTAAATTGAGCCTTTTAAATGAACAGTAAAATAATGAAGTTATGGTAAACTTACTGAAATATAAATCGGTGTTTACTAGATAGGTTGTACTTCTTGTTTTTGGTATAAGTATTGACAGTTTTAATGTGTTTTCAGAAAAATGGAATCCCTATCACGAAAAATAATGAAGCTACTGAAATCACCAAGTCACCATAGATTGGATTACGACAGAGAGAATGATCTTTCTTTAGAAACTGAAAATGTAATTTGACTTTGTGTAATTTAATTAATGTCATTTACTAGCCCCGCAAGTTGGTATTGCGATTGGCGGCCATCTTGGTGACGTAGTCGATGTGCACCGTCAGTACCGGTCGCAAGGTCATCCCACGCTTACGGGCTGACGCGCATCGAGTACTTGTTACCTATAGCTTTTTGTTTCTGTTATCCTGTTTTATTGTTGAGTTTTGTTGTTTAGTTTTGTTACCCGTTAAAATGAGTAAGAAATTAATTAACAGTCGTGCTCGTGAAATGATAATTAATGTGGACAATTATTTTGTATAAACCGTGCCTTAAAAAGTGCTTCGGACACTACTGAAGAAATTTTAATGTCCAAGCAACTAGTACGAGGGCTGCACTAAAAGTATCGGGAATGGAATATTTCTACTGTTCCTGTCATATTAAAATCTTTTTAATTGAAAACTCCTTGGTTTTAAAAATCGAATATTATTTATTTATTTAAAAAAAGATTCTCGGTCTTGTCACAAGGTTTTGTCAAACTTATTTAGTCGTTGAGAAAATGGAATTGACTCGAGAAAATTCAAGAGCGATGATTTATTATGACTTTCGAAGTGGTTTAACACAAAAACAGTGTGTTGACCTGATGATTTTTGCATTTGGTGATGAAGCCCCATCCAAAACTACAATTTATCGCTGGTTTGCTGAATTTCAACGTGGACGTGTCAAGCTCAGTGATGATTCCCGTCAAGGTCGTCCAAAAACTCAGTCACCCAAGAATACGTTGATGCTGTGCGTAAGCTGATCGAGGAAGATCGACATGTGACATACCGCGAAATTCAGGCAACTTTAGACATTGGCATGAGTCAAATACAAATAATCTTGCATGAACAATTAGGTATAAAAAAGTTGTTTCCCGATGGATACGGCATTCGCTCTGTGAAGAGCAATAAGCGGCTCGCGTTACTTGGTGCGTCAGAACTCTCGAAAGATTCCACGCAGGATCCTCAAATGCTGTATACATCGTATCAGGTGACGAATCCTGGATATACGCGTACGAACCCGAAACAAAAAAACCAGTCACGAGTTTGGGTGTTCGAAAATGAGTTACAAGCCAACAAAAATTGTTCGTTCACGGAGTGTTGCAAAAAAAATGGTGGCCACGTTTGTCTCCATAACCGGCCATGTTACGACCATTCCTCTTGATGGGCAAAGAACGGTTAATGCAGAATGGTATGCTAGCATTTGTTTGCCACAGGTCGTTTCTGAACTCCGTAAAGAGAACTGCAACAGCCGCATCATCCTCCATCGCGAAAATGCGAGTTCTCACACCGCACACAGAACAAAAGAGTTTTTAGAGCAAGAAAACATAGAATTATTAGACCATCCGCCGTACAGCCCCGACCTAAGCCCTAATGCTTTATATACTTTCCCTAAAATAAAGAATAAATTGAGTGGACAGAGATTTTCATCACCTAAAGAAGCTGTGGACGCCTACAAAACGGCCATTTTGGAGACCCCAACTTCTGAATGGAATAGTTGCTTCAGTGATTGGTTCCATCGTATGATGGAATCTTCGAAAAATGTGTCATATTTCGCGGAGAATACTTCGAAAAGCAATAAATTTTTAAATAGTAATTTTGTTCAATCATGTTAATGTTGTCAATGTGTAGTGTTCGCGTAAATATAAGAAATCATTAGTAATGTTGTGTCACTTCCTTGATTCCCGAAAGGAGACGGGCGAATTTGGGCCTAACCGTTACACAATGAAATATTTATCGATGTTTTTTCACAGTTTTTTTTTTTGTAATTAATAATGAAATATTAAACAGTTTTATCATGGGAAAAGAAATTAAATATTAAATAAAAATAATACTGACTTCCGTTATTTTCATTTTTAAACAATGATGGCGGATGAAATAGGTTAGTTAATCGATTTTAATACATAAATAGAAAAAAGACAATAAAAAGTGATTCAGTGTTTTATTCTTTAGATAAAATTAAAAAAAAACTTATTATTTAAATAAAGGTTTCCTCGTGACACTTCTATGTTTCAAAAATATCGTAATAATTGACTTGATACTAGAGCTGGAAGAAGAGGTAGACAAGTTGCGCTGGCATATTATTGGATTATCCGAGGTCCGAAGAGGGAGGGGAGGACACGGCAATCCTCGAGTCCGGCAACTTGTTCTATCACCGGGAGGGCGACCATCTGTCCCAAGGAGGTGTCGGATTTATCGTCCACAGGTCTCTCGTCAACAACGTTGTGAAGATTGGGAGTGTGTCGACGAGGGTCGCGTACCTGATACTCAGAATCACCAAACGGTATTCGCTGAAGGTCATTCAGGTTTACGCACCAACCTCGGCACATCCCGATGAGGAGGTGGAGGAAATGTATGAGGATATTTCCAGAGCCATACATTCCTCCAAAACCCACTACACGGTGTTGATGGGAGACTTCAACGCAAAACTAGGCACAAGAGAAAGCGGTGAGCTGAAGGTAGGGAAATTTGGAGTAGGGCAACGGAACCGAAGGGGCCAGCAGCTGGCCGACTTTATGGAGAAAGAGGGACTCTTTATGATGAACTCTTTCTTCCAGAAGCGGCCCCACAGGAAGTGGACCTGGTCGAGCCCCGACGGTTCGACAAAAAATGAGATTGACTTCATTATGACGACCAGACGCCAACTGTTCAGTGATGTCACAGTGATCGCAAGGGTGAAAACTGGCAGCGATCACCGAATGGTTAGAGGCACACTGAACCTAAACGTTAAGTTGGAGAGGTCTCGTCTAATGAAGTCAACGCTCCGTCCCCCCTCGTGCTCTAATCCAGAATCCCGAAACCTTTCAGCTCGAGTTAGGTAACCGCTTCCAGTGCCTAGAAGATTGCAATGCAGTGGACGATATGAACGACAAGCTCGTGGAAACTGTCCATGCGGTCGGAGCTAAGTTCTGCAAGACCCGCCGCAGAAGAACACAAAAACTCTCCGATCACACTCTTAATCTCATGGCTGTTAGACGGGAGATGAGGCTGCAATCGTCAACAGATTTGACAGCATACAGGCAACTGAACAGACAGATCTCCAAATGCATGCGGCGAGACTTACGCAACTTTAATACTTCTCGTATTAAAGAAGCGATCGAGCGGAACCAGGGCTCCAAAGTCTTTGCCAGAGATCTGTCTGCCAGAAAGAGCCAACTGTCAAAGCTGAAGACCGAGTGTGGCAACATCGTTTCCGGGACACCTGAGATTTTGAGTGAGATTGAGAGGTTCTATGGGCAGCTGTACACATCATCGTTGGAGCCACACGTAAGTGTGAGTAACGATCCAAGAGCAAGTCTTATCCGACACTATTCCGATGATATCCCGGACGTCAGTCTGAGCGAGATTAGAATGGCTCTCCACCACCTTAAAAACGGCAAGGCCCCGGGCGAGGATGGAATTACAGCGGAGCTTTTGAAAGCGGGTGGAAAACCGGTACTTGAAGTCCTTCGGAAGCTCTTCAATTCCGTCCTCCATGGTGGCACTACTCCGGAGGCGTGGAGCAGAAGCGCGGTGGTTTTGTTCTTTAAGAAAGGCGACAACGCTCTCTTGAAGAACTACAGACCGATTTCCCTTCTGAGCCGCGTCTACATGCTATTTTCGAGAGTCATTACGAATCGTCTCGCACGCAGACTCGACGACTTCCAGCCTCCCGAACAAGCCGGTTTCCGAAAAGGCTTCAGTACCATAGACCACATACATACCCTGCGGCAGATTGTACAGAAGACCGAAGAGTACAATCTGCCACTTTGCCTGGCATATGTGGACTATGAGAAAGCCTTTAATTCCGTCGAAATTTGGGCGGTGCTACAGTCCCTTCAGCGGTGCCAAGTTGACTGTCGGTACATCGAAGTGCTGAAGTGTTTGTACAGTAGGGCTACGATGGCTATCCGAGTACAGAACCAGAGTTCGAAACCTATCCAACTGCAGAGAGGTGTAAGACAGGGTGATGTTATATCCCCGAAACTCTTCACCGCTGCGTTGGAAGACGTTTTCAAGCTACTGGACTGGAAAGGATACAGTATTAACATCAATGGCGAGTACATCACTCACCTTCGATTTGCCGACGATATAGTCATTATGGCAGAATCGCTGGAGGACTTAAGCATTATGCTCAATGACCTCAATAGTGCCTCCCAACGGATAGGTCTTAAGATGAACATGGACAAAACAAAGATCATGTTTAATGTCCATGTCACACCTATGCCGGTAGTTGTTGGGAGCACTATGCTCGAAGTTGTTGACGAGTACGTTTACCTGGGACAAATAGTCCGACTAGGTAAGTCCAACTTCGACCGAGAGGTCAATCGACGGATTCAACTCGGCTGGGCAGCGTTCGGGAAATTACGACATATCTTATCGTCAGGTATACCTATATCTATAAAAACTAGATTGTACAACCAGTGCGTGTTGCCAGTGATGACTTACGGATCTGAGACGTGGTCCTTCACTGCTGGCCGTATGAGGACGCTTAAGGTCGCTCAGCGAGCTATGGAGAGGGCTATGCTTGGAGTTTCTCTGCGTGATAGACTCAGAAATGAGGATATCCGCAGTAAAACCAGAGTGATCGACATAGCCCAACGGATTAGTAAGCTGAAGTGGCAATGGGCCGGCCATATAGCTCGAAGAACCGATAACCGATGGGGAAGAAAGGTTCTCGAGTGGCAGCCTCGTACCGGTAGGCGTAGTGTAGGGTAGGCGCCCCACTAGATGGAGTGACGACCTGGTAAGACATGCAGGAAGTCGATGGATACAGGTGGCTCAGGACCGTGCTTTGTGGCATTACTTGGGGGAGGCCTATGTTCAGCAGTGGACTTGTGAAGGGCTGTAATGATGATGATGAAATGAATTGACTTGACTGAATAAGTTAATAAATCGATTTCACAATCGATTATCAATATTTAATACAGGTCACTAAGCGGAAATCATGTCAATGTTAATTAATTAAAAAACTCAAACGTCAATCAAATCATTTACTTCGTTCGTTTGGCTCTGAGCTTACGGCGGTAGTGAATATTTTCTGTTGTTTTCATGTGCTGTAATAATATTGTGATCTTTAACGACTCTGGCTACTTATAAAGGATTCTGACTGTTATTACTTTGACGAACCACCCACGCATTTCTTACAACGGACTTAGTTATCTTGACTACTCGACTTATCTCAGCTTCATATAACGGATTTCGAATTAAAATAAAATGACTGATCAACATCATTGTATCAACTGCGGCATAGCTACTTGGCGGCGTAATCCTTCTATAGGATTACATAAAATAGAAGAAATAGAAATAGAAACATTTTTATTCAATGTAGATTATAAAAATACTTATTGAAAATCACTTTTTATAATTCACCACTGGTTCGCAAAAAAAAACCTCTGTCCCGGGAAGAACCAGCAAGAAACCCAGCGGGACTATTTTTTTTAATAATAGCTTACAATCAACAACAAAAGACAAATTAGAAATAGCTTGGTAGCGATCACCCTTCCCAGGGGTTATTATCATCTATAAATTCCTTAATATTATAATAACTCTTTTTATACAAACTTAGTTTAATAACATTTTTGAACTTTGTGTATGACAAATTTTGTATATTTTCTGGGATTTTGTTGTAAAAGCGTATACATCGCCCCAAGAATGAATTACTGACTCGGTGGAGTCGAGTAACTGGTACTACCAGCTTGTGTCTGCTCCTAGTATTTACAGAATGAATATCACTTATTTTCGCAAAACTACTTTTATTTTTGTGTACGTACATTACATTTTCATAAATGTATTGAGAGGCTAGAGTTAATATATTAATTTCCTTAAATTTCTGTCTCAGTGACTCTTTTGGTTTTAAATTATATATTGCTCTAATGGCCCTCTTCTGTAAAATAAATATAATTTCAGTGTCAGTCGCGTGACCCCATAGCAAAATACCATACGACATAATGCTATGGAAATAACTAAAGTAAACTATTCTAGCTGTTTCAACACTTGTAAGAGTTCTAATCTTTTTTACAGCATATGCTGCAGAACTAAGTCTGCTAGCTAGTTTTGATATATGGGGGAGCCATTGAAGCTTTGCGTCCAGTGTAATTCCAAGAAAAATGGTGGTATCAACAAGACTCAGTTCCTCCCCATTTAAAATTACATTAGTATTGACATGTTTAACATTAGGAGTTACGAATTTCATACATTTAGTTTTAGTTCCATTCAAATGCAAATTATTAACATTAAACCAATTGACTTAGCTATAACATTATTTACTTCGTCGTAATTTAACTTGAAATAAATGTAAATTTAATTTGAAAATTAATGAAGTATCATCAGCAAATAATACTAAATCATGGTTATCCCCTACTATGTAAGGTAAGTCATTAATATATACAAGAAACAGAAATGGGGCCGAGAATTGAGCCCTGAGGCACGCTCATTTGTACAATCGACCCGGAAGAACTCATACTATTAATAACAACTTTTTGTGTTCTGTCACTTAAATATAAAATAATTAATTTAAGAGCATCATTTCTTACACCGTAGTGTTGAAGTTTCCTGATTAATGTTTCATGGTGAACACAATCGTAAACCAGTGCAACAACTGGACATCGTCAAAGACGAAAGCATTCTTTCAGTGATACAGCAATGGGTTGCACCTCAAGTGGTAAGTATAGTTTATTTTATTACAACTTCACATTTTGCTGGACCGTACTTCATTTTTATTCTTAAATCACTATATTAACTCTATGATTGAAATAATACATTTAACACAAGATTTACTGGACGGTTTGGTCGTCAATTAATGGCATTTATTTCATAAAGCTCTTTTAGTAAAAATACTATATGACGCCACAACATGTTAACGTAGTTCTTTTCGTATTAAAAACAGAGTTATAAAAAATTTAGCAATTTAATTAAGCAACAATAGGATAATTTACACTGTATTAAATATATAATCTTAATGTAATCTCAATACCGGCAAGAAATAATAAGAACACATAGGATTCAGAAAGCCACTCTGAAAATGAGTTCGGCTGGCATTGGTTTTTTAAACACTGTCCTCCTCTCACTGTTGTCTGTATCTAGCCAGTACTTTGTGCAACGAATAATTCTAGCTAAGTCTCACTTACTTCCTTGTATCTATATTATTTCTTGCCGAGCACTATAAGTAACAAACTAATATTGTTGTAGGTCAACAGTTCTCATCGCATTTGCCAAGAATGCAGGACTTTATTAATGCATTCTTTGGACATAGATGAGCATCTTTCATGTGCAACAACTGGACATCGTCAAGTGTGTGTCAACTGTGGACGTTCAGTATTGCGTGCCAGATCTCATTTATTGCATACTGGCACTGAACGAGAAAGAAGGATTTATACAGTCATTTGTGAATGGCTTTTGCCTCGTACTGTAAGTGTTAATTGGGATCAGTTGCTTTTTGTTTTTTATATTATAGTATGGTAATGCATAGAAGCCCGAAAGTCTGACAACCAGCCTTACCTAGGGGTACCAATGTAAAATACTGGTATTCAGTTGCATCTAGATAGACTAAACGTCAACCTTGGGGTCAAATTCCGTAGTTGGGGAAAGACTAGGCAGATGATAATGGTAATGTATAGTCAGTATTAATAAATACAAATGTTCACTTTGACCATGGTTACAATGTTTTATATACAACACAACATAACATCGTGCCTGTATTCCCCCAAGAGATAAGGCAGAGAAGTGCAGTACACCCGCATTTCGCCAGTTATATTCTTTCTCAGACAAAGGTTTGTTATTATAAAGTTATTGTTTCAGATTTCAAGAAACAGAGCTCTCATATGTCACAGTTGTATGAAACAAGTGAACAAGAGGAATTGACTTTGCAGTCTACTTCAAAGGATACTTTGCAGTCTACTTCACAGGCTACTTCGCAGTCTACTTCACAGGATACTTTGCAGTCTACTTCACAGGCTACTTTGCAGTCTACTTCACAGGCTACTTTGCAGTCTACTTCACAGGATACTTTGCAGTCTACTTCACAGGATACTTTGCAGTGTACTTCACAGGCTACTTCAGAAGCTACACCCAGGCTGAGTGAAGCTATAGTGTTACCTGACTATGTAAGAGCAGTAGAAACTGAATCTCGCTGTTTTATTGAAGGTTGTCGGAGACAAGAGAGGTATAGAGTTCCTGTTACAACTAGGAAAATGTTGTTAGATGTCTGTAACTTCTATATCCCTAAAAACAATAGATTATGCAACCACCACATTAATACGCAATCTTGGGATTTTCTTACTGGCGCTTTAGAAAATTATGTTAATGTGTTTACAGCATTGCATATTCAAAACATGCTAGAATTAAAAAGTTACTCAAATGTTGGCCTTGATTTTATCAATATTCTTAATATGGAAGACCGTTTAGTGCACCATTGGTTAGGCTTTACGAAAGAGCAGTATCAAAGGATTTTAGATGAAGTGCCACAATTGCTGCAAAAGTCATCGGGCCCTATTGCGTTAACAGCATATTTGATAAAGCTGAGAACCGGTGATTCTAACTAGAGAATATCAGCTCTGTTTGACATTCCTAAATGAACTCTTGATGGATATGTGTCTGAAGCTCGTCACTTACTATATAAATATTTTGTACCTAGGCATTTAGGACTTAACCATATAAATCGTCAGCAAATTGTTGACTGAACCTTGTTGATACCACGCGGTTTATTTGGAAACTATAACGGGGAAAATAAACCTGTAATAATAATTGATCGAACGTATTGCTCTATAGAAAAAAGTTCAAATTATTTGTACCAAAAAAGAACTTATAGTTTGCATAAGTATCAAACAAATCTCAATCAACTAAATCAGACATTATGGCTTCAAAAGTTAAGTCTTCAAACAGTAGGCCAAAAGTGAAGGATAAATCTATTAAAGAGGAATATCCTCAATTCAGGAAAAAAAATCTACAGAAATATTGCCTAAAGGTAACAATAAAACTGGACGTGAATCTAGTTCAGAGGAGAGACTTAGGTCTCCAAAGGCTTCGAGTACTGAAGATCAACAAACACCTCTAAAGTACTTGGTAAAGCCATTAATGATTGTATGTGCAGACGGTCATATTCTTGATGTAATGGGCCCCTATCCTGCTACCACATCAGATGCAGATATCATTAATCATGAGTTTCGTGATCCTAGTTCAATGCTACGTGAATACTTTCAGGCTGGTGATGCATTCATTTTAGATAGGGGCTTCAGAGATTCATTGCCGTTATTACATGAATGTGGTTATAGAACTTACGTCCCACCAACATTGCAGGCGGGTGAATGGCAGCATTCCACAATAGAGGCCAAATAAATCGAGAACAGTGATCATATGTAGATGGGTTGTTGAAGTAGTTAACGGAAGATTTTAAAGAGATTTTAAATTATTTAGACGAGACTATTTTAATACTGCTTCGAAGCATTTAATGATAGATTTTGAGGTTGCTGCCGCTCAACTAAATGCTTTTCACCCTCCTATTACAAATTGTGTTGATGCTGGCGATATTTTACAAATAATCAATGAGGCTGTTACGTGATTGAAAATAATATAAACCGACGTAGAGCAGATTTTACAAGAATTCATGTGCAAAATGATGACTTAAATGACTTTCCCCAGGTCACACATAGTCATTTAATAAAGATATATTTGGGTATTTATCAAATTAAGCCTAGCCTATTTGTGCCTGGTTCTATTATGGAGAACACATACGACAAAATGGGAGATATAAAATAGAAGTGTGTCGAGAAACGGACAGCAACCTACTAAGAGAACTGTCAATATTCAATCCTTCTAGCTGGCTATTAAGAGGTCGAATAAAATCTAGACATGTAGGCTCAAAAATATATTTTACATATATTTTAGTTGAGAGTTCTCTTAATGGTATAGAGGCCATCAAGCAATATTATTGTAATTGCTTTGTAGGAAATAGAACTGTAGGTTGCTGTTGTCATGTAATGTCCATAATATGGTACCTAAGCTGGGCAAAGCATCAAGTGAAGTTAATACCGCCTGCACAGTTTTTAGACGATATTTTAATTGTTTTTGATGAAGTTGACGATGAATAAATCATTGAAAGCGAACGTGTTTTTAATTCATACTCCCTCAGCTTTTTTATAATTATTTCAAACCTCTAGAATTTAATCGGACGGGGTCTGAATCCTCCTGATATTATGGTAAAGTCTAGTTTACAATTAAGTATAATAATTCATTTCGTAATTTAATGAGAGAGCTAGGTGTAAGAATAATATTGTAAGCATAACACAAGCAACAACATTATTCAAATACAAACAAATAACATCCTATTTTTTTTCTACCATGAAGCAGTCGTAAATATTTTAGTTTTTTTTTTAAACGGTATTAGTATATAAATAAAATAATGCAGTAATCGATACTGTAACATCAGGCCCAGCTTTCTATGAACTTTCGCCCGTCTCCTTTTCAGTGCCGCCCTCGTAATAGACATTTTGAATATTTTGCAAAATTCTACCAATCACGGAACGGGTGGCTTGTGCCACAGGCGTTGCAAAAAATACTGTGACGAAATTACGACGAGAGCATAAGTCAACAACAGCAAGTGGCAGCAAAATGAGAACTCCTACCAAAGCAAAAAGGCAAAGGAAGGAATATTTCGACGGATTTTCACTAACAGCATTAAGAAATATCATTCATTCAATGTATACGGTGAGAAAAGAAATTCCAACAATGCGCAAAATCTTGGCGGCTGCAAAAGTAGACCCTAATACTGGTAGTGAAACTACATTAAGAAAAATAATTAACAGTGATTTAGGCTACCAATTTAAACGATGTTACCAAAAAAAGACTAGCTCTAATTGAAAGACCCCAAATACAAGCGTGGATGGCTAAATATTTACGCCATATGAAACAAAATGACTCGCTTGGTAGCACCAAACAAAAGACACGTTAATTATCTCGACGAAACGTGGATACACGCGCACTACACAGCAAAAAAATGTTGGCAAACAGCAACCGATGTAGGAGTGAGACGGAACGACAGCCCCGGCCGCCGATGGATAATAGTTCACGCGGGAAGCGAAACTGGCTTTGTTGACAATGCCCTTTTAATGTTTAAGGCAGACACCAAAACGGTCAGTTCCGTCTGCGCACCGCCCCCGAGCGATGGTGCATACAGTTCGTGCTCCGACCTCGTGCGAAGTGCAACTTCTCGCCCGCGCGCCCCGCTCTCCCCGGCTAACACCGGCCGAGCAGACGCCGTTGGTGAGGTCCCTTGTTTTCGCATCGTTCTTGCCCTCACGCTCCGGCGGGGAGGTTTGAGCGCGCTTTGCTTTCATTGTTTTGTTTGTTGTTTTACTTTTAATTGTTCTGTTATTGTTTATTGTTATACTGTTACTTTGTTGTTTGTTACCGTTCTTGCTCTTCTCAGAGCCCTTGTTCTTGTCAGAACATAGGGACCCCAGCTTTTGAGAATAGAGCGTCAGTCCTCCCCATACCATACCCATACCCAAGGCCCTATTCATCTTAGAGCAGGGACCTCTAGATTCTTAGACTAAAATCGTCACCTCCCCTGTCCAAATCATGTCTGCCATAGACATGAGCAATTTCGAGAGCCATTTTATGGCCATGATCGCCCAATTCGTCCAAGCCACAGGCCTACCCATCCAAATCAACGAGATCGCTCTCGTCAACGCTTTTTCTCCCATTGCCCCTAAGGCATGTGTCCCCCCGCCCGCCGTCGCGGCTTTCCCCGCGACCCAAGCGGCTGCCCGACCGACTCGCCCGCGTCCCCCGACTCCGATATGGAGCACTCAGACACCACGTCCGTTACCTCCTCTTCCCGAAAGAGGACCGCCCTCAGCTCCACCGGCTCCTCGGATTCATCCGACTCCGAAGGAACGATAACCGACTCAGCCCAATTCACGCTAGTGAAATCTAAGCGCGGCCCGAAACGCGCCGCGACTTCCCGCACTCCCCCCGCCCCGGCGGCTGCCGCCGCCGCCCGCACACCCGCCGCCGCCGCCAGCACACCCTCCGCCGCTGCCTCTACCTCCGCAGCTCCAACCGTTGCTCCTACTTCCGCAGCCCCAAACGCTGCCGCCTCTCAGTCGAAAGACACTGCCGCCAAGCCAGCAACCCGCTGCGCTCCCAAATTGGCTAAAAACCAAGTCCCGCCCCCTGTCTTTCTCAGAGACAAGGCTAAGTTCACACAGTTATCCAAAACCCTCTACGATCAGGGTTTCAAATATGACCAAGCCACCAATGTCGATGAGGCCATCAAAATCATGCCGGCGTCTATAGAAGACTTCCGGAATATAACCCGTCTCTTCACGGCCGAGCGTGTGTCCTATCACACATATACGCCCTCGCCGAAGAAAGGAAGGTTAAGGCAGTCCTCCGCGGAGTTCCTTATGAACTCGCAAACGAGGACGACCTTAAGTCCCAAGGCTTCCCCATAGAGACTGTGCACAAAATGCACAGCAGCAGGGGCGAAAGATTTAATCTCACCCTCCTCGTTCTCACCAATGTGCCGGAGGCGAAGGCCATCTTCCGCGAGGTACGCACTGTGTGCGGCCTGTCGCATGTAAAGGTCGAAGCCTCACACCGGCGCGGTTACCCAGCGCAGTGCCACCGCTGCCAACTCTATGGGCACGCGGCAGCCAACTGCTCAGCTCCACCCAGGTGCGTTAAGTGCCTAGAACCCCATCACTCGAAAGAGTGCCTTCGGCCCAAAAACGCCGAATCCCCACCCTCATGTGTCCTTTGCGGACAAACAGGCCACCCGGCCAATTTTAGAGGTTGCCCTCGCGCTCCTCGCCCACCTCCGAGCCACAAAGCTCCACCCCAGGTCAATGACCGAACCTTCCCGGCTCTTGTAAGCCGCAAGCCCCGCCAGGGCCAACCCCTACCTCAGCCCCCTCAGGGCTCATCTCAGCCTCTATCGGGCATCTATCGGCCCCCTCAGGGCCCCTATCGTCCACCTCAGGGCCCTCCTCGGCCCCTCATGAGCCTTCCGCTCTCCCAGCCTGCGCCGCTTCCAATAAATCCTTGGTTCCCAAAGGCGTCAAATATCTCGCGGCCCTCCGCCGACCCACAAAAACAGGCAGCCCCTGTAGAAAAAGATCTAAGCCTAGTGTGAGCCTAACACTATGATTAAGATCAATATAGAGGAAGTCTCTATCCTTGCGCGTAAACTGCGCACCGCTCAGTCCCCTCAGGACCGTCTCCTTGCTCTTACTGAGTACGTCAACCTACTAAGGTCTTTGTAATAACACTATGCCGGAGCCCTCTGCTCTCGCAATATCGCACGGTCGTATTAAACCAAAGGGTTTGTCGCTTGTTTCATTCAATATTCGCGTTGACTTGTTCTTCGAGATCGCGAAGCCGACCTCCTCCTCCTTCAGGAGACCCACCTCAGCCCCAAGGTCTCTAAAGGCCTTTCTATTAAAAATTATTCACTTCTGCGTAATGACAGACTCGACAGCAAAGGCGGTGAGGCTTTATTAAAAAAAGTCCCTTTATTGCTCCCACATATCCACTCCGACGCTTACCAGTATGGAAGCCACTATCACTAGATTAGCCATGACTGGATACCAGTCAATCATTATAGCCTCTTGCTATATCCCTAGCGGAACCCTCCCCGTTAAGAGTGATTTCGAAGCCATCCTTGCATTAGGCGGTTCAGTCATTATGTTTGGAGACTTTAACTCCAAGCATACTGAATGGACCTGCCGCACTACTACCAGTAGTGGCAGGATGCTGCTCAATATCACTCAGTCTCTCGACCTGACTGTCTACAGCCCCCTCGCTGTCACCCACTATCCCGACAATGTTAACTACGCTCCTGACGTGTTAAACCTTGCTCTAGTTAAAGGAGTCTCCCTTAACCTTAGAGCAATCGAGTCTCTTGATGATCTAGGATCCGACCACTGTCCTGTATCCCTTCTTCTTGGCCATCAGCCATCCGCAACTCCCACTACCAAAACCTACACCAACTGGAAGGGCTTCAAGAAGTCTCTAGCCTCGGCTATAGACTCTCCGGACCCTCCCATAACCCTTTCTTCCGATGTCCTCGACAGTACGGGGAAAATAGACACCGCGGTCGAAAATCTCACCTCACTTATAACATCCTCTCTTAAAGAGAATGAAAAGGTTGTCCCCAACCATTACATCAGATTTGATAGACCACAAATCCTCTCGAAAGAACACCGATTCCTACCAAGGATGATACGTGAGGCTATTGAAAATAAAAAACATCCTAATTTCAATAGAGAAGGAGGCTGGTTACTACCACCTGCTTGGGATCCTATAATCAATAAAATTAAAACTAAACCCAAGCATACCACTGCAAGACCTCAGGACATAGTCAGTTCATTTTGCATAGATCAGACCATAAACAATAATTAAAAAAGCTGAAGGTACTCCGGTTTAACAATGACATCGGGACGTCAGTCATCTCAGTCCCCCGTGACCATGGGTGCTGGAAAGCGCCCGAAACGTCGGGAATTAAAAATAAAAAGTAAAAATAAACGCGTAAAAGTAGTTTTAATCATGTGCAATGTTCGCGTAAATATAAGAAATCATTATGATGAATTACATTTTGCATCTGCAAATGGAGCGGACGCAGTTCCATACGTAACCGTATTTAACTGGTATATTTGTAATGGGTCACTAGGACTGTCACACCAAATAATAAGTTGTAAATCACGCTGGGATTTGTCAATATGTACCTGCCTATACATTTTCTCCATATCCGCACATGCAACATATTTATTTTCTCTGAAGCGTAACAATATAGCAATTAAATCACCTTGTATAGGCGGCCCTACGAGTTGTAAATCATTTAACGATTTACCGCTAGTCGACGCTGCGCTTGCGTCGAATACAACTCTCAATCGCGTAGAAATTAATAAGCCTATTATGGGAAGTTTACCTCAGGCTCGGTTAGATCCCGGTTTTCCTTTCTTACGATGTGGCGTAGACTATACTGGTCCAGTGCTTATACTGAACCGTAGGGGTAGGGGGGCAGACTATAAAATCTTTTATATATTTATTTGTATGCTTCACAACGCGCGCTGTTCATTTGGAGCTTGTGAGTGATCTCTCTTCAGATGCTTATTTGTTGGCACTCACGCGGTTTATTTCACGCAGAGGTAAACCAATAGAAATATATAGTGATAATGGAAGGAATTTTGTTGGTTTAATGCATGATTTTGCTAAATTATTATCTCAAATATCTAAAGACTTAGAAGAATACGCGACATCTCAAAGTATAAAATTTAAAATGGGTCCTCCTTATGCTAGTCATTTTGGTGGTTTATGTGAAGCTGGAATTAAGAGTTGTAAGCAACACTTGCGCCGTGTGATAGGTAACGCGCATTTAACTTTCGAGGAGCTGTGCACAGTCCTGGTTGAGATTGAGGCTGTGCTCAACTCCCGTCCTCTCACACCTATGTCCACGGATCCGCACGATTATCACCCACTGAGCCCCTCTCATTTCTTGGTAGGCCGTCCATTAACTTCACCTGTGTCTGTAGACCTGAATACTGTTCCAGAGCATCATCTTACACGTTATCAAAGAGTCGAGCAGATACGCCAGCACTTCTGGAGCAGATGGTCTAAGGAGTATATATCTGAGCTGCAAGTGAGGACCAAGTGGACTGAGCATAAAGGCGATCTACAGGAGAACACTCTCGTACTTATAAAGGATGACAATCAACCACCTTTAAAATGGAGAATGGGAAGAATTATCAAAACGTTCCCTGGAAACGATGGTGTCTCCAGAGTTGCAGACATTAGAACAGTGAATGGTACTGTACGACGGGCATTTCCAAAAATCTGCCCGTTGTTTTCAGAAGAGATGTAATGACTGTTTGTTGAAAACACATGGTGCTTTCAAGGCCGTGAGCATGTACGCGCATTAAAGTATCACATCAAGATGGAGAGGCTGTGATTGGTCGACGTCATCGCGAGCCGGCGCAGTGGCATCACGTCATCTTTCGTCCCCTCTCTAATGTTGTACATAGCTCACGCAGAGTTCGTCTTGTCAACACGCATGTAAAACTCTTAATTTGTTAATGAACAAAATAAAGTCACATTTATCTAAAAGAAATAAAATATTCATTTCTGCGCATACAATGAGATTAACAGAAACAAATATTTTACAGTGGCTCGGGCTTAACGTCAGAACTTTGGCTGATGACTCCACATTTGAAATCTGTCAAATAGTTCTGCAGAAAAATATACCTACCAACTGGCATTGCTAAGTGAGAAACTGTGTGGAAAGAACAAACGGGTATCTCAAAGGCACATTCCGAAGCCTGGGCATTGACATACGAGTAGTAACTCCACCACAGTCTAGAGAAAGCTTAACAACTAAAATATTATGCTTATGCATCACTACAATATCATAGAACATCAAAGTTTTTTTTTGTAAATAATGTGTATATTATATTTGAGTATATCCTCACAAACATAATTACTATTGGAATGCTTGTTTACTAATCATTAACTTATTTTGTAAATTGCAAAATTCGAGTGGAACTACCAATAGATAACTCATCACATCTTTGGAGTAAACCCGGATGTTGACAATTACTCAACAAAAATAGAAGATTAATAAATACATACTTCAACTAATATTTATTTGTATGATTACCTTTTCATCCTTTTGAGTTTATATATCTATGACTTAGGTGGGCATTCTGTGTACGAAGTAATTGATCGTGCTTACACAAAAGATTATTATGCTCATTCGGCCTTTCGTCTATACTCGGAAAAATAAGGTCAAATATGTATTGACTGTATCCGAACAGTAAATAATTGGCTATAAATGCAGAATAACAGGTCATTAAATAGTATCGATTATTTGTAAAGATAAAAGACTTTTTTTTAAATTTATTCACGACAACAAACAATTACATAATAATGCTTAAACCAAATAACATTTTATAAATAATATTAGTCATTATGTAACCAACACCGTTATCCACAAAGTAATATTAAATTGGTAACAGTAAATAATAAATTGCACAATAAACAGAGTATAAGTGAAAAAGGGAAAATAAAATAAAATTGACAGTACTCAGAACATAAAAATCAAAATGAGACAAAAGGGAAAAAAATAATTAAAAAAAATTGCTAGCAGTACAAATTTATCTTGTAAAATATTTAAAGATACTATTGAATATCTACCAAATTTCTTAGAACGTTCTTGCGAAATTGTAACTGTGATGAAGTGAATAGATCAATATTTGAAAAATGCATGTTATATACTTTCATAATACGTCTTAATGGGGCGCGTTCACCTGCATTGGTTTTACATAGTTTAGGCGCAAATAATGTATGTGTATACACGTCTCTAATGCGTTGAGAACGACTAGGGACACGGATATATATTTTGTTAAGTAGTTCACTACAATCTAAATCATTTCGAATTATTTTGAATAATAGTATCAGATCAAAGTATATTCTTCTTGCTTTTAAAGTATGAATTGAAAACTTTTTTAATAAGTTACGATACGATGATTTAGCGTGGTAACATTTATAATTTATAAAGCGAAAAAACTTTGCTTGTAATGATTCTAGAAGTTCACCGTATTTATTATAATAGGGGTTCCATACTTGCGTTGCATATTCAATTTGTGGTCTGATAAGTGATTTGAAAAGTACTAGTAACTAATTTTCTTTCTAACTTAACTAATTTTCTCTACAAGTCTTACTTGTAGAGAAAATTAGTTAAGTTTACATTTCGCTTTCATAATACAATAGTTACTTTACAACATTTTGTGTGATAATACATACTTCTTTTTGGCACTCATTTTAAGGTAAATAAATTGGTTTGAAGAACAGAAAATGTTATTCTATTTCTTAGTATATTTGTTTGAAAAACACATAACACACTTTAAACTGTCAAAATCACGAGCAAAGATAAAAAATAATGACTTCGTGACTTACAGTAGACATCAATTTTGATGTATTCGGTAAATTTCTTATAATGGCAATAATTGCGAGGATACGTTTATCTCCTATTTTATCTACTGTGAATATTATATCCACAGTAGGCTCATGCTCGCAGGGTGGATAAAACTGAACGAGGGATAAAAATTTTATCCTCTCCCCGTGATGTTTACTCTAATCAACTAAGTCATTATTTTTTATCTGTGCTCGTGGTTTTGACAATTACAGACAATTATAAGTTTTCTTTTCTTTTCGTCACAAGTTTTCGTTTTCGGTATATAAATAAAATTAATACTGAGAGGTTGATATATTAAAATGAGCGCCAAAAAGTAAGTACTATCACATTAAATGTATTAAAATAACTATTGTTTTATGAAAACGATAAGTAAACTTAACTAATTGTCTCTACAAATCTTTTTTGTTTACAAATAATTGGTACTATTTTATTACTTGTTCGTCTATATTTATCGCCAATTATTTCACAATTCTTTTTTTTTCATTCAGAACCAGAAGTAACAAAAAGCAATTAAATGTGTTGGTGGACTTTATGTCGACTTACAACCATCTTGCCACCGGCCACCTTAGGAGCTAAAAGGGCTGAATCCGAGTGGCAAATTCTTAGGGACATACTAAAAGAGTATGGGCCAGATAAAGCGGTTGAACAGTGGAAGCAGGTAAGTCCGTAAAATATTACATTTTCAGGTTTAAATTAAATTAGTATTTGAATGTTCTTTTAATTGCAGACTTGGAAAGATTTAAAAAAGGGTGCGCGTATCGAGAACGCGGCGGCAGCTCGTGGACGCAGCATTACGGGCAATGTAGCAACGGTCCCTACTGTGTCTGAAATGGGCACAAAGGTTTTAAACATTATTGGGCATGAGTCCTCCACTGGTATTGGGCCTGAAGAGTCTTCAATAAGTCAGGCAATGTGTTCTTGTTTTGTGCTTTGTTGTCTTTGATGTTATCAAACTTATGTTTCTAATTTTATATCAGGAAATCATTGAAGTGTCGGTGGTGGAGCATGATACCCATTCAAAATTGTTTGAACATTCTACAGCACCCTCCTCTTTCGCAGACGAGCTAGAAAATATTCCACCAGCCCCTTCCAACAGCCTTCTAGCCCCTTCCACCAGTCATTCAGCCCCTTCCACCAGCCATTCAGCCCCTTCCACCAGCCATCCAGTTTCTTCCACCCGCCACTCAGCCCATTCCACCCGCTATGCTACAGCCCAAAACAAAAAAGAACGGTCGCATGATGTTTTTAATCGCCTCCAGCAAGAAAATAATGCATGTTTACAAGTAACAATTCTTTTTTTATTTCATTACTAATTGAAAAAATGCTATTATTCCTTTCCTGATTAATATTGTTTTGCTAATCTATATAAATTTGACCTTATCTTTCAGAGTATAGATGAAAGGCTCAAAAAGCAAAATAGCCTTCTGTGTGAACAAAACCAATTGTTACGTGCACAGAATCGTCACCTAGGTCATAGAAATAAACTTGAAAGGATGAAAAGGTAATCATACAAATAAGTTTTAGCTAAAGTATGTATTTATTAATCTTTCTCTTTTTTGCCGGGAAATTGTCAACAGCCTGGTTTGATCCACAGATGTCGTGAGAGGATTCCTTTGTTCACTTGTTACATCTGAGTTGACCGTTGGTTGTTCCATTGGAATTCTGCAATATATAAATTAAATTTATAAAGTTTATCAAAAGTAAACAAACATTCCAATAATAATTATGTGTATAATGTAATCTATAATGTACATATATTTACAAATCATACCTATAATGTAGCATGATATTGTATAGTGTTGCACAAACATATATTAGTTGTGAAGCTTTCTACGGACTGTAGTGGAGTACCCTGTCAATTCCCAAGCTTCGGAATGTGCCTTTGAGGTACCCATTTGCCCTTTCCACACAGTTTCTCACTTGGCAATGCCATTGTGTGTATTTTGCTGCAGAAATATTTGGTGCAGCTTCCAAATCTGGAGTCATCAGCCAAGGCTCTAATGCATAGCCCGAGTCCCCTGTAAAATATTTGTTTCTTTTAATGCTGTATTTTATAATATAGGTATCAATTCATGCTTGTAATTCTCTTTTCAGATTTTCACAAAAATTTAAATTTTAATAACAAAAATACAAACAATAAAAAAATTATGATTATGTATCTTGTGTTTTTTTAATTCCTAATATTATGCAGATTAGCCTTTTAGATATTTTACAAGATTTGCTAAAAGTTAACATATTTCTTAATTTAAAATTTTGAACTATAAGTTTGAAAATTTAATTTAAAACATTATACCTAAAAGATAGTATTGACCGATTTTATTATCATACAGACGTTTCATTTCTGATTTAACTTTTGAGTTGTTAAATATGAACTGATCGTGGACTCGCCCTGGATACCGTGCATTTATGTTAATGATTCGGCACTCAACATCCACAACCTGTAACATTTAATCATAGTCTCAGTAGCGCAAAGGTGGACTGCAATCTGAAAGGTTGCAGGATCTATCACTGGGACAAAAAAAGTTATGAAAATAGTCTTTTGTCTTACCTTTTCCTAGGAAAAATTAGTCTTGAATATAACTAATACTATTTATTTAAAAAAAAATTGAATATTATGATTTTTAAAAAACTAGAACTTGTACCTTACCAGTTGAACATTTATTGTAGATCGCCCTTTTCTGTTCATGTACTGAACCCCATTCGGGAATGGTGGAGGAAAAATATCGACATGGGTGCAGTCAATAGCCCCAAGAATATCTGGCAGGCCATGTTTTGCTAGGAATCCTCTAGCCACATTTTGCCTTGTTTGTCCTACGCCCGGAAATGATATCCATTTAAGCATTAGTCTAAAAATGAAATGCAAGAAGTTTACTCATTGAAACCTAGAATAGGTAGGTAGAATAGGTAATTTACCTACATAAAAGGCTAATTAAAGTACATTGTCGCTTACATTCTAACAATAGCCCCAGTAACTTGGGTCAGGTATTTACTGACTGTTGTTTGAGCAACAGCCATTCCATGGTCTTGACCCGTACCTCTCTGGTAATTACCATCTACCAATACTCTGATAGATGTGAGTACCTAAAAAAATATTAAGTAAAGTTAGCCAAAAATATTGTATATATACGATATGTTTGCACAAGATAATGATAAGATATGTTGTAATCGATGCTTACTTTTATATGTACTGGTAGTCCATTCACAGAATTAATAGGTTTTACAGCCTCGCGGAGTTCTTCACACAAATACATAGCACAATCTTTGTGCATCCGAAACAAGCGCATAAATTCCTTGTCGGGGAATTCGAATGGGTTACTCTGATCACGTATCAATCGCCGATTTAATTTTCTGTTTTGTTTTTCACATTCAGATGCGAAAATGATGCTCCAGTAGGCTCGAGACATCTTTTTCGTATTATTATGCTAAAAAATAAACTTAAATAAACGTCCAACAAACTAGGTTAAAATTGTCACTTTCAAATGTCATAATTTTTCTCTTTCATCATTGGTCCAATGCTACGGACGGGGTTATATGTCCACTCGTTATGTGAAACGGAGATATACTTCTCCTTTCCCCTGTTGCCGTGCTCTAGCATAGGGATAAGATAATTTTATCTCTTGTCAGTGGATATAATCGGGGGATAAAATTTTTGTCCCCCGCTCATGCTAGCGAACGGCGACGCGTTTCATGCTTAAAATGTCAATGAGAATGTTGTGGACGGACTTAAAAGATATGTTCACCTCACTAGCCAACTCTCTCAGACTCATACGTCGATTTTCGAGCACTAGCTTCTTGATTTTGTCGATGTTTTCTTTGGTCGTAGCGGTTGAAGGTCTACCAGAACGAGGCAAGTCTACTACTACTTCTCGGCCTTCTTTAAAAGCCTTATACCATTCACAAGCCCTTGTTTTCGGTATACACGATTCGCCGTAGGTATTTCGCAACATTTTTAGTGATTCACCACATGAAATATCATTCGAAACACAAAATTTAAGGCACACTCTTTGTTCAACAATATTTTCCATTGTAAAAATCGCCGAGAACTCAAAACTATGACCAACAAAAAGTGTAGTTTAAAACAAATTAAATGACAGATCCCGCACAAACTTTGCGCGCTAAATCAGTATAGTAATACCAACATGCAGTAAAAAAATTAGAACGACCTCTTTTACGCGGGTCTTTTTATTGACATATTCCCGATACTTTTTACACAGAGTAGTATTTTCCCAACATCTTTTTAATTGTGTGTGATTCCTAGGTGTAACATAGGACTGTGCATTATAGGCAATCGTCAGTTCATCCCAGGCCTTCTTCTTTAATTCAATGTTTTGAGCGTGTGTACGCTTGTCCTCAATAATGGGCCGCTCACGAACTAAAGCGACAATTAGTTCCCTTTCCGAAGAAGTAAATGGTAACTTCTTTGAACCGTAAGAAAACAACACGTGTTATTATTTGCACGAAATTTACAACGAAACAAACAGAAAAATAAAATGCTGATGAGAACTTACCATATTTTAGGTGATTTCGCATTAATTATAGGAAAGCAACTCGTATCCATAATGAAAATTAAACGAAAAAGTAAACATCGTAACACAAGTATCTTTAGAATTCAAATGACAAAATAATATCTTGGTTGTTGAGTGACGTTTAACTGTCATTCAACTAGGGTGAAGTCGCATCACAACGTTAACCAATCACGGCGCCTCATTCAATGCTATGTGTCCGCACAACAAAGAGTCCACTAAGTATTGTTTATGAAATGAACGGCCTGCCATGACGAGCGCAGTGAGAAATATCTTACTTAGCATAGTGTTGCTGCCATACTTATGTAGGTATCGTTTGTGAATACGGGTGTTAGTCGCTTACTGACTTTTGGATCTTGTTCCAAACCTGTGGCAGTGAGTTGCCTTTAGAGTAAAGGGCTGTGTCATCTGCGAAGAGGGCTAGTTTAACACCATTCGACGGGATAGGGATGTCGTTGGTGAATAGTATATATAGGAGGGGGGCAAGCACAGAGCCTTGAGGGACACCGGCTTTGATTTGACGAGTAGAGGATAGCGTGCCTTCGTGTCTAAAGCGTACGATCCTTCAGATAGGAGGCTACAAGGCAAACGAGACGGTCTGAGAGGCATAAGTCATACAATTTGTAGATAAGGCCCTCGTGCCAGACTCTGTCGAATGCCTTGGCAATGTCGAAGAAGACCGCGCAAAACGCAGAAGCTTTGAAAATTCGGTTGTCATGTACTGAACCAGGTCGATCAGCGACAATGTCATATATTTTTAGGTCAGGCCCACATACAATCTGTACATTTATTGAGAAGTATTTTTGACGGTTACTGAATACTTCCGCATAAGAACCACCAGGGTTATGGATTGGTATATGAGTTCCATCAATGGCACCGATAATACCAGGAAAGCTTCCTATGCTGTAAAAGTGTTCTTTGATTGTCTCAAGATTGCTAGGAAACTTCACAAATCGCTGCATCTATATACAAAACAGATATGATACGTTTCTCACTATCCTTGAGACAGTTGGTTGGCTTACTTTTATGAGGTCTCCTGTAATCATCTGGAAAAAATGATGGTGTTAGTACTTACTTTACATATATATAATAATAATAATAACTTATATAATTACCATGAAACTACATGATGAACAAGTATTTAATTACATAGGTAACTACCTATAAGTATATTTATTTTTAATGTTAATTTTAAGAGGAATTATATCCTTTGTTATTATAGGTACATATGCATAAATATTATTAAAAAAATAATGTGGATTTGATACTATTGATAGGTAGATTAACAGAATTATTATTACAAACCTGGAAACTCCCAGATGAATAAAATCTTAAGGCCACTATAGTAACTGGTAAATAGGAGGCACTGGTAGGCCTCTACTGGTAACTTTCAAAAGATCTGCATTTATTAGAGGCGGAAGTATATTTAATACGATATCTTTTGAAAACCTATAGCAACTTTTAAATTCATTGGCACTGTAATAATCAAAAGGATTTGAAAGTCACGTATCACTTTTCTTGTGCTAATCGTTCTTTGCACGTTTATTCTCTCCAGGATATAATTATCGAAATCATCTTCGCTGCTGTAATCCATCGCAATTAATTAATCAAACAAATCAGCTTATCACAAATCAACAAACACCTATATATACCCGTAAACAATTTGACATTTGCGTTGCTTTGTCGCACTATGCGTAGCGTAAAGTAGCTAGCGAGCTACTTTATGTGTGTTCGTTATAATGAGCGCATAGTGTCGTTCGTCCCTCAAGTGTTGTTTATGAATACGTTTTCTGTACCCTGTGCGTTCGAGCGCACTGTGAGACTGCATAGTAACGTTTGTGAATACGGGTGTTAGGAGCTTAGTTCCAAAAATGGCGTATCGACGTAAACCCGGAGAAGAGCTCCGCCGTTTGCTTCGAATATAAACGACGCCGTCTCACCACCACTCCGCCAATCAGGATGTTAGGAACCCCTGTCCCATGGCAAACTACAGCCAAATATTTAGGCGTCACCCTTGATGCAAGGCTCACTTTCGAACCCCATATCAAGAAGGTTACTCGCACCGCACGATTTTACATGGGTAGGCTCAACAGCATGTTGGGCAGACACAGTAAAATGTCCCTCCGCAACAAGTAAACCCCATATAAGGTCTGCATACGACCTGTCATGACCTACGCGGCCTCCATTTTCGCACATGCTAAGCCCAAAGCTATAAATGAACCGCAACTCCATAATTGAGATGAACAACGCCCCTTATCACAGTAAGGAAGAGAATAAGCCACCAAACATGAATAATAGAAAACAGGTGATGGTTGAGTGGCTACAAGCTCACAACATCGAATTTTTTTTTATAGGATAGGTTGACAATCGAGCACACAGTCCACCTGATGGTAAGTGGTTGCTGTGGCCCATATACATCTACATCTATCCTCGATTACGAATCAAAATGCAGATGTGTTGTCACCCGTGAGGACTAAGATGGAATGCCTCGTTTCCAGTAAAATGGGTCGCCGGTTCTCTACACTCACCATACGAAATACAGCATTAAGCTACTATTTCACGCTGGTATTCTGTGAGAGCGTGGTCCTTCCCCGGTCGAGCCGACCCATTCGTGCTACAACTATACATCTAATATAACTGCAGCATGGCTCTACCACGTATAGCGTATTTCCATGCGAGAGTACAAAACCAGAACTATATTTATTAATTAAACAGCACAAACCGCCAAAAAATTATAAAATCGACAAGTTATTAGCTGACAATGGCCATGAGGTCGTTAGATTGCCGCCTTACAACTGCGACCTCAACCCTTTTGAGTACATCTGGAACCTAGTCAAAATGAGTCTCAGAAAAGAATGTAGAGCAGTTAGAGTGTCGAATTGAATCTCTGACGTTGGAGGCGTTGGCATCAATAACTCCTGATGACTGGCGAAAGGAAGTAAACCACGTGAAAAGACTCGAAGAGGAATATTCGCAGAAAGATAGAATAACCGACGAGTTAACATAACATAAATACGGGAGACGACAGTGAATCTGAAACAACTGATACAGAAAGTAGTTCTGTTTCAGACAATATGAGTGGGATTGAAGAAATAGGCTAAGATTTTAAATAAACATACATTTTTTACATACAAACCTGGTTTTATTTATAATTATTTACCACATCAACAATATAATTATTATGTACTTATGGTTGTAATCATTGTTTTTTTATAAGAAGCATATAAAACTAATCTTTTATGGTCCCGAAATTTCTTAGAAATATACCTATGGTCAGAAACAGCCGTCTCGCTACTTTTATAGAATAGGGTGACAAACGAGCACACAGTCCACCTGATGGTAAGTGGTTGCTGCGGCCCATAGACATCTACATCTATCTTCCATTACAAATCAAAATGCAGATGCGTTGTCACCCGTGAGGACTGAGATGGAATGCCTCATTTCCAGTAATAACAATAAAAAGATATGGGAAGTAGTAAAAAGTGCAACACATCTCAATAAGCATAGTTTAGAGGCAAACGATTTACTGGGACACCTTTCCACTCCAGTAGAATCTGTTAATGAAGTTAATAAATATTATACTAACGTTGGTATGAAATTAGCTAACAAAATTTTAATAAGTAATTACAATAAACCTGATATAAATCAAACTACAAATAAATCATTTGTTATGCTAGATACTGATTACGAGGAAGTACATAATCTCATTACGTCATTAAAAAACAATTGTGGTACAGGATGGGACGGTAAATCAGGTGACTTGCTAAAGACCTACAGAGACATACTTGTTCCGCCGATAACATACCTTTGCAACATCTGCCTTTCTACTGGCATCTTTCCTCGCGCTTTTAAGAGAAGTATTATCCGTCCCAGTGGTGTTAGAGGCATTGTCTCAAACTACCGACCCATATCAATTTTAACATCTCTATCAAAAACTCTGGAACGCATTATTAACAAAAGACTTGTGAACTACCTTGAAACAAACAAGCTTCTTTCAGAGCAACAATATGGTTTTCGTGCTGGTAGGTCTACAGATGATGCGGTTCACGAGCTCATAGATCGTATAGTTCGGGGGGATGGATGACGGTAAAGTGTCTCGCGTTATTCCTGGACTTAGCTAAGGCGTTTGACACTGTCTCTGTCCCACTTTTGATAAATAAACTTGAGGGGCTTGGTGTCAGGAATTTACAGCTTGATCTGTTTAAAAGTTATCTCACAGGTAAAACACAATGCGTTAAAATAGGAGAGCATACCAGTGATGAAGAAACAATAACGTACGGAATACCCCGAGGCAGTATACTGGGTCCTACTTTATTTTTGGTTTACATAAATGATCTGTGTTCCATGAAGGTATCTAATGGGAGAATTTTGTCGTTTGCGGATGATACAGCTTTGGTTTTCAGCGGTGATAATTGGAAAGATACGTTTGCTTGTGCACAATCTGGATTAAATAGAGTTCTTAAGTGGCTAAGTGGGAACTTGCTAACGATTAATATCGACAAAACTAAATATGTAACATTTGCAATCCGTAATGTCTCTCTCCCCTTAGGTGAAAACCTTTCGCTTATAGCTCATACCTGCGATCTGGTAAATGCATGTAGTTGTACCGGATTAGAAACTGTTGACAAAATTAGATACCTTGGAATAATAATTGACCAGAATCTATCTTTTAGGCCTCATATTGAGCAACTTACGGCTCGTGCACGTAAACTCATATACGTCTTTAGAATACTTCGCCAAATTGCTGAATATAAAATTATACGCGCCGTATATTTCGCCCTTTGTCAATCCATATTCACATACTGTATTTCTGTATGGGGAGGTGCAGCTAAATCCTATGTAATGTCTCTGGAGGTGGCCCAAATAGCCATCCTAAAAGTGGCAAAGTTTCACCATTTCCTTTACCCGACCAGGGATTTATACAAGGAATGGAAAGTACTAACGGTTCGTCAACTCTTTATATTGTACACTGTGCTAAAACAACATTCAAATACCGCCTATGACCCTTCGACACAACGTGTACGGAGAAAGGATATTGTTTGTGTCCACCAAAAATTTACTTTTCTACTATTCTATTTACTATTCACCTTTACTATGTAATAGAGTAAATCGTATACTTGGTATATACCCTTTAACAAGAGCGAACTGCAAATTTACTATTAGAACATGGTTACTGACTAAAGACTATGATGATAGTGAGGCTCTTATCAAAACAATTTGATCATCCTGAACACACACACACACACACACACACACACACACACACACACGCACGCACGCACGCACGCGCGCACGCACGCACGCACGCACGCACGCACGCACGCACGCACGCACGCACGCACGCACGCACGCACGCACGCACGCACGCACGCATGCACCACACACTAATGCATACTCGCACACACATACACACACACATTTTGTTTTTGTTTCATTTCTCTTCTCTTTTTAAAATTATATTATACCTCTTTTGAAATACACTTCTCATGAGTACATACTTTCCATGATTATTTGTCCGGCGGTGGAGGCCTGGTGGCTGTAGCACAGGTAATCCTAGTATTGTCACCAGTCTCTACAACTAGCATTTGTAAGTTACTTAAAAAAAATTATAAACTGCAATTGTAGGGAGAAATAAAGATTATTATTATATATTATTAGTAAAAAGGGTCTCCGGTTCTCTACACTCACCATACGAAATACAGCAGCATTAAGCTACTATTTCACGCTGGTATTCTGTGAGAGCGTGGTCCTTCCCGGTCGGGCCGACCCATTCGTGCTACACTACAAATAAACCCATAACCCTAGCTTATTTACTTTTTATTACAATTCTTTTGCTATCTGTTCTTTTGTGCGACGGATGTCGTCACGCAGCTGTTATTGTAACAAGGGTCTTGATTTTATTTGTCGTTTTTTTTCGGATTATTTGCAACGATTATTGCATATATTGCAAATATATCAATTAATAAAAATAATTAATAATCTACGTCTACATCTACACTTCTACACTAATATATTATAAAGAGAAAAAATTTGTTTGTTTGATTTTAGTAGGCTCCAAAACTACTGGACTGATTTGAAAATTTCTTTCACCATTGGAATCCTACATTATCCCTGATGAACATAGGCTATAGTATGTTTTCAAAAAAGTTAGGGATCCGTATGAAAACTTCGTTAATGTAACCCATGGTGTGGAAAAAAATACCGAAAGAATTCTTATATCGCGTACGCTGCGGAAACTATTGACAATAGAGAAAAGTAATGTACTACTTTTTTATAGAAAATATTAATATCTCGAAAGCTTCAGTAGCTTTAAGTGGACGTTTAAAAAGTCACCCCCGCACTAGGATTGTCTTCTCTATCGAGTCGTTTTACATAAATAGATAAATAACATGGACATGGACAAACATCCAGACCCTAAATGATTATTTATTGGCCACATAACCAGTTGCACTTGCGTGAGTGATCATACGCAAGATCAACGGCAAGTTTGGTATTTTAATTATTTTAAATAAATTAAAAAAAAATGAGAACACAGAGAAGAGTCAAGAAACTCCTCAAGCAAAAGATAGCGGACATTCTCAGACCTCAAAAGATGAACAGCCTCTCGCGAATATATCTCATGCTCCGAGAAACCGGAAAAGATGCAGTGATACACCGATAGACAAGGCTATAAAGCAATTGAAAATCATTAGCGATGATGATAAAAATAACACCGAAGATGAATTTTACTTATTCTGTAGAAGTTTGGCTATGTAGTTAAAGCGAATGCCACTACATCGAGCTTTGATTTGTCAACAGAACTTACAAGAAGTCATGGTGCAGGAACGGCTGCAGTTCATTAATACATCCCCTCATGATTCTACGCGTTCATCATCGTTGTCACTTAGTTCTTATACCTATGTAATGTCTCCAGATACTTATCAATATGAGCAATATCCTTCGTCCATTTCTCAGTTCCAATTGGCACCTATTCAAACTTATGATCATCATGAGGTCCAAACACTCATAAACACTCAACAAATTAGTGAGATTACTGCCCGCAACTCAAGAAAATAATACTTCGGACTTGCTCCAAACAGCGATGAGAAACATGTTGTGAAATATTAAAAGAATACGCTAAATTTACTTAATTCATTTGTTTTATTTACACTATATTTTACTGACCTTAATAAAATCTCGTAGTACTATCCATATCGCTTCACACACTGCTTCGAAAAAAGATGATATAAAGAATCTCGGTACTCTGTATAATGCTTCCAATGATCCAAAACAATCCCCAGTAGCAAGATGTCTGAGAATGATTTGCAATTTCACTCTTGGGGGCAAAGCATCCCTCATTATAGTATTTTCTTTCTAAATTAACGGTGTAACCATTGTAAGAAGTTCATCAAATTTTGCTTCATTCATGCGAAGATGATTGAGATATGCATCTGGATCCTCTTCTGCCAATTCCCTTAATAGACGGTTTGACGCTCCAAAGGCTTGCCTCCTTAATACCCATGATCGCACCCACCAACGACGGCGTTTCCTTAGCTTCTTTTTCGATAGTTCTTTTATGAAATGATCACATATTATTGCAACTCCTAAACGTACGACCTCATTCGACGACATCTTTCGAAGAGTATGTGTTGAACAGTTCATTTTCCAGATAACGTGTAAACAGCATTCCTTTCATTTCTGCTCCATTCAACCAAAGTGATTGAATTTGATTGAACCGTGTATTTTCACCTTTAGCTGCGAGCAATTTCACTTCTTATAGGCGAAGTAAGTAGTAATATATGTAGCAGTGAATAAGACAAGCCCAATAAAGAAAATTTTATGTGTTACTTATATACTTTCACTACTATTACAGGTTTACGTGCAGAAACATTAGGAATTGAACCCACGCCATGTATACCGGATGTACTTTCTTCACAAATTCCTACTACAAGTTCACATAAAGAAAGTAAAAAGGGTAAACATAGCACGGAACTTAGGTTTAAAGCTTGATGAGGGCATACGGTTTGAGGAACACGTTGCCGAAACTGTCAAAAATTGCTTCTACCGGCTCAAAGTGTTATATAAAATTAGACCGTATTTGTCTGAGGAATTGCGTGTACAGCTGGTCGAGTCGTTAGTCTTATCCAAGCTTAATTATGCTGATGCTGTCTACGGTCCACGACTACTGGCCAGAACGGAGCGGCTTGTTCAGCGCGTTCAAAACGCTTGCGCCCGTTTTTGTTTCACAGTTCCTTTTCGAGGGCACGTCACTCCGTTTCTTAATGACGCAATACTTAAAATGAAGTCGAGACAGAAATTGCATCTGGCGTGCTTGCTTTTTGGCCTCATAAAACATCTAGAAGCATCTTACTAGTATAATAAGCTTGGCTGGGTTGCTACAAGGAGGCAATGTGATAGAAGACAGTGTTCGCAGCAACTTTCGGTACAAAAGCACAAATCGGCATCTTTCAAGGGAGCATTTCGCTATGCAGCCTCGAAAATATGGAATAACATACCACCACCTCTAAGGCAGCTAAGCTCTATAACACTACCTTTAAAAATCACCTAAAACAGTACTTGTCAAATGCACAAAAAGACCTAGGCATGGTTAACACTAATGCTAACATGTCCTATATCTGATGGTTATTTGATAGGTACATTTTATGTTCTATATTTTATTTTAATTATATTTTTATTATAAATATATATATATATATATATATATATATATATATATATATATATATATATATATATATATATATATATATATACTACTCTGTGTAAAAAGTATCGGGAATATGTCAATAAAAAAGACCTTTTACTGCATGTTGGTAGCACTGTACTGATTTAGCGCGCAAAGTTTGAGCGGGATCTGTCATTTAATTTGTTTTAAACTACACTTTTTGTTGGTCATAGTTTTGAGTTCTCGGCGATTTTTACAATGGAAAATATTGTTGAACAAAGAGTGTGCCTTAAATTTTGTGTTTCGAATGATATTTCATGTGGTGAATCACTAAAAATGTTGCGAAATACCTACGGCGAATCGTGTATATCGAAAACAAGGGCTTATGAATGGTATAAGGCTTTTAAAGAAGGCCGAGAAGTAGTAGTAGACTTGCCTCGTTCTGGTAGACCTTCAACCGCTACGACCAAAGAAAACATCGACAAAATCAAGAAGCTAGTGCTCGAAAATCGACGTATGGGTCTGAGAGAGTTGGCTAGTGAGGTGAACATATCTTTTAAGTCCGTCCACAACATTCTCATTGACATTTTAAGCATGAAACGCGTCGCCGCTCGACTAGTTCCAAAAGAGCTCAATTTTGTTCAAAGAGCGCAGCGAAAGCATGTCGCTGAAGACATGGTTTCCCGAGCTTCTACGGATCCGACCTTTATGAAACGTATAATAACTGGCGACGAGACATGGGTTTATGAGTACGACATGCAAACAAGCCAACAGTCTTCAGAATGGCGTCTCGAAAACGAGCCGAAACCCAAAAAACCTCCACAATCAAGGTGATGCTGACAGTTTTTTTTTTACTACCGTGGTGTGGTTCACTCCGAATTCCTTCCAAAGGGAGAAACAATGAATAAAGAATATTATTTAAGAGTCATGAAGCGTTTGCGTGAGAGTATCCACCGAAAACGTCCAGATTTGTGGCAACACAACTCATGGATGCTGCACCATGATAATGCACCATCACACACAGCCATTATAGTGAAAGAGTTTTAGCGAAAAATTCAACAAAACTTCTTGACCAAGCACCGTATTCACCTGATATGGCTCCGTCTGACTTTTTTTTATTTCCCAAGTTAAAATTACCACTTCGAGGAAAACGTTTTGAGTCGATAGAAGCCATAACAAAAAATTCGCTTAATGAGCTAAAGGCCATACCGCAAATAGCCTATGAAAAATGTATGGAAGACTGGGTGAAGCGTTGGAGATGTTGTATTGCAAGCGATGGGGCCTACTTTGAAGGCGATAAAATAAATTTTGATGAATAATTTGTATTTTTTGTTTTATTGACAAATTCCCGATATTTGGTACACAGAAGGTATATATGTTTTTTACATGGAGTTCACGTATACTGATTGTGCTTGCGGAAGTACACGGTAACTGGTTTCGGAGGTGAAGACGAATGCAATCCAGGGGGCCAATAGAAAATCAGCGTTAGGTTTCCAACCTGACATCACGCTGAATTGGTTCCTATCTTTTGGCATCACCCTGAGGCACTAGTTTTAAGAATATATATTATTATAAATTTTTTTCCTAATTTTAACTGGCTGTTTGTTTGTTCATAAATTGTTACTTTTTTTCGTTTTGACTTTGTTTCTGTGTTCTGGTGCCTTGTGTGTGTCAAAAATAAATATTTTTTCTTTCTTTCTTTACATAGTAATCGTATAAGAGGTATTCAATTTATTTATTTTAAAGGATAGGGGGGAGGAAACGAGCATGCGGCTCACCTGATGGTAAGTGACCACAACACCTGGGGCATTGCAGATGCGTTGCCTTTAAAAAAAGAGTAGGCTCTTTTCTTGAAAGTTCCAAGTTGTATCGGTCCAGAAAATTCTCTGGTGGTAGTATAATATTAATAAATTCTTAATTACTGTAGGTACATAATATATTCTATTACTATACCAGTAAGTTTGTGATAAGTTAAAGATATAAGTGGCTGGAATTTACTATAATAATATGAAGTACGCCATTAGGAAGTAATATGTTGAGAATATTTTCATAGACGAAACAAGTAAAATAGCTATATAGCTAAACCTGGCTCACAACGCACAAGGTAAGTAGCATGTGGAGTAGGCAGTTAACCGAAATTAATCCTGTAGTCAATTCTAGGAATTGGTTAATCGTAGTTGCACCTTGCATTCGTTGCATATGAAGCAACTAGGACTCTGAGACGAAGCGCTTCTAGCTCAAATGTAGAAAGCTGTTAAAACTCTTGCAGATATAACTAAAAATTTTGTTATCGCTGGTCCGGTCCACAAGCAATGCAGTAGGAATGCTACTTTTTTGTACTGTGCACACTGCAGCACCGCGCAAGCTCCAAAAGCATACTAATAGCATATTGCATTATACACATTATTAAGGTATAAGGCAGAAGTTGCAATTAAAAATCTTTCATTAAAAAGAGGTTCCAATACAGTCTGAACTATGCTGTAATTATTTCATCTCATCTCTATATGCTTACCTGTTTGTAATACTTTTTTCAGGTACATTGATTAAAGAAGTACAGATACAAAAATGAAGAATATAATAAACAAATTCCAGATTTTAAAAAACCAAATAAAACATCAAAAAAATCAAATAAAAGCAGTAGAAAAAATGTCGAAGACGAAACTATTTCAAAAGGTTTTGAAAACATTATCGAAGCATGCTCAGAAATTGCTAAATATGCAATTAACTCAGCATAATAAAAGAGGTCGTGGAAGGCATTTTAATATTGAAGAAAAATTATTAGCTTTGTCACTTTATAAAAGAAGTATCAAAGGCTATAATTTTCTAAGAAAATTATTTACCTTACCCTCAAAGAGGACATTGCAGGATGTACTTAAAAAATAACTTTGAAAGCAGGTCTAAACCCAGTAATATTCCGTCAAATAAAAGATGCAGCACAAAAATTTTATACGGAAGAACACTTATCGCGTATACTTCGATAATTACTATACATCTTTGCCCCTAATGTATCATTTAGCCTCTGAAGGAATCCATTCTTTAGGAACTATACAGCGAAATTGTTTGGGGAAAAGTTATAAATTTCCTGATAAAAAGACGTAATGAAAAGTTCTACACCTCGAGGAACATATGAAGAATATGTCACCAATTTTGATAATGTGGACATATCTGCAGTTTCATGGAAGGACAATAAACAAGTTATCCTGGCATCCAATTACGTAGGTGCAGAAAATTTAAACGAAAATTCGAAATTACTTGCCCCAAAATCATAAAAGAGTATAATGCACATAAAGGCGGTGTCGACTTGATGGATTCTCACCTTGGTAGGTATAGGATTGATATCAAAAGCATATTATAGCATAGATCGGACCATAAACAATAATTAAAAAAGCTGAAGGTACTCCGGGTTTAACAATGACATCGGGACGTCAGTCATCTCAGTCCCCCGTGACCATGGGTGCTGGAAAGCGCCCGAAACGTCGGGAATTAAAAATAAGAAGTAAAAATAAACGCGATAAAATCCGTAAAAGTAGTTTTAATCATAATCGATCCTGGCGCATCGTCGTCCTTAAAGGATTTTTATCCTTTTCAACTGCGAAAAAGAACGCTATCCAGAACAATTTGTTATCATTAATGATAAAAATATTCTGAAGCAGATTTCCAAATTAGGGAAGACTGTTTGAAATTGATCATTCACAACGATCTTGTAAAAATCAGTGAAATTCTTAGTTTTCCTACTTCATACTTTCTTACTTTGTTCTTTTTCTATTTTCAAACGAACGTACTGGTGAAATTGTTGTAATTCATCAGCAAGATTTGAATTTAAATCATCAGGATACGATGCGACAAGCGATTCAACCTAGGCAAACAACTCATTGTAGGTTAAATCCATTTTTAATAAAAACGAAAACTTGCTGCCAGCTTTTCGTAAACCTCGCCTCTCGTTTTTATCTCGACTTGAAAAGTGTCGACGATGAAATAAAAAGTCGAAACGCGAAATATGTCCCTCGCAGATAAAACAGCATCTACAGCTGGACCATCATTGACTTGTACTCTTCGAGTAAGTCTTCGGTTACCATTTCTCCGATAATCACCGTCGGGCAAAATTCCTTTGGACTTGTTCTCGAATTCGTCAAATCTTTCTCTGAGATTTTGTAAATAAAAAGCCAATGTTTTATACAAATCACTACAAACTTGCAAATCAAGTTCTGCATTTTGAAGGGCTTGTTATGTCCGATGAAATTGATGCAAAATATCATTCCACATCGTAACCATGAAAACAAACTCAAACTCTTGCATTTTTTTTTTTTGCAATATTCATTGCTTCTTGTCTAATTTCCCCTTTTTTATCCATATCTTCCGAAATAGAATCTA
This sequence comes from Parnassius apollo, assembly GCA_907164705.1. Classification (NCBI taxonomy): domain Eukaryota; kingdom Metazoa; phylum Arthropoda; class Insecta; order Lepidoptera; family Papilionidae; genus Parnassius; species Parnassius apollo. The sequence goes on along the minus strand of CAJQZP010000287.1, from coordinate 4,449,413 downwards.
ACGAGTCGAGAATTTGAGGATATGATTTTAAAATTGCATCTGTGACAACAGCGTGTGCTTTTCACCGCATGTTTCAGAGTTTCTTCAAAACTTTTTCATCATTGATATGATCCTTTAGTACTTTCCATCTTTGTGTAGAAGCAGAAAAAATACGTAGTGTTTGCCCCAACGAAAAAAAGTTGACAGCCTCGAAACAACAATCGACTGCACTACGACCGACAAGATTCAATGAATGTGCTGCACACGCAATGTATATTGTATATGCATATCTACTGTAATCGCTGCTACGGCTGTAGTTCACTGGTAAGCCTTGTCTTCAAGGAATGGGAGTTGCTTAGCTGTGAGCAATTTCACTTCTTATAGGGGCTACACACAATCACTTTTAACTGTCAGTTTTGACTGACCAGTTTTAACTGAGTGTGTGAACGATGAAAACTGTCAGTTTTTTTATTATCAGTTAAAACTGATGATATATTGTTGATACATATTTTTTAACTGAAATGACAGAACTGATCAGTTAAAACTGTACGTGTGTAGGCGGTGTTTCTTCAGTCGTGTTGCGATCACGAAAAAGAAACTGGTCTGTACATGTTTATTCTCTTCGCATACGCAGAAAAATGACGCAAAGACTGTGGTTGGCCGAGTTTATAGAATTATATAGGAATGAACCTTGCTTATGGCAGAATAAAAGTAAGGAGTACCATGACCGAGAAAGGCAATCAGCAGCTTACAAGGTATTATTAGAAAAAATTAAAGAAATTGACTCTACGGCAACTATAGATACAGTGAAAAGTAAAATTAACACACTGCGTTGCACGTTCAAAAAAGAAGTTTTGAAAGTCAAATCGTCACAAAGATCAGGATCTGGCAAAGATGATATTTATATACCAAAGTTATGGTATTACGATTTACTACAATTTCTCACCGACCAAGAAGTACCACGATCCTCAAGATCAAATATTTCCAAGGATGACGAAGAAACAAATGACGTGAGTAAATAAATACTATTATTGTTTATTTTATAATTTAGTTTATTGATATTAGACTATTATAAAAACATTAACGAATAAAATTATCCTGCCATGGAACTTGTCCTTCATTCACGAAATAGTTCATAAAATCTTCCCTCGTTTTCTTGGCTGCATTTTTTATATTTCCTTGGTGTCTTCCATCCTAATCTATCATGTCCGAATCTGCACTCCCTGTATAATTGTTCCGTTATCAAAAAATTCCTTTATTTTATAATTTAGTTTATTGATATTAGACTATTATAAAAACATTAACGAATAAAATTATCCTGCCATGGAACTTGTCCTTCATTCCCTTGTTTTCTTGGCTGCATTTTTTATACTTCCTTGGTGTCTTCTATCTAAATCTATCATCTCCGAATCTGCCGAAGTCACTCCCTGTATAATTGTTCCGTTATCAAAAAATTCCCTATCAAGAATTTCAGGAGGACTGTAATTGGCTTGGTTTGTTTCAGTTAAGTAATTGTGTAGAGCACAACATGCCATTACAACGGAATCAATATTTTTTGGTTCGATGTTTATTTCTGTGTGAAATATACGGAACCGAGACGCTAAAATCCCAAAAGCATTCTCAACAATTCTCCTTGCTCTTGATACTCTATAATTGTATATTTTTTCTCATAAGTATTAAGATCTGCTTGTCTAAATGGTTTAATCATGTCTGTTCTCAATGGAAACGCATCATCAGCAACAAATACGTAAGGTAAACTTCTGTTGCTATTTTTGACTAGTTCGGGATGTTTAATTTACTGTCTTGAAGTTTTTCGAAAAATACAGTGTTTCGTAATACTCCACCATGTGAAATTCTTCCATTTGTGCCAAAATCACACAAAATGAACTTGTATTGAGCATCCACAATAGACATTAAAACCATGCTATGTCGGTTTTTATAATTATAAAATTCTGATCCACATCCAGGGGGTAAAGCAATTGAAACATGCTTTCCATCTATTGCTCCTAAGCAATGTGGAAAGTTCCATCTCTTCTCAAACTTTTCAGCAACATTTTTCCAATCTTCTTCCGTATTGGGAAACTGAAAATAAAACATTATATATTATTATATTATTAATTGTGTATGTATTATTGTTACAGAATGAAGACCTAGACTCTAGACCAGGTTCATCTTTGGCTTCAAACCACTCTAAATCTGACACAGGAAATTCAGCATCATCGTCGGCACCACCTCACCATCCGAGACCGACAAAAAGGAATCTCAATCAAACTTTAACCAATGAGGTTTTATTAACTGTACAGGATCATTTTAACCGTCCTGTACAGCGGGATGATCGTTTCGATATTTTTGGGAAAAACGTGGCAATGAAGTTGAAGTTGCGTGATCTTCCTAAAGAACAGCGCATTTTAGCGGAAGGTATTATAAACGAAGCTCTATTCTTAGCTGAAATGGATAAATTGACTATTGACCACAAAATATCGGATCGAGCAACAATACAACAAATAAATTCTAACACTGCAGAATCACAGAGCATACTTCAGCCATACCTTTTAGACAACAATACAGGAGCGGTACAAATTTCAATCCCTGAAATATCTATACCTTTACAAGAAGTAAACACTGCGGCTTCATTTTTATCTCAGTACATGCAAAATGAATCGTAGGCCTCTAAACCGCATTCAGTTTAATTTTTTTAAGTCATCTCTTGATAATTTTCTTAATAATAAATAATAAAAGCAATTATTAAATGTTCTAAGTTTTCTTACCCTTAAAAAATCTGGACAAAGTACTTTGAATAAAGCCTCACATGTGTCTGGTTTTATGCTGCTGAGGGCTTGAGGTGAAATAATTGTGGAAAACTTTAAATCTTCATAGCTTCGTCCTGTTGCTAGAAATCGTAACGTTGCTGTTAATCTCTCATGTGGCGAAATAGCATTTCTCATAACTGTATCCTTTCTTCTAATCAGTGGAGACACTAGAGATAGTAGATTGAGGTATATTTCTTCACTCATTCTGAGATAGTTGTGCCAATCCTTCGAAACAATTTTTAGTTCGGTTAATAAATTAACATGGGAATAAATTTTCCTTTTTTTTTTTAACCACTCTTTACACCACTCTTTGCGTATATTTTTTATTTCTATTTTTTAAAATCATTAATAAACCAAGCACGGCTAAAGCGTCGTCGTCGGCTGATGATATCTTGAGATGATAATGTTGTTTGTGGTCAAAGAGAACAGTAAAAACTGAACGTGTGTGGGTGCAAAGGACGTCAGTTTTAACTGCCAGTTAAAACTGGTTAGTCAAAACTGACAGTTAAAAGTGATCATGTGTAGCCCCTATTATAGGCGAAGTAAGTAGTAATATATGTAGCAGTGAATAAGACAAGCCCAATAAAGAAAAATTTATGTGTTACTCATATACTTTCACTCCTATTACAGGTTTACGTGCAGAAACATTAGGAATTGAAACCACGCCATGTATACCGGATGTACTTTCTTCACAAATTCCTACTACAGGTTCACATAGTAATCGTATAAGAGGTATTCAATTTATTTATTTTAAAGGATAGGGGGGAGGAAACGAGCATGCGGCTCACCTGATGGTAAGTGACTACAGCCGCCCATGAAGGACCACAACACCTGGGGCATTGCAGATGCGTTGCCAGCCTTTAAAAAAAGAGTAGGCTCTTTTCTTGAAAGTCCCAAGTTGTATCGTATAATTCATATCATATAATTAAAAATCTTTCATTAAATAGAGGTTCCAATACAATCTGAACTATGACACCATAGTTCAGATTGTATTGGAACCTCTTTTTAAACGGTTTTATTTAGCTCACCCCGTTTGTTTTATTTATTATTCTTGGGTCAAATTTAGTAATTCAAATTTCACCCTCTTCCTGTCAACCGATTAATCTGAAATTTTGTATACACTTTGGATTTTGGTGACAATACAATTATGTTTATTCATTATCATTATAAATTCAAGATGGCCGCCGCTACAAAATGGCGGATAATTTATGTTTTATTAATCCCATCAATATGGGTATCAAATGAAAGGGCTCAACAAGCAGAATACAATATAATATAAAAAATTGAAATACAAGATGGCGGCCGCTACAAAATGGCGGATAACGTAGGTTTTATCGATCCCATCAATATGGGTATCAAATGAGAAGTCTCAACAAGTAGAATACAATTTACTATGCAAAATTGAAATCTAAGGTGGCCGCCGCTACCAAATGGCTGATAACAATTTTTTATCAATCCCACCAATATGGGTATCAAATAAAAGGGCTTGACAAGAAGAATACAGTGCACTATACAACCTCAATATTTAAGATGGGCGCAGCCACCAAATGGCGTATAATAATAAGATTTAAATTTAGAAATTGAATCTGTAATTTAGGTATCTGATTAATCCAGCCTGAATCCACCACCCAAGTCAAGATTTTGTATCGTGTTGAGGACTGTGTGGCGTTAGAGTGGCTAAAAATGATACGTCGTTAGCGGTACACCACCCAAGTTAAGGTGAAAGGTTAAAACGCGCCGAGAACTGTATGGCATTAGGGTGGATAAAAATGATACGTCGTTAGCGTTTTCCCCTCAAGACTCAGGCGCATCTTGTTGTACATAGCCTTGTCCCTTTATTGGACCTCTGGGGGGTCGACCGTTTAAATGTCCATTACTCGTGGGAACAAAATGATAAAAAAAAATATTAAAAATACAAACACAAATAACAGAAACTGCAACACAACGTAAACGAAGGCTTCAAAAAGCGAAAGAAAAGTATAAAGCAAAACGAGCTAAAGAAAGTGAAGGTGATAGAAATAGTCGATTACAGAAACGACGCGAACAATTAGCGTCAAAAACACCTGAGCAATATGAGGCCAGGTTAAAAAAGCAACGTCAGCGATATACACATAGCGTCAGAAACGCCTAAAGAATATGAAGCCAGGTTAACAAAGCAACGTGAGCGATACACACAGATGATAGCGTCAGAAACGCCTGAAGAATATGAAGCCAGGTTAACAAAACAACGGGAGCGATAGACACATATGGTATCCTCAGAAACGCCTGAAGAATATGAAGTTAGATTAATACAAAGCCGTGAAAGACAAAGACAGCAGTTGAGGGTTCAGAAACGCCTGAACATCGCGATACGAGGTTAAATAAACAACGAGAGCGTACCCAGCAATGCAGAGCTAATAATCTGCAGGCATTCGAGAATGCTATTAACACAATTTGTATACATGTTTGTGATATTTGTACCAAACGTTGTTATCCTAATCAAGTTCGTACAGTTCGCTACAACGCTGCTGCATTAACATACTTACCTGTGGAGTTAACTTCGAAAATATCATTGTTATTATGTTCCCGCTGTCAAACACATGTTACTAGTAATAAAACAACAGCACCACCAAAAGCTTACTGGAATAATCTGGATCCAGGTTCTATACCAGACGTTATTCAAACATTGACACAGGCGGAACAACGTTTGCTGTGCAGAATAATTCCCTTTGTTAAAATCGTGAAATTTAGTGGCCTCTATGGGCAGTACGGTTTTCGCGGACAGGCAGTTTTATTTGCCCAAGATATCTTTGAAGTCAGTGAAAGACTGCCTAGTATGCTACCAAGATCTGCAAGCCAGGTAGGCATTATTGTAGTAACCGAACGATTAGAAAATTTGAACATCACCAGGGAATTCACAATATGTCGCGAAAAAGTTTAAGACTTTAGTGCTTTAAGATGGTTAATCAGAAATAACCCGCTTTACAAAGATGTACGTATTGACGACAATGCCCAAATTAGTGACCAGGAGTTAGTACGACTTAGTGTGCCCGAATTGTCTGAAGATGAAGCGTCCGAAAGGAATGAAAATGAAATTCGAAATGCATTCATTCCAATTAATAATGTTGCAAGAATTATTCGAGCTTCATGGCATCAAGGTGACTACAAAGTCTTTACTTCGCGATATGCTGGTGTACAATGTAGTGCTATGTCGTTGGCGAACATTGTCCGAGCTGCACTCCTAAGCCCTAATCAATGGGACGTCAATATTCTGAATGCTAATATGTTAGCGGGTGACTCCTTATATTGCTGGATTCGTACCCAGCTTGATCCTACTGAACTGGATGAAACAGGATATTTAGAGATACGAAACTTTCATATCGTCAGGCAAAGTTTACAAATGTATGAATGCCGATTTTCTACAGAATATGATGAAGACACTCTTTTATTCGGGAGTCTCCAAGATTCTGTAAATACCAATAATATCGGCATTACATTACATACAGCTTTAAATAGATTATTTGATAGTCATTCTTCAGGAATATTGACAGCGTCAAATAAATCTGTTAGCGTATTTCGCGGTGAAGACAAATACTATTTTGCTGACTCCCATTCTTGTGGCCCAAAAAGAAAACCAACACCAGAAAATGGCAAAGCCTGTGTTATAGAATGCGACAACTTACAAGAACTGTGCCGCATCTGTAAAAGATGCCTCGGATCCCGTAATATCGCGTACACCCTTACACGCGTAGACGTACATTTGAGGGAAAATATTATCACTCGTCAGGGTGTTCAAGTACAGCAACAGGAAGATGCCATCACTCATCAGGATGTACAAGTACAACAACCGCTTTCGAATCTGAGATCTGAAACTATACCTATACAAACATCTGTAATGTTGCCTATTGATAGCGTCCAACCTGATGTTGAAGATGAGCTAGAGGTATCTGAAAATGTAAACGAAATCAGAAGAAAGACGAATAATAATATTGTGAATGAAGCTTATGAGTTAAAAGCAGAAGAGTTCGCATGGTATCAGCTCCCGCTTTCCCGTATGGTAAAAATGGTTTGAAAGAACAACGGCCCGTAAATATAAGTCCTTTGGATTACTATCAATTTCGTTTATTAGGTGCTGATGTTAGATTTCAGCGCAACGATTACCTATTCTATGCTCTATCAATGTTTGAGTACTATCGAGTTAAATCAACCATTGCAGCTTGTGTTAGAAAAGTTGAAGGTGAAAACTGCAATCGAGTGGAAGACCTGCACTTATATTTAAAAAATCTAAGAGGTTCCGCTGCTTATTGGCGTAGTGCTCTTAGTGATCTTATAGCACAAATCAGATGTTTAGGACCTCCCACTTATTTTGTTACATTGAGCTGCAATGATCTTCACTGGAAGGATATGAAAAGAGGTCTCCTTGTTAGTGATGGTAAACAGCACATTGACCCAGATGACATAGATATTCAGGAAACTCAGAGACTCATCGAGATGTATCCAGTTGTTGTGAGTAGACATTTTATGGTACGTGTTAATGCGCTAATGCAGTTTCTTAAAACTGATACTGAAATATTTGGCGGTAAAGTTAAAGATCATTGGTGGCGAATCGAGTTTCAGAACAGAGGAAGTCCTCATTTGCATATGGTTGTTTGGATCGAAGATCACCCGTCTGTTGCGACACCTGAAGGAATAGCTCGCATTGATTCAGTCTGTAGTACTGCCATTCCTCCAGAAACTTCAGAACTATATGAATTAGTTAAAAATTGTCAAATACATCGACACACTAGTACCTGCACGAAAAATAATTCTGTTTGACGTTTCAACTTTCCACGCTCGGAATGCTTAGAGACACATGTTATTGATCCTTCATCTAACGAATTCATCTACAACGGTGGTCGCATTTGCGTTCTGAAAAGAAAAAGTGAAGATGGTTGGGTAAATAATTACAGTCCTGCTTTCCTAAAAATGTGGAAAGCCAATATGGATATACAACCGTGTGGTACAAATGAGTCGATTGCGTATTACATCGCTAAATACGTGTCAAAATCAGAACCTACAAACCTAGATGGTGAAGTATCTCGAGCTATTCAACAAATTAGAAGAGAAGAAACTGACGTCTCGCGTAAGCTGTTTAAAATATGCATGCGCATATTAAGAGAACTTCAAGTTTCAGCCTGCGAATGCGTATTCAGGCTATGCCATTTGAGTATGAGTGACAGCTCGAGAAAAACAATTTTTGTCAATACTCGTAAAGCGGAACAAAGGTATAAAGTGTGTATAAAGTGTGACACCATGAGTGCTGTAAAGCGTTCGAAACGTCGGGTATTTAAAAAGTTAAAATATACGCGATAAATTCCGTAAAAACTAGTATTATTTCAATGTGTAGTGTTCGCGTAAATATAAGAAATCATTAAGGTACAAAGTGTTGAAGTTTAATGTAGCTGGTCAAGCAGCAGGATATTGTGCCAATATTTTCGAACGATATGAAAAGCGACCAGCAGAGCATCCCAACTATGATTTTAACAATATGTGTCTCATAGAATTTGCGATGTTATTTGAGCCACACTACATAAAACCGCCAGTTATAAATGAAGAGAGCATCGATACCGATGCTTATGCACCGCACGAGCAAACAACAAGAAGGCGTCTTATAACTTTAACAGACAACACCAAAATGACTATTAGAAACACGCCAGCTGTAGTACGGGTACCTAACTTCGTAGCAGCTTCTGATCCAGAGTCATATTATTACAGTTTACTAATCCAGTATATGCCGTATCGCAATGAGGCCGAACTTTTAGGAGAATTTAATAGTGCCAGAGATGCGTTTCTCGCCAACGAAGAAAGTTTAAGACAAACAAACGCCTACTTGGAAATATATCGTGAACGTGACAGGCAGCTTGAAAATGCATTCGCGCAAGTACACGCATTTCAGATACTGGAACACGCAGAGCCGATGGAACTAGACCATGAAGAAGAAGTTCCTTATTTGGAAATATATCGTGAACGTGACAGGTAGCTTGAAAATGCATTCGCGCAAGTACACGCATTTCAGATACTGGAACACGCAGAGCCGATGGAACTAGACCATGAAGAAGAAGTTCCTTATTTGGAAATATATCGTGAACGTGACAGGCAGCTTGAAAATGCATTCGCGCAAGTACACGCATTTCAGATACTGGAACACGCAGAGCCGGTGGAAGTAGACCATGAAGAAGAAGTTCCTTATTTGCCAATGAATGAAGACCAGTTCTTACAGGCTAAGCAGTCTATGAATGCAGGACAAAAGGAAATTTTTACATTAGTTACCCAGTCCATACAAAATCAAATGTCAGGTGCTGAAGAACGTTTAAAAATATTCTTTACAGGAGGAGCTGGTGTGGGCAAGACTTTTCTATTAAAGTTATTACGAGACCAAATTAATAGGTGTTACGCAAAGGATACGGTTAAAGTCTGCTCACTAACAGGAGTTGCAGCTAGATTAATAAATGGAGCTACGATACACAGTACTTTAAATTGCCTGTACAGAAAGACGGTCGCATAACAAGTATGTCACCACTGTCCGGAAACTATTTGCGAATAATGAGGCAACAATGGCATCAGACAGAATTTTTGATTGTCGACGAGATTTCCATGGTGTCTTATCAAATGTTATGCATGATGGACGCTCGATTAAGGCAAATTAAGAACTGCGAAAATGAGTTTTTTGGAGGAGTAAACGTATTACTTTTCGGTGATCTTTTACAACTGCCTCCTATAAAACGATCAGGAACACCTGTTTTCAAACAGCCAGAACATCTCCAACCAGCTACACATCTCTGGCGTTTATTCACGCTGTGTGAATTAACTGAAAATATGCGTCAGCAAGGTGACCAGACTTTTATTGATATTTTGAATGCTTTGAGAGTCGGTGAGCTAACAACCCAACATTTTAGTATTTTAATGGGAAGACTTCTTCAAGACACGAGTGATGAGTTTGCAATAGACAAAGCGTTAAGGGTATACCCCACAAATCAACAAGTTAACGACCACAACTCTGCTGTATTGAATTTGTACAGAAATAATGGTGCTCGCATTTACAAAATAAAAGCGCAGGATCAGCTAGTACACGCCACACGAAATGCAGACAATGTGGATATAGCTACTATAATACCAGCTGATATCAACAAAACTGGGGGTTTACCAGCGGAACTGCAAATATTTGTGGGGGCAAAAGTCATGCTACGGTCCAATATTGACGTTTCAAAGGGATTAGTAAATGGCGCTATAGGCTACATCAACGAAATCGTTTGGTCTCAATTTCGTCGAACTCAGATGTATGCAACAGATGTACCTTCCGTCCGAATTGATTTCGCATGAGACGGAGTACATCTTATACACCCGAAAGCCATACAGTTTCCAGCTAAGTACAATTACGGGACGGCTGAAAGAAGAATGTTGTCTTTAATACTATCATGGGCTTCTACAATACATAAAATGCAGGGCAGCACTGTGGATCACGCAGTCGTATACTTAGGTGCGAAACTGTTTGAAGAAGGTCAATCCTACGTGGCTCTTAGTAGAGTAAGATCTTTGCAGGGACTACGTATAGAGGAGTTGGACTGCAATAAACTAACGGGCAAGAAACCTTGCAATAATGAAGCACTAAATGAATTAAACAGAATGCGAAATAAAAACTAAAAACTAGAAAATAAAAATAGGTAAAAAAACTTTTTAAGTTAAACGGTTTTATGTTAAACATACATTGCAATGTTTAAGATAAATGTACTAAAAACCAAAAAAATAATAAAATAGATACAGTCGTGGGAATTATAAACATATGCATAGACTAGACTAAAATAAAACCGTGGGGCACGTCAATTGTCTACAATCGTTGATTAAAATGTTTGTTTTGTAATGTTACACTATAATTAGGCAGTTGTTCAACCGACAACGATGGACGTGTGATAAGTAGGACTAGAATGTGGAAACAAGCTAGCAAGCTCGATTATAAGCGAGTTTTAGGGTTTCATAGTGGTGAGCGAGTAGTACTTTTATATCATATGTTTTGTCGATTAAAGACAAACTACGAGCAGTGAAACGATTCCTCGCCAGCCAGCAGTGTGAATGTCCAACGATAAACTAGTTGAAACATCTCTTTTATTTACATAGAGTGTATAACTATTGGAATTTCCATGAGCAAGAAAATAGTAAGTAATTTCCTCACCGTCTGCGGGCCAACTGCCTATTTTAACGACGAATTAAACGATTCTTCTATCGCACATTAAGTCGATAATTTGTAGACAATTGACGTGCCCCACGGTTTTATTTTAGTCTAGTCTATGCATATGTTTATAATTCCCACGACTGTATCTATTTTATTATTTTTTGGTTTTTAGTACATTTATCTTAAACATTGCAATGTATGTTTAACATAAAACCGTTTAACTTAAAAAGTTTTTTTACCTATTTTTATTTATTACTCTATTTCATCTGATCTCTATATGCTTACCTGTTTGTTACTTTTTTCAGGTACATTGATTAAAAGAAGTACAGATAGAAAAATGAAGAGAATAATAAACAAAATCCAGATTTTAAAAAACCAAATAAAACATCAAAAAATCAAATAAAAGCAGTAGAAAAAATGTCGAAGACGAAACTATTTCAAAAGGTTTTGAAAACATTATCAAAGCATGCTCAGAAATTGCTAAATATGCAATTAACTCGGCATCATAAAAGATGTCGTGGAAGGCATTTTAATATTGAAGAAAAATTATTAGCTTTGTCAATTTATAAAAGAAGTCCCAAAGGCTATAATTTTCTAAGAAAATTATTTACTTTACCTCCAAAAAGAGGACATTGCAGGATGTACGTAAAAAATAACTTCGAAAGCAGGTCTAGGTAAACCCAGTAATATTCCGACAAATAAAGGATGCAGCACAAAAATTTAATACGGAAGAACACTTATCGTATATTTCGATAATTATTATACATCTTTGCCCCTAATGTATCATTTAGCCTCTGAAGGAATCCATTTTTTAGGAACTATACAGCTAAATCGTTAGGAGAAAAGTTGTAAATTGCCTGATAAAAAGACGTAATGAAAAGTTCTACACCTCGAGGAACATATGAAGAATATGTCACCAATTTTGATAATGTGGACATATCTGCAGTTTCATGGAAGGACAATAAACAAGTTGTCCTGGCATCCACTTACGTAGGTGCAGAACCTGCCGAAACAATCAATAGGTATGACAATTTTTTTTAACGAAAATTCGAAATTACTTGCCCGAAAATCATAAAAGAGTATAATGCACATATAGGCGGTGGCGACTTGATGGTTTCTCACCTTGGTAGGTACAGGGTTCATATCAAAAGCCGAAAATGGTTTATGAGAATATTTTACCATCTGTTGGACCTAACCATCATATGCCTGGAGTCTTTCCAGAAAAGTAATGGGTAAAAGGGGGAAAGCCAGCAATCATGAATCTTGCAGACTCGTTCTGAATTAGCAGACGCTAGTTCAGAACTAAAGTCGCTACGCTACGCTTTCCATTTGTACTGTGGTAAAACACCTGTGAAAGTGCAAAGCACCACTTGATACCTGTTTTGAAATACCGCGACTGAATACCTTCATAGGTCATTAGGTTGAAAAATCGGTGTGATTTGTGACGTCATGCTATTCCTCATTACTCACTAATCACTAGTAGACACTCTACACGACACTATGTAAGAAATCTTGATTCCGCCATAACATCATTAACATTTTGGTATCGGAAGTGACAACATCGAATTACCCCGCTCATTAGTGTTATCAGTGAACTAATTGTTCACTATATTTATGCCCGGTCAATTCTGGGAAAATACCATTGTGTTTGTTGTTTATAAAAGAGTTAGAAGTTTAAGTTATGTGCAACATTTACCATCATTTTAATTTTATTTTACTTATACTGCTGGTGCTACGACTGGCATAAAAATAGTATTAATTTGGAAGCGAAAAAGCGGTGTTATCCTTTCGAAGTACGAATAAAGAACCATCGGCCAAAGTTAATTTACAATCTTTGTTCGATCATACGACTACTCGGATACTTGAATACCAAAAAGAAGTATTAAGAACAATCTCTCCAAATTCTAGTAAAGATTTTTTATTAATAGGTAAGTGGGATTTTGACGGTAGCACGGGACAAAGTGAATAAACAAAGTTTTTTGGATTCCATTATGGAGGATGGAATTTTTTTTGTTACTTTATATGTTTCTCTACAGTTAGTTTGTAAATCTCACTTCAGATCCTGATCGTATAATATGGAAAAATCCTCGCTCTTAATCTACGAGACCTATTTATTCGATTTCAATTTTCCAAAGAAACTAAAGAGCTTTCTGTCCAAGAAGAAGCTTACATCACAATCCAAATCAGCAACTTGCAATCAACGGTCTTTTTTTTAATAACTGGGAAATAAGAGTACAGCATTTTTACAACTGACCTTGGTTGATGGTAAAGGATGTTGTGCTCTTAGTGAAAGATTTTCTATGAGATGTTACATCCTTGGTGCAACACCTAAGCATATGAACGACATTCGAAGTGGCAGGCGCGTTCCGATGAAGACAAGGCCCTTATTGCACAGAAAACCAACTTATTAAACAGCAATTCAGGGATCAATTGGGTTTAAAAGTGGACAAACCGCGTAGTGAAGGAAGTGGCACCTCTGATGATGGAAATACGGCGCGTAAGTTTTTTTTTGAAATCTGCAATTTCAGCTGAAATTACAGGGACTGATCGACACATGTTATCATTTGTTTCAATGTCTATCGTGTTACAAAATTACTGCAAATAAATTTAAAGAATAAATAAATAAATTTAAAGAATACGCTCTACAAACTGCTGCGAAGCTTGTTCAAACGTATCCTTGGTATAATTTACCAGCTTCTGTGCAAGATTTGATTCACGGGTTTAAGGCGATTGACTATGCTCTTTTATCAATAGGTGAACTGTCTGAAGCTGCAGAGTCATCCAATAAGAATATTAAATTGTTTACCTTTATTTAATTATACCTTTTACACGGACTTCTATTAAGTTCTGATCATTTTTATCAAGTTTGAGAAAATTGCCACGTAAAAAAAATCTTTATTACCTAGAGGGGTGTTGTATATGTTAGATATATAAGTTAAAATAAATAAATAAAATCTATAAATTGATTAAAACTACTTTTACGGATTTTATCGCATTTTATTTTTAATACCCGACGTTTCGGGTGCTTTCCAGCACCCATGGTCACGGGTCACGGTCAAAATATAAGAAATCATTACAAAATCTATAAGTTTAAATTTAGTATTTAGTATGTAGCATTTAATAGTAACTTTTTCATCGCTTTTTTATTCTTATGTTCTTTTTTATACGAATAAACGTCTGTTTATAAAAAATATACTGTCTTTTAGTAGTAAATTACTTCAACTGTCACCTAAATATACTTTTGTTTACATTAGCGCACAGTATCAACAGTAATTCTTAGATTGACTTCCAATGACCTTATTATTCCTATTTTTAGAGCGCAGGACCACTGTGCAGCGGTATCGATAAAGAAAGTACACTGCCCTGCAAGACTTTCCATCTCATCAACCAGCAGTTGCCTAGCATTGTTTAGCGCATTTCGTCACAGCATCAACTGGAAGAGTTACCACGACGTCAAAACAAACTGGTTCGAAAGCGTTGCATAGGATGCTATGCAAATCTGAAAGCACAAGGTGCGCAAACAATCCGAGCATAGCAAGTACACATGCAGTGTAAACAGTGTCAAAAGGCTTTCTGTCTTTACTGTTTAATAAATAACATGTTGATTGACTACAATGTGCTCAAATACATGTTTTATATATAAAAACGGTTTTTTTTTGTTTTTATATTGAAAATACTTTTTAATTAACACATCAACAGTTTCCCATACAAAAAAATACTATTCTTTTTTGGGTTTAGGTTATTCACATAGTTTCCTACAAGTTCAGAAACTGATACAAAATATGTCATATTACGTTCATAGAGAAAAATGCACTTGAAGTTATATAGAGAAATGAGTCGCATGTGATTCATAGACTTATTCGTGGCACACTCGCACAAAGAATTATAAAGTTACCTGTATTTCATTACATCGCACCCCTAGATAATAAAAGCGGCCAAGAGCGTGTCGGGCCACGCTCAGTGTAGGGTTCCGTAGTTTCCCGTCATCACAATAAGTGTTCCCACTTATCAGTTTAAAGGTGGGTATCCATTAGTAGTTAGTTAGTCCATTAGTAATTAGTAGTGGGTACTGTTGTTTCCATCCAAGTTCAAAATGATTTTCCTAGAAAGTCCTAATAAAGTTCTACTTTTCAGATTTTTTTCATATTTTCTAAACTTATGGTTCAAAAGTTAGAGGGGGGACACATTGTTTTTTACTTTTGGAGCGATTATTTCCGAAATTATTGACATTATCAAAAAATGATTTTAGTAAACCCCTATTCATTTTTAAATACCTTTCCAACAATATATCACACGTTAGGGTTGAAATTAAAAAAAAATCACTTCCCACTTTACATATAGGGGGGCTACCCTAATAAAACATTTTTTTACAATTTTTATTGTATCACTTTGTCGGCGTAATTGATACACATATTGGTACCGAATTTCAGCTTTCTAGTGCTAACGGTCACAGAGGTTAAGCGAGGACGGACAGACGGACAGACAGACATGGCGAAACTATAAGGGTTCCATGTTGACTACGGAACCCTAAAAACCCCACTAACTCAAAGAGTACAAGTTTCGAGTTAGTGGCTTTATCTAATTCCTGACTCGAATACCTATACATCAATATAACTCGCGTAACTATACCTTCAACCGCTGTTAAAAGCTGCTTTACTTAAATGACCTTACCCTGAAAGGCGCGAGCACTATAGTTCATAAAAGATAGCTTGATCTCTGCGACAGCTGTCAGTAAAATCACGCCTATGAAGTTCTGAATTTCTTAGTAGTACAGACACACAGTACCTGTCAATATCATACTTTATGGGCATGCCGACCTAATTAGTACATAGGCGTGATTTTTACTGACAGCTGTCGCAGAGATCAAGCTATCTTTTATGAACTATAGTCCGCCATTTTTAGTTGTGTTCTGGCATATACCTATTATACTCCTGTATATACTTATTATACTCTTTGGGTTGGCGTAAGGGACACGTTTGAACAGTGGCAGATTTTGAGTTGCAGTAGTTTACACGAAATTTATTGAGTAAGTTTTCTTATTTATTTTGAGTTGATTGAATTTTGCTGAAAATTAATTGTAAAAAGTAATAGTTAATTTTGATTTACGGGGGATTTGATGATTATAAGATGCAATATTGTTTTTAATATTTCGAGTTCCATAGATTTACATGGAAGTAAAGGTAAATTTCGATTTACCGTAGTTTTGCTGAATCTAACTTTAACGTTTATTTTTGCTTGTTCAGTGAAATATCGAGCCTTTTCAGGAAGAACATCGTAAGCGCCAAAATTCCCAAAAAACGGTTTTAATTACTAACCGCCAGATCAACTGATTTTGAATCTTTTTGTCACTTACTTGAGTTCAAAGTAGAAATGGTAATTAACTTTTTTTAATTACGAAATTTTCATCGTAAGTTACAACCCATTCAATTTTTTTTAACGTAACCTCCACCGACTGACAGATCGTTAGTATAGTACCTGTCGCTTACGATATAATATTAGGTTAATAATTTTATTGCAAACATCCTACTTGGCACTTACGATAATAAATTATGCAACGTAAGTGAAATACTTGTCGCTTGCGATAGAAATAAAATGCGTTTTGCGTTTAGTTGTTCCTGAACTGTAACATTATAATAGTGTAATAAATTAAAATATGAATGCCATTAACTTTGGTAACTATAGTAGAAAACTTACCTTGACTTTAGGTTAGTAATAGAAATAACGAAACTGCTTATTATTTTATGTTTAAAAGCTCCGATCAAAGAAATAGTTTAAAAGAATCAACCTAATAGTTTAATAGTGAATCAAAACGCACTTGTAGAAGTAGTGTAGCATCAAGACAGGTTTCAACGTGTTTTAAATTTGAAGATTTTCGTCACTGTGTTATACCTTCTTCACTTACGTTACGAATATTTTGAAAATTAACTATTCCTAATGTGTATTTGCTTAAACTGAGTGTTCAAGTAAAAAAACACGTATTATCGAACGACAAGGTAAGTGAAACATGAAACTAAATTACCTACTTGAATCGTGTGATGTGAACAAAAATAATTAGGTGGGCGGTATTTTAGCACTAGAGACTTAAGTAAAATAATATAGGTACTAATTATTTTTCTGGGTTTGATTAAATGCATTGACTTCATAAATAAGTTAAATTACCTACTGGATGTTATTAAGTTTGATGACAAGTTGTATCATTTCAATTAAATACGTTAGGAATGGTTATGCCTAAATCTTAAATTTCCTTCACAGTTTTTTTTTCTTTTTTCGTGCTTTAACTTTTGTTTGGGTGGCGGTGATTTGGATTTGTATAGCGTTTTTATTTCGCTTCCAGAAAATTGAGGAGATGGCTGAACTTATACCATCCAATGCTTTAGTTGACTACTCTGATTCTACACATTGCTCGTCTACCGACCAAAACTCTGAAGTAGAAAAGGATTTTACTGGATGTGACTCTGACCAGTCTTGGCATATTCCTATCAGAAGAAAAAAGAAAAGGCTAGTATTTACAAGTATGGACGACTACACTTGCCCATCCACGTCTGCTATTCAAATTCCTACGACGATAATTGAAAGTTCGGACTCAACCAAAGAAAGTTCTGATAGCACAGAAGAGGAAGACTCAGGTATCGTTGGTAAAAAAGGGTATGCGGAAGAAACGACCACTACCGTAAAAACTAAAAGAAAGGTCTGAGAGGTGGTCTGGAAAAGGAAAATCTGTCAAAGCTAATCCCTGCTTAGGCAAAAAATGCGGGAATGACTGCGCTAATAAGTTTACTGAAATCGAGAGAAACTGCGTCCATGAACTCTATTGGGGTCTTGGATCCTTACAAAGACGAAGAGATTTTATTTTATCTTGTATTAAGAAATGTGAAATCGGTCGAAAAAGAGCAGAAAGTGATCGTCGAAAAATAAGTTACAATTATTACTTACCAAAGGGCACTGAATCGGTTAAAATTTGTCAACAGTTTCTTTTGAAAACCCTTGATATTTCGCAAATGACACTGCGTTACACTAAATCACATAAAATTGCAAGTTTTTTGTCAAAACCTGACCAACGCGGCAAACGAACGCCTTTAAATAAATACAGTCAATCTCAAACTCAAAACGTCAATAATTTTATAAAAAAGTTACCTGCCGTTCAATCACACTATTGCAGAAACAAAAGTAACAAATTGTAAGGTAGGTGCGCCTAAAAAGGGCCGGTTCCAAATAAGGTCCATCTTTTCAAACTTCTCCTACTTAATACTTAAAACAAAACGGATACCACGCGGCCCCTTCCCAGTAACCAATCACAAAAGCGCACCGACGTTTATTGTTTTCGCGGTGACCATTTTGTCAGTGGCTCTGTGTTTAACCCCAGGGGCGGTCGACGTGACTCAATTTATAAAATATTGTGACTCAATTTTGCGTTGTTTTAATTATAAAACCCGGTCGTTTTGTAATAATTCTGCAATAGTAGTGTAAAATACTTTCAGAACGTGGATTGACAGGGTAAGTTATCAAAATTATTGCTTTTTTATCTCGATTTTGTTTTAGTTTTCTCAGTGCATATCTAAGTGCCTAACAAGGTCCACTTGTTATCTCCAAAGAAGGGGTACGAAGCCCCTTATTAGGGGTACGAAGTTTTAAAATAGACATTTTTTTATGTTATTAGGAAACTCAATGACATATTTTTAACAAACATACTTAAAAATATGTATTACTATATACACTTAGCGAATAACAGAGTTTCACAACATGCTGGATAACACTTAGGGATTTAGGGCAACTGGTTTGTACCCCTGGGATCCGAGTTCAATCCCCGAAGAAGCCTTTGCGCCATCCATGCTCACTGAATTAACTGCTACGCAACTCTCTACTAAGGAAAATTCTGTAACTGTACCAAATTCTCCTGAATCTGTTAAACTTTTAAATCGTACCTTTGACTCAGATATTACATTTTTTGAAGATGGCTCTACAGCTCAAAATTCAGTAGCAACAATAAAGCAACTCCAAAACAAAGATGTTAATTTCCAGAAATTAGTTGACTATAGCTCTTCTATAGAATCTTTAGACTCGGATGATATACATGTCCCTATTCGATACAATACACCTGTACCTGGTCCTTCAGGGTTACAAGTTCAACATGTTCAACGTCCAGCTACACTCTTGTCTTCTCCATCAGATATATCCGACATTGAATACAATCTTTCAATGATGCAAAACTATTCAGCAAAAGGTGTTAGAATATATACCTCTTCTTCCGCATCTGATGAAGAAAATAATAACCCTCTCCAAACATATTTTACACCGAAAAAGAACCAGCTTGATTCATTTGATGATGACATGCCACTATCAGAACTTAAAAATAATAAAAAACGATCTGATATTCAAGAGTCAAGTTTTAAAGAATTTCTTCCAACTCCCAATTATGCTGAAACGAAGGCTAAGCCAAGACGAAAAGCATTAAATTACGTTGGGCAGAGAATAACTAAAGATTTATTTAAAGACAAGACAGGCAATAATGCAAAAAACTCTGCCAAACAGACCAAAAATTACAACAATAATATTAAAGGTCAAAAAGGAAAGGCAAGAGAAAAATCATCTAAAATTCTAGACTAAACCAGATAAAACAAAAACTAAACAAATTAAGACTGAATTTAACTTAGGGTTTCACTTACAAAAGAAAGATAAATGTGATCAATGTGAGAGAATACGGAATTTAAATGATGAAGAAAGAAAAAAAGCGATAGAATCAGATGCTTACAAGAATCACATTAAGGACAAAGAAACATCATTAAAGCTATTTCTAGAGGATCAAAAAAGAAGCAAAGACAACAGAAACTTTTTGTGTGCAAGCTTTGATCTTGAAAAAGGTCTTAACAACACCTCGCGGTCAAAGTGTAAATTTCTACTATACTCGAAAGCTTGCCTATTATAATGAAAGCATTTATGAAAGCGGTACCAGATCTGTATTTTGTTACCTTTGGAACGAAACGGAAGCGAAAAGAGGGTGTAATGAAATCTGTACTATTATCTTCAAATACCTTAAAATGGTTGACGAGAGAAGGACCCAAAATGAAGTTGCATTATACTGTGACAGTTGCGCAGGACAAAATAAAAATAAAGCCATGATTGTAATGCTCTATTATTTCATGCAATATCATGCGAGTTTTGTTGAAAGGCTGACTATAAACTCATTCCTGGACATACCATGATGCCAGTAGACTCTGTGCATGCAACAATAGAAGGATTTATACAGAAAAGAACTATTTACGCACCATCTGAATGGCAAACTTTGATTGGAAATGCTCGGACAAATCCCAAAAAATATGAGACAATTCTTTTAAAAAATAATGAAATTAAAGATTGGAATTCCTATGCAATAGCCTTTTTACCAAACAAAATTAAAATACAAACAAGCAAGCTGCGTAACGCTAGATTTGAAAAAGGCGACAAGTTCTATCTTAAATACGACTATGATGGACCCGAACAAGCTATTGATGTGTCTCTTATATTGAGGTCTCGGCAGAATCAACAAGCTATTCGTGAACCTAAAACTGCTTACACTGAAAAACTTCCCATCTCGAAGGCGAAATACGAAGATTTAAAGAAAATGTGCGAAAAGGGTATCATACCAGAATTTTATACAAAAGAATATCTGGATTTGCCCTGCGATAGAAACACAAGAGACGCTTTACCTGAGACTGATGAAGACGAGGACTGATGACTCTTTTTGTATTTCATTTTATTAATAAAGCTCAAATTCACTTAGAAGTACCTACAATTTTTTTTTTACTTTTTTGTATTTACTCTTTGTACTTTACTCTGCCTGGCATGGTATCTCGTAAAAACAGTTAAAAAAAAAACAAAAAATAATAATATTATTTTAGAAATATTATATAATAGAAATATTATTTCTACTATTTTATGATATTTAAGAATTATCGTAATCGACATACTCATATCAGCTCTACATAATAACGGTCATCAGTTTTAACGTAAGCGACAAATGTATGTGATTTTATAGCACTAAGTCAAATCTTAACATTTGAATTAATAGGGAGGTGCCCATATAACACCAAGTAAATATTTCAAATTGATGCTGTAAATAATTTGAGAAATATTTAAAAAAAACGTTCTCCTGTAAAATATGCAAAATGGCGGTTACGATCTTCTTCCTGAAAAGGCTCGATATGTACTTTTTATAGAGAAAATAGGTTGTTTATAATAGGTTCAATTATTATTTTTATTTGTTATACACTAAATAAACATAGTACATGCTTTTGAGTGGTTTTTTGAGTTGGTTGACTTTACTTGATTCATTATTGAATTTGAACATTATTTATTTTTGGGATAATGACAAGGCGAGGAAAACTCATGGTACAAATTATTAACGAAGAAAAAGAGGATGCTGAGCAACCAGCAGCAACGGATGATTCAAGACCTATTCAATTTCCTGGTATAGAAACCCTCAATAATATAAACGAGTTAGTTCCATCACAGAGCATTTTAGAATCTTCGTTGAATCTTAATGAGCAGCCTACAAACGCTGAGGGACAACGACGAGTTCCTAAACGTCAACGCCGTAGATCCTCACTATGAAAACCCTATTCCCAAAAGAAAAATAATTATCTCTCCCTTGCGTAACTCGCCTATTTTACACATGCCACGAACTCGCTCCCTTTCATCTTCGTCTAGCGGTTCGAGTTTATCAAGCTCGAGTAGTAGCTCCAGCAATAGCTCTAACAGCAGCAGTAGTAAATCATCGAATAAATAGGACGATACTGGCAATAATTGCGAGACTCAACGCAAACATTATAACAATGCCAAGAATAACTACGAGGATCACAATCTGGGTCAAAATATTAATCCAAGCGATGAGACTCTAACGCAAGATGGACCAAAACAGTGTAAAAAGAAACTATGGCACCCGGAGACATGGAAGGTCAATATAGCTAAAGCCCTCAAAAATTCAGGCAAGTCTTACAAGTCGAGGGGTAAACTTAAAAAAAGAAATCCCTGCTCGCAAAATTCGACCACCTCGCAGAGAAAAGTGTCGTTTGAAATATAGTACAACTAATATATATATAAATATAGTACAAACTTAACAACTCGTCAAAAATGGTTTGAAGCATTTTGGAAACTCGGTGATTTTCAGCGGCAGAGGGAGTACATTGTACGACATACTCATGAAATAAAGCCCAAGTACCGACACTCAAGCACGGAAAACTTCCGGGCTCTAAATACGGCCCTCTATTTTGAAGAAAATAATTCGCGCATTCGTGTTTGCAAGACCTTTTTTAAGGTGACGCTTGATTTAGGTGATCATGTAATTAAAACAGTGTTAACCAAAAAGACGGAAGCAGGGTTTATAGATGGAGAGTACAGAGGAAAACGTAAAAATCATCCTATGATGTATCCTGTAGTTAAAGAGAGCATTGTTCAATTGATCAACTCAATTCCTCGGGTTGAATCGCACTATCTTCGAGCGCAGACTACTCGCGAACACATTCAAAGCGAAAGATCATTAGCAGATATTTACCGAGACTATAAAAGCTTACGCCAAGCTAATGACCTGCCATTGCTATCGAATCAACATTTCAACGCATATTCAACTATCAATTCAACATTGACTTTTTTAGCCCTAAAAAGGACTTGTTACTGTGAGAGCTACAAAAATGCGGATAATGAAAAAAATTTACATTGCAGCAAGCCTACGAACAGCGTCTATTTGAGAAAGACCTAGCGCGAAGTGAGAAAAAAAGGGACAAGAAAGAATCAGATGCTATAGTAGTCGTTTATGATCTCCAGACAGTAATGCCAATTCCTAAAGGTCAAGTGTCTCTGTTCTTTTACAAGTCTAGAATAAATTGTTTTAATTTTACTATTAGTGATTTGTATGCAAAAAATGTGGATTGTCTTTTCTGGGACGAAACTGAAGGAAAGCGTGGTTCAGTAGAAATCGGAAGCAGTGTTTTAGCTTTCATGGAAATGCTGCTCTATAATCATCCCACTGGAGACATAGATCTAATATTTTACTCAGACAACTGTTGCGAGCAACAAAAAAACAAGTCCTTGTTATCTGCTTATGCCTATGCTGTGTTCAATATGAGAGTGAAGTCTATCACTCATAAGTTTTTGATTAGAGGCCATTCGCAGAACGAAGAGGACAATGTTCACAGCGTTATAGAGAATCAGGTGAAAAGGCACATAAAACCAAGTCAAATGGCCTTTTTCTATAAAACGTCATTTGCAGAGACTGAATTTAAAAAATGCTGGGTGAACAAGAGAAAGACTAGACGCACAGTAGAATCAACACCTTGTAATACAACAAATTTGAGTTTGAGTAGAGCATACACAGAAAAAATTAGTTTGTCTGAAGCAAAAAATAAAGATATTAAAGAACTTGTAGACAAAGATGTGATTCCAAAGCCTTACTTGATATTCTTTACAAAAATGTTTTGTAATGACGTTACCATTACAATTTTTATAGTAGAAGTAGGTAGACTAGTTTCAATAAATAAACTGCGATTTACAATTTTAAGACTGTGGGGTAAGTAAAACTAAGATGAAAAAAAAATTATTAAAAAGTTTAAAAAACCCGACTGCGTAAAAATAACTATTAAGTTTAAATAAAAACTGAAAAGAAAAAAACAAGTTCAGGAGGCAGGAAATATTGACTGCAACAGTGGGGGACCCATAATGGATGTAATGATTTTGGTGTTGGGTCCTGACTTAACCTTATTTTAAGATTATTACGATAGCAGCGTAGAGATAAGAATACTCAAATTTATTATTGTTTAAGGGAGATAAAAGTTTTTGTTCATGTTATTGCTGTGATTAATAATTAAAAACGCATAATTATTAATTATTATATGTGTACAATCTCAACTTCGTTTAAATGATTCGTATCTAAGTAATAACTGTTATAAAAAGGACAATATTTTATAACACTAATTATTGTATTTCGTCTTTCTTTGTTATTCATTTACTAAATAAATAACTTTCTATTTGAGTACATATTATACTTATTTCAACTATTTTAGATCTATAAAAACTACGGCTTGTGTTCCTAAGATTAACATGTTGCAATCACCCGTTCATGGCATTAACGCAAAAGCCCTGAAAAAAGTTATCCTATTTTTAGGGTGAAAAGTAATGTAACTCAATTTTATTTCAGATGAAGTAAAGTAACTTGACTTAGTACACAAAAAATTTGCTTACTCCCACTGCAAAACTAGAGTAACTAAAAAATCTCATTATTTTCCAGGTTTTTAACTGACAAAATAAAAATAATCGAATTAAACAGCTTTAGAAAACATTACCTATATAAATGTCTCATTAGATATTTGATATGTTTCATAAATCCTCCAAAAAGTTTTTCGTCATTTCTGAAAAATGAGGTTTTTTGAGTTGCCGGGGTCTTCATCTAGGTGTGCGATATTAACTGTACTAAAACGCAAGAGATTATTTTTTATAGAATGTAGTTAACAAACGAGCACACAGTCCATGTGATGGTAAGTAGATGATGTGGCACCCCACGCTCCCTATACGAAACAGCAGCATTGAATTGCTATTTTACTCTGATATTCTATGAGAGCGTACTCCTTCCCCGGTCGGGCCGACCCATTCATACTACAACAATAATATAGTTGCAGCATTGCTCTACCACGTAGCAAAAACGATAAAAATATATTATGCTTTTACAGGCTATGCAACATGACAACACCAAGCCACCTGTCACGGTGAATACGGAAGGTTTGCTGAAGGAAGCATGCACCCGTCACAAAGAATGACTGGGTCAAAGTGGTGTAGAAAACAAAGAAAATCTTTAAAGACGACCATGAAAGAGACATTCATTTTGACTGCATTATTGTAATTAAATAACAATACATACTGCAGGTTAACATTGACACTTGGTTGACGTTTTGAATATCCACACTAAGCGCTACAAGTCATCATTCATAACGAGCACAGCCAAGAAGTTGGATGTCCTGTAGGCGTTTGCTTTTCCGAGTGTGTATAACCTGAACTTCTTCAAGGTGCGTGTGAACAGGCTTCTTCTGGGCAAAGTCGTTCCATCGTGGATCCTATCTTTGCAACGACAACACCAATTAAAT
Source organism: Parnassius apollo (assembly GCA_907164705.1). Lineage (NCBI taxonomy): Eukaryota > Metazoa > Arthropoda > Insecta > Lepidoptera > Papilionidae > Parnassius > Parnassius apollo. The sequence goes on along the minus strand of CAJQZP010000287.1, from coordinate 4,424,334 downwards.
GCATTAAAAGCGATTAAATAAGTTTTAAATCTAGTGATTAAAATAAATTAAATAATAATGATAAAATTATGCAATAAATATGAAGAAACTGATAAATTTTGTGGTACATTTTTCTGTTACTAACTTATTCTGGTAATAATCTAAATAAAACTGAATGATTAAGGAATCTATATCGATTTCTCTTATAAGTCGATAATTGTAGGTACCGATTTTTGGTCGACATTTTTTTATATAGAATAGGGTGACAAACGAGCACACAGTCCACCTGACGGTAAGTAGTTGCTGTGGCCTATAGACATATACATCTATCCTCGATTACGAATCAAAATGCAGATGCGTTGTCACCCGTGAGGACTAAGATGAAATGCCTCGTTGCCAGTAAAAAGGGTCTCCGGTTCTCTACACTCACCATACGAAACACAGTAGCATTAAGCTACTATTTGACGCTGGTATTCTGTGAGAGCGTGGTCCTTCCCCGGTCGAGCCGACTCATTCGTGCTGCAACTATACTACTAATATAACTGCAGCATGGCTCTACCACGTAATAAATCTGACAGTTGTCGAAAGGTATTTATCTTAGATTTGGTGTAGAACGAATATTGTACCCTATACTGCTTGAACGAGTGAAAGAGTTTAACCACTTATTAGTTATCTACCCTCACTTCAAACAATAGGCATTGATATCCTTCATCGTATCAACCCTGGCTGTGGTAAGATGTGAGAGGAAAACTGAAACCAGACATTGACAACAGCATCTTCTTGATAACTTAAAAATAATTTAAAAAGCCGTTGCCAACCCAGCCAAGCATGAAAACTATAGAAAATATCCACCCGATGAAGCAATCTACTAGGCAGACCCTATGTTCAGCAGTGGAATGAATGTACCGTATGTTAATCATTGGCTCATCTTTCAATTGTTACATAATAATTGTTTGTAGAGTAAAATAAAACAAACAAATTAAAAAAGTCGGTTGTATTAGTTTACATCTCTAATCAGTCAGCTAATCATTTACCGTGCTTTGTGGCATACCTTGGGGGAGGCCTATGTTCAGCAGTGGACTTGTGAAGGGCTTTAATGATGATGATGAATCATTTATTTAATGGATAACTTTTGAGATAGTAGAATCAGGCCTTAATGTGCGGTAATCTGTTATAATAAATATGTTAAAAATAATTTTTACTAAGATCCGCGTTATAATAGTAAAGTGATGTGACTAACCTAGAGATCCTATATATACTAGAAGAGTAGAAGATCCCGCACTCAAGAAGGGTTCCACCCGACAGAAGTCAACAAGTTGATAAGTAGATGTATAGTCACCTCTGAGGACTAAGCATGCCTTGTATCCAATAAAAATGCTCTCCGGTTCTCTATACTCAGCATACAAAACACATCAGCATTCAGCTGCTATTTTATGCTGATATTCTGTGAGAGCATATTCCTTCTCCGGTTGAGCAGGTGTACCTGCAGCATGGCTCTAGCAAGTGTAAAATTTCTCCCAGTTTTTATTTTTACTTTGAACGATTTCACTTCGCGTCGCACGGCCACATCCAGTGTATATGCTCTCTAAAGATTACTGATGACCTCCCAAATGCTGTAAATGGAGCCAGCCGCAAGGAAAAGCTCAGCAAACGGTGCTGATATATAGACACGACGATCCATCTTCGTTTTAACGTTTGAAATGTTTCTGTAAATGTCTGAATGCAATCCCGAAACTCAACTGCTCTTCGAGTTTACTCTATGTTTTATTCACCATACCATGTCTGGTTTACAATGGAACACTTGACCTCTTTCTTTTAGTACTAGTACTATTTCTATGTTCCGTATAGTACTAGGGTTAATGCCTAAGTAATTGCACTTCACTTTAACCACAGTCCTTATAGAAGTTGTTATCCATGATGATATGCCGTCAAATTGTAATAAATCAAATTTGCCTAGTAATGGTGCCGGTCAACCCAGATTAATGTATTCTGAATGACTTTTGTGTGAAGCCTTTTGCTTTTTGTCCAATGAGCAAGCGGAGAAGCTTCCTGTTGTCAATGAGCAGCTACACAACTTTACACAGAACTTTTACTTTCTTGTCTTATAGGAATGCACTAATATAATCTTCAAAATCAGATAATAACTCGTCCATTTCATCGGGCTCTTCACTAAATGGAATGCCGAGACGAGTCATTATTATAGATTTTAAGGCTTTTTTGAATTTATGACATGTTTGATTTTTCTCTGTTGGATTATGTTGCCTTATCATTCGAAATAAGTTTTCCAGCGCGTCTTGATTGAGTCGTCTCAAATTAAGATGATCACATCCTTTTGAGGCAACATACTCCCAGATACATTCTAGAGATTTTAATGTTATAATGTAGCTGTTAATACATCGAAATTTTAATTTTACTTCATGATCCAATTCTGAAAAAACTACGGTGTTTAGTAATTCTTTGTATTTTGACCAAAGTTGGTGGTGGGTACTGTTTCTGTGAACGTTTGTCCGTATATCCTTGTTCACATCATTTTCACCAGGTCCGTTGGTGCAGTCGAACAATTGATCAAGCTCTTCAATAACTTCAGCAGTCTGTAATAAAGCATTGCCTACTTCTTTTTCAAAGTCCTCAGACATCATTTTCAAAATATTAGCTGCCGTGTTGCTCAAAATCTGAGCAGCTATTTCTACTCTCAATTTAGCTTTATTGTTAGGAGCAATGTGCATTTTTGTTATTTTAGTATACCCCAGACGTTTGATCCGATTTCTTTCTTCGACCTTAACTAAATGAGACCACTGAGCTCTTTTGTTACTCAACATCATAACTCCAGCCTTGAGAAAGTTGTTCCTTATCGATTTAAAGAGATGCGGGACATCGAAAACTATATATATTTTTTCTTGGTTGAGCAAAAAGTAATTTTGATCTGGAGGAAGGCCACTTCTCTTTTTAAGTAAGTTTAATGCACCTACATTTCGGACACTGTGATCACAAACTGTAGTGATAACTTGAAATCCAATTGCATGGACAGTTTTGATAATGACATTTATTAAATTAACTAAATGTTCTGATGAAATTATACCACTAGTGAAATAGTAAGCTATAGGCTCTTCAATGTTTTCATAGATACTTTGCAGCATAAATACAAGAGCGTGGTCGGCAAAATCTCGAGATCGGCCACCATATTCACCTAAATCTTGAAAACCGTCTATTAAACCTGCAACGGGATCGTAATCTACATTACATTCTAGAGTCATTTCATCAAATAACAGAGCGCAATATTTTTCTTTTTCAGTCAACTGTTCAACTTTCTTTTTTAAGTGGTCTATAATAACTTGGTTAATGCCCGGCTCCATCAACATTTTTTCTGGCTGGTTTGAATAGTTGAATTGTATTGATGAGTTTTCATTTGCTGATGCTATAATTTCTTCTTCAGATGCAGGTGTAGCTGAAATTTAAAAAAAAAACAATACAAATACAAATTACCCAACGATTTACGAACTAACTATTAACAACCAAGTATTTTTGCACAAGGTTGTGCATTCTCATATAGATTGCCCAGTTACTGAGGCTAATTAACTTCAATTCGGGTATACGACAATGTGTTCAAAGAAATTTCAGGTTAGACGTACACAAGAATAACATTTCATTTTTCAATCCGGTTTCCTCCTGTTAAGCGTAGTAACATACATCTAGATATATTCGATAGTAGCCTTGTTAGATTTAAAAGAAATTTACATGTTTCTCTTAACATTTAATGTAGTTGTTACCTGTTTTATTTTTGCTAAGACTAAGATTCTACTGCATTTATATTATTATGCTGCGTACACTTTTTTGGATTGTTTTAGATCAACACCAATATACTTTTAATTTTAGACCTTTATACAACATGTTACAAAAACCCTGTGGTTGCCGTTAACTGCGTTATCAGAATCAGTATCAAGGCACACAGAAATATTTTTTAAAAACATTTAAAAAAATGAATTTTAATGAAAAAAAAAATTATAAATTGTATGTGGTTTTATTATCTCTGCATTGGCCGAGGAGTAAGAGGATTGACAAAGACCCTACCTCACCGATACTCGTGTGAGTTAGAGGAAATAAAACGAAAAAATATTTTTTAAATGTTTTCTTTTTTTTTTAAATATTTCTATACGCTTGGATACTGATTCTGATAACACACTTAACGGGAACCACAGGGTTTTTGTTACCTACATGTTGTATAACTACTGTCTGTTTGTATATCTTATTCAATAAAATAAAAAATAAATAAAAATTTTACTACATAATGTAAGTCTGCCTACTTACACGCCTTAGGGGCAATCTAGGGCGCACAGGTCGAACGGGACAATCTAGGAATTAAATACAGTAATTTTTATTCAATATAGATTACAAGAATACTTATTGAGTCATTTAAGCCGCTGCTTCGGAAAAACTGTTCTGGGAAGAACCAGCAAGGATCCCAGTGGGACTTTTTTTAAGAAATAAATTTACAACACATTTTATTTATTTTTTTAAATGTTTTGTAAATGCACTTTTGCGTGCAGTGATGCAATGAATGATTTGAAAAATGAAATTTTTTTAAATGCATTACGGTTGTCCCCTGTAATGTGAGAACAATTACATACATAATAAAGTTTCACAAGGACGAACTAAAATTACGTGTAAGCCATACAAATTCTCGTTCTATGCGGGATTCGAACATACAGCCCTCAGAGCGGCTCTCATTGCTAAGCCACTACGCCACAGAGCCTTCAATTTATACTTAAGGCTTCTCTAAACAAGCGCCTGCCATTCAATGTTACGAGTGAATGTGCTGCAGGATAAACATGTTACTTGAAAAATCAAAAAACCGACATAGCCTTGATAGTTTTCGTGGTACTAAGATAAAAAATAAATGTGTGGGTGAAGAATAGGTTCATTTTTATCTTTACACCCCATCAAAGCCCACTTCTGAACTGAGACCTCCTCCATAGATTGCCACGCTTAACAGTTCAGCAACCACGGTTTTTTTTTATTATTTTGAGTTATCAAAGTTGCTATCCATCTCCTGTGTCAGATTCCCTCTATCTTGATGTACAACATGAACTAGACCATGCGGGACTCCCACTCCTTCTCCACAATGTTCTACCACGTGAGCCCATACGTCATACCCTTCTTTAATCCATTTCCCTTTACACCGCGATGGATAACAAACAACACAAAACAAATAGCCCACTCCGCATGGCAGTCAACAACATACTGACAAAGAAATTGTCCCAATCACACTACTCACATAAATTGTTTCTGGGCTACAGGGACTGAACTAGGGAAACGGTTCAGGAAATTACTCCTGCTTGCTTATAATAATTATGTCCTGGCACAGCGGCAAATCTCAACGGAGACTAGCCATTTGTGCAGGGCAGCATTATAGTGGCCGAGTGTGTGCGCAAGCACAAGTGCATTTGTGCAGGGCAGCATTATAGTGGCCGAGTGTGTGCGCAAGCACAAGTGCATTTGTGCAGGGCAGCATTATAGTGGCCGAGTGTGTGCGCAAGCACAAGTGCATTTGTGCAGGGCAGCATTATAGTGGCCGAGTGTGTGCGCAAGCACAAGTGCATTTGTGCAGGGCAGCATTATAGTGGCCGAGTGTGTGCGCAAGCACAAGTGCATTTGTGCAGGGCAGCATTATAGTGGCCGAGTGTGTGCGCAAGCACAAGTGCATTTGTGCAGGGCAGCATTATAGTGGCCGAGTGTGTGCGCCAAGCACAGGTGCACTGGCTATTCCCTCAATCTCAAAGTACAATGGGACGGTAATTATACGTTTATACGTGGTAGAGCCATGCTGCAGTTACATTAGTAGCACGAATGGGTCGGCTCGACCGGGGAAGGACCACGCTCTCACACAATACCAGTGTAAAATAGTGGCTTAATGCTGCTGTGTTTCGTACGGTGAGTGTAGAGAACCGGAGACCCTTTTTACTGGAAACGAGGCATTCCATCGTAGCCCTCACGGGTGACAACGCATCTGCATTTTGATTTGAAATCGACGATAGATGTGGATGTATATGTGCCATAGCAACCACTTACCATCAGGTAGAATGTGTGCTTGTTTATCACCCTATCCTATAAAAAAAAAATCTGACACAACTGCAGACTGCAGTTCAGCACCAACACCTATAAGTGTTTTCCGAAGCACGAGTGTTAAACACCGTCAACTTTCTCAATCCAGGCTGCTACTTCCTTGTTAATTCCTAGACAGAAAACCTGATTTTGACATGACGCGAGATTTAAATCAGGGACGAATAAGGCAGTCGAAAGTGCTTGTATACAATTACTAAGGAGGCAATTTAGGGTTATCACCACATCTACACACTAAATTACCAGTGCAACAGGCATGTGAGTGGCTTAAGACTTAATATGTCAAGATTTTAGAAACTTACATTGATGAGTGACTGAAACTGTTGTTTCTGGCTCAGTGATCTGCTCACCATTATTAATTTCTGATGTTGATGTCGATGAAGGGCCTGCAATTGAAAACATATTGACATAAACACAAAGACATTTCAACATAGTAATCCAAACTGATGTTTAGCGATTTCTAATAGTTGTAGAATTATTAAACATGAAATTAAAAAATAATAATTTGATTTATTATTGATTCAAAATGTTTCAGAAGGTGCTTTATAGCACCCAGAATAGAATAGAATAATTTTTTATTTAATATAGATCACAAGTAATTCTTATTGAAAGTCAATATTTTACGTTACCACTGGTTCGAAAAAAAGCCTCTGTCCTGAGAAGAACCAGCAAGAAACCCAGCGGGACTTTTTAAAAAAAAATTGTCAAGGGTCACAAAATATTTACAAAATTTATTTTAGCAAGAGCTTGGAAGCGACCACCTCCAGGGGCTATTATCAACCATATATTCATTGATATATCATAATATAAATGAATACATACAAATACAACCCTTTTTATACGGTTTTTGTTTAGTTAAATATTTAAACTTGGTAATAGAGACCTTGTATATTGGTGGTTGTATATTGACCCATGGTCATTGCACCAGAAATAATGGGAATTAAAAATAAGTCAAATTAAACATGATAAAATCTGTAACATTAGTTTTTATTAAAGTTGTTGAAGATGGCTTGGAATGGCCTGTGGTCCAGTCGATCCATATATACCAGCAAACAATATACAGCTAAAGCATGGCTCTATCAAATGAATAATATGTCTCTACCCTCTCATGCTGCTCAGTGTTATTTAGTGTGACAGCAGCACTCCACACAACTGCAAGAACACCTAGTATCCAAAGTTGTACTTAAGTAATCACTTATTATACCCTTACCATTACCTACGATGTGCTAACTTGTTGATATCAAAATGCATTTTAAGTATAATTTAATAAACATTTAGTAAAAAAAATGCCAACAGTCCATTGCTTGACAAATATGTCTACCCTTTTGCTGGATTTATAAAAGATTGTACAACATGAGTATTTGCGTATTTTAAATAATAGGAAACTAGACATGACAGATAGATGGTTTAGGTGAAATATTGCTACAAATCATCGCTAAAAAATAACCAACCACATATCATTATCAATACAAATATGTTGCCAAAGGGCCAAAATTCCCAGGATTTAACGACACAATTCCTAAGGTTTACAATTTTAAATGGAGTATTTCCTATGTTGTACGTTTTACTGGATCATTATTGAAATCAAGTGAATGAAGACTAGATTAGAATTATTTAAAATATCAGTTTTCATACTGTTGAGAGTGCTGTTTTTATAGATGATTTTAATTTCAGATATTATGATGTTTTAAAAATGTTAAGCAAATAGATTGTATGTATTCAATACATCTATACCTGGTACTTTCAGTACTACAAAATAGGCAAAATGTGGTTATGAACAGAACTACAAAATAAATCAAATTTTTAAAAATAGTTGACAAATTTTCACAATAGTAAATATATTTGAATAATCTCAATATATTATAAAATCAATTGTTGTCAATTCTCACTAAAACTCGATAATGGCTCGACTGATGATGAAATTTTTGGTTTGTGTTTAAGGGGGTATATTGGTCCCACAAGGATTTTTCATGCATTATAAAAAGCTATATTAAATTGCTCAACATTCCCTCTCCAATTTATCGATCCCTTAGTAACCCACTTTACAATATCCCATACGAGGCTCTAATTTGCAATCCAGACATTATTCTAGATATTGGAATAGATAAAAGTACTATTGAAGCAAATAACAAATTAAATATGCTCCTCCTCCAAAATTGGCATGATGGTTATCTATGTACACTGATGCTTCAAAGTTAAATGACGATGGATTAGTAGGGTCTGCAGTGTGGATCCCTAAATACAGGCTTATTTTAAATTTTAACTCTCCCCCTGACTCATCTGTATTCACAGGTAAGGCTTTGGCTATTTTAGAGGCAGTTTCATATACAGAATCAAATGGTCTGAAAAAACCCTCATTTTCTCGGACTCCCTAAGTTGCCTTCAAAGTATTTTATCCAGTCCTTTTCACTCTAACATTGGATACCCGCTAATTTTAAATATTAGAAAGTCTCCGTACTATTGTCATAAAAAAGGACTGAACATTGTATTGGCTTGGATCCTTAGCCACTGCGTGATTCAGGGCAATGAAATTGCTGATAATTTAGCTAAAGATGCCATAAAATCTGGCTCTATCCCTAGACAATGCCTCTATGCACATGACCTCCTGCCAAAGGCCAACTTCTGATAAGTAATTTCAAGATAACCTTCTGTCTTCTTGGCAAAGTTATTGGCATCAGTCTAAATTTTTAAAATGTAATCAATATTCCAAAGTCCAAATTAATATCCCATCAAAACCCTGGTTCTTTCAATACCGCCACTTTAGTAAAGCTACCACCTCTACTGTTTGCCGCCTACGCTTTGGTCATGCTTGTACTCCTGTACACATGGCCAAACTCAGGATTAGGGATAGCTCAATCTGTGAATGTGGCCTAGATGAAGGATCTGTCAATCATCTGTTCTTTGAGTGTCCTAAACTTTCTTTCTCTCTCTACGATATCCTGCCCAATTACATCCCTCGTCCAGTAAATTTCCAATTTTTGCTAACCCTAGTGTATACTCCCTTCGTAAATATTTTATGTGCTTTTATTCGTAAAATTACTTAACAACTTTGTTGATGGTAGTTTAAATATGTGACGTCTTTTGTTGTAGATTGTGAACCCACTCATTAAATTAAGAACTCTTATTTTAACTATTATTATCTCGTCACTTCCATGACTGACTTGACACTGGCAGAATTCTATCAAGAGAAGCCATAATTTAATAGAAGAAGAAGAGTGGTGTTTTTATAGATGATTTTAATTTAAGATATTATGACATTTTAAAAATGTTAAGCAAATAGATTGTATGTATTCAATACATCTATACCTGGTACCTTCAGTACTACAAAATAGGCAAAATGTGGTTATGAACAGAACTACCAAATAAATCAAATTTTTAAAAATAGTTGACCAATTTTCACAATAGTAAATATATTTGAATAATCTCAATATATTATAAAATCAATTGCTGTCAATTCTCACTAAAACTCGATAATGGCTCGACTGATTTTAATGAAATTTTTGGTTTGTGTTTAAGTGGGTCCCTGGATGGCTTAGATTCACAATTGGACCCGGTAGATGGCGCTGTAGTCGAGATCCAGAAATCACCCGCGCAGCTGGGGTGGATAGCTAGTAAGTAATAAAAAAATCTTAGCACTATAGTGCGGGAAGTATGACTGTATGACATTTATTAAGTTTTAGATTTAGTTTTTTTAAGGTTTTTTTACATTTGAATGTTATGTAAATAAAGGAATTTAGGACATCAAAAATAAATAACAAGAGAGATAAGAAGATAAGAGTATGATAATATTCAGAAATAATGTATTTGCATACTTGCAAATAATATCCTGACATTAACATCTCTATATATATCTGAAATATGCTCACCAGTTATCAATAGTATCGAATGGTTCCCACAATATTTCCGCCTTAAAAAGGAGACAATCAATTTTTCTATGGAGAATGGGCCCACTACAAATTTTAAAGATTATCAATGAAATGCATGTCGATTTATTCCTTATAATCCATAGATTACAATAATATTATTAGTTTTACTGCATCTAAACGGAGTTCTGAGAAATTAACAAATAAAATGTGAATCTAACAATAACCTATAAACAAACTGAAAGCGATTTTCTAGTAGTATTCATCGGTATTATAAGTTAAAATAGTGCACACTTGAATAATAGTACATATAAAACTAAGCTGTAGGTATATTCAGCATTTATAAATATTTTAAAATCGATGTAAAACGTATCACTAGTTCCGGCAAAACATAGTGCCTGTCTATGCACAAAATGTCGTGTGGATTCTATTTTTGACATGTATTGATTGATTGTGAGTGTAATTCTAAATACCAAGATGGTTAAGGAATAATGTCTATTTATATTTAAGATATTACCAACACACAGTAAGAAATGTTTTAAACTGGTTGTATTACAAAAAACAAAATATAATGTCGGTAACTCTACTTATTATTGTAAATCATAATTTATTTAAGTATTCTATTAACAGTAGTAGGTACAGAAATAGAAAACTTTTATTCAATTTTGATTATAAATACTACTTATTTAAAGTCACTTTTTTAATTTACCACTGGTTTGGAAAAAACCTCCGACTTGAAGAGAACCAGCAAAATACCCAGTGGGTCCATTAAAAAAAAACCAGCTTACAATCATGTATGTCATAATTAACAACACAGAACAAATGAGATATAGCTTGGTAGTGATCACCTTACCCACGGGTTATTGTCAGCCATAAATTCCTTTATACTATAATAACCCCTTTTATACAAACTTAATTTAATAAATTTTTTGAACTTTGATGATTGACTGACATATATAGACAGGAGCGGTGTCAAGACCTTGTTTTAATATGTTTGTTTGATTAGTAAGTAGTATACATCATAATAAAATGACTAGGAATTAACATGCCTTATCTATGTTATTACACAATGATAAATAGTGAGGAAGTAAGATGTTTTAAACTGTTTGTGTAAGGAACACAGGCTTAATTTAAATGTATTTATTGCTAGCGATGCGCCTCAGCTGTGCACTGGAGAGTTGTGGATCTCGACAACAGTGCCATCTACCGGGTCCAAATGTAAATATAAACCATCTAGGGATCCATACAAATACACACAAACATTTTCATTGAAATTGGTTGGATGGTTTCTTATGTTTTGTCTATAACGGACATGGGTAGAAACATTTTAGTGTTAGATATCTTTCTGAAGGTTTTTTGAAAATAACTTGATGGTAACATGTACATTTATGATATTGTAAGCAATCAGAAGGCATTTTCAATTATAAGAGATATGATATAAGACTGTTGTCTTCAATATCCATACACTTTTTGTCTCTGCAAGCTTTCAGCCTGCAAGGCATACAGATTTGTTCTAAGCGATCCACCTGAAAAGAAGTTAATGACAATTGTAAAGTTGTCTTAACTAAATAATAATTCTTATCAATATATTATTTTTTTCTATATTATATAGGAATTAAAAGGACATTTTTAATAATAAGAGATATGAGATATGACTATGCCTTCAATGTCAATAAACTGTATTTACATATTTCTGTGAGCATTTTCTTATATCTGCCTTTTCATATGTTAAATAATAAAGAAATTCTTATAAATATACAGCATTAATCAGCTCCAGCTGATCAAATACAGAAGCAGTAATTATTGATTAACATCTATGATACTCAACCATGTGAAAGTTGTCTCACATTTTATTTTTACCGGTTTCATGTACATGGGAGACAAAGATGTTATTGTTATATCAAGTATATCTGATTCTAGATGACAAAATAATATTCCTTTCTGCAGAGTGAACAACACAGCTGTCTAAGCATAATAGATACAACCATTACACTTTTTTATGCAAACTATTATTATTAAACTTTATATTTGCTTCTAGTACAAATAATTACTACATTTTTTACACATAAAAATATGTAACTATAATGTATATTGCCTATCTACTATGGCTGGTTTAAATCCAGGATCGGTGTCTGGCTTAACAAAAAAGCCATTTAGTAGGGTCGTTGCGCTGGTTTTCGGCCTTTTAGTGGAGTTGTCAACTTTAACCCATTTTCTGTCGCTGTACTCAAACGAGTACAGTTATTTAAAAATTAATTGACTAAATCTGTGAGCGTTTATTAGTTTTTATTTTATTAATTGAAATAGAGGGTAGACTCATATTTTATTTAAGTCATGCAAATTGAGGGTGTTTCTAAAATATGTGTCGTTTGGAGCAACCAGATTTCATGTTATTGGACTAGCGCGGAAGTGAGTACTATTTTTATCACATTTTATTATGATTATTTGTGTAAATGTTGTTTTTTGTAATAATTGTGATTAGATATGGTGTAGTCTATAATGTGAGTTACAAATTTGAAACAGTTATTGTTTATTACTAACTTTAGATGAAGATTTTTACTAATGTACTCAGTTGAGTACACTGGTTACTTCAATAGATAATAATAATAATAATCTTTATTGATAAACATATTACATGCACATTTACAGTGGTCATTAGCCCCTAAACTAGGATATAACACCTGTATTTCAGGGGCTATTTTCCTTCCCTATTCTTAGTTCTACGAGTTTTCTATAATTTGTTTATCTATGTATTATATTTATAATGTTTATTTATTATATAATATTAACAAGTGGGGGGATAAGTCGCTCGCGTCCGTAGGCAATGACCACCTAATCCTAGGCCCACCCTACACGTGTCCCCCGGGTGGTGCTAAATGAGCGACAAGCCCATAGCACAGACTCGGCTCCTCGCCGTGGTAGCGGCGTTAAATATACCACCCCATTCGCACCATGAGGAATCAAATTAAAGAAATGGCCCCGAGTTCCCGGCGCCCCTTTAATGGGGCAGGGGTGCGAAGAATCTCCGGGAGGAAAACCGGCGACGAGGCTCGCCACCCGTCACGTTCTGTCTCCCGGAGGGGCGAAAAGTGGATTGCAGAGGCCCGTCTGGCTACGTTGAATGTATGTGGAGCAATGAATGATAAAATGGAGGAAGTATGCGAGGTGATGTATGATAGAGGGATAGATTTGTTATGTGTGAATGAGACGAAACGGAAGGGGAAGGATGTCACTACACATGGCATGTATACCGCATACTGGTCTGGTGTAGACGAGCTCGAGCGGGCATGCCAGGGAGTAGGTATCATCCTATCAGAAAGAATGGTGCAATGTGTGAAAGAGTATGAATGTGTAAGCCCAAGACTGCTATGGATACGATTGAAAGTGGGCTTAAAGAAGTTGTTTGTGCTAGGGGTCTACGCCCCAGACATGTCTAAGCCCACTCATATCCGAGAGCAGTTTTGGGAAATGGTAAGGATGGTATTAATGAAATGTAAGGGAAATGAAAATGTTGTTTTTTTTGTCTTTAGCGGTACTTATGCTAGGAGATTTTAATGGAAGAGTTGGGGTGAGGAGGCTTGGTTATGAAAGGATATTGGGAACGTTTGGTGATGAAAGTATAAATGAGAATGGTGAAAGCCTCCTCACTGTATGTATGGAAAAGAATCTTTTTGTGACGAACACTTTCTTTCGCCACAAGAGGATTCACATGTACACTTGGGAAAGAGGTGATGATAGAAGCATGATAGATTTCATAATTGTTTACGAAAGATTGAGGGGCGCAGTGGTGGATACAAGGGTTTACCGGGGGTCAAACGTAGGAACGGATCATTTTTTGGTTTTATGCCGAATTAATGGTCTATTCAGGCGGTGGCGCCATCGGTCATCTGTGTCTACCACTGCGTTACAGCGTATTAGAACAGAAAGATTACAAGATGAAGGTGAGAAAATCAAGTTTAAATGTAGACTGAAAGAAAACGTAAGTGGTTTGGATGAATTATGTATGAATGAGTTAGACTTGGAGAATGTATGGCAAAATGTTAAGAAAGGTTTAGTAGATGCAGCTACCGAAGTATGTGGTGTTAGTAAAAGAAAGAATGAAAGGAAAAATAATACGTTATGGTGGGATGATGAGATACGTACGGAAGTTGAAGCAAAGAAGAGAGCATGGCTAGATTTACTAGCAACTAAGGCTGGTAATTCTAGCGGTACGAATGATGATTTTGAAGGAAAAAAGGCAGTCTTTAGACATCTAAATAAAAGAGTAAAAGAAGTAGTTGAAAGGAAAAAGCAAGAAAGAACGGATAAGAATGATAGAAGAATATCGGATAACTTCCAGGCAAATATTAAAATGTTCTGGAAACTCGTAAGAACTGCCAGGGGATGTTCAAAACAGCCTATAATGAATGCTATAAGAGATGAGAATGGCTATATTCTGAATGATGAAGTTTTGAGTTTAAAGAGATGGAAGGAATATTTTGAAAGCATGTTTATGAGTGAGGAGACAACGTATGAACTGAATGAAATAGGAACTCCGAAAGAAGAGGAAGGAGGTAGCGAGATAAGTATAGATGAAATAATGAAAGCAATGAAAAGCATGAAAGCAGGTAAGGCTGCCGGATATGATAGAGTTTCACTCGAAATGCTAAGGGCTGGAGAGGAAGTGGTGGCAGGCCTGCTGTACACCTTGTTTAATTTATGCTGGGAACTGAAGCGGGTACCGGGAGACTGGTGCAAAGCCGTGATAGTCCCAGTATATAGAAGGCCTATGACAGAGTGCATAGGAATGTGCTATGGCAAACACTGAACTCATTTGGGTTGAGCGCTGGCTTGATACAGGCATTGGAATCTCTTTATAGGGACTCTAGTGCTTGTGTTAGGATCAACGGGTCTACTCGGACTGGTTTGGCATCCATAAAGGTGTCAGACAGGGCTGTGTGGCTTCCCCGTGGTTGTTCAACCTATTTATGGACAGTTGTTTGCAAAATTTGAAAGTTGAAGAATGCGGATTAAGAATGGGTGAGTTAACCATCAAATGCCTTTTGTACGCCGATGATCAAGTTATTCTTGCGTCGTCGGCGGCTGAGTTGCAAACGATGGTTACATTAATGAACAGATCATTAAAAGAAAGGGGTATGAAAGTGAACACAAGTAAGACAAAAATTATGGTTTTTGAAAGAGATGAAAGTAAAACGATATGTGAAATAAGAATAGAAGGGGAGTTGATCGAGCAAGTAGATAAGTTTGTATATTTGGGTTGCGTATTTAGCAGGGATGGGAGATATGATAAGGATATAGAACGACGAGTGAACGCAGGAAACAGAGTAAATGGAGCCCTGCACTCTATTGTGAAGAGTCAAAATGTGTCAAAAAAAGGTACGTATGGCAATTCACAATGCTGTGTTGGTCCCTACTTTAACGTATGGTAGTGAAAGTTGGGTATGGCAGAAGAAGCACGAGAGTAGAATAAATGCAGTAGAAATGCGGTCGTTAAGGAGTATGTTAGGGCTGAATCTGAATGATAGGGTGAAAAATTGTGTGATAAGAGAAGAGTGTGGTTTGCAAGATGATGTTGTGACCAGGATTAAGAAAGGAATGCTTCAGTGGTTTGGTCATGTGGAAAGAATGGATGAGGAAAGAGTGACAAAGAAAATTTATGTTGCAGAAGTGAATGGCAGAGTCGGAAAGGGACGTCCTAGGCGAAAATTTATCGACCAAATTGGCGATTTATTGAAAACGGGCCAAATTAGGAGTACCCTTAACCGACGAGCATGCATGCGTAGGTGTATGGATGTGAAGGAGGCGAGAGAGGTGTGTCAGGATCGTGCCAAATGGAAGTCTGTAGTCTCTGCCTACCCCTCTGGGTGACAGGCGTGAGTGTTTATGTTTATGTTATTAACAAGTATTATTTAAAATGTAAAATTTATGACAGTAAAAAGGGGGATAAAAATAAAAT
Organism: Parnassius apollo; assembly: GCA_907164705.1. NCBI lineage: Eukaryota > Metazoa > Arthropoda > Insecta > Lepidoptera > Papilionidae > Parnassius > Parnassius apollo. The sequence continues at coordinate 4,408,419 of CAJQZP010000287.1, read as the reverse complement.
AAAATTATGTTGGCACTATTGCAAGTGTGTGTGTGTGTGTGTGTGTGCGTGCGTGCGTGCGTGCGTGCGTGCGTGCGTGCGTGTGTGTGTGTGTGTGTGTGTGTGTGTGTGTGTGTGTGTGTGTGTGTGTGTGTGTGTGTGTGTGTGTGTTGTTTACATGTCCAAAGAAAGAAGGCTCTCCATACCTTCATAATCAAAAATTTTCAGCCAGTCTGAAATTTTGTTTTTCACTTCAAAGTTGTTTAGTGATCTTATGTTATGACATCTGTTAAGTTTATTATATAGCCTAGGGGCTAAAAAGGCAAAATGTCTTCTAAACACAGCACTTTTCGGTTTTGGAACAGGACATCGTTCTTTTCTCTTATTGCTTCGTATTAGTTTAGGGACAGTGACGCGATGATACCTCCTTAAACAGTGATAAATAAAAGTTTTGCGGACGGATAACACCTTCGCTTTGTCGTACAAAGACACTGTTGATTGGCGAAATGGTAGACGAAAAATGACTTTTAAAATAGCTCTTTGTGCGCGTTCAACCTTTATTAAATAGCTTTTAGCGGCACCGCCCCAGGCACAAATGCAGTAGGTACAGAGACACTCTCCCAATGCTTTGTATGTTTTTATAAGTAATTTGCTATCGGTTACTGTTCGTAAATTTTTAAATATATAAATGAGTTTTCTTAGCTTATTAGCCACTGCATCAGTATGGGCATTGCAAGTTAATTTATTATCAATTATCACTCCTAGATATCTCATAGAATCAGTGTTGGTTAAATTACTACATTGACATGGTGTAGAGTTTATAGTACGATTGCACGGATACGTGTGTAGAGTAAGTTTAAAGTTGTTAGTTGGAAGAGTAGCATTAGTCTTAACGAAACATAGGTATTTGGTCTTAGAAACATTAAGTGATAGTAAATTGTCTTCAAGCCAACTAGTCACTAACCTCAGACCATTTTCTGTGCATTTTGCAACTTTATCCCAAGTGTCACCATAAAAAATCAATGCAGTATCGTCAGCAAACATAGTTAAATCGGCATTTTTGATATTGATTTTACACAATTCATTTACATAAATAATAAAGAGCGAAGGTCCTACGGTACTCCCCTGTGGTACACCGTAAGAGCAAGTGGAAGTGTTGCTTGCATACTTGTCAATCCTGACTCGTTGTCGCCTATCAGATAGATAGTCTCTAAACCAGTTGTAGACAAGACCTCTTATACCCATGTTTTCCAAACGGCTAAGCAATATAGGAATCGACACTGTATCAAAAGCTTTTTGTAGGTCCAAGAAAACACCTACACATTTTTTACCACAGTTAAGATATTTTGATACCAGAGATGTTAATCTTAATACGGCATCTTCTGTTGACCTGCCCGAACGAAAGCCAAATTGATTATTATCAATAAAATTGTTTCTTTCAAGGTACCGTATTAATCGTTTATTCACGACCTTTTCCAATATCTTTGACAGAGTACTAAGAAGTGAAATTGGCCTATAATTTGAAGGGAGCTGCCTATCACCAGATTTGTATATAGGACAAACCGTAGCTTCCTTGAAAATGGCAGGAAAAACACCTTGCTCTAAACTTAAGTTACAAACATACGATATTGGCTCAGAGAGCACATTAATATACTTCTTTAGGAAATATGAACTAACAGAATCAAATCCAGGGGCACTATTTGTTTTTAAACTTAGTATAATCCGTTTTATTTCTTCGATATCTGTGGGTTCGAGAGACATAGACATAAGAGGTGTATTCGGGATTCTAGCCTTTTTTGCCAATTCATTTTCACTGGTGTTTAGTTTTTGAAGTGTAATGTTAGCCAAGTTATGCCCCACTGATGCAAAATAACTATTAACTTTGTCAAGAGATTTAGTGGGAGAAATATCAACATCAAGTAATTCCTGCGGAGATTCCTTTTTCTTATGTATGTTACACATGTCCTTTATTATTTTCCATGTTTCTTTATTATTTTTAGTATTCACATGTAGTTTTCCTTTATAATACTGCCTCTTAGTAAATTTTATTAACTTATTACACATATTACGGTATTTTATATAGTTAGCGAGAAGTTCTTCACTATCAGAATGTAATTTAACTTTTAGGTGCATCTCATTTCTTTTACGTATGGAAATAATAATACCGTGTGTAATCCATGGTTTAAGTGGTCTAAATTTTTTAGGTAGCTCTTTGATGATTGTGTTATTAATACTACGGTTTGTAATTTTGTCAATAAAACTTCTGCAGCAATATGTGCATCGGTTATATTAAAAAAGTTTTGCCACCTTTCAGTTGACAAAGAATTTTAAAAGAGTATTATTTCGAGCGGTTTTCTGAGACTTTATGTATAGCAAAATTGGAGCATGGTCTGTTAACGGGTCAAATACAAAAGTACCCCAAGTATTAACACTTTTAATCATAAAGCGATCGATACAAGTATATAGTCTAGTGGGAAGATTGACACCCTGCTTGAGACCATACATTGCAATCAGGTTAAGGTAGTTTTGCACGTGCTTAGAACTGTTGGATAGTATATCTAAATTTATGTCACCTGTCAAAATAATATGAGGAGTATTATTATTCTTAAGAACGTTTTCTAAAGAATGTAGATAATAATTTGATTATTATTATCTACATTCTTTAGAAAGATTTTAAGATTTTAAGATTGATTATGATAACTGGGTGGTCTATAAGAACAAATAATTGAATATTCCGAATCTATATTTATAATCAAGCAATTTCCTTCTTGAAAGGGTGGTTCAGTTACTGATGAATCTAAAGAAGTATGAATGTAAGCCACGACGCCATCAATTTTATTTAAATAATTAACAGTTTGATATATCTTGTAATCGGTGATATTAGGTGGTGTGAAATTATTATTAGTCCAACATTCGGTTAAAACTAAGACGTCAACCTGAATACCAAGACTTGCAACAAACGTTAGAAGTAAATCAAAATTTCGATTTATACTGCGAATGTTGACGGACAGTACCACCAACAATCCATCTGCACCAACAAAAAATTCTGAACACTGATCATTTATGAATGTGCAATTAATATTGTGATACTCATCTATATCCGTTGCTATAATATTGTTAATATTATCTATATTAAGATCGATATGTGTAAAACCAGTGCATTTTTATAACTCAGTATATTAAGTTTGATTATATTTTTGATAGTAGTAAGTTTTATTAACCACGTATTAATGTATGTATTAAGACTATGATAATATTTAGAATTGTAAATTGTGTGAAAGTGATATAACATGTTGTTTATGTTTTTAAGACGTGCGTTTTTTGAACGCGTATGTGATTTCATTTGTATAAAGTGTATGCAAGAGTATAACAAAAATATGTGTTTTGTGTATTGTAGTGTGTATTCGTGTTTATAACTAAGTGCGCAACATTTAAATGGGAATACAATAAGAAAAAACTTAATGAATAAATTAAAACAAAAGAGATAAGAAAAATGAATATAATTTAAAAACATAAAATAAAAAAATTTCGTGTTACAATATGATGAATGAAATACTAGTCACTTTTCTCTAATTTTTTCCAAATCAGCTTCACTTTCGATGCGAACCAAGGGTGTTCCTTCTTTTTTTCGGAGGTAGACTTTACCACGTGCAGTCCAACAAAAAACATAATTGTTTGCTTTTGCAAATTTTCTTGAAATTAAAAATAAATTTCTCGTTTTGTTTGTAAGAGACTCTGATATATAAATAAGCTGGGATGGACCGTCAATTTGTATATTTTTAGTGTTAAATTTATCGTTTTTGTGTCCGTTGTTATATTTCTTAAAAGCATCAATAAAGCAATCTCGTATTAATACACTGATGAAATCTACTATTATCGGTTTATTCGCTGATTTTGTGTTAATGCAATACACATCTTTAATATCAGATCGGTTAATGTCTAGTTTAAGTTGTCGTCCTGAGCTAATAACTATATCAGAGAGGGTTTCCTTTGTCTCAGACGATTTTTTGGGAATATTTCTTATTTCTAAACTCGTAGAACAGTGGTTTCGCTCAAGTTTTTCGACTTTTTTTTCTAGTAATTGAATATATTGCATGTTAGTTTTTTTCTCCGTCTCCAATATATCTAGTTTTTTAATCAAATCATCGTATTTTTCTGATAAGAACTCTATTGACTTTTGCACTGCAGTATTTTGTTCCTTTATGATATTTAAAAATGTCGTAATTTTATCCTCTTGATCTCTTTGGAAACTCGTAAACATATCCTTGATTTCTTTTTTTTAATAAGTTTAATTCGTCTGAGAACTCATTATTACATCGCTTTCTTTTACTACGCACCGATACAGTTGATGAAGAGTCGGAGTCTTGCGTAATAGGGAAATATGGTTCAGAATCATTATAGTCACTTTTACGAGCTGCCGAAGGTCGCGGTGGCGGTGAACGTTGCATGTTTGCGATTTATAAAATTCTATTGTTTAGGTACCAGGGTTAACATAAATGTTAAAAGTATTGCAAGACGCACGAGTAATTATTACGGAGGTCTATTAATTTGGACGCCGATCGGTGTCTGAGAACTGTGACGCTTTCCGTCCAGTATAACCAGACTCTCGATGCAAGCAAGGGTCATGTATGTTGGACGCAATGGTCGTTATGCGTAAATAACATTAACTGTTCACTGTATGTAGATCTCTCAATAGATAAATTTAAGCGACTCACGTATTGATGAGGGTATTTTGACTTAATTGTTTCGTATTGCAATAGTTCTTCTTGTTTCTATGCACTCCTATTTACTTAGTTTTATTAACTGGTTATTTTAATTTAAAGTATTTTGAAAGGATTGGTTTTATAAACACGTCTGTCTTCTACAAAGGTCCGGAGGGGAAGGATAAAAAATACAACTTTGTTTCAATTTACCAACAATGAGTCGCAAGATGTTTTTCGGTATAAATAGCTTTATAGCACCTGAGGAAGCAATTGCAGAGTCTGATGATGATGACCGTGAAAATGATTTGGCGATAATACCACCTGATTCCTGTATCGTGACTGACGAAATGGAAGAGTCTGATGAAGATAGGGTTGTTATACGTTGTCACGAGGTGTGCTCGAAAATATTGAAGTTATGGTACGCAATGAAGGTACTTCTTCATCCTGCTATGATTTTAGAGAAGAAGAACCATTGGTCGTAACAGGATGTCGTCGGAAGCCTAACATTCAGCAGTGGCAGTAAACTTCAGCCTGGAGAAAATGTTCACTATCCTATACTTTTGTCCATCAGCATACGTCTGAGGTGCAAGACAAACAAAATGCTATAAAGGAACAGCTGAAAGACCAAAATCCTGTACAGATTTTTGAAAAAATACTGAATGAATAAGTATTACAGCTTGTATTATGTAATAGTATTTTGTATGCTAATCAAAACAATAGACACTCTTTTCAACTTGATTTACCAGACCTGAAGAAGTTCATTGGTATTTTGATTTTGTCGGGATATCACAAATTGCCTCGGGAAGTAATATTTTGATGACTGGATGAGGACGTCAGAGTTGCTCTAGTTTCATGAGCTATGACGAGGAATAAATTTCGTAAAATAAAAACGTATCTTCATCTTGTGAGTAACGATGAAACATCAAATTCCAGAAATTAAATGTTCAAAATTAGATCCCTAGCCGACATACTGACGACTAAATTCAATCAATGGGGCGTATTTGTACTACTATGATTACTTTGAACCAATGAGCACGGTATAAAGATGGTGCCCAGAAATAATAGAGAAAACCGATGTAAGGATTCCGATTTTATTTGAAAACTACAATAAAGGTGGAGTCGATGACCTTGATCAGTCCATATCATTATACAGGATCGGGATTCCTGGAAAAAAGTGATGGTGAGTTTTATTTACATACTTGTTGGACATGGCCGTTTCAAACGCTTGGCGTTTACATGTTTATGAGCAAGGATGGATGGATGGATCAACTCTTGCTTCGACGTAGTCTTGCCAGATACTATTTGCGACAAGAAACTCTAAAAAGAGCCAGATCATATTCTTCTTTGGTCAAAGGACTGACTCAAGATGGTTCAGGCCACTAAAGGATGCTTGAAAAGCAATTACGATGCCTCATTTGCCATGCAAGGGTCCGATATAGATGCAAGAAGTGTTTGAAAACACTCTGCATTGAAAAGTCATGCTTCGGAAAATTACACATATAAGTGGCCGCTGTACTCAAACAAGTACACCCCTGAAAAATTTAAAAAAATAATTTAAAAAAAATTGTTTCATTTTATGTTTTCTAGTCCTGCCCAGATTAACAAAATAAATATTTTTCGTTAAAAACGTTTTTTATTTGATTTTGGCCACTAATGGGTTAAGGTACTATAAAAAATAATAGCGATTATGTTGACCTAGTGTTGTTAATGTTAATTTATAGCTTATATAATGTAGTTTTCATTTTGATAACTCATTAATGCTACAAAAGAAATCTATTTTTTATAATAAATTTTGATGTGAAAAATATGCAAAACGCTAGTTTCCGGCCCCAAATTTTAGATTTCGGCCTACAAGAATTTTAGTATTCGGCCACTGTATTAGAAGAGGTACTATAAACTTAAAAGTGTTTTTGTAAAATCAGAAAATGGCAAAAGGTTTGAGAAATCGGTGTATTTAGTTTAATGTGATTGCGATTTTTTAACCGTGACTTTATTTTTTTCTTTTTGGGTGTGTTTTTGATATAAAATAATAACCATGATTAATTATTTCTCTTTGAATCATAATCTAATAATAAAATCTTTTAAATATATCTATCTTTTAAATATATCTCTTACGTGGCAGAGCCATGCTGCAGTTATATTAGTAGTATAGTTGTAGCACGTATGGGTCGGCTCGACCGGGGAGGGACCACGCTCTCACAGAATACCAGCGTGAAATAGTAGCTTAATGTTGCTGTATTTCGTATGGTGAGTGCAGAGAACCGGAGACCCTTTTTACTGGAAACGAGGCATTCCATCTTAGTCCTCACGGGTGACAACGCATCTGCATTTTGATTCGTAATTGAGGATAGATGTAGATGTCTATGGGCCACAGCAACCACTTACCATCAGGTGGACCGTGTGCTCGTTTGTCACCCTATCCTATAAAAAAAAAAAAAAAAAAAAAAAAAAATATATCAATCAAATATTCTCATTTACGAGTATTTTGTACTTCCTCATAAGTATTTTAGTTTAACAAAATCTGTTATATCTAACCATTCATCTCTAACCAAGGGAGCATCTGAAAAAAAAAAATTCTTTTTGAATCTTCTTCCTAAAACGCAATGTGAATAAAATATTTGATATGATAAGATGAAATGGCCGTAAACGTAAACTAAGACAGCATTCCATTTTCCGCCGCCGTATTCTTTCATACAATTTTAAGTTGGCCGAAAACTAAATTGTATATATTTTAGAGTCAATCCAGTTTTCGGCCACGACTGAAATGGGTATTTTGTTTCATCACTAACTGTTCAAATTGCAGTACTTGGTGGCCGAAAACTGAAAGTTAGTGTCTACGCACGCTACGATTCAATATAAGTAAGAAAGATGAGTTATAGTACGTAACCAAATAAACGAAAGAGACGAAGTATTTAGGCTAAACTCAGGCTACTTTTCGGCCGCATGGCCGACAACCAAATAATGGGACAATTTTATGTGTCACTTTTCGGCCACTTAATTTATTAACTTTATCAATAAATTATTATAATAATCAGTGTCAAATAACTATATTAGGTTATTTATATAGTGAAATATAAGCACAATATTAAGTAATTATATTAAATACAGCACGAAACTTACTTTTGAATGGAACGCTCGCCACTATTTTTTTTGCTCGATCTTACCCGTTTTGATAGCTTCAGTGTCGGCGTCAAACTAAACTATTTATTATAAATCGCGTGTTTGTTTTACCTGATTAATTAATGCTACCTACCAGATATAGTGAAACTATTTACAAATGCATTAAACTGTATTTCTTACGATAATATTTATTAAAATTGTTATTAAATCAAATTTACTGCATCAGCTCGTGCCAAAGGCCGAAATCTAGACCCGGCCGGCTTACCGGCGCATCGACCCTATTAAGCAACTTGCTGAATACATAAGGTACCCATTTGTACACAAATGCAGTTATATGAATTGCTCTTCAAAACCTTCTTTAAGTCCCTCGACTCAAAGATTCTAATTTTCTTTTAACATTATAATAACTTCTTCTGTGCATTTATTCTATTTATTATTTAATTTAGATTTTACTAATAAAATAAACTTAATACTTTGTCACTTTTAACAAACTAATAAGGTTCTAAGACCTGTTTGTTATTTTTTTACCTAAATTTTACCTAAAACAAATACAGTTTCACGACCTAGAATAGGTGTAAATTAATAAACTCTTATATTCTATTTGCGAATTTTACAACAAAAAATAAAAAGAGAAAAACATACGTACTTGTGTCAATTAATATTTGGCTAACCTTCCTGATAATTGATAATATCCATATTTTCTTTAACAATTAGTTTAATAATGCTTGTAAATAAAAACTTCATTTTGTTCTTACCATAATGATGCGACTCCAACTATGTTTTATTTCACTCGAGTGAATTTGTCCAACTCGATAATCGATAGAAAATAAATTTTACCGAGTTACCACCGAGTTAACTCGGCGCATCGTATAGATTCAGAGGGTGCTATATAGATATTACATTACTAATTTACTTGTATATATAATAAGTCGCTGCGGGTGACATTACACAACCTGAACTTAGTTTGATTTATAGTTTTAATTTCATGTTGCACATATACTTATTTTTAAAGGTACATATTTAAAAATGGTTTAACTAAAGTAATCGCTACTCTCAACTCTAGTGATAAACTTTTCTGTAAATAGTTGATTTACTCAAAAACTAGTGTACAACTAGAATGACATACATACATACTCGTAAATTAACCCGAGTGGCTCGAGTCACAAAACTCTACTCGAATCGCATCTTTATCTTAGGGCCAATGCAGTGTTTGTCTACAATTTAGTGATGAAATCGACTTACTAATTTGAGCAATTTATTGATATATTATGTAATAAATAAATTGATATGGTTGTTTATAATGTTGTATCAATTTATGTTATATATAATATAAATTGATGATATATACTTTGGATAGTCAAATTATTAATAACATTAAGACTTACGTCATAACGTTAGAGTGATATTATTTTATGAAGATTGTCGATACGCATACCAAAAATAATATATAACTACCTATTAAGTGTAGTAATAATAATTGTGTTGTATGGAAGAACAATTATAAAAATAATTTGTGACAAATTGACACAGTTTCGTTCATCTAATTTGAATTGCGTAACTCGAGCTCAAAATCGAGTTACCCGAATTTCAACTCGAGTCGATTTTTTCCGAGTTATCATGGCACTCATCTCTAAGACAATAATTTTTTAAATAGTATTATAATTACCTTAGAAAATGATCAGAACACGAATGTCAAAACAACAAATTTTTTTTCAGATTTCTTGTTTCCGTTTACATTTTCGAAAAATCTATAGGCCATTTACTATTAATATATATTTTGATGTCTTTTTTTGGTGTAAATACCATTAAACGACGTTAATATTTCTAGTGGGCCCAAAAATGATTGTCTCCTTTAAGACCAAAAATAAAACTATCCACAACTTACATCAAAATTACATATTATAAACACCAGCCCCTATGCAATGTCAATAAAAATTATATAATATATTTTACTCATTATATCCAGAAATGTATCAGAAGCATTAAAAGCCTAAATATGTTAAAAATGTAAGTTAATACATATTTAAAGAAAAAGTGTTATTACTTGGGAGTTTTTATAGTGACTGAGTAGAAAATATGAAGAAATAATATAGTATAATCGTGTTAATATTTAAGTTGATTGTAAATATTGATTAATTGATAATTTTATTAATAATAGCATAATGTAAATGTAATGCTCCCTTTCTATGGGCTTCCCGAGAAATTGTGCGATTGGATCACCAGTTTTCTTGCGGATCGGAGCATCAAGGTCGTTGTAGACGGTGCAAGCTCCGATTGCAAGCTTATTAATGCTGGTGTTCCACAGGGCTGCGTGCTATCGCCAACGCTGTTTCTTCTGCATATCAATGATATGTTGCAAACCCGTAGTATTCATTGCTATGCAGATGACAGCACTGGTGATGCTCTTTACACTGGCCGAGGCAATATTTCTCGGGAAAACGTCTCTGAGTGCCGGGACAAACTTGTGTCTGAAGTCGAGTCTCTGCTGGACAGAGTCTCGGATTGGGGGCGACTAAATCTAGTCCAGTTTAACCCCCAGAAGACACAAGTTTGCGCGTTAACCGCTAAAAAGAACCCCTTTGTCGTATCCCCTCAGTTTCAAGGCACTCCCCTTGTTGCCTCAGCCAGTATCGGAATCCTCGGCGTCGACATATCGAGTGACGTGCAGTTTCGTGGTCACTTGGAAGGGAAGGCCAAATTGGCCTCTAAAAAGCTTGGCGTGCTCAGCAGAGCGGGACAGTATTTCATGCCGGCACACCGCCTGCAACTTTACAAGGCGCAGGTTCGGCCGCTCATGGAATACTGTTCCCATCTCTGGGCTGGGGCTCCCCAGTACCAGCTCCTTCCACTTGACCGCATCCAGCGCAGAGCGGCTCGAATCGTCGACGACCGAGTGCTTTCCGATCTGCTCGATTCACTGACGCTGCGAAGAGATGTTGCATCTCTTTGCGTATTTTATCGCATCTATCACGGGGAGTGCTCTGAGGAATTGTTCAGATTAATTCCAGCCGCCAAATTTCGTGAACGCACTACACGGCAAACGTCCCGATACCATCCACACCATCTGGATGCTTGGCGGTCCACCACTGTACGTTTCAAAAGGAGTTTTCTTCCGCGTACAACCTCTGTGTGGAATAATTTACCACCGGTGATTTTTCCGGACCGATACGACCTGGGGACCTTCAAGAAAAGAGCTTACTCCTTTCTAAAGGGCCGGCAACGCACCTGCAATTCCCCTGGTGTTGCGGTTGATCATGGGCGGCGGTAGTCACTTAACATCAGGTGAGCCACATGCTCGTTTACCCCCCTCTTCTATAAAAAAAAATAATAATAATAATAATACTAAGGAGGAGAGATGTCGCTAGTGACACCGTAAACATCGAGCTCGTAAATAAAAATAGTAAATAAATAGTCTTATCGTGATAGTAAGCGGATATTTGTTATGATTCAGTATATTTGGTGCTAATATATACTATATAATGTTATTAGTGCAAAAACTATAAGATTAATTGCATAATCAAACAATTTAATGTGAAGTGTAAAAACTAGTGCAAAACGATAAAAACTTAGTGATTGTAACAATTGAATAGTGCCGTGAGTTTATTTTTACCTTAGTTATACCTTATCATGAATATATATCAATATTTAATAACACAAATCTAAAATTTCATATAATAATTTTATGCAAGACCGTTGACAGACTAAAAAATTTAAAAAAAAATCTACATGACCAATACATCATAACATTATTCATAACAGTGCCATCTAGTAAGGTGTAATCGACTTGCACATAACACTCAACAACATGACATCTAAATTCAATGTGAAAACTACTAATAGTGGCCGCAAGATGCCGATAGTAGTAACTTGTTATAAATGCAAAAACTTAGTTGATATAAAGAAAACTGCAATATGATCATAATGCAATAATAGATATGATTTAGACTGTGATGGCTACCCGGAAAAAACATACCGCCTAATGGATCAAGAAAGAAAAAAGAAATGGCGAGGCAAAACATGTATAAAAAATATAAAAGATGTGAATAGCGACATAACTAATATCACAGTGAGAAAAAAACAAAACCTCCCCAGACAATGTACATCCCTAGAAGAATCATGTTATATAGATAAATTGCAAGGTTTTGAATTTTTACAGGTATCGGAGAAGGATACATCTTACACATTAGACTCGCACATACTCACGGACTATAATATATCTGATGTATCATTTTCAGCGCCGAGTAAATTGTTAAAGAGCGTAGACGGCACTATGTCTGAGACAACGTCAATCTCAGAAATGAAATCTACAATATCTCAGCTAACCTGTAACCTTCGTAGTACTCAAAATGAGTTAGAAAACATAATATTAGAAAATAATGATCTTCACAGACAGATAAATAAGTTAACCACAGAAATTAAAATACTAAAATCTATATACTATTCCCCCATAAAAATTGATAGTCCTCAAACAGGCAATACATCTAAGAAGAAGAGACACTCCTTGCTACTTCACAGTCTATCTTCCGTGCCACCCTCACCGATAGTCACGTCATACAACTATCCCCACCCTAATTCGACGATATCAAGGCTTCAACAAAAAATTATCAACTTGCAACAAGAATTAAAAGATGCAGAAAAAGTGATCATAACTCTCAATAAAAAATAACAAATCTGACACAAAATATTCACTGTGAAACCAAGGATAAATCGAGCAAGACCTCAAAACCTGTGACGAGACAGCAAAATAACAGCCATGAAAAAATTATTTACATCATCGGTTCTCAACAATGCGTTGGCCTAGCCGCAGCAATATCACAGGATCAGAGACACAATATGAACATTATGGAGTTATTGGTGAAACGAAATCCTATGCACCAAGTAACGAAATAATAAAAAATTGCCACAACATGGAATTAAAACCGGATGATAAATTAGTCATATGTTTAGGAGAAAATGATCATAATATAAAACAAGGTTTGTCACAATTACAAACTATAATAGATACTTTTAGTAAAAATACAATAATTGTACTAAATGTTATTAAAAATAGGTACATAAATGTTAATAATTTAAACTGTTGAGTCAAAAATATTTGCGAAAAACGTAAAAATTGTAAATTTGTAGATTCTAAAAAATATTCAAATCGCTTCGACATTTGTCGCACAATAAATTATGCTATTGACTATAGTGACTACGCAGAAAATTATTTAAATCCTAGTGAAATTTTTAAAAGAATAGCGAGTAATAAGCCAAGTTTTAAATTATATAAAACCATAAATAAACCAAAAAAAGGAACAATTCCCTTCTACTTAAAAAAAATTGCACACTCAAAACCTCCTGTTATTTATAAGAAAGGGACCATGCCCTATTATTTTCCAGTAATAAAAAAGAACGATAAATTTTTTCGACCATAAAAATTTAATTAATACTCATCATTTTAGTATTCTTCACCAAAACATTGCTAGTGTTTTGTCAAAGCAAGATTTAATAGACGTAACTATAGAGGAGTTAAGAGCAAAAACTAATGATCCGGATGTAATGTCTTTCCGAAACTTTCATAAAAAAAGGTTTTGAGAGTTATGTAAGAATATGTGGGTATGACATGGCCGCCAACTTCAGCAGAGAAAAACAAAGAGGTGGGACATGTATTTTAGTTACAAAGGGTATAATGTTCAATGAATTATCGTTCATAAAAAATTATGCTACCCAGAATATGTTCGAGGCATGCGGTATAGAAATCATACATATTAAATTAATTACTATTTGTCTCTACAGAACCCCCCAATCCGACCCAGCACAGTTCTTATTTAAATTAAACACAATTTTGCATGACCTAACTGTAAAATACAAATCGAAAGTACATATAGTTATAGCTGAAGACTTTAATATAAACACACCAAAAAAAGGCAAAATCACAAAATATTTACAAGATTTGTCCTATAATTATAACTTGAAAATACATTTCAATGTTCCTACATGTAGGTCATCTAGTATTGATCATATATTAAGTAACATTCAAAATGCGACTGCAACATTGCTACCACTGTATCTTTCCGATCATGACACAGCACAATTGTTAAGCTTTCCTATAAAAGGTAAGCCACAAAAACATGCTATATATTATGTTTACAAGAGAGACTATAACTTAGATAACATCAGGAAGTTTAAAGAATGCCTGAAGAATTTGTCATGGTCTGAGGCATACATGGAAAATGATGCTAACACGGCATTCAGCCGATTTCATGAATTATTCTGCCTTTTCTACTATCTCTGTTTTCCAAAACAACGAATTAAAATAAATTTACAAAATAAAAAACAAAATTGGATAAGCAAAGGACTCAAAGTAAGTTGTAAAGAAAAACGAATGTTAAGATTTTTAAATATTATAAAAATAAAAGTAAGGCTAACAGACTACATTACCTATCATATTCTAAGCTCTTAAAAAAACGTGTATTTAATTTAAAAAAGAATGCTAATATTAAGTTTATAAATAAAAATGATAACAAATGTTAAGCAACATGGACCATTAAATAAAAAAGAAATATCTAACCCATATGTCAAGAAAAATATAGAAAAAATTATAGCTAATAATAAAGTTCTTACGATCCTGGATATAGTTTGTATTTTATTGATTTGACCCGTGAACCAACAACACACACTAAAGCGAAAAATGTAACCATTAACAGCGCGAATGTCAACTCTATGTTTCTTAGACCTATGTCTGAAAATGAGGTTAGAAGGGAAATAATGTTATTAAAAAATACTAGCTCTGAAGGCCATGATGACATAAATACAAAAATAATAAAAAAATGTATAATCGCGATATTTTCACTCATAAAAATAATACTATCAAATATCAATAATAATAATTTTACAACGGGACTATTTTTTGACCTATCTAAAGCCTTTGACCTAGTTTCACATGACCTATTGGTACAGAAATTGGAAAAGATTGGAATTGGAGGACCAATGCTTCATTGGATAACATCATATCTTTATAATAGACAACAACGTGTTATTATTAAAGCAGATGTAAGTGGGGACATAATTCCATACTTGTCCGAATACCGAAACAAGAAATATGGCGTTCCACAGGGAAGTGTTCTCGGTCCAATTCTGTTTTTGCTGTACTTAAATGACATTGTTAATATTACGAAGCATAAATGTATTCTATTTGCTGATGACATTTCAATAATCATGACGTCCAATAAAAAAAAATAATTTGAGTGACCACAAAGCTGACACAAATAATACAATAGATACTTTAATTAACTGGGTTGACATACATAATTTAAAAATTAATTTAGACAAATTTTTATATATACAATTTAATAAATACACTAATAATAAACATAATCTTAAACTTTACATTCCAAAAATAACAGCAGCTAGTCATACGAAATTTTTAGGTTTAATTATAGATGACGATATAAATTGGAAACTACATGTAAGCGATGTCTCTATCAAGATAAATAAATTTGTGTATGCACTTAAACAAATAAAAAACATAACAAACATAAAAACCGCTGTCATGTCCTACCATGCATATGTAGAATCTCTACTACGGTATGGTCTTATAATGTGGGGCAACAGCACTGATCAAAACAAAGCATTTGTCGCGCAAAAAAAATGCATTAGAGCTATATGTGGGCAAAAACCGAATGAATCATGTCAACCAGTGTTTAAAAAACTTGGCTTATTACCACTACCATCACTTTATATCTATGAAGTATGCATGTTTGTACATAAGCACAAAATGTTGTTTACAATGATAGATGATGTAAATCCCCGCAATCGTCGAGATCCATATAGACTTATACTAAACGATAATCCTAGAACATTGAAGTAATATGTACAACTTACGTACTAGAACAGCTATCTCAAACAAAAAATGTGCGCTTCTCTGTGTTCGCGCGGTTGTTTTTTTTATCATAGAATAAACATAGGAAGAATGATTCGTAGGTAATATTGTATTGTTAAAAAGGTAAATTATATCGAGAACAATATTTAAAACTGTCATTTATTTTGTATATTATATTTGCTTATTTAATATAATATTACATAATATTATATCACAATTAAATTTTAATGATATTTTATCTGAATATTTTTAAAAGGTATCTATGTAAAATATAAAAAAAAAACATACTAAATGTGTGTTTAACAAAACTTATTAACATAACATTTAAATTACAGTCGTTTATTAAATAAGAGTCGTTCATAAATGCTGGGCACGCGAGATTTAAAAATGCACGAATTTATTCCACTTTGACTTTGATATGAAAACCTAAAAATAAAATAAAAGAATAATAAACAGATTTAAACATGAAAAATTTAGCCTAATTATAATAACTTATATATGTTTCTACAAAAAAAATGTGTATAATAATATATTCGTCTTATACTTAAGTACTCACAGAAATGTCACATCTGAACATATTAATTTCATAATCTATATTTCATGACACGAGATGTCGTCTTAGGAATAATTTGTTTTATTATTAATCTATAATACTTTTTATTGATTAAGTATCTTATTAACCGATGAAAAGTAATTCCTTGGTTTTTACTGAAATTTCTTGAATTATTTGTGCAATATCTATGTATACACGACGGCATATTTTTATCAAGAGATTTTTTTTAAATCAACACAACACGTGACATCTCTACAAGCGCCTAGCGAGTGACTGATTAAAGTGCGATGTATGCACTGCAGTTGAGTGGAACACAGTAGCTGAATGCAGTGACCTCTAGTACGTAGTACATAATAGCTCAATGTCCTAGAATAAGAAAATACAATAAAAGTTGTTTATTTATGTGTGTTCACTTATATAATAAGATACCTAATTACTTAAAAATATTAAATACAATATCATTTAAATTAAAACTGTATCAGTGGCTAAATAATTGTAATTTCTATAGTGTAAGGATTTTTGTAGCCAAAAATATTAATGTAAAAAAAAAATTGCATGCTATGAATAACCATAGCAAAACATGCTGATCTGCAATGTTCTGTAAAATCTATTATATACCATGTTTTATGCAAATAAAATATTATTATTATTATTAATTATTGCCAATATTTGCAGTGCCCTTGCAGGGTTCTTGCGTTGAACTATTTTTCTAATTAAGACCAGATGTATACAACTAGAATAGCTAATAAATTGAATTGAATTGAATTTTTCATCTTCAGCAGCATCACCACTTACTTAAATAAATCATAGTTAATCACTGTCACTTTGTCCAATTGCGAAAATCCCTGGCATGAATTCATCAATTAAGCTATAGTTCTTATTCTTAAGATAGACTGACGGAGGGAATGTATTGCATGTCTTAAGCGCAAAGCACATAGGAATGTTCTACTAGCACCTAAAGATCTAGAATCCAATGTTTTGTTGCATGAAATTGTATCTTACCAATCATATTGAACATATAAATGATATAAAAAGCACATTGTTAGAAAGATAAATGATTGTTTCATTAAAAAGTGGTTTCGGTGGCTTCTGGTATGGTTTATCAAGTCCGCATGGAGGGGTAAACACAATAACTTTTGAAAATATCAATTGTTCAACTCAATAATTTTTTGATCTCTTCATCTATCATGTGGGAAGCCATGGAATGTAAATGGCAGTCTATTTTAATTTTGTTTTGTTTAGATATAAATAATTTTTTGGCTAAGTAATTCCTAAATTTTCCATGTTTTGAGCAGCCTTGTTATAATATATTTTACTAAATACAGGTGGTGTTTAATATTTCACACTACATGACTCATTTCGGGCTCGGCCACCATCATGAGTGGATTACTGTATCGTTTGTTTACAGCAGCTCATGATGAAAAATATTGAGCACTGTAGAAATACAAAATACTCCAAAAGCCAAACTTGATACATACATGAAACATATTGTGAGGAAACCAGCATGTCTAAGAAATAAGAAAAAATATTTTGTTCAGACATGTGAAGTTCACCAACAAATATTGGGGCTGCGCTGCAGACGTTTCTCGCCATAAACCTTCTCAAGAATGAGAGGAGGCACAAGATAAGCTCTAATTACGAAGTTACAATTAAGTTGCTAAACATATTTTATGTTTTTTATTTATGATTACTACTACTACGGTGAAACCTTACATCTTTGCCCACATATTTCGGTTTTTATTACTTTTTTCAAAAAATAGTTACTTTATTTTGATGGTTGCTGAAGCTTTAAACGACACTCTATGCAACAAATAAACTGTCAAAACCGGATGACATAATTCCTAACAGATGCTGAGAAAAAAACAAAAACAGACGAGGGCAAAGTTATCTCCACTTTCTTACATATTTGCTCAACCTAAATTTCTCAGCAACTATAAGATCTATGACTTTGATTTTAAGATATATTGTTAGCAAATCGGCAAAATGGTATACCATTACATTTTCAAATAAATAGAAGTCCATTTTAAGTTTTAATGGCGGTGGGCAATGTTATCACCACATTTAGTCACACTTTCATACTAAGAGATTGTAGTTGCTAGGGTTGTGTATCAGATGAAAGAAAAATAATAAACTGATTTTAATACAATAATGTATATTTTATTTTAAAAATTAAAAACAAAAACTAACTGAACAACAAAAAAAAATCAAGAAAAAGGAAAGTTCTAGAAAAGTGTCTCAGAAATTAACCCTGATAGTTAAGGAAAAGTAGACAGCGACGATACTTATTTAATATAATACGAGTCCAGCTTACACTGATTTTGTTACCACTGATGTGCGTGGTTCACATACTGTGCGTACCAATCCATTTTGTCGGCCATTTTTGTCTGCGATCGTTAATGTCTGTCGTTGAGGAGACAATTCTCTTTTAGATTAAATTTTTTTGCAAACGAATTGCCGCATTTAAATCTTATTTAAAAACTGTAGCTTGAAACTGAGAACATTTAAGGTCTCTCTTTTGGGAAACTAGCGGTTTCTGACAAAAATTCTCCACAAATATATACCTATTTATTATATTTAAAATAATATATAAAACAGTATCTAGTTACCTATATAGTTATCACAACAGTAGTTTAGTTTGCATTTATTAAGTATACCTATATATTTACATTTTATTACATATATATATATATATATATATATATATATATAATTTTTATTTATTATACCTAGGTGACATGTTTCCTTGTTTTGTTTTCAATAGTGTCAACCCTAATAACATTTTTGAGCTGAGCAATGTTGTCGACCTCAGTTTATAAAATTGCTTACAACAATACCCTCACAATTTTCTCGCTAACTAAGACAAATGTAAGAAAGAGACCTTGATTAAAAGCAGCAACAACTAATGCCCTACACGAAAATAATAATGAATCTTACTTGCGCAGCGTTTCTTGGCAATGCAGGATGCAAAACTGCAACAATGTTTTTGCACCACCTTCGACACTGTCCCTTTGACGGTTGCTGACTGATGCCTGAATATAGTTAGCTGCGATTGTAGTTTTCAGTGCTGTCAAACAGATACTCTAGTTTTCCCTAGACACCATACAAAGTTGACATTTGTTAAAATAAAATGTCTATCGGTCATTTTAATTAATTTTCGTGTTTGGGCAAAGATGTCCCCCAAGGGCAAAGTTGTAAGGTTTCACGGTACTAATATGATTAGTGCTACTAACCTAGTGAGTTTTAATGTAGTAATTTAGTCATTTCATCATCATTTAGCGTCTTTTTTATCACTGTTAGCACGGATTGGATTTTCTAACAGCAAAGCAAGGATAAAATGGCCGTACTGTAACAGTAGGTTACATTTCTTTCTATTTCTATTCGATACATACATACATACGATAAAAGTAGGTGAAGGCGGTTGTTACCTTCGGCTATGCCTTTATAATATTACATTCTACATTTACATTACAGGAAAACAAATTCAGAAAGCACCGAGGTAATTATAAAATAGGAACATTACTTACTAATTAATAGTACTTACGTCTAGTATTTTCAAATGTAACTGCGGAGGTGGGTTTACAAGATTGTTGAGACATTATAGTGCAGTTAGTCCGATTGAATATGGTAGTGAAAATTTTCAGTTTCACTCAGTTTACTGCCTTACTGGTATAATTCAACACAATCACAAATTCGCAAGCAACAACAACCAGTTTAAAACAGTATTTCAGTTTATACCATAGATGAATATATACTAGAGACAATGGTATACAATTATAGTTTATGATACAAATAGTATCCGGTGACCAGTTCAAAATGTAAGAAACTTGACATAATTTTGAGTGAAAATAGGTAACTGATTATTAAATATCAAAATCAGAATAACTCAGCTTTAAACTTAGAGGAGGCCTGTGTCCAGCAGTGGAACGTATGTAAGCTGTACTTTATTTCATAGTATTATCGTAAGATGACTCCTTTGATTAAAAAATGGGAATATTTTTATATACCATTAAAAATAAAAGACGAGGTTTCCCCGGGGTACCATAGATTAAAATTTAACTGTTGTTCCGATCTATTTTAATCTATGGTAACCGCGGTTAACTATGACATATGGACGTTGAACATCTCGGTCCCGCCCGTGACCATGAGTGCTGTAAAGCGTTCGAAACGTCGGGTATTTAAAAAAAAAGTTAAATATACGCGATAAATTCCGTAAAAACTAGTATTATTTCAATGTGTAGTGTTCGCGTAAATATAAGAAATCATTGTGTTTTGTGAGCTTAAGATTGGTGAATCTGTTCAGTTCTTAGAACAATTAAATGTTTTATCTAAATGCATTTAAAAGTCATAAAGATTATTGTATAACCTAAAAATTCGTTATCGTCCTTTCTCACTCGAGGCCACGCCGATCATTAGTCTATAGGTTTCTCTGTCTACGAAGAATGCTATAGGCGTAGACAGAGTAGTAGTATAGAGACAGTAGAAGAATGCTATAGGTGGAGAATCCTACTGTCTACGGCTATAGGAGTGTAGTTACGTACTCTTATTAGTTTGTGGTAGTCACAGAGTACTTTTTGTATAGGTACCTGAGTATAGTGTTCTGTGATACTATAGTGTCTATAGGTACTCTATAATATAGTATAGTGCCTGTCTTTCCTTATATAGTACGTTTGCCCCTATTGCACCACCCTGAATCAGAGCCCTGAATGAAAGGTGGGCGTGGCCTTAGTTAGGGAGGTCAGTTATTACACTACCCTGATTTTACGCCCTTACTCAGTCATAGGGATGGACAAGTGAAAAAAGTATATACATATTTATTAAATCGATATTTTTAAGGTTATTGTAACAACAAATCAATTACTGTGTTTCGCCCAGTTAACTCTATTTGCGTAACTCGAGTTTAGTTCCAGTTGTGTGAATTTGAACTTGAGTTAACTCGAGTTGTAATTTTTCCAAGTAAGCACATCTATAGGATGCAACATCATCGCTCATTAAAAACATCGAAGCTTATGTACGATATGTCGATTTTTTCGATGTTTTTTATAAAACATATATATGGAACTTTGAGCATTAAACCAAAGGAGATGGCATCGCAAGGCATACCCCTCTGTAAAAGGTACGAGAGTTCGACTCATACCCGTTATATAAAACTAGTTTCTCCGCGTCGTGTGCAATTCCGAAGTAATCGTGTCAGTAAATCGAGCTCCGACAAAATACCGAATTGCAGTGTATTTACATAATAAATAAAAAACAACAAAAACATCAAATATACAAAATAACAACGTGACTTTTCATCTGTGAGTATTTTTAACATAATATTAAACTAATATTATCATTAAAATTTGTACTTTCTGAATATTTTCGTAATAATCAATTTTAAATAAGTATAATTTACTACACAAGTTAAATATATTAACAAAAATATAATTTCCTTATAACTAAATCACTTTGTGATGAATAATAATCATAACATACATGTGTAGTGGATTTTGTTTTAAATAAGAATAATTTACTACACACGTTAAATATATTAACAAAAGTATAATTTCCTTTTAACTAAATCACTTTGTGATGAATAATAATCATTACATATACATGTGTAGTGGATTTTGTTACATGATTTATATATTCAACTCAATTTCAACACGGTACTGAATATTATATAATTAAATATAATCTATTACTAGTATTTATCAAAATATTATACAAAATAAAGGCAAAATAAGTCAAATCGAAACTTGCTACTTCGAAGCAAAAGTGTGCAATTTTTATAAAAATAAAGTGGTATCACTGCAACCGAAAGTATTGCACTATAGTGATGAAAGCCACAACTTTAGCTATCGATAAGTTACTTAACCATGCGGGTTTGTCTGCCGAACCGGTTTGTAGTTTTTATTTAGATTTTACGATAAAGTATTACAAAAAGTAGTAAAATTTTCTATTATTGGTTTGTTTTTACAGATTTCCAAAAGATCCTTTTTAGGCGGCAAACTTGGATTGTAGCTTGTAGAAACCATGAATCTTAGATACCATTTGCTCCGAACATTTTGAAAATCATATTTCATACCCCGAGCTTACAATAAAAGTAGGTTAGCTGACACTGCGGTACCGACCAAGAACTTGTGGGAGGTAATGTTTGGCTGTAATTTATTTAGATTAAATTTTTTATTATTACCTTTGACACCAATATTATTCTACCAGAAAATATTTTATTAAGTTTACAAACGCATTAATCTATCAAATTTAATTCATATATATATATATATATATATATATATATATATATATATATATATATATATATATATATATCTTGAATCTTCTGACTTACGTAAGTAAATAAGTAGGTAAATTATTTATTTTAGGGTGATCGTGGTGATTGCACAATATCGGCTACATCGAAAAGTAAAAGAAACTCCAAGCACAGCCCTCTACATAGCTCGCTGAGCGACTGAGCAATAGACCGAGACTGCAAAAACGGCTTATTAAGTCCGGCTTTCTGAGTTTATTAAAATACGTAATTGAGTCCAAACTTGAAGATGGCTTACCAAACATTGTCATAATAAAAATATTAAAAATTGAAAATTAAATTAAAAAAAAATATGCTGACAATTTCTTTAACATCTGCCGTCAGTAACGCAAGTTGCGAGAGAAACTTTTTTTAACTAAAGTTAATAAAAAAATATCTGAGATCGACTGCGTCAACGTTGAGACCGTTGAGACTATCAGCCGTTCTGGCAATGCAACATAACATACATTTTGATATTGACGGTTGTCTTAAAGATTATGTTTAAAAAAAAACACGAAAAGTACATTTTCCATCTAATTTTGAAACTCATAGTAACAGAAATAATTATAATATTGGGCACCCTGTAATCCCTGTATCATAAATATTTTATTCCATCCAAGTTGATTTTAATTGCTGTTGGTTTACAGAATGTTGATAACCGCTATAAGTAGCCACTTTTGGCGGTAATTGACTATTCTCTTAATTTATCAAATGCAAATTAACGAAAATTGATTCCAATCATTCTACAGGTAATTTCCTAAACACAAGTTACTTTTAGATTTTTAAATTTGATCTAATTTAGGAGTAAAGATATAAAATAACGGGTGGCGCTCTTAAGTATGCTTCTATACAATACCTATAAAATTTTGCTAGGTGTTGAGCACGATGTACAATTTAAAATCCAATCGTACATTCATTATTATTATTTATTTTTGTATGTACCTAGTGTTCAGTTTTTTTTATATAGGATAAGGGTGACGAACAAGCACACAGTCCACCTGATGGTAAGTGGTTGCTGTAGCCCATAGACATCTACATCTATCTTCGATTACGAATCAAAATACAGATGCGTTGTCACCCGTGAGGACTAAGATTGAATGCCTCGTTTCCAGTAAAAAGGGGTCTCCGGTTCTCTACACTCACCATACGAAACACAGCAGCGTTAAGTTGCTATTTTACGCTGGTATTCTGTGAGAGCGTGGTCCTTCCCCGGTCGAGCCGACCCATTCATGATACAACTATACCAGTAATATACCTGCAGCATGGCTCTTCCACGTACAAGTTGGTACGTTATACCTTGTAAACTATTTGACATTAAAAAAATGAACTTTCTGTGGGTTTCTTGCGCCATTTCCTCCCATAGATGTATGTTCCTTTCGAATCAGTAGTAGTTTACACTGATTTTCAATAAGTTGTACGATTTATATTAATATCGTTGAATAAAATATTTAAACTTAAAATAATAAAAAGGGGTAGAGGGCGGTGAATTTCTTGGCAGCCCCGGGTGGCGAAAACCCACGCTACGCCACCGAAAGACTACGATATATATCTATTTATCTATGATACTGTGCGAACATATTGTTACGCGCTCAAGTCGACGGCACTAGCGCCATCTAGTCTCGAACCGAAGAACTAAACTTCTTGAAGTTGAAACACGAACTCTCGGTACCTTGCGCGTGTTTACTTGAATATTCTGGATATTTCGCTGCTAATTTATATAAATAGGCGCTGCAAGATGCGATCGTGGAAGTATTGGAGTTGGCGAGACAAGCGAAGCTTCGGAGCGGAATAAAGTGAATCAGTGTGATTAATTATTAGTGTTTTTAACTTTAATTAGTGTAAAGTGAATTAAAGTGTTAATTTAGGTAATTCTATCGGCAATTTTTATTGTCACGAACCTCAGGCTCGTAACAATATATTTTCCGTATGGAGGGTAGAGGTAAGGGGTACAATATAATATTTTATTGCTTTCAAAATTTTTATTTTTAAAATCACTCTCAACGTATTTTACGGCGATTTATCATACTATGTAGCCACTCGAGCGCTATTGTAGAGAGGTTTTGAACTGTTATTTACTGCTTACGGATGGACACATTTTCAACTATTCTCTCATGGAAGATTGTCCTTACGTAGACAGAGAATCCTAGTATTCTCTGTCTACGCCTTCTTACCTCTATACCATACATTACCGCATATATACTAGAGATGCTCTATACTCCATGTAAGAGTGTTTAGACGTGAAAGTACAAAGTAGAGGTTTTGGCGGGAACTTGGCCGTAGACGGATTGTCGCTGCTGTTTTGTCACTTAAATAATTGTTTGAAATGGATTTTGATTGGTAATAGTGATGCGATTTTGTGAATTAAAGGTCCGCGCATGTGAATTATTAAAGAAAACGACGAAACAAGTGATTTGAAAGTTGATATAAACCTCCAGTTATTTTGATCGTTTGGGCGCCTCATGAACTAGAGTGGCTGTCGTCATCAACTGTCTGCTGGGTTGAGCTGTCGTCAAAAATCTCCTAAGGGCTTCGCAATGTGACGCATCAGCATATTGTAAAGAAAACGAATATGAAAATGAAGATTCCGAAAGAAAAGATAGGCTCAGAAAGGCTAGAATCTAGAGCCGTAAAGCCAGTTTAATAAAATTTAACTTTTATTTTATGAGTTGAGCTGTGTTGACTGTTGACTGATATCACAGAGTACCTTTGTATGAGATATTTTGTTAAATTAAATCGGTGTTGTTTGCAGAAATGTTAGGGAATAAGGTATTTATGGATGATTTACAAAGAAAAGTTTTAATTAAGAAATATTTCAAGAATAATTAACAATCGTTATAACTTAAGGTATCTATAACCTAAATCTTAAGAATGACATTGTTCAGATCAACTGCTTAAAATTATTTGGTAAACACATGAACCTTTATAGCGTAAGTGCAATTATTATTTTTTATTCTAATAGGAAAATATTTAAAACATAGTCTGTAATAAAACTCCAACAAAACAAGATAAAGAGTAATAAAATTATAAAAATAAAAAATAATACTCGAAATCTCTAGTTTATTATTTAGTTGCAGCCTTTACCAATTGCTGTGCGGAAGGTTATCATAAAAAGAGTGGCTAGAGGGTACTAGAACTAGTTGGTAATACACTTTTTAGGTCTTGCAGATCTTCATACTTCCGCTTTGAAATTGGTATTCTAGTTGCATACAATTTCTGCTGATGATTTATTTGTTTAATGCTGTTAACCCTTAAACAAACGCGGGTCCCTGTTTATGATATTAAGAGAATTACAATGGATTCTGGGTAAATCATGATCCCTTATTTCATTTCTAGTGACAAAAATATCAAAAAACTAGGGGATGAGGGTGTTTTTACGGTGGTAAATAATTTTCCTTTGTCCATATAGAACATTAATATTCAAGATGTAAGTGGTAAAATTATTACCATTGTCCGTTTAATTTTATTTCTATGCTTCTATACTGGTTGTTTCCTTCTGTTCCAGTAAAACAAGTAAGTATTTTTTAAACTTATTTGAACAATCAATTCTAATCAAATTTTACATTTAACTTAATATTTATATATTGGCACATAACTTTGGCAAATTGTAAAAACTAAGATGGATGGATTAGGATTGAACTTATGATATTGACCCGACTAATTCTGGCTTTGAGCAGTGTGAAACATTTTAAAACATGACTTGGCGCACAGTGCAACTCCGCACATAGAACAACGAATTTTCGAGTGCTTTTGTTCTTTTTTGGTGCTACAAAACCTACATCTTTTAAAAGTTTCTATTTCCTCAGGCATATGTACACCAATGTTCAGGAGCTGTATTTTGTCAGGAACTCCGAAGTTACCTCCTTTTTTGTTCTTGAACACTACGGGCTTATTCTTCTTCTTTGTAAAGTTATCTATCATACTGCGAGCTAATTTCAAGCGGAAATTTCTATGTGAATGGGTATTTACTACATGAGCTGTATTAAATGCTATGTATGCATTGATGATTGCCGAATCATACATAAAAATAAATAATCGCATCCAGTACTTCCGTGATTTTCGATCTATTGGATAAAAAGATCGGAAGTGATCGAAGTGATCCACACCACCCATGGTAAGGGTGTAATCAGCAATAGCCTCAGGGCGGAGAATATTTTGCCTCGAGCCGTCTTTCTGTGTCCTTTTCACAAATACTACGGCACACTCTTGGTGAGCGGTAGTCAGAACAGCCACGTCTCTGGTATCATGTCATTTTATCGCAGTAATTGGCCCAGCAGTGATTGCAGCAAATTGCTGTTTCTCTAACCGCAAACTCTTCGGCTGAACTTTTTTTAAGATACTAGGAAGATCTTTCCTGTCGCTTCGGACAGTACCAACTGCATAGATTCCTTTTTCGAATAAGTCATCCATCAGATTGCAGCTTGTAAAACAATTGTCAAAAGCTACAAGTGTATTTTGGGGCAGTTTGTTGCAAAGAGACATGACGACATTATACCCTAAACCCTCATTTTCGACATTGTCTTCTTTGCCAGTATATATTTGGAATTAATACATATAGCCGGTTCTAGAATCACATCTTGGCCCAGATTTTAATCCCCTTTTGATGGGTTTTTTCGGCATGTACTGTTTTAAACTACTTCTTTCCTTAAATTTAACCATACATTCATCGACTGATTGTCGGCTTGAGTTACTCATTTCATTTTTAAACACTTTATTTAATTCTGTGATTAAAGGCCGCAACTTGTAGACTTTGTCAAAATTTGGAGAACCTCTGGGTGGCTCCAACTCATTGTCCTTTAGGTGTAAGTTTTCTGTAATTTTTTTAAATCTTTGAAGTGTGAAAACACGTGAAAGGGGGATGCCCACTGTTCATAGACACTTCGGCCATGAGTGCCCACATATAAAAGCATATGGAAATGATAATATGCAATTAAAATAATGAAATGGTTAAGGAATTGGTTTAGAAAAAGTCTTTCACAAATACAGTTTTTTAACGACTACTTTTACCAATTTTATTGCTTTTAATTTCTTTAACTTTTAATTCCCGACGTTTCAGGTGGTGCTTTATAGCCACCCATGGTCACGGGGGACTGAGGTGACTGCCTTCCAAATGTCAGTATTGGGACATGGAGTACCTTCAGCTTTTTATTATTATTTTTATAGTCCAATCTACGCAGATAAAACTTACTCTATCTTTAAGTCTTGCAGTGGTATGCTTGGGTTTAGTTTTAATTTTATTAATTGTAGTGTCCCAAGCAGGTGGTAGTACCCAACCGCCTTCTCTATTGAAATTAGGATGTTTTTTTAATTTCAATAGCCTCACATATCATCCTTGGTAGGCATTAAGGTTCTTTCGCGCAGATTTGTGGTCTATCAAATCTGATGTATGTCTATCTGGTTGGGGTGACACCCTTGACATATGGTAGTACAGCAGGCACACACTCAACTGTGGTCGGCTTCACTCGGTCACTGTGACGTAGACATGGGACCCGAAGCTTGATTTTGTGCAGAACCTGCTTGACGTGCTGAAGCTCCGCGGCCAGGTGCTTGCTCTCACAGATCCCATATGCTCTCTGTAACAAAGATTTGCTCACGGTAACTAACTGTGAAGGATGATGGTGAGATTCACCGCTTAAATATCACTTTGTATGGGTCTTTTTCCTATACACAGTGTGACCTATGATGTTGTTAGGATTTTGGATAACAAAAACATCTAGGAAAGCTAAGAAATTATTTGCCTCTAATATAATATCATAATTACTTAATGGAATTTGGCACAGAGAGTGGTAACGATGGATAAAATTCATAGGAACAACATCCTGATTTAATATTTCGTGGGCCGAATTCATGAGCCACTCTAATTTGTTTCTTGGCACTTGCAATAATGCCTATATGCATTCATCACTATCTCCTGTTCTTACTTTCATCAAACATACAACAAGTGCAAAACATCCACTATGTTTACTTGACATTTTGGGAACTTCAGATAGAATTTATTGGTATTGTGCCTTTGATAAGCCTAGATAATAATGTACAGTAAATTCGGCCATATTGTGAATATTTTCACAGTCTATATGATGATAAATATTATCTTACAACAATGTAGAAAAATCTATAATTTGTGCTACACTAAATGTTTTAATTTAGTTATATATTGATTCTAAAAGTAAATATCAAGAGTTACTATTTAAATGGTAGTTACTGATTCTACATTCTGGGGGTACAGTAATTGTATTCACAAAAGACATACCCGCAATGCTGATGGAATTTGATTGGAATTGTTACAACCAGGAAAAAACATTGATTTTGTGTGAGTGGTGTTCTTACAAAATTAGGCAGCAGTATATTGTACTATTTATGATCTAAGCTTTGTTGTCCTAGGTTCAATACATTACTCACTTTAGATTGCAACGATGGATGGACTAGATGATTCAGATGGTTCCCATTCTAAAGTTTAACGTGATGTTGCTTTATGAGTCCTTCGCCATCAATCATGACACTCACGCGATGACGATGGCAACTGAAATAATATTAAATAAAAAAAATAAGACAAAGTGAACAAAATAAAATAGATTTGTTTAGGTACTTTAATCTCAAATATAGGTAAATGTTACTTAAAACTTAATGTCCTATATTATTTAATAATTAAGGAATGACTGCCTACCAGTAGTCCAAAAAAATTAAAAATCGTCTGTCTTATTTCTTGGTATTTGATAAAAATTGTCCATTTCGTAACTTTCTTGTGTTAGCTAGCTAATCTTATCGCCGTGTTACAAATAAGCTATTTTGTTTGTCAGGTATAGCTTGTGCATATGTTAAAAAATAAAACAACTTCATCAATTCATTCATTCATCACTATCAAATATCAGCACTAGAATTAAAAAATTAAAAAATGTTGAACACTTACTTTTAACTGTTGTCACACTATAATGTGATCGACAATCACACTTCATATGAGTTCTTGAGAATTTATTTGGAAAATAACAAACAAAATAACACAATTGCGAATATTAAGTTGTGAATTCTCTAATGCCTTTTTACTTGTTAGATTGTGATTTCATTCCGCATGACATATTTCCTATAGCTGTGTTTGATGTTGCCACATAACTAACATAAATGCAATGAAACAATATCGATTTTTATTCGATTAGTAATTTAATAAAAAAAAATATATTTGAGGCGCTTTAAGTTCTAACACTTTTAAAATATATTTTCTTTTATGTATTTAAATTCTTTTTTAAGTGTGGTGGAGCCACGTGTTTAAGGCTGCCGAAAATCTAGTTCCCCGGTCAAACCTCAAACCTATTACGCGAGATATTAACTAAAGTGGACTGTATTTGCGATTGCTTCTATGCTTATGTAAAAGCGACTACTATAGCATGCGGTACAATGCACTCGCTCTTCCCTAAACTAAAACTATTACTTGCCAAATCGATGAAAGGAATCCTGCCGGGGTTCTTCTATCCTTTAGAGCACTATAGCGGCGATTTCCGGAACCTCCTCTGGACAGACACTCTGGGGCCCCAGGGGTGCGTCAGGAGAGAAGCGTTGTAGTTCAACGACGGCTGCGGCGGGAAGAAGAGCGCGCGTCGGTCGCGCGTGTCTTATATATCCTCGGGTCCGATGATTACGCGATGTTCTAGAATCGTCTTCTTTCCCCTCCCACCCCATCACCCCGATGTGTCGATAGGAGGGTACGAATGATATCGTTTGGGAAAGGGAATAATGATTCGGCAAGTTCCTACCGTCAAAAATAAAAACGCGAATGGTTTTCCGCGCAACCATCTCCCCCCGCCCTTGAAGGATTTCCTTCAAAAAATAACTAAACAACTAGAGCTAAGATCAACTAACAAATAACTAACTAACGCTAAGATTACCTAAATTCAACTACAATTTTAATCTAGAAATCTAATTTAAATTATGGAAGAGGCAAGGGGCGCAAACGGACAACAGGACGTAGGTAAGACCCAACCGTGGTCTTAACGCGAGCTATCCTAATTACTCCGTCGGAACCGGGAAAGACCTCCTCGACGATTCCTAACGGCCAGTGGAGAGGCGGCGTATTCTCCTTAGTGAGCACAACTACCGTTCCTACAGCTAAAGGCTCTGTCGCTGTGTTCCATTTTTGCCGAGACTGCAAAGTATGCAAGTATTCCATCCTCCATCGTTTCCAAAACGATTGCACTAACCGATCTAATAATTTGTGGCGTGCGGAAATGCTAAGTCTGTTCTCATCATATCCGCGGCGGGTAGATACCTTAGAGGCGTTAAATTCAAAAAATGTGCTGGAGTTAGAGCCAGCGGTTCCGAGGGGTCACTAGATAACGTCCGACAAAGTGGGCGGCTATTCATTACGCATTCAATTTGAGCGAGCACCGTACTTAGCTCTTCGAAGGACAAAATTTGATCTCCTATTACTCGGTATAAGTGGCTCTTTAGACTTTTAATATTAGTCTCCCAATTGCCCCCAAAATGACTCGCGGCTGGGACGTTCAGAGACCACTCAATGCGGTTCTCGGCTAGAATGTGAGCGAACTCCGAATTATAATACTTGCTAGCTAAGAGCTCATGTAGTTCCGATAGAATACGTTTTGCACCGACGTAGTTCGTACCGTTATCCGAATATAATTTACTTACAGGGCCTCTGCGGGATAGAAATCTTTTAAATGCACCCATAAAGCCTGCTGTGCTTAGATCACCCACGAGTTCTATATGCACTGCTCGAGTAGTTAGACATACGAAAATGCAGACGTAAGCCTTTGTGGATCTTATACCGCGCCCGCGAGTGAGCGTGACCTTAAACGGACCAGCAAAATCAGACCCGGTGTGCGTGAAGGGCTTTACTGATTGTATCACTCTGCAAGATCTAAGTTCCGCCATTTCCGGAAATGACGGCTTGGGGCGTGCCCGAAAGCAAGCTATACATCTGTGCACCCGATTGCGTATTAAACTACGTGCAGAAAGAATCCAATAATTCTGACGCAAGATCGACATCAATAAATCGGGGCCAGCGTGCGAGTTCAATTTATGATGATAATCGACTAATAAGTTCATGATATGGTCTTTACGCGGTAAAACTATAGGGTGCCGTTGGTCGAAACTCAATTGCGAGTTGGACAAGCGTCCACCTACCCTTACAATCCCATCCTGTAAAAATGGCTTAAGGCGTTGAAAGGCGCGACTACAAGCTCTATTCGATTGTAATCTTGTAATTTCTTCGGAGAAGTGCGCACGTTGAAGTTCACCTAATACTAGCGACTCGGCATAGTTGTAATCGGATGCTAAGATATACGAACGTCGCGGTAAAAGTTTCGCGAATCGACAAACGTAAATTACGATACGCAATAATTTCGACCAAGAGGACAAGCGGTTCGCCAGAGCAATAATTGGAGAAACCTCGCTCGAAACGCTCGCCACTAGAGCGTGTCTCCTCTCTTCCGGCGGTTGTGACACTGACGAAGGTTCGAAATCGGTTATTGGCCATTGTGAGGGATCCAAGTGAACCCAAGAAGGTCCATGGAACCAAAGCGGGTGGTCCATTATTTGCATCGGGGTGAGTCCCCGGGATAGACAATCGGCAGGGTTTTCCTTACCGGACACGTGATAAAAGTTCCGCGTTTCTAACTCGTCTTGGATCTTGGCCACTCGGTTCGCGACAAACTTATCCCAACGGTGGGGTGAAGAATGAACCCAACATAAGGCGACGGTGGAGTCGGAAAAGGCAAATATCCTTTCTATGTGAACTCTATCCCTACATGCGCCGATAACTGTGGTAATAAGCTTGGTGAGTACTAATATTGCGCAAAGCTCTAAGCGCGCCAGAGAGACAACCTTACGGGGGGAGACTCTCGACTTAGAACTAATGAGGCTAATCGAATTTCTACCATTATTCTGGACATGGAAATATACAACGCCCCCCGTAAGCCCTCTCGCTGGCGTCTGCAAATCCAACGACCGTTATGCTGCTATTTCTATCGACATTTATATGACGCGGTATTTTAATTTCTCTTAGTAAAGGAAGTTCCTCTCTAAAACGCTGCCACAATCGAACAATGCTGTCAGGCGGCGAGTCATCCCAATCACATTCAAATAACCAAAGTTGTTTAATCAAAAGCTTAGCGTACAATACCACAGGAGCTACGAAACCCATGACGTCCCATAATCTAGCAACGCATGACAGTATTGTGCGCTTTGTGCATTTCTCTACGGGCGGATTTACCTTAAGGCTAAACACGTCGGACTCTGGTGACCAACACAGACCGAGCACCTTGTGTGTATCGGAATCGTCGAATTCCTTTATCGCCGAAAGACGGTGTGATAGTGGGATTGTATCTAAAACCGTACGCGAATTACTAGTCCACTTCACAAGATCGAATTGACCCGATTTCATGAGCCTTATGACTTCGGCGGTGGTTAGGGTGGCCTCCTCCACGCTATCGACCGAATACACAAAATCATCCATATATAATCCGCTCTCAATTGCCCTCTTAGCTTTAGGATAAGAGGGACCTTCATCGTGAGCGAGCTGTCTCAGCGTGCGTAACGCATGAAATGGGCTCGACTTTAAACCAAAACAAACGCGGTTAAATTCAAACACCATTAGAGGTTCCTTTGGGTTGAAGCGATATAAAATGCGTTGGAATCTACGGTCGCGTTCACGGATCCCTATGCAAAGAAACATTTGGCGAATATCGGCGGATAGTGCTATACTAAACAAACGAAAATTGACTATTATATTAAATAAACTGCCCTGTAAATTTTGCCCACTATAGAGGATATCGTTAAGCGACAGGTGAGTGCTAGTTTTAGCACTAGCGTCGAGCACTACACGTAATTTAGATGTAAGTTTGTCCTCTCTAATGACTCCGTGGTGTGGTATAAAATACGACGGTGTGTCTTCGTAGTTATCTAATTTCGAAGCCACAAGCGATATGTAACCTTCTCTTATATATTCGTTAATGACGCCGTCGTAAGCTTCCTTTAACTGGGGCGAAGCGAGCATCCTACGCTCCAAGCTGTAGAAACGCTTTTCCGCCATTTGACGCGAATCGCCGAGAGATAAAACATCTCCTTTAAAGGGTAGCGCTACACTATATCTACCGTCGCGATCACGAACGGTCGTGCGGACGTAAATTTCCTCGCATAACCTGTCATCTGGACTAGCTATAGGTGGGACGTTCACCTCCTCCATCTCCCAAAATTTGCGGACTAACGACTCGAGCGGTTCGACAGCCATACCACAATAAGAGGTTGCCGAAATACTATCTAGGATGGGGGCGGAGCCAAGGATCACATAGCCCAATACGGTTTCCAGTGCGTAAGGCGCGGTATGCGAGGAGTTGCCCCTGACCTTATTGTTTAACAAAAGATAAGGGAAAAGCGATGCCCCAATGAGCATGTCTATGTTTCCAGGAACGGCGTAAGTGTCGTCTGCTAGAGGCAAATTTTTAAATTCAATCATTGCCGAGGTGTCAACCGAAACGGTTGGCAACCGTTCAGTGACCCTATCTACTACTAGTGCATTTATATCAAAGTTAACATTACGATCTATCCGAGAATAAAATTTTAAATTTATATATCCCTGTGTCGCTTTACTAGTACCTCCGATGCCTTTAACTACAGGACATGAAAGTGACCTATTTATTACTAAACCTAAGCGCTGACAACATTGTCGTGTTATAAAGCTATTTTGGGCTCCGCTGTCCAGCAGTGCACGGACGCTTTGTTCGTTTCCACGCGAATCCCTAACCAAAATACGCGCCGTACCCAGTAACACGGTCGAAGGAGGTTGTACTCCCATATTTGCCAATGAGCACAGAGCGACATCACCAGGTCGACCGCTAGAATCGTTGACCTTAGTAGGGGTGAATTCCTTATCCGCCTTACTTGACGCCGCTATGTTGCTATTTTCAAAATGTAATAGCGTGTGATGTTTCCTGGCGCACTTGCTACATACGGAACTCGAATTGCATTTTGCAACTAAATGCTTATCGCTTAAGCAGTTCAAACATAGGTTGTTTGTCTTTACTAACTTATAACGTTCTTTCTGTTAGGAGGCCGATCCCGTTTGACTTTTTAAAAAAAAGAAACACCAAATAAACCTAAAGGTTTATTGCAAAAAAAAAGTTCACACCAAATTAATATAGTCCTTGACTTCCGAACTCTAATAAGTCTCGGAATCTATGTCCGATCTACCCGGGGCTCTGAGTCTAACTGAACATTAAAAATGGAAAGAAACAATATATAACAATATAATTGCTGACTATAGCTATATTAAGGAAAAGTACCGTGTGATTCAATGAATGCTTACTAATATTTTATTGCTTTGTAAAAAGGGATATAACAAAAGAACAATACAACAAAAGAACAATATAACAATATAATTGCTGACTATAGCTATATTAAGGAGAAGTACCGTGTGATTAAATAAATGCTTACTAATATTTTGTTGTCTTGTAAAAAGGGATATAACAGCTCCCCCCTTTTGACTGAGCTTTTTCTAAATTAAGATAAAGCGAAGATTCGAAATAGAAAAGCGATTAGAGGTCGGAAGACATTACAAATTATGAAAATAGGAAATTAAAATTTGTGGTAAAATATTGCAAATCAATCTCATAACAATGTAAAAACTTTCGAACTAAATTTTACATAAAGATACAATAGTATTACTCGTTAACTAAGTTATACAAAAGAGACAGAGTAGAATTCAAAAATAATCAATTTAAAATTAAGGAATAAAATTATACAAAAATGAATTATTTAAATCTAAAATTAAAAGTATTTTGAATGAAATAGTAAAATTAGAATTTACTTGTATTAAACAAGGTAGTAATTTCAATTACAATTACATAGATTGCATTTAAAATAGCAATTACAAAATATAAAGTGACAGAGTAGAAATTAAGATTATATGATAATAAAATCGATTATTTGTATTAATACAAAAATTTTAAAACTAAAATTGAATAAAATTAGAAATTAAGATTTCTTCGAGAGGAAGAATGAACTTTGTCTACAGTTTTATAAGGCTTATAATTAGTACAATTTGGTAAAGATTTAAGCGAGATATTATCTTCTTCAGATGTCGATTTATCGGTCATCTCAATTGAATTTGAAATTTTGGAGTTATGTTTCGATGACTTTTTATTATTACATTGATTAAATATTTGTATACAATATCCACTGCTATCGTGACGATTTCTGCAGCATTTAAATAATTTATAGGCAAGGTATAAAAATAGTAGTACAATTAAAACATAAGTAAATGTTGAATAGTATGAGCCATATTTAATAAAATGTGATTCTTTTTGAAGATTATTTAATTCAAACTCTAAACTATCCAGTTGATGATTTGCATATTTTAAAGAATCCAAGTTAACTTTGCTTAAAGAGATTGGCGTTAAATATGGTAAACTTTTATTAAATATGTCCTTTTTGCAACAATCATCTTTCGTTATATCAAAGCTTATATCTATTGTTGATTTGATCGAAAATTGGTAAGTACTTGTTGGCAATAATTGAATAGTTTCGGAATAACCAATACAATTTTCGGTTAATTTGACAATACCTGTGCCAATAATAGAATGATCAGTAATGTCGTCATCACATTTGATAGTTAATTTGTTTACATTAGATTGTACATAGATCCATCTATTATTTTTTAATTTATGCCAAATATTGATTTGGCCAAATAATAACTTGGCGTTACACTCAGAAGGTAGGGAAAGAATTACTTCTGTTAGTAATTTCGATTCACAATTAGGATTATTTACACTAGACGTTATAGTTAATAGTTCACAAATAGAGTAGTTATTATTAATGAAATTACAATCATCTAAGTTATTAAACATAGTATAATGTATTCTATCGTCACTTAAAGCAATATAAGAATTAGAAGGTTGAATAAGTGCAAAAGTTTGCATATTATGTGACTCGTCGTGAGGAGTCGGTAATGGGATATTTTTATAAACAGTGAATTTATCAGGTGTTATCAGTGGAATTTGCAAACTGAAAACAATCTTATTGTTATAATAATATGAACTAAGTTTCGAGATGTCAATCAAAGAATGAATATTATGTATGTTCAATTGCATTGGAAAATCTAAACGTTTGTTTAATTGATTAATATGCTTAGTTAATTCATTATAAAGACTTAAAGGGCTAATCACGCTAGGATGCAAAACATTTACCTTGGAAAATAAAATAGCATTTATAGTTGTGTCTAGTAAGTTAGAAATAGCAAGTAAGGAGCCTTCAATTACGTTTAGTAAATTATTTATCCTAGAAATGTGAAGTAGTAAGTTATCGGTTTTTGTAATTTGTGACAAAATTTCATTCATTTTATTAATTTGGGAATTCAATTTTAATTCGTTTTGATTTAATTTATAAATAGTGGCATTAAAATTATTTATAGTGGATTTAATTATATGAATATTATCTCTGAATAGATTAAATAGTTCCGTTTCACTTTTCCGACAGGATTCTATCGCGGCATCATATTTTCGCGCATCATCTGCGTCTAGAGTACCAAAGAAAAATTTAAGAATTTCGCCTCCAAATTCCAAAGATCTTTTGACTTTGTTTGGCGATGGGTTATTATTGATTAAATGTGCTAGAGATTGCAATTTGACGTAATTATATTTTATTAAAGTCTCTATAGGAGTAGAAAAATCTTTACACGGGGAAAATTCGTCAGTATTTATTTTGGAACAAAGGTTTAAAGTATCATATAATAAATTTTCTATTTTATTGAGATAAGGATCTAAGGATATAAGGTCTATATATGTTATGACTTTCCAATAATCGTTATAAAAATTAATATGCGTAATAGGTTCAAAATAAATTCCAGGACTATGTGATATAGGTATGATCCTCGATTCAGCGTGGCTTTGGTTTCCATAGCATAAAGCTCTGAAAAAATATACAAAGTTAATTAAATTTAGGGAGTTTGAATAGCAGGCTTAATTTCGTTTGTATGGTACTTAACACGTTTACGACCTATTTGTAACGTTACGTTATGCTTATTATTTATTTTTATAATTTTATATGGGCCCTTCCATATAGGTGATAGAGCCTTACGGAGCCGGTGATGATGTTTTATATACACTAAGTCGCCAATTTTATAAGAAGTTTCACGTGAACTAGCGTCATAATATTGTTTCGATTTTTCTTTGCTATTAACTATATTTTGAATGGCCTTTTCTCTACTAAAACGCATTCGATATTGTAAAGCTCGAATATATTCATTATAGGTTGTATTATTATTTGTTTCATATAGGGAATTTGGAATGTTAGGTTTATAACCATATAATAATTCATGAGGGGTGAAATTAGTGGTGCAATGTGGAGTGGTATTATAAGCTAATATTGCGGTAAATAGATAACAATGCCAATCATTCTGGTTTTCGTTTACGAAAGATTTTAGGTATTCTTTTAAAGTAGCATGTGAGCGTTCTAGGGCTCCATTTGTTTGTGGGTGATAAGGAGTGGTAAATAAGGTTTTAACTTTTAGAATTTGAGTCAGTTGTTTAAATAAATCGGACGTGAAACATGTACCCAAATCTGTTAAGATCGTTTTAGGAAAACCGAAAAGAGATATAAAATGTACGAGATTTCTGGCTATTTCTTCACTGGTAGCTGTGACCAGGGGATAAGCGCTTGAAAATTTAGTTAAATCGTCTTGCAATGTAAGGATAAATTTGAATTTTTGGCAACCTGCGTCGGGCAAAGGACCAACGATGTCGAGAGCTAATCGTTCAAAAGGTCTAGTAGAAGTGGAAGTTATCTCCATTGGAGCCTTATTGGACATTCTCAGCGGCTTATTAATTTGGCATAATTGGCATTTCTTAACGTAATCTACAATATCAGAGCGCATACCCTTCCAGTAGTAGGCGGCTTTAATTCTTTTATACATACGATTTGATCCTGGGTGACCCGCAATAGGTGAATCGTGATTCTCTTTTAAAATTTTAGGAATTTCGATGGGAGTAGGGTAAATTAACCGATTTTTATAAATATGAATTTTAATATTTGTGCTATGGAAAATATAGGCAATCATATTATATACCTTAATATAACCTAACTTAGAAAATGGGTCTGAAAAGTCTGACAAGGCGAGATCTGTGATATCGGGATTTTCGACTAAAATTTTATCTCTAAGTTTTATCATTAAATTGTAGATGTCTTTAAATTTGGTTTCTTCATAATGGTGAACTTTGGTATATAAAAAATAGAAGTATTTATTCTTATCTTTAACACATTGAATTGTAAAAGGTTCGCGTTCGGAATTCAGCAATTCCTCCGGCTTATCTAACTGCGATAATATTTCTTCACAGTGAGGTATAGATGAATCGAAATCTAAAGAGACCGGACACGCGATATGTTTTAACTTAGACAAATGTAATCCTTCAGTGCATTCTATAATTACTGTATTTGAAATAGGAGTTTTATTGGAGAATTGATCCTTAAAATATTTTTCATAACTAGAGTTATTTAAGGTGTTAATGTCTATAACATTAACGGGACAGCGAGATAACGCATCAGCATTGGAGTTTAAACGGCCTTGTTTATAAATGATTTCGTAGTCATATTCTTCGAGTTTTAGGCGCCAACGAATGAGTCTACTGCCTGGGTCTTTGACATTAAATAACCATACTAGTGGTCTGTGGTCGGTGACAATTTTAAATTTATTACCGTAGAGGTAAGGGCGGAATGTTTTAACTGCGAATAAAATGGCTAGGAGTTCTTTTTCGGTAGTTGAATAATTACCTTCGGCACGATTTAAGGTGCGCGATGCGTAAGCTATTGGCTTATCCTTGCCGACAGGACCTTGGGATAGAACTGCACCCACGGCGTAATTACTTGCGTCTGTGGTTACTATGAAGGGCTGAGAGAAGTCTGGGTATTGGAGCAGCGGAGCAGTGATTAATTTTTCTTTTAGAATATCGAAAGCGGTTTGTTGTTCTAGGGACCAGTGGAAAGAAGCGTCCTTTTTTAATAAAGAAGTAAGAGGTTTCGTTAATTTGGAAAAATTATCAATAAATCGGCGATAATAGCCTATTGTTTCGCTATACGTATCCGTATCATTTATACCTTTGATTCTTACCTTGTCCTTAAGAAGTTCATGTTTCGTTTTTAAACATGAGTGTTTTATGACACAAACGCTTGCACCGGTATCGATAAGAAGTTTGAGACACTTAGGAGAATATTTTGTTAATAAATTCGTGTATGGTAACGAAACCTTGCATGTATTTATGCTCGTTTCAAAAATAGGAATAGAATTAGAATAAGACTCATTAAAACTCGGCTTAACCTCTTTGGGCTGCTGAGATGTAGATATAGTAAACGACTTAGTAAGACTCGGTTGTACCTTTTCGGTCAACTGAGGTGCATGAGAACTAGTAAGACTCAGCTTCACCTCCTTGGGTTGCTGAGATGTAGATATAGTAAACGACTTAGTAAGACTCGGTTGTACCTTTTCGGTCAACTGAGGTGCATGAGAACTAGTAAGACTCAGCTTCACCTCCTTGGGTTGCTGAGATGTAGATATAGTAAACG
Organism: Parnassius apollo; assembly: GCA_907164705.1. Lineage (NCBI taxonomy): Eukaryota > Metazoa > Arthropoda > Insecta > Lepidoptera > Papilionidae > Parnassius > Parnassius apollo. Next base: position 4,368,364 of record CAJQZP010000287.1, on the reverse strand, counting down.
ACTTAGTAAGACTCGGTTGTACCTTTTCGGTCAACTGAGGTGCATGAGAACTAGTAAGACTCAGCTTCACCTCCTTGGGTTGCTGAGATGTAAATGAATTAGAATGACTCGGTTGCTTGTTAATGCATCGCCGAGATGAATTAGAATTAGAATAAGATTTAGCATTATTTTTGTAAAAGTTAGTAGAAATAGTATTATTAATTGTTTTCGTGTCATTACCACAGTACGATTTCGGCAGACACGTATCCGAAATCTTATTTAGTTTAAAGAGTTAGAATTATCGATAGTGTCGTCGTTATTACATGTCATGTGCATAGGCACAGAGTTAGAACTAGAATTAGGGTTAGGGTTACGGCTTACAAAATTAGAATTATTATTTGAGCTACGATTTATATAGTTAGAACTAGTATTAGGGTTACGATTAAAATTTTTACTAAAATTTTGACGATGTTGCATATTATATTGTCGCTTTCTACATTGATCAATAGTGTGCCCTATGTTTTTGCAATAGTTGCAAATTAATTTATCAGAATTAGAACTAGATAAATGAGAAATTTGTTTATTGTGTTTAAAATTAGAATGGTTCTTATTTTTGAAACATTGCGTAGCGACATGACCTACTTTATTACATATATTACACTGCTTCATTGAATTTTTTGAACACATTTGAAGATTCTGTAATTTTTCTTCATCTATGGCTAATTGAACAGCTTCGTTTAAAGTTTGAGGATTTCTACACCTAACAATAGTAGAAATAGCAGGGTTTAACCCTAATAAAAATGTGTTTAATGCTAGGTCCTCCATGGCGGCTATTCTACCTGGAAGTTCGTCAGGAATTTTGCAGCTATAGTGTATATCTGACTGAATTTTTGTTAAAATTTGTTCTAATCTTAAAGAAAATTTAGTAACGTCGTCGGAAGACTGTTTGCAATTTTGCAAATCTGATAATAAATGTGTTGAGTGTTTTTTCTCCCCAAAAGTAGAACGAAGAAATGACTTTATTTGGTTCCACGTTTCAAAACTTTTTAAACTACATGCGACCTGAGCTTTTCCCTCTAGCTGTGAGATAATAAATTTGCACAAAATAGGCTGTTGTTCTGCCGTAGCTAACGACATTGCATTATCACAGTTGGTAAGAAAAGCGGGGAGAGATTCCTTCTCCCCATTATAAGATTTTATAAATTTCGTCAAAAACGAAAGTGTGATTTTTTCTGACATATTGTCTTTACTTTTTTCTGCTTTAAGCGACATAGAAATAAAATTAAAATTTGAAGTTATATAAGATAATCACAATAAAATGAAGTAAAAAGGTTATAGTACAAAACAGTGTAAAATAAAGGTAAATTTTATAAATTTAATTTACAAAACAAAACGACTTACAGGAAAATAATAACTTCTATACGTTGCATTTACTCGTAACAATGGCTCGGTGACACGTTACACTCGTGGCGGCTGGCGGGCGGAATCGCTGACACGGTGACTTCGTCGCGTCGTGGGAAATGGTAGGAATGAAAGATGTAGAATATTCTTCAGAAAATGTTTTTATGTTGGTGAGTTAGACCCAGCTGGTGCGGGCTCCTGGTGGAGGCTGATCGTCGGCCAGACGGGTGATTTCAGGACCAGATGTGAATGGAGCGGGCTCACGCTTCAGAGCGGAGGCTGATCGTCGTCCAAATTGTGGTAGGCGCAGGCTTAGGCACGGCTAAGGCTTAATGTCGACCTTGGTGATTTCGGGGACCTCGGATTCGGATGCCAAAGTCTTTTATGACCTTCTGTTTGGCATCCCACTTCTGACACCAATTTGTTAGGAGGCCGATCCCGTTTGACTTTTTAAAAAAAAGAAACACCAAATAAACCTAAAGGTTTATTGCAAAAAAAAGTTCACACCAAATTAATATAGTCCTTGACTTCCGAACTCTAATAAGTCTCGGAATCTATGTCCGATCTACCCGGGGCTCTGAGTCTAACTGAACATTAAAAATGGAAAGAAACAATATATAACAATATAATTGCTGACTATAGCTATATTAAGGAAAAGTACCGTGTGATTCAATGAATGCTTACTAATATTTTATTGCTTTGTAAAAAGGGATATAACAAAAGAACAATACAACAAAAGAACAATATAACAATATAATTGCTGACTATAGCTATATTAAGGAGAAGTACCGTGTGATTAAATAAATGCTTACTAATATTTTGTTGTCTTGTAAAAAGGGATATAACAGTTCGCTTGGTGAATATTTACGAAAAGTCGCACAATTATATAAATTACCGTGTTTATCTTTACATACTATACAAGTATGCTGGAGTGATGTCGGCGTAGCGGTTACGTAAGTTAACGACCCTGCTATTTTAGATGGTTGAGTCTGTCTACGGTCGACGCACCTTTTAATCTCCTGTTTAACGTTCGGAGAGCGCTGCATCACCTTTATTTGATCTCGCACGAACGATGCTAATGAATGAAAGGAAGGCATCTCCGAGCTACGATGCTCCATTTCAAACGCACGCACGGTGTCGCAGTCTAATTTCTTTAATGCTATATGGAGAAACACCACGTCCATAAGGTCATCAAACTTCAAATTCTTAAGTGCAGCCACCGATGCCACAAATTTATCTAGAAACTGCTCTAAGCCGTTGATGTTCGCGGATGATATAGGTTTAAGATCGAATATCTGGTTCAAATATTCGGAAGCTAACATTCTCCTATCTTCATATTTAGTTTTAAGCGTTTCAAATATTAATACGTAATTGTTTGCTGTAGGTGTAAAACCCGAGCAGATCGACTGTGCTCTGCCACTAAGTTTGCTAATTAAGTAATATAATTTTTCAGCGTCCGATAACGATGGGTTGTTGTGTATATTGTTTTGAAAACTACTGAAGAAGAAGGGCCACGTCTTAATATCACCATTGAATACCGGAATATCTATTGGCGGTAACCTAATTGAGTCACGAGGGCGTACCTGTATTTCCGGCTTTGCTTCGCTTTGAGATTGTAGGAGTTTTGCAGTTCTTTTTACGCGACACAACATATCTTCGAATGCCAGCAGCGGTTGGTAGTTCACTATGTATTTCGGGTCGCTTTGTAATTCCAAATGATTAATTTGGTCTAATATTCTTTCGTAATCTATCCGCAAAGTATCTATCGTTTCGATTTCATTCAAAAAGGCTTCCCGCACTGCCTCTATATTAATGTTCTTTATATAATTACTTATATTCTGCACACGCGAAAAGAGTATGTCCCTCTTGGCATAAAGCGTTTTAATTTTGATTTCACTTCCACTAACTGCCATTTTAAATTATTATAATAAAGTTATATTAATCACAATTAATCTCACACGCATAAACGACGTAGGATGAACACTCGGCGTGCCGTATTACGTAATCAGATCGAACACCCGTTGCGGTCGAGTCTACGCGTCGTTTGCTAAACCTAATAATTTTATCAAAATTGTGGGTAAGCGTATCAAACGGTTGCTATCACACCGTTTCAATTGTTTAATAAGCTTTAAATTTAACCAAATACGAGCGCTATTAAATGAATAATTCTGTTTGCGAGTACCAAATCAAATTTTTAATTTAAACGAACACTATTTAAGTCTATTCCATAAATTACAGTGCGTTATCTAAACAATTAATTTAAAATTCGACCAGAAAATGGTTGGATAACCACTAAACACCAATCCAGATCCTGCCGAAGTGACCATAAAATGGTGGAGCCACGTGTTTAAGGCTGCCGAAAATCTAGTTCCCCGGTCAAACCTCAAACCTATTACGCGAGATATTAACTAAAGTGGACTGTATTTGCGATTGCTTCTATGCTTATGTAAAAGCGACTACTATAGCATGCGGTACAATGCACTCGCTCTTCCCTAAACTAAAACTATTACTTGCCAAATCGATGAAAGGAATCCTGCCGGGGTTCTTCTATCCTTTAGAGCACTATAGCGGCGATTTCCGGAACCTCCTCTGGACAGACACTCTGGGGCCCCAGGGGTGCGTCAGGAGAGAAGCGTTGTAGTTCAACGACGGCTGCGGCGGGAAGAAGAGCGCGCGTCGGTCGCGCGTGTCTTATATATCCTCGGGTCCGATGATTACGCGATGTTCTAGAATCGTCTTCTTTCCCCTCCCACCCCATCACCCCGATGTGTCGATAGGAGGGTACGAATGATATCGTTTGGGAAAGGGAATAATGATTCGGCAAGTTCCTACCGTCAAAAATAAAAACGCGAATGGTTTTCCGCGCAACCAAAGTGTATTTTTAAGAACAGTTAAAATGTGGACTAGCGTATTGTTATGCTCCAAACAGTTCATGGTAAATCAGCTAAAAATTCACTTGTTTAATTATCATAACATGATTCCATTTTAAATGTATTGTTAAAACAGATAACAAAAACAGTTAAATTGTGCAGTAGCATTTTGTTATACTCTAAAGAATTCATAGTAAATCAGCTAGTAATTCGCTTGTTTAATTATCATAACATCATAATATCGATAGCGATTCGATTATTATTCAATTAATAATTTCATAAAAAGAGAATAATCTTGGAGGTGTTTTAACTTCTGCTCGCTGTATTTTCCTTTATTTATTTAAATTCTATTTTAAGTGTTAAGAACAGTTAATTGTGCAGTAGCATTTTGTTATGTTCTAAAAAAATGCATGGTATATCAGCTAGAAATTCACTTGTTTAATTATCATAACATGATTTCATTTTAAATGTATTGTTAAGAACAGATAAGAATAACAGTTAAATTGTGCAGTAGCGTTGTGTTATACTGCATAGAATTCATTGTAAATCAGCTAATAAATCGCTTATTTAATTATCATAACTATTCTTCATCAGTCGAGCCGGCCCCTTGCTACGACTGTACTACAAACATAATCGCAGCATGGCTCTACCATGTAAAAATATATTGATTTTTTCTTCTGTTTAGTTCAGAATGTAGATGTAATGTTATAGCATACCCTCATTGAATCTGAATTAGATCTTGCAACTGCCAGGAAATCCTCCCGAGCTATATTCACTTGCTCGGCAGTAGATTGGCGAGGATTCAGATCTAAAAATACCCAAAATTTATTGTATTGTAATTAAAATAATTTTTGGCTTTATTCTGCTCAATCTGATCATCTTGTGAACTAATGTTTATATTATTAGCACTTAATTGAAATGCAAGCTTACTCCTTATCCTTCTGGGCCTCTCCTGTCGTACCGTGGGTGGTGTTGTAATGACAGGTACTTCTCTGCTGCCTCTCACTGTTGAAATAATACACATAAAATGATCACAATCTTACTAATAGTATAAAGGCGAATATTTTCAAAGATTTTTGTTTGCTTATTAATTACACTAAAACAGCAGAAGACCTATATAAAATTTGACACATAAACCATTTATCTTGAAATAGTGGATAAAACAGCGGAGCACAAATATATAATGTATGTAAATAAGAATTACATGAATAACATAGATCTAACTTACTTATTTGTGGTGCTGCTGACTGCATAGTTACTTCTTGCACCTGTTGTTGATTGGGTGCTGGTGAAGCAACGGGTGTGGCTCTGCTGCCACTTGCTACTGAAATAATCAAATACATAAAATATATTAGTGAAATATAATCATGTAGAGAGGTATGAATGTAGGTGTAATAAAAATAACAAACTTACTAATTTGTGGTGCTGGCGATGCTTTATCTCTCTCAAGCAACTGGTATTTATTACCTGTAATTGAAATTTGTGTTTTAATACATTGTAGGTAAGTTTAAAGTGCAACAGAATTTACAATATATTTTTAATATATCTTAAAAACTTACATTGAGACAAACAAATGACTTCTACTATTTCCACCCCAGCCTCCATCTCATGTTGTAATGTCTATAATAATTAGTAAAAGTATTTATTATTGTAAATTGCATTAAAACCAAAAACTAAGATTATGAAGTTTCATTAAGTATATGAAATTGTATATAAGTAATTATTAAGAGTATATACTACACATTACTGAACTCACTTCTTCCTCTGGCATAGAGTCAGGACAGTCGCTGCCAAATGTGTATTCAACACCTATCAGCGACACAATTTTTTTTCCACCTCAGTGAAGCAGTGGTGATGCCTTGGTTGCCGGTCCGCATCCTTTCTCTTCTTAATTTTGCCGCTTTAGTGCAGGCCCAGCTTTTGAAGTCTCCATACCTACAAAATAAATAATTATGTATTTTAAGTAAATATTAAGTACACTGGCGTTGCATAATGTGCTGGCCGATTTATGTAGTAGTAAATCGGGAAAATTCTTTAATAGAAACTTACCTGTTATTGCCACTGCTCAGGCGTCTTGACGGATCCGTTGGGAAGCTGGTTGAGTCGTTGGCAACTTCCCTTCAGCCCTTTTCAAAACTTTCTTTGCCCTGCAGGCCACTAAATTTTCTAGTGTATAAATGTGGACTAACTTCCGGCTTGGACAGTAGTATCTCAAGCTGCCCACTCGTAACTCGTGATGTACGCTTACGTCTGAAACGTACATAGAAGTAAATATTCAAATTGTAAAAATTACGGTCTCTAAACAAATCATTAAATAAACAACGATAGATTCGAAATAGGTGTACACATAGATTTATTTGGACAGGTTTTACCAGTTATATTTTTCGGGTTGTACTTAACACAGCTCGAAACCGGGCCTGCGCCTGCGTCACTGTCCTCCACAGTGGCGGCGCAAGACCTAAATTTTATGTGGGAAAGATACATTTTGCGAAGCCCTCTGCCTGCGCAAGAAGACGGATTATAATAAAAATTAAAAAAAAAACAAAATGCTTGAAATTATGCAACATTTATTCATACAAAATCATTAAGTACCAACACCAAACAATTTCAAAGAAAAATGAAGAAATAGATATTCTGCTTTTTATCCTTAATTTTGCACATTACATTCCTGAGAAAATTTTTAATGAGTTTTAATTTTAAGAAGCTTCCTTCAGCGGAGGCTGTACTGATCGGTATTGTTAAATGACGATGTAAATGTTTGGGTATATTGTTTTAAATTATTTTCTGTAACGTATTGGAGAAACTGTTTCACATATGTTACGAAATTAGGTAAATTAGGGATCTTGAATTGTAATTCTTCATATAATTCGTAAGGTTGAAAGTCTCTGCTTTCACCCACTTGCAGGGCTGTTTGTAAATCTTGACAGTTATTTTAATATAAGATGGTTTGGAATATTTTTTAACTTGTTTAAATAATAAAGGAAACCAAAAATTTCATAATGTTGGTTTAAAGCCATAAATCTCAAATCCATATTTGTTAGATATAATTGAACAAGCATGGTGTTGAAAAATTCTGTTTCATACTGACTTTTAGGAGTCTTTCTTTTTATTTTAGGCTACTCTTTTATTTTTAAAGTCTTTGGCGGATCATAACAGTTTTTTTTTTCAATAAACTGTTGAGAACCAGACAAGCATTTTTCGAAACAAGTTCGATATTCTTTAATCCAGTCACAAAATGTACGTAAACGTTCTAGAGCTTTAATTTGTCTTCACCTATAGTGACAACCCTACCAAAATAGGTAACAAGTTTGCAAGTCCTTAAGAAACTTTGTGTCTGTTCCGTTTATCTACTCATGTGCGTACAGCGCGAAAATATACGTACAGCAACCACGTGGGCTGTTGTACCGCACTCTACTCGATTGCCACGCGCCCACGATTAAATAAAGTCGGTATTCTATGTCTAACAAACAGAAACGGGCAATCCTCAGCCTTTTTCGTCCACATAGATTATTGTATATGTACTGGTGGCCCCGCAGCGGGGATTTCCCGCAATAGCAACGTAAACTAATGTTGCTAGACTGACTAAAAACATATTTAGTTATGTCAATAATATTGATTCATGACAATGACGTTTTTTCGACGCGTTTACGGTTTTAAGTAAAGCATAAACCTCCAGGGCGCGAGGCCCTCTAGATCGCGAGGCCGTATGCGGTGGCCCACGTCGCCCACGCCTTACGCCGCCTCTGGTCCCCCACCATAGAAAATATCATATAAACTATATTTTTAATAAAAATATGTAATAAATTTTATAAAATATGTAACACAAACTAACTAGATGATGTGTAATGTCTACGTTGTCAAATCGAGACAGACAGAATTGAATGTAATAGTGTTGCAAGGAGGTAAACTTTTATGTACTTTGATATTTAACAAGTTAGTTCAATTCTTAGAAACGGTAAAAGCTACTTGTAAAATACATAAAAAATATTTTTATAAGAAAAGGTTTCTTCTATTTCTGCACAATTTTCAAAGAAAAGCAATTATTTTAATAAAATTATGTCTGAAAATTTTCCCTATTATTTGTTAACAGCCAACATTTTTTTAAGAAAACCCGCACTATGAAAACGTTTTTCGTTAGCGTAACGACATCGTAAAGTAAAGATAATTAACGATCTTGCACGGCATCTCGGCTGTAGAGACTTGCATTTATCGTAATGGGGTATTTACACGGGTCGATATTCGCCGTGCTGCGAGTCGCTTCACAAATTGCCTCAACAAGCCGCATCGCTAGCCCATTTACACAGGTTACTAAAATCGCAAGCGGGTCGGTCATTTCCATCGAAAATGTTGAGCAGAATAGCTATTTGTGCCGGAATTGAAATAATTATTCAATTATTCAACAATTGCTTAAAGAACAAAGAGAGAAGAAAAAACAAAAGGAAAGAAAAAAAAAACGTAATGTTTGGGTACGTGGATGGATTTCTCGACGTAAGGTCTTGGGTGCTTCGGATACTTTATTGGTTGAGTGGAGTTTAGAAGATCCTGATTATTTTAAAAATCGATTAAGAATGACTACTGATCAGTTTAATACTTTATTATATAAGGTTACTCCGCTTATACAAAAATGCAATACCAATATGCGAGAAGTACTTTCTCCGAAAATTAAATTAGAAATAACCCTGAAGTTCTTGGCTACTGGTGATAACTACTCAAGTCTTGCAGAGTCATTTAGAGTTCCAGAATGCACAATTTCCCTGTTTTTGAAGGATGTTTTGGATGCTCTATATACAACCTTTTACAGGAGTTCATTATGGTAAGTGAAATTAGTAATTAAGTTATAAACGATATATTTATAATTTTCCATTGTGTTTTCATCTAAGCATGATTTAACAGCTTGAGATAGAATATCGTCGTTCACTGCGTATTGTTGCCTAGTATTTTCTTGTGTTAGTAAACAGCTGGCAAAATAGTCTTCTTCATATATTCGAGGTGCCTTCCAGAAGTGGAAGCTTCGGGAGTTGAAGTTTCACGATGGTTTCGAAAAGCTTGGTTTCGGGAAGTAGTAGCTTCGGATTCAGGAGTCGAAGTATAGCGTGTATACTCTGAGAGTGAGCTCGTAGGTCTAGCAATGGGAAAATGTTGTGTATTTAAGATTTTAAGTCTTTCTTGTGACAAATAATTATTGATGAAATTTTGACAAACAATAGCATTTGTTAATGGCAAACTACGTAATTGGTTTGCCACATGTACTCCGAATGTGTCAAATTCATCTTGAAGGATACTTTGAGCCAAAAATTCTAATCTATTGACTGCTTGTAAAACAGGTTAGGTGCGTCCATTCTTAGAGCACGCTCCGCCTTTTTCTTTGGAGACAATTTTTTTTCTTTTGTAAGTGCGCAATATTAGATTCTTGTCCCAATTCATCAAAATATGAAGACGCGTCGCTGATTGTGTTCACCGCTGATTCTTCGTTTTCTTTTCCCTGTAACCATATACTAATATAAGTTTATTTCTTTTAGGTGCCATCCACCACAGATCAATGGAATAAAATACAAAAGGATTTTTTAGATCTCTGGCAATTTCCTTTTTGCTGTGGGGCTACTGACGGAAAACACGTATTAATAGGAAATTCACCACACGGAGCTTCAGACTATTATAATTACAAAGGCACTTATAGTGTGGTGTTGTTTGCTATAGTGGATGCACATTACCGTTTCATATATATAGATTTCGGAACTAATGGACGCCTGAATGATACGCATATTTGGAAAAAAACAAAGTTCTATAGTGCTCTTGAAAGAAATAATTTGTAACTACCTAATAAGGCAGTTTTCGTTGGTGATGATACTTTCACTTTGGCAACCTATATAATGAAACCGTATTCAAGACATGAAGGTATGGAAGACAAACAAAAAATCTTTAATTACAGACTATCAAGAGCACGCCGAATTGTAGAGAATGCCTTTGGCATAATGGCTTCACGATTCAGAGTATACAGAAAACCTATATCTGTTTCATTTCACAATGCGACCTGTGCGCTGCATACCTGGCTTCGGACTAATCGCATATACATAAATACTCCCGAATTAGTAGACGAAGAAGACTTCAGTTCAGGGACAATCAGAAACGGAAGTTGGAGAAGCATTCCTACGGCAGGAGTAGACGAATTAATAACACATATAACTAGCTTATACAACGATCCATACAAATATACAAATTATTATACTTGACAAAATATCTTATTAGTTTGTAATAACACTTTATTTAATACTTTTATAACAACTTTATTAATCATAGTACCAATTAAAAAAATATGGCCATTATTTGCTTTCTATGTAATAAACTTAATCCATTGTTGACTGGAAAGAGATTTTGAAATATATTACTTTAGTTTCCAAAACTTCTGCTGGTACAGGATTTTTATTTGGCGATTGAAGCTTGTCTAATAAAAAAAAATTTGTACTATAATTATAATGCTAGTTGTAATGAGTTCATTATTAAAACCAGTTCTGTAGTATTAAAATGTTCTGTAACTAATATCAGAACTTCAACAATGTCACTAATGAAATGTGGTGATTGGATCATTAATCTTGCTACTCATAAAAATCGTCTAATGTCATGTTTTTGGTATCATATTTTTTGTGGCTATGTGGCCATATAATACTTAAAAAAAATCGGAGTAGGGAAAAAAACAATACCTAAGCTCATAAAAACACTTTAATTATGATATTGTTACGAGCTTGAGGTTCGTGACAATAAAATTGCCAATAGAATTACATAAATTAACACTTTACTTTTCTTTACACCAATTAAAACTTAAAACACTAATAATTAGTCACACTGATTCACTTTATTTTGCTACGAAGCTTCGCTTGTCTCGCCAAATTCAATACTTCCCCGATCGCGGCCTGCGGCGGGTTCAAATACACTTTTACGCCGAGACATCCAGAATATTCCCGTAGATACGGGTGCCGACCGACCAGACGCAGAAAGTTCGAGTATGAGGCTTCTAGAAAGCTTAGCTCTTCAATTCGATACTAGATGGTGCTGTTGGTTAAAAGATTAGTCATGTCATTTTCTGGAAAGCTCTCCTCGCTCTGTTACCCGACACTAGATGGCGCTAGTGCCAGACGTCAACTTAGGTGCGCAACACTGCCCCCTCCTAAGACATGCTCGTCCCGAGCATTATCGGCCCCATAATAACGCGCCAAGCGATCTACATGGACGATCTTAGGAGTCCCTCTTGAGCCTTTCTGTATCCGGTAGGACACACCGTTAATCCTGGTCACAATCCGGTACGGGCCGTCCCATTTAGCTTGAAGCTTAGGAGATTTCCCTTTGCTGCGGACTGGATTGTGCAACCACACTAGTGAATCTTCGTCGAAACCTTTGTTGTTCATTTTGCGGTCATACCGGGTTTTCATCGTTTTAGACATTTGCTGGCCCGATTGTCTGACGTGCTCATAAATGTCATTCATTTTGTTCCGCAAGTCATCTGCATAATCGGTTATACTGTGTGCATCAGGTGGTATCCCGGTGATCAGGTCTGCAGGCAGCCGTAATTCTCTTCCAAAGTTTGCGAAAGCTGGTGTCACTGCTGTACTTTCGTGGACAGCGCTTCGATATGACAACAAAAACGGTTGTATGTGCTTGTCCCAATCTCGTTGCCGATTATCTACAACTTTTGCTAGGTATCTCTCCAATGTCTGATTAAATCGTCCCACCATTCCGTCAGATTGCGGGTGAAAAGAAGTCGTTCTTGTTTTATGAGTACCCATAACTCGGCAAGTTTCCTGGAATATTTGAGACTCAAAATTCCTTGATCGCTGTGAATCTCTAAAGGCACTCCAAAATGACAGAAGACTTCATAAACTACACTCGGCGTCAAAAAAATCGCACATCCGAAAAAAAATAATTTAAATACTATTTTAACACAACAGGCCAATGGCAATGTTGTGGTTTGAGGGTATCATTCGAAAGGTAATTTCATTAGCTTTCAGGAATTTTAATTGAATTTTAATTTTATAACGAGACGAAAGAGAAATTAAAGAAAAAGACAGGGTATGTACAAATTTGCAAATTAATAATTAAAAAAAAAAACTTAATAAAAACAAAAAATGTTCTTAAAACCTAGTGTTACCCCCCCCCCCCCTTTGCCTTGATAACGGCTTCCATGCGATCTTTCATGGACCTTACAAGGGTCGCAATAGCCTCTTGGGGTATTTGTTCCCACTCTTCATGTACCGCATCTTGGAATCTTGAAGAGTGGTTGGAGCTGGATCTCGAGCTCGCACGCACCTTTTTAGGTCATCCCAGAGATGTTCTATTGGGTTTAGGTCTGGACTTCGTGCTGGCCAATGCATAACAGGGATATCGACCTCCTGTAAATAATCCCGTACAATAGCCGCGGTGTGGCAACGAGCATTATCATGCATTAACATGAATCCATCACCGACATAACCAGCATACGGGACCATATGTTCCTCCAGGATTTCAGTAATGTATCGACCAGCATTTAATGACCCTTGCCCACGGCCACCCCGAGTCCGGGAAACGCACACAAGTTCCGTTTTCCCGTCGACGGAATTCCGCCCAAAAACATACACGAGCCACCCCCGTATTCGACGGATTCTTCGAAGCAGGATTGTGTGAACCTCTCCCCCTGTCTTCTGTAGACCCTTCTACGTCTGTCATTGCAGAAGAGACAGACCCTCGTCTCATCAGAGAAGAGTCCGGTCCGCCACTGTTCTAGCGTCCATTCGCAATGATTGCGAGCAAACTCTAGGCGATCTCTGCGATGCTGTGCAGTAAGTTTTGGACCTTTAGCAGGTCTATGGGCTGTTAAACTCTTTTCGGTTTAAAGAAATTTATTTCTCATAAGAACATACAATGGTTCACTTAAAATGAGATACAAAGTAATTATATACTAAAGTAAAACTATCGCATCTACCTCTAGTGCTGGAGGTGTTATAGTTTTGAGCTTATTTACTATGAGTTATAAGATTAAGATTATTTACAATGTCAGAAAAGATTACACTGTACGTACGTATTTCCTAAGTTTACTTTTAAACAATTTTATGTTATTGCAATTTTTTATGTCATCTGGTAGTTTATTGAACAGCTGTGCTCCCTCAAACAACAAAGTTTTTTTGCCATAATTAGTTCGTGTAGTTATTAATTGTAGTTTATTTTTACTTCTTAAGTTGTGTGTTGTTGTTTTTTTATGTAATTGTATGTTTGATTGAATAGAATTAGTGGTAATGTTTTTTATTAGAATGCAAGTGCAATAAATGTATAGTTGTGTAAGGTTTAGCAAGTTAGTTTTTTCGTATAGTACTTTTGTTGGCGTTAGATAATGATAGTGGAATAATGTTTTGATAATTTTATTTTGTGTCCTTTGAAGTGGATTTAGATTTGTTTTAGCAGCTGATCCCCATATCTCAATTAGATATTCGATATGTGATTTAACTAAAGAGTTATATATGATTGTACGAACCTTTTCCGGGATACAGTTTGCGACTTTACGTAGTGCACATAGTAATGACGTCAGTTTTGATTTGACGTGATCGATATGCATTCTCCAAGTGAGTTTATCATCTACCAATAGACCTAGATATTTTTCCTGAGTTGAACGTTTTATTATTTTATCTTCAATAGTAAGATGTGCAAACTCTGGTAAAGGTTTATTCTTTGTAGAAAAAATCATGAAAGATGTTTTTGACATATTAATTGTTAGCAAGTTATATTTTAACCATTCTCCGAGTAAGTCAAGATCTTTTTGAGCATAGGTTATAATGTTGTGAATAGATTTATCGAAATAGAAGAGACATGTGTCGTCGGCATATAATGTTAGGTGACCTGTTAGCCCTAATTTGTTTATATTATTTATATAGATTAAAAACAATAATGGACTTATAATTGAGCCTTGAGGACAGCCGTAGGATACGTTTTTAATCGAGCTGGTAAAATTATCCATTTGAACAACTTGTCGCCTATTATGTAAAAACGATGTAAACATTTCGAGGGCCTTACCTGTAACGCCTATGTTGTTTAGTTTCTGCAACAATTTATGATGGCTTACTGTGTCAAATGCTTTTTTTATGTCAATAAAAATCCCTAAAGCGATATTCTTTTGATCGATTTGAGTTTTAATTTTTGTGATTAAGTCTACTGCAGCTGTCAGAGTGCTCGATTTGGAACGAAAGCCATATTGTTGGTCAATTAAAAACTTCTTTTTTATTAGGTATTCATTTAGGCGGTTATAAAGTATTCGTTCAAATATCTTTGATATAACAGGCAAGACAGAGATTGGTCTGTAGTTACTTGGGTCAGTCCTACTTCCGGATTTAAAAATAGGACTGACCTTAGCAATTTTAAGTGTGTCGGGAAAAACACCGCGTGTCAAACACATATTTATGCAGTTCGTTAGCCTCTCTACAATTATAATTTTCAGACATTTAATCGCTTTGGTGCTGATGCCATCTAGACCAGTACTAGTGTTGGTATCAAGATCGTCGATTATTTTTGATACTTCTGTGATATTACAGGGTGTAAGTTCACTAAGTGTTATTTCATGCGTGTAGTTAAGTTCGTACATAAGCGTGTTATCGCTGTTTATGTGATACTTATTAGGAATTTTGTTAGCCAAGTCCGAACCTATTGAGGAGAAAAATGAGTTAAATAAGTCACATATTGAATTACCTTCTGTTATTAGTTCAGTATTCGATATTAGTTTGGGAGGAGCACTGCTGTCTCTAATTTTGTTTAACGCTAAGTTATTAATTATCTCCCACATTTTCTTAGGTTTATTGTAATTGTTATGAAATAACTTATGATAGTAGATTTTCTTGTGTGTCTTGATAAGGTTTTTCACTTTGTTCTGCTCTTTAATTAAGTTTTTTTTGTAGATTATCGTCTTTTGGGTGAGATTTAGTCTGCTGCCATAAGTTGTTTCGTAAATTTATTGAGTTTATAATATCTCGGTTTATCCAGTCTTTTTGTGGAGGGTTAAGAATTTTTGTCTTGCTTACTTTATTTTTGTTTATTTGTTCTAACATAAATCTCTCTAGGTAGTAATAGTCATTTTCTTCATTAGTGTATTTGGCTTTTAAAGTAGTGTTGTATAACTTTTCGTAATCAAGCGCCATATATTGAACTCTTTTATGTGTCTTTGTTGTTAAGTTGCTTATTTCAAGAAATATCTGCTTATGATCAGATAGGCACGATTCAATTATTGAGAAACTAAATGAGTGATTGTTTATATTCGTACATACATGGTCCAGTATAGTGCTTGTGGAGGTGGTTTCACGAGTACTGTACAGCCTATTAATTTTATTCAATATTTCATATCCAATTTCTTTTATTTCAGCTAGGTATTTTGTGACGTTACTATCTGTATTAAGTAGATCAATGTTAAAATCTCCAAACACAATCGCCCTTCTCCTCCGTTCCAACTGTGAGGAATATGTTTCTAAAAAAGTTGTTTACATTAGAACTTCCAGGTTTGTATATTGCACCGATGTTTAAAGATAGTTTATCTATGTATATCCATAAGTAGTGGTTTCCATTTTCACACAATTCTTCCGTTATATCGTATTTTATGCTATTATGTACGTAAATTGAAACGCCACCACCTTTGTAATTTTGTCTATAATTGTAAATATGTTTATAGTTTGGTATCTGATATAATTTTGCGTCGGTTTCCGAAGTAATCCATGTCTCAGTAAAAATTAATAAATGTGTAGTCATCGGTATTGCTTTTAATATGCATTTTATTTCGTCGAGTTTCCCAGCTTTGCGAATACTACGTAAATTAGCATAAAAAAATCTTAAGGAGGACGGGTGCAATGGAATGTTTTCGTAATTGTTTACTAAATGATGGCTTAATCTATCCGTATTTTTTCCGGTTTGTGGTGAAGCCATTATTGGTTTTTTTGATGGGTTTTGTTTATAACAATTGAAGGTGTGCCTTTTATATATTTAATAACAAGGTCCTTTTCGCCTTTTTCTGTTCGTTTCTTTAATTCTTCCTTCAATTGCCTTAAATACTGTTTTTGAACTGGCGTTTGATCTGAGTAAATACTAAGATTTTCGGCTATGTACTTTTTATTCCGTAAGAGATATTTCGGAGTATCTATATTGTTAAAGAAAACTTTTATAGGCCGGCTTTTGTTTGAAACATATTTCCCTAGTCTTATACATTTAATTGGTTTTGGGCAGTTTTCATGTAATGATATCAACAACTTCATAACTTCTTCATTATCGTAATTTCGTCTCACTTTTGAATTTTTTTCATTTATTTCGGGTATACCCACAATAATGATGTTTTTCTCACGGTCGTATCGGTCTTTGAGTTCAAGGATGAGGTTTTCGTGGCACAAGACGGGCGATTTATCCGTTGAACTTTCAATGTAACCTTTTCGTGTAACCTTCTTCTTAAAGCTATTCAAATACCCATTTCAAACATACCAATATTTATATAAATGTAATAGTGGAGACGAACTGTCCACTATTAACAGACTCCGAGTGGTTTTCTTTAAGGGGAGAAATGAAACTACTGTTTATAAGCAAAGCGGAGTATGAATTTAGACTGTACTGTCGAATGGGATTCGGAATGGAATATATTTTGCATCAACCTTGCCTATATTTATATGGCTGGCTCACTATTGATTTGCCAATGGTAACAATTAATATTTTGCCTAGCCAATTATATTGCTTATTTTATGACCAATGAAAACTATTTAAAATATACAATTATCTACGTTTCGTTTCCCGGCGTGAGACTTGTTTGTTGTTCACGAAGCTACGTCGCTGGACCGGGCTATATAAGACATGCAGATCGGTGCGCACGCGTAGTCGGCGGGCGGCGGCGGTGTGGAATACAGCTCCGGAACAGCAAGAGGAAACGAACTGCGGCGTTGAAGAAACGGCTCACCATTGGTCGACGGATACGTGACGATAGCGGCGTGTGAAGTCGGTGTGGCGCTGAATGATATTTGCGG
The DNA here is from genome assembly GCA_907164705.1 of Parnassius apollo. Classification (NCBI taxonomy): domain Eukaryota; kingdom Metazoa; phylum Arthropoda; class Insecta; order Lepidoptera; family Papilionidae; genus Parnassius; species Parnassius apollo. Next base: position 4,351,113 of record CAJQZP010000287.1, on the reverse strand, counting down.
CTGCTTCTTGTTTCTTTATAAGAACGTCAAATTATCTATACACAGTCCGCAGTATCTCAGTAGCCAAGAATAATTAGGAAATAAAATGTTTTTTTTTTATTTATTCTCGCCTTCCGCGTTATGGTAGCAGCGGAGTATATATTATTTATTCCCGTTTCGGTTTGATTAATCTGGCTGCTACATCACTCTCCCCCCAGCGAAAGCGTACCGGAGGCTTGACGACTCGCCCGTATTTCGTAGTTTTCAAAATAGGTTTCAACTGGGTTGATGTAGATGATGAAGTTTCAAGCTTCCTCGCTGGTGGTTTTGATGATGATGATGAATCCTCTGCAGTATCCTCGTTAATAATATAGGCAGGCTTTAGTCGGTCGATCGATATAATCGTAGATTTCCTTCCGGGTATTTGTAGTTTAAAAGTCTTGCTATTTCTCTCTAATACTTTATACGGTCCATCGTAGGTAGGTTGAAATTGTTTTTTCATTGCGTCGTTTCTTACAAAAACTTGTTTGCATGTTTTCAAATCTTGGTGAATGAATACTGATTTATTATTTCTGTGTGATTGCATTTCGGTGCATTTCAACGATAAGGCTTTGTTAATTGATTCTAGAAGTTTAGTTACGAAATCGTAATCCATTTCTTGTTTGTTTGACGCTGCTGAACTGAAGAAGTCACACGGCAGCCTTATGCTGCAGCCGTAGGTTAGCTGAGCGGCGCTAAGACTAGTGTCTGCACGCGGTGTTGCTCGTAGTCCGAGTAGCACTGTAGGTAGCTCATCAATCCACTTTGTATGTTGAGATAAACGAGTTTTGAGTGCAGTCTTTAATGTACGATGCCATCGTTCGATTATTCCGTTTGACTGAGGATGGTATGCTGTTGTACGCGTCTTCTGTATTCCCATAGTTTGAAGAAGTTTGAGGAATAGGTTGCTTTCGAAATTCCTTCCTTGATCCGTTGTGATGGTTTTAGGTGATCCGAAACGAGTAATCCAATTTTCATAAATTATCTTCGCGACGGATTCGGCTGAAGTATCATCGGTAGGTATTGCTTCTGGCCATCTTGTTGTTCTGTCGATCATTGTTACGAGATAACGATGTCCTTGCGGTGAAGTAGGTAATGGTCCAACGATGTCAACGTGCAAGTGTTCGAATCTCTCCGTGGGTGGAAATGTAGCTAGACTACTTGATGTATGCCTTTGTACTTTGCATTTTTGGCATTGAATGCATTGCTTCGCCCAGTTGCCAACATCCGCTTGCATTGCAGGCCAAAAGAATTTTTCAGTGATGAGTTTTCTTGTTGTTCTAACACCTGGATGACTAATGTTGTGCAGTGCATTGAAGACTTCGCGACGACATTCTTCTGGTATGTATGGTCGCATGGTTGTCGTTGAGGCTTCACAGTATATAGGTAGATGCGTCATTGGCATTGTAACTAGCTTGATGGACAAGTTACCTTGCTTCGATAGATGTTTTATGTTGTCACTATCTCTGTCTTGTGCTGCGGCGATCTTATGATAGTCGATTGATGTAGGGCACGTTACACTGTCGATTGGTACGCGACTGAGTGCGTCGGCAACTATGTTGTCCTTTCCACTGATGTGACGTATGTCGGTCGTGAATTCACTTATGAAAATAAGTTGTCTTGCTCTTCGTGGTGTTTCCGATAGTGATGGTTTCTTTGGAAGTACATATGTTAATGATTTGTGGTCGGTAAAAACGATCAGGTTTCGACCCTCGAACGTTTTTCTGAAGTGCTTGATAGCCATGTAAATAGCGAGTAGCTCTCGGTCGAATGTACTGTAGTTACGTTGAGTATCGGAGAACTTCTTCGAAAAATATCCAAGTGGTTGCCATTTCCCATTGCTGTATTGTTGGAGAACTGCTCCTGCTGAGAGATCGGATGCGTCGCTGAAGATAGCAAGGGTTGCTTCGTGTGATGGGTGAGCGAGTAAAGCTGCATTTTGGATCGCAATTTTACAAGCTTCAAATGCCTTCGTGGCTTCATCGTTCCATTCGATTGACGTTTTATCTTTTTTCTTCGTGTTGTGAAGGTAGGCGTGAAGTGGTGCTTGGATTTCAGCGGCTTTAGGTATGTGTTCTCTGTAAAAATTTATCATCCCAAGAAAACGCCTTAGCTCTTCGATAGTTTTAGGTTTTGTATAATCGATGATTGCTCTGACTTTTTCGGCAGGCGGTTTTATTCCTTCCTTGCTGACGGTGAAACCAAGAAATTGAACTTCTTGCTGTCCAAATATGCATTTCGAAGGGTTGATTGTGATTCCGTTGTCTTCTAATCGCTGTAGCACGGTGCGTAGATGGGTTTCGTGCGTTTCTTTATCAGGGCTTGCAACAAGGAGATCATCAATAAATGCGAAAACGAAATCCAGTCCATGAAGTACTTCGTGTATGAATCTTTGGAAAGTTTGACCTCCGTTCTTTAATCCTGGGATCATTCTTGGGAATTCGAATAATCCCATTGGGGTAATTATTGCTGTCTTCTCTGTGTCTTCATCGCGGACTCTTATTTGTTGGTAAGCTCGGTTGAGATCGATGGTGGAGAATATAGTCTTGTCTGATAGTTGATGAGTGAAATCCCTGACTCGCGGTATTGGGTAGCGGTCAGGAGTGGTAATAGAATTCAGTCTTCTGTAATCTCCACAAACTCGTAATTCTCCGTTCTTCTTCGGTACAATGTGAAGTGGTGATGACCAAGGGCTTTTGCTTGGACGGCATATTCCTTGCTCAATCATGTTTTCGAATTCCTTTCGAACTTGCTCGTATAGGTGTGGTGCGATTGGACGTGCACGACAATGAAGTGGTGGTCCATTGGTGTCGATGAAATGCTCAACGTCGTTCTTCGGTGTTAATTTCATTGAAGTTATTCTTGTGATACCAGGGTATTCTTCGAGGATCTTGTGATACGGTTGTTGCACATCTATGCTTCTTATTGTGGGCAGATTGGTTGCTTGTACAAAAGACTGAGATGCAAGATTGGTTTTCCCGTCGATGATTCTTCTATTTTTGATGTCGACGACCAACTGGTGATGTTGAAGAAAATCAGCACCGATGATTGGTTTGCTGACTTTAGCGACGATAAATCTCCATTTGAATGGTCGGCGTAGATTAAAATCAAGTTCCATTGTTTTTTCTCCATATGTAGGAATAACCGTATTGTTTGCTGCATAGAGTTGAAAATCTAGTGGCTTCAACTTCTGTCCTTGCTTCGGCGGTAACACTGGGATATTTGCTCCGGTGTCGATAAGGAAAGTAAGCTTGCTTTTTTTATCGGTGACGAAAAGACGGTAGGACTTTGCTGTTACGCTGGATCCCGTCGCATCGAGCGTACTAGTTAGTTTTCCGTATTCGTATTTTCATTTTTGAATGTACACGGTGCTGTGCATTTTCTTGCCTCGACCCCGAAACGTCGATGATAGTAGCAGTAAGGGGATCTTGATGTTGAGCTTATTCGACTTCTACTTGCAGAGCGGTTGCGACGAAAAGGTGATCTTCGGTGTTGCTGATTGCGCTGGTTGTACTGTTGCTGGTAAAAGGTATGATGCTGGGAAGCTTTGAGCGCGGCGACTTCGAATGATAGCTTCCGAATTTCTTCGAGAAGAAACTGGGTATCATTGGCCTTTGTTGAAGTGCCTTCGATGATCGATATGTGTGAGCTACTGCTGTTTTCGATCATCTTGTCCGCCAGGAGTGCCAGTTCGTCGAGCTTCGTCTGCGTGCTGAATGTTTCGCTGACTGCTATTACCGATCGAATATGTGGTGGTAGGTGGTTTACCCACATTAGCCGTAGTGTTGAATCCGGAACTTTATCTCGCGCCAAAGTACGCATTTTGCGTAGGAGTTGTGTGGGTTTCTGGTCTCCAAGTTCTATTTCTGATAGAAGTTTTTGTAGCTGTCGACTGTCGGATTCTTCATATGCGGAGATCAGACGATCCTTCAGTGAATTATACTGGTCGACTGCTGGTGGGTTGTACAACAGGTCCGCAATTTGTTCGATGTCTTGTTTCTCAAGTTGGGCTATCACCATCTGTGCTAATTGCGCTTGGCTCTTCTTTAAACCATTCGTTGCGGCTTCAAAACTGACGAACCAAAGTCGTGGTTTGTCTCTCCAAAACGGTGGTATTCTTAACGATAGAGATATACCGGCGATTTCTGGTTCCTTTACCGGGTTTGATGTATATGTGTTTGCCTCCTGCTCCATAATGACGGCTTGATTACACTGATTTTATATAAACTGAAGTCTTCCTTCTCGGTGTTCGTACGGGTTTCCTTCGCGGTGTTCGTGCAATAGTAGTGGTACGTCGCAGGGTGTTCCTTCTTGGTGTTCGTACCGGATCTTCCCCCTCGGTGTTCGTTCGGGGTCACCACCGTAATAGTGGAGACGAACTGTCCACTATTAACAGACTCCGAGTGGTTTTCTTTAAGGGGAGAAATGAAACTACTGGTTATAAGCAAAGCGGAGTATGAATTTAGACTGTACTGTCGAATGGGATTCGGAATGGAATATATTTTGCATCAACCTTGCCTATATTTATATGGCTGGCTCACTATTGATTTGCCAATGGTAACAATTAATATTTTGCCTAGCCAATTATATTGCTTATTTTATGACCAATGAAAACTATTTAAAATATACAATTATCTACGTTTCGTTTCCCGGCGTGAGACTTGTTTGTTGTTCACGAAGCTACGTCGCTGGACCGGGCTATATAAGACATGCAGATCGGTGCGCACGCGTAGTCGGCGGGCGGCGGCGGTGTGGAATACAGCTCCGGAACAGCAAGAGGAAACGAACTGCGGCGTTGAAGAAACGGCTCACCATTGGTCGACGGATACGTGACGATAGCGGCGTGTGAAGTCGGTGTGGCGCTGAATGATATTTGCGGCTGCTTCTTGTTTCTTTATAAGAACGTCAAATTATCTATACACAGTCCGCAGTATCTCAGTAGCCAAGAATAATTAGGAAATAAAATGGTTTTTTTTTATTTATTCTCGCCTTCCGCGTTATGGTAGCAGCGGAGTATATATTATTTATTCCCGTTTCGGTTTGATTAATCTGGCTGCTACATAAATATAATTCATTACAGCCATTTTTCGCGCAAACTCAGAGAGGTGCGATTTTTGTGACGCTGAGTGTATCTTTTTCTCAGTTTTATTCTTTCTTTCAGGTTTCTTAGATGGTGTATAGAGTGGTTTTGGTGCTGACCCAATAGATACAACCTGCAGCAAAGGAAACTGTTAAAAGAAACATGTTTTCATTAACGTAATCTTAAATATACTTTTCACTTTTACACATCTGGCAAAGTATCCACTAACATAATCTAATGCCCCCTTTATTATATGGAGCACTTTTCTCTTCAATATTTATTATTTCTACATCCGGGATTGTTTCAAGGTTACACTTTGCAGCAGCTTTGCAGTTATCTGTGATGATAAGATACTCTAAAGCCATACAGGTGTCTTTTTCACAATTAGCACCTGGGGCATGGACATTGGACATATTGTTAATTAAAAGTGTAGTGTAGGCACTCTGAAACTGTTCTGGTGTTGGATTAACATTGCGGCACCCATGGCTTCTGATGGCCCCGAAAAAGTTTTCAATAGGGTCTTGATTTAGGTGCCGCATTCAAACAGAGGTAATACCATAGCTAGTTTCCATTTTTTTTAAATTTATACCATTCAGTGTCCATACCCAATTTTTAATTGTTGGTACATTTTTATCACTATTTGACGTTTTATTTATAAATTTCATATTATTTAACATAGCTTTAGCTTCATTCCACATCCTATGATGTTCAGAGTTTGGTCTTGCTGGTCCAAGAAGAGGCTTTCCATATCGTTTTTCTTTCTTTACTATAACTTCCATTGACGGAATCAAATACTTTGTCAAAGAAGAGAAGTATTTCAGCAGTTTCCTCACATTCTTTGGGAAGAATGCCTTTTTCTGAAAAACAAAAAGAATTAATCCATTAGTAAACACTAGTATTATCAGAGCACAGCAAGGATTTTGTGACATTTTTCTTTTCGTCCAACAGTAAACTTAATAGGCCAATTAAAGTGTGCTGCTGGACTTGAAACTGTCATGCTTGACCAGGTGGGTTGATAATCGTAGTTTTAGACGTGAGTATCTTTAATGCAGCTTGTCCGTCGTCGATTTGGATATTTTACGTCTGGCGTAAAGGAGATGGTAATACCGCCGACTAAACGGAAGTCATAAGTTTCTTTGATATTTCATCTCTTATGACAGCCACGGGACAAAATGAGGCGATGTGTTCTCTGTTTTATTTACACACAATTTTTATAGATTAAATACATAATTTATTTTAGCCATAAATACATAAAAGATTTAAGGTGAACTAAATAAAAGAACAGAAATTTGATAAATAATGATTTTTTTTTATATTTAATGTTTTATAAAAGTTAGAGTAGAATAGCAACCTTTATCATTTAATTACAATTTTCAGTACTAAATTTACCTAGCCTGTATGTCTGAGAATCTACCAACCAGAATTTGAGTTTAAAGTGACATGATCTTAGCCATACTGCAGCTATAGAAGTAGTATAGTTGTAGCATGAATGGGTCGGCTCGCCCTGGGAAGGACCACACTCTCACATAATACCTAAAATAGCATAGCATAGCGTAAAATAGCAGCCTAAGGCTTCCGTCTAGTTTTGCTGTTTTAGATTCTCAGCCATTGGTCGCTTTTATAATTCGCCGTAAAATCATTTACGCTTTGCGCCCCCAAGTGTGGACGTCATGTTCTCGAAGAGACAGCGACTACTTATTCTTTTATTTATTATATTTACGACGTAAAAAAAGACAAATTACAAGAAGGTATTGGCAATATCCACTTTTAAGAGTAAAATATTTAGAAGGGTCATAATATACGCTATTTGATAAGCTGAAGGAAGACCCAAATAAGTTTTTCAATTATTTTCGGATGATAATAACAACGTTTTATTACATACTTTCTCATCTGAGTGATGATTTGAAAGCTCGCCCAACACATGTATCGTTACCTCCTGAAGAAGCAGTAGCCGTCACGTTGAGGTAAGTAATATGAAAATTGCATAAGTTCCCAGTAGTTTGATTGATTGAACTAGGAGGAAACTTTTGTCCCAACAGTCAATTATAATTTTACGACATAAACTATTGTGACAAATGCTTCTCACTAGTTCTATCAATATAACAGTTATCTAGAAAAGGGCATAAGTAGTAGGATATAGAAGAATAAAAATTACCATATTTATTTTTCATAATAAGAGTTTTAATTCAGTCATGAACTTAGTACCTACAAAAAATAACATCAAACATCGTCGTAAGTTATTGTATTAAAAAGATTTTGATACTCATTTGGTTCCACCTGTTCTATCTCATATATGTACGATGTTTAGTCTTTCTCTTCTGTCACAGCTTGGATGTCGTTGTCTTGTGGTGGTTTATGGATTTGAACATCATGAATAATCACTGACTGGGATGAAGATGGCTGTGGAGCTTTTATCACAAAAGGCGTTTGCAGATTTTGTCTTTGCACTGGGTCTTGTTTGTTTTCCTTGTAATATTGCCTTTCATTGTTAGCTTTAGATTTAGATAGTGGATTTGATGATGGATAAGTAGCAGGGTTGCTTATTTCCTGAACTCGATTTTGTTTAATTTTTTTTATGGAATTTAAAATATCCATTTGTAAATCAATTTTCTCACTCTAGGACATATCGCATAAATATGGAACAAAGGATGTAAAAAAATTATCGTCAGGAGACGTATGTGTCTCTATCTTTTTCAATTCTTCAATTATTTGCGATTCAATGTTTTCTAATTTTCTTTATGACATTGTTACTTTCTTAATATTCTTTTTGTTTGGTGAACGGTTTATATCGTCATCAATATATTCATCATCTGTTTTATCATTTGCTGCATAAGTAATATCTTGCCCAGTTACAGAACTGTCAGTGTTGCTCAGCGACTCTGTAGTATTTTCTTTTTGGCTACATTTCAAGAAAAATTGGATGTGATTGGCATAGACGTATGTTTTTTTTAGCTCCCTGGCCTGACTTTGTTTTTAAGGATTTAAGAAAGGAATCTTTTATATTTATCCATTTCGTTGTAATTTTGTCTCCTAAAACAGTAAAATGGGTTAATAAATAATGAATATTCTGTTTCAGATACCTGGCGACTGGTTCAACATTATCGGATATGTACTACGATTACCGAATTGGCGTTGCAACTCTCAGCCTAATAATACGACACGTTTGTCAGATGATATGGATTTTATAAAAACATCGACATCTACCAAAACCCAGAGAAGAAAACTGGCAAAAGATTGCAAATAGCTTCAAAAAAAATGCTCATTTTCCATTTTGCTTAGGAGCAATCGACGGGAAACATATCAGAGTACAAAATTTTCCACATACAGGTGCATTGCATTATAATTACGAAGGATATTACTCCATTGTACTTATGGCTATATGTGACTCGAATACAAATTTATATATGTCGATACTGGAGTATATGGGAAAGATTGTGATTCTGCCACTTTTCAAAAACGACTTTTTGGAAACTATTGAATAGTCATGATCTTGAAATACCAAACCCCCAGAGTCTGCCACCACAAAAAGTGAAAGTACCATACATTTTTGCCGCAGATGCAGAAAACTAACAAATTCTAAAACCATATTGTGGGCATAATCTGAATGTGAAACAACGAGTCTTTAATTATAGACTTTCTCGAGCGCGACAATACGTTGAATGTGCATTCGGCATACTATGCAACAAATGGCGTATATTGCATCGGCCACTAAATGTGTCAAAAATGTTTAGCATGGATATAGTAAATGCCTGCGTTGTACTACATAATATTGTCAGAGTGTATGATGGATATATGGCAAAAGACAACGTTATCTCAAATAACCAAGATGGATTGACCAGTTTACCCTCAAGTAAAACAATATCAACATACAAATCAGTACGAGGTGTCCGAACATGTTTTGCGAATTATTTTATTTCCAATGTTGGATCTCTGCCCTGGCAATTACAAAAAATATAATCTATTGAACATTTTATTCAGTCAATAAATAAAAAATATCTTACCAACTTGTTTCTTTTCATCAGTAGTTATTTCATCATAAACTGGTTAAACGGCGGGCCTAAGGGTTCCCGAGTTCGATTCCCCGGTCGAGCCTTGGCCCTATTGTGCGAGATGTTATACTAGGTGGACTGTATACGCGGATGGCTTCTTATGCTTCAACAAGATGGCGGATGTGGCACGCGACACCTTGGACAATGCACTCGCTCTTCCAAATCTATTGCTTGCCAAGGTTCGGATGGAATTCTACTTGAGCACATTAGGAGAAACAAAATAGGGCGGGTTAACTAAAAAACAAATGTGATTCTGATCCGGCGGACGACGCTTCCGTTGCAGTGATGTGACGTGAGGTGGATTCTTTTGGGGCGCCCCAAAGATGCGATCCAGGCCAGTGGTACGAAGAAAGAGAGCGGTGCGCGACGATATCTCACACTATGTGTGGCGGTTACTTCTGGAGCGCGACTGCTCCAGGTGGTGCGGTTCAGACTAGCGGCGCGTGGCAAGAGAGCGCTCGAGGGCAGCGCGCGAGCCTATATTGCCTCGGCTTTCCCACCAATGCACCTCGGTCGGGCGCGCGTCTCATTGGTCGAAAGAATCGCGCCACCTTCTAGACTCCCCCCTTTGCCCTTTCAGTGTGTACGGAAGGGACATTAGGTCAAAGGAAGGATAAACACTTGGCAAATATACCCTCGAACAAAATTAAAATACATGAATCGTTTCCGCGTAACCAATAACGTTCTTCCAAGAAGCGGAAGATCTCGTTCCATGCCCTTTGTTTAACAACTTTATCTTTAAAAGCATCCGATGATTTATCCCATAGGAATGGTCTTGTTTCAACAAATTCCAGTAAGGTTACTATATCGTATTTAATCCAGCCAATATTATCTATATCTATAGCCATCTAGCCATCCAGCCAATCCATTTCTGGATTTATACAATATAGATGGTACATATATTTATGTGTAAAAAATAGTAAACACCAGAAGCAAATATACACTTTGAATAATAATATATTATAATATATAAGTTTGCATATACTATAGTGTAATGGTTATCTCCTTGATGGTTTTGGACCATACCTGCGACAGTATCAGATGTTTAAGAAATAGGCAGATTCTTAAGAGATTATAGAGACAGGGTGACAAACGAGCACACAGTCCACCTGATGGTAAGTAACCACTGTAGCCCTAGACATAGACATCTACATTTATCTTCAATAGAGAATGCAGAATAAATGCAGATACGTTGTCACCCCTAAGGACTGAGATGGAATGCCTCGTTTCCAGTAAAAAAGAGTCTCCGGTTCTCTACACTCACCATACGAAACACAGCAGCATTAAGCTGCTATTTAACGCTGTTATTCTGTGAGAGTGTGGCCCCCGGTTGAGCCGACCCATTCGTTATACAACTATACTATTAATATATTTTATTTTATTTTATTTATTTATTCAGGATAACAACAGCTTATTAATACTTAAACAATATTACTTAAATAATTAAACATGAAAAAGCCAATTATAGTTATCCCCAAAGTAGATAACCAAACATAACACTGAAAATCTAATACAATACAAAATAAAATCGGTAAGAACTATTACTAAACAGTAACAAATTAAATTGAAGTAATAATATTACCATCATGATGTACATATATATACAAGTACAGATGTATATACGTACAAAAGACATACATAATTACACTTACAAACACACACATATGAATCTATAAATGCAAATATATTTTGGTGTTATTGTTATTATATAAAATAGATAAAAAATTAAAAAGAGACACTAATATATACATACATACATACACAGATACACATACATACATATATATATACATACACATATATATACATAAATACATACATACATATACATATACTCATAATAACGGTATTAAACGAGGGCACAAATATTAATTTGGGTACTATTTTAATTTCAATTTACTGATTACCTTCAGCTGCATAGAATAAAAACTTGTTAATTTTATTTTTGAAACCACTTTTAGTATTATTAAAAGGATCAATTGCGCTAAATTTTTTGTCGTAAGTTGCTACTAAACGCGTTAGAACATTGTTTTTCCCATAATTGGTCGGGTGAAAGGGGATGTAAAACAAAGAGTTTCTGGTATGTCTGGTACGTTTCAATGGGACATTAAATTTAATGAAAGCCAATAAGTCAGGGCAGTCAATTCCTCCGTGTAATATATCGAATAAAAGCCCCATATCCAGCAGAATACGTCTTTCTTCAAGCATTAACAGACCCTAAAATCTGCAATCGTCTCTATATGAAGAGCCAGAACGTCTAATTTTAAAATTTAGATGGGAAATGAACTTATTTTGAATCCTTTCAATTTTATGTACATATTTAGCATAAAATGGCGACCATAACTGAGAGGCGTACTCTAATATAGATCTTACATATGCGAAATATACTACTTTTAGACTTTGAGGATTAGAGAAAGGAAGACAAGTTCTAGCTACAAATCCCAAATTACGAAACGCTTTACTGCAAATAGCATCAATATGCTCATTCATAGACATACGGGAGTCAAAATATACGCCAAGATCGCGCACCACCGTAGTCCTCTCGATTACAACACCATGGAAATTGTATGAAAAAACTATGGGATTATTTTTCCGCGTAAATGAAATACACTGACACTTACCAACATTTACCGTGATTTTATTAGCGACATAGTAATGGTATAATATATTTAAGTCATTTTGAATTAGTTCACAGTCCTTGATAGTGCGTACACGCAGATATATTTTTTTATCATCAGCATAAAGTAAATGTTGAGAATTTTTTATATATTGACATATATCATAAATATAAGCGTTGTAAAAGAGAGGGCCAAGGTGGGAACCTTGAGGAATACCAGAGGGAACCGTTACGAAATCTGACCTATAACCGCCTAGAACCACAGCTTGAGAGCGGTTAGTCAAATAAGATCTAATCCATCTCAGTAAGTCCCCATGAATGCCGAGGGACTGCAGCTTCTGAAGAAGTATGACGTGATCCACACGGTCGAAGGCTTTTTCAAAGTCGGTGTAGATCACGTCAACTTGACCGCCACCTTCCATTTCATGAAGAACGTAATTAGTGAAATTTGCAAGATTGGAAATAGTAGAACGCTTTTTCAGAAAACCATGTTGCGTACTCGGGATGTGTCTAACTATTGTAGCATAAATTTTATTAAATATAAGTCTCTCAAATATTTTAGCAATTGTACTGAGAATAGAAATTGGACGGTAATTATCAATTTTTGTTTTAGAACCTTTTTTATGAACCGGTATTATATATGCCTTTTTCCAGAGTGTGGGAAACACACATTATCTGAGGGAAAGCTTAAAGAGCAACGCAATTGGATAACTAAGACTCTCGGCGCAGGCTGACAGAAAAACTGGAGGTACTCCATCGTAACCCGCTCCCTTATAGGTGTCTAAGTTTTTCAGACATGTTAGTATAAAATCCTGAGAAACGTCAATTTGAGAGATATCATCACTCCATGACGAAGAGACAGTATTACAAAAGTGTGAACTAGAATCAGTCAAAGGAGAAACAACAAATACACTTTGAAAGAAGGCATTAAAGGCAGAGCAAATATCCTGTCCCTCCTTGTAAATAAAGTTATTTAGGGTAAAATTACGAGGATAATTAGATCTTCCCTTTTTAGACTTAACAAATTTCCAGAAATACTTAGGCGAATTCTTTAAATTTTTCTCAGTATTACGAATAAAGTCATCAAAACATTTTTTTTTGTTCTATGTAGTCTATCCCTGAGAAGTTTAAACTCCTCATAATCACGAGGGTTGTTAAATTTTTTCCATTTTTTGTGTGCCTTAAATTTTTCACGAATTATTTTAATAAGTGCGCGGCTGTACCAACACGGGTAACGATTACTAATTTGGGAAGATAGTGGTACAAATAAAGTAAAACATTCGTGGAGTTTTTCATAAAAAATCTCAACGGCTTGGTCGACTGTATTTGTGTTTAATAATAATTGATCCCAGTCTACTCTTTTTAAAAAGTTATTTATGTTAACATAATTACATTTACGGAAATTGTGTTTTGAGTGAAAATGTTCTTTAAATGGTTTTACAAAAATGTCTTGTATATTAATGGTAAAAGGTGGGTGTAAGGTGTCGACTTTAGACAAAATAAAATAAAAATAAAATAAAATAAAAATAAAATAAAAATATAACTGCAGCATAGCTCTACCACATATAAAATTTTAAATACAATTTTTTTTTGTTATTAAGTACTTAATATAAAAATAATATCTTGTTAACTAACATAAAACCAGTAAAAATAAAAAGTCACATTACTTGTACATAGTCAAATATTGTTGTATGTAAATCCATAATTATTACTGTGTATTTGAATAACTGGAGCTGATTAATAATTGTTTTTTTTTTTAATAATATATTTTTTATTTAACATAGAGGTAGAGATAACAAAATGTTACCTATGGAAATATATAGTATATTGACATTGAAGGCAACAGTTTTATCTCATATCACTTATTATTGAAAATGTCCTTCTGATTTCTAACGATGAATGAAAATGTTTTGCTGCCTTTAATAGTGTTTGAAATATAAATTATTACTTAATTATTACAAACATAAACATTTAAAATCAATAAATATGACTTTAACTTTTTTCAGGTGCATCACTTAAAATAAATCTGTATGCCTTGCAGGCTGAAAACTTGCAGAACTGCCCGTAGGCAGATACAAAATGATAACAGAAATATGCTAATGCAGTCTATAGATACTGAATCTGATCATAGAAAGTGTTCTTCTGATCACGTTATTTTGATGTTAATAATGTTTGGGACTTATATTACTAATCAAAATGATAAATACAATTGAAATTATATAAGGTCACCCGTGGCTATTGTAGCTGCTAAAACTTAAGTTAAACTTTTAACTTAATTTTTTTCTACTCATCGGTACTGCATTGTCTAAGGAGACAATCATTTTTGGGCCCACTAGAAATATTAACGTCGTTTAATGGTATTTACACCAAAAAAAGACACCAAATTATATATTAATAGTAAATGGCCTATAGATTTTTCGAAAATGTAAACGGAAACAAGAAATCTGAAAAAAAAAAATTTGTTGTTTTGACATTCGAGTTCTGATCATTGGCTAAGGTAATTATAATACTATTTAAAAAATTATTGTCTTAGAGATGAGTGCCATGATAACCCGGAAAAAATCGACTCGAGTTGAAATTCGGGTAACTCGATTTTGAGCTCGAGTTACGCAATTCAAATTAGATGAACGAAACTGTCAATTTGTCACAAATTATTTTTATAATTGTTCTTCCATACAACACAATTAGTATTACTACACTTAATAGGTATATCGATATCTTCATAAAATAATATCACTCTAACGTTATGACGTAAGTCTTAATGTTATTAATAATTTGACTATCCAAAGTATATATAATCAATTTATATTATGTATAACATAAATTGATACAACATTATATACATATTACCTAATATCAATTTATTTATTACATAATATATCAATAAATTGCTCGAATTAGTAAGTCGATTTAATCACTAAATTGTAGACAAACACTGCATTTGCCGTAAGACAAAGATGCGATTCGAGTAGAGTTTTGTGACTCGAGCCACTCGGGTTAATTTACGAGTATGTATGTATGTCATTCTAGTTGTACACTAGTTTTTGAGTAAATTAACTATTTACAGAAAAGTTTATCACTAGAGTTGAGAGTAGCGATTACTTTAGTTAAACAATTTTTAAATATGTACCTTTATAAATAAGTAATATGTAAAATTAAAACTATAAATCAATATCATAAATAAAACTAAATTCAGGTTTGTTTACAACATGCCAGATGCAAGTTTGAATTTGGATGCAACTTGTGATGTCACCTGCAGCGACTTATTATATATACAAGTAAATTAGTGAAGTAATATCTATATAGCACCCTCTGAATCTATACGATGCGCCGAGTTAACTCGGTAACTCGGTAAAGTTTATTTTCTATCGATTATCGAGTTGGACAAATTCACTCGATTCACTCGGGTGAAATAAAACATAGTTGGAGTCGCATCATTATGGTAAGAACAAAATGGAGTTTTTATTTACAAGCATTATTAAACTAATGTTTAAGAAAATATGGATATTATCAATTATCAGAAAGGTTAGCCAAATATTAATTGACACAAGTACGTATGTTTTTCTCTTTATAGTTTTTGTGGTAAAATTCGCAAATAGAATATAAGAGTTTATTAATTTACACCTATTCTAGGTTGTGAAAATCTATTATTAAGTTTGTATATTTTACCTAAAACAAAATAAATACAAATAATAAACAGGTCTTAGAACCTTATTAGTTTGTTAAAAGTGACAAAGTATTAAGTTTATTTTATTAGTAAAATCTAAATTAAATACATAATAAATAGAATAAATGCACAAAATAATTATTATAATAATGTTAAAAGTTATTATTATAATGTTAAAAGAAAATTAGAATCTTTGGGTCGAGGGACTTAAAGAGGGTTTTGAAGAGCAATTCATATAACTACATTTGTGTACAAATAGGTACCTTATGTATTCAGCAAGTTGCTTAATACTAAATGGCTTTTTCGTTAAGCCAGACACAGATCCTGGATTTATACCAGCCATAGTAGATAGGCAATATAAATGTTACATAATATATTTATGTGTAAAAAATGTAGTAATTATTTGTACTAGAAGCAAATATAAATATAAGTTTAATAATAATAGTTGCATAAAAAAGTGTAATGGTTGTATCTACTCGTATTATGCTTAGACAGCTGTGTTGTTCACTGTGCAGAAAGGAATATTATTTTGTCATCTAGAATCAGATATACTTAATATAACAATAATATCTTTGTCTCCTATGCACATGAAACCAGTAAAAATAAAATGTGAGACAACTTTTACATGGTTGAATATCATAGATGTTGATCAGTAATTACTGCTCCTGTATTTGATCAGCTGGAGCTGATTAATGCTGTATAGTTTATAATAATTTCTTTATTATTTAACATATGAAAAGGCAGATATAAGAAAATGCTTACAGAAATATTTAAATACAGTTTATTGACATTGAAGGCATAGTCTTATCTCATATCTCTTATTATTAAAAATGTCCTTTTAATTCCTATATAATATAGAAAAAAATAATATATATGAATAATTTTTAATAGAAAGGCCTTTAGAGACCTTGAAGCTGAGGTGGGACTCCTGAAGGAGGAGGTCGGCTTCGCGATCTGGAAGAAATAGCCTAAGCTCTGGGAGGTTATTTCGCAAACCGCGGATATTGAATGAAACAAGCGACAAACCCTTTGGTTTGATACGACCGTGCGATATTGCGGGAGCAGAGGGCTTCGGCATAGTGTTACTACAAAGACCTTAGTAGGTTGATGTGCTCAGTAAGAGCAAGGAGACGGTCCTGAGGGGACTGAGCGGTGCGCAGTTTACGCGCAAGGATAAAGATTTCCTCTAAATTGATCTTATTCAAAGTGTTATACACTAGGCTTAGATCTTCCACTACAGGGTCTACCTGTTTTTGTGGGTCGGCGGAGGGCCGCGGGATATTTGACGCCTTTGGGAACCAAGGGTTTATTGGAAGCGGCGCAGGCTGGGAGAGCGAAAGGCTCATAAGGGGCCGAAGAGAGCCCTGAGGTGGCCGATAGGAGCCCTGAGGGTGCCGATAGATGCCCTGTGTGGGCTGAGTTGAGCACTGAGGGGGCTGAGGTAAGGGCTGGCCCTGGCGGGGCTTGCGGCTTACAAGAGCCGGGAAGGTTTGGTCATTGACCTGGGGTGGAGCTTTGTGGCTCGGAGGTGGGCGAGGAGCGCGAGGGCAACCTCTAAAATTGGCCGGGTGGCCTGTTTGTCCACAAAGGACACATGAGGGTGGGGATTCGGTGTTTTTGGGCCGTGGGCACTCTTTCGAGTGATTGGGTTCTAGGCACTTAACGCACTTGGGTGGAGCTGAGCAGTTGGCTGCCGGGTGCCCATAGAGTTGGCAGCGGTGGCACTGCGCTGGGTAACCGCGCCGGTGTGGGGCTTCGACCTTTACACGCGACAGGCCGTACACAGTGCGTACCTCGCGGAAGATGGCCTTCGCCTCCGGCACATTGGCGGGAACGAGGAGGGCGAGGTTAAATCTTTCGCCCCTGCTGCTGTGCATTTTGTGCACAGCTTCTATGGGGAAGCCTTGGGACTTAAGGTCTTCCAGAATGTCCTCGTTGGCGAGTTCATAAGGAACTCCGCGGAGGACTGCCTTAACCTTCCTTTCTTTGGCGAGGGCGTATGTGTGATAGGACACACGTTCGGCCGTGAATAGACGGGTTATATTCCGGAAGTCTTCTATAGACGCCGGCATGATTTTGATGGCCTCGCCGACCATCGCCGACATTGGTGGCTTGGTCATATTTGAAACCCTTATCGTAGAGGGTTTTGAATAACTGAGTGAATTTAGCCTTGTCTTTGAGAAAGACAGGGGGCGGGACTTGGTTTTTAGCCAGTTTGGGAGCGCAGCGGGTTGCTGGCTTGGCGGTAGTGTCTTTCGACTGAGAGGCGGCAGCGTTTGGGGCTGCGGGAGTAGGAGCTACAATGGGAGCTGCGGAGGTAGAGGCAGCGGCGGAGGGTGTGCGGGCGGAGGCGGCGGCCGTCGGGGTGGGGGGAGTGCGGGAAGTCGCGGCGCGTTTCGGGCCGCGCTTAGATTTCACTAGCGTGAATTGGGCTGAGTCGGTTATCGTTCCTTCGGAGTCGGATTAATCCGAGGAGCCGGTGGAACTGAGGGCGGTTCTCTTTCGGGAGGAGGAGATAACGGACGTGGTGTCCGAGTGCTCCATATCGGAGTCGAGGGACGCGGGCGAGTCGGTCTGCGGGGCAGCCGCTTGAGTCGCAAGGAAAGCCGCGACGGCGTGCAGGGGTACACATGCCTTGGGGGCAGCGGGGAAAATGGCGTTGGCCAGACGGGTCTCGTCAATGTGGCTGCGAATGGGTAGTCCTGTGGCTTGGACGATTTGGACGATTGTGGCCGAAAGTTGGCTCATGATATTGCTCATGTCTATGGAAGACATGTTGATCTGGACACGTGTTCCGGTTACATGTGCATAAATTGTGGCTCTGGGAACATTGAATTTTTCTGCAGCCTGATAACTACTTAGTCGTTTTGATTTTACTTCTTCGACTGCTTTAAAAAGATTTTCTCTTGTGTAGGGTATTTCATGTTTTCGTTTGTAGTTCCGAACTATCTAAAACATAGATAACCAACTTTATACTTGATTTTTGGGTGATATTAAATGACTTTAAAAAGTTGTCAATTGGACGCGTTATGTAATTAATGTGATTAGCTGCTATAAAATGTGTTCGGTAAGTTTCAAAGTTCATAAATAATATGCATTTATTTTGTATGAAAATGTAAAAAAAACATTTCCGGTATATCGATTCTTTGGGAAAGTTGCCCAGAATCATGGACTGAGTGAATCCTGAAGAGCTCGTCTGAGTCACTAACCACCTTGCATGGTTATTTTTTTATTTGTAGGTATCGTCATTAACAATATTTAGATCAGCACTGGGACATCACCAGTATTTGCAATATTTCATATAAAACAAAGGGGGCAATTGTAGCTGCCAAAACAGCTACAATTACCCATGGTTCCGATTTTGATGAAGCAAAAGTAGCTAGCCTTCAAATCATGACTTAGCTTTCACGTAAGATGAAACAAACGCATTGAAAATGACTTACCATAAATAATTTCTTGAATCTCCTCAAAACACCTTTCAATTTCACCCAAATACTATATTTTTGAGATATTTTTTCTCAGCGGACACTTAGCACTAACTAACTTCAAAATGGCGGAATAAAAAAGCGGTTGAAAACTGACAATCTACAAATGCCACTTACGCCATCTATTGATATGTAGGGTAACTTGAATTTCTCTACAAAGCCTCAGATGTCACTTGCCTCAAAAGCTTTATTGGAATGAGTTAATTCAGCTAGCTACATTTTCCCCCTAGCTACAATAGCCCCGGGTGACCTTATGTGTTTTTGTTATCCTTACATAACCAGTTTAAAACATCTTATTTCCTTACAATTTATTAGTGTGTTTTAACATAGATAAATATGATATTACCTAGTCTTTTTAGCTTAAATAGTATTAGGGGTATATTAACTTGATATTTTTTGATATTTTTAACTACAGTAAGAATGCTTTTAGGCACTTAGCTATTGAAAGTCTTAAACCTAAAACCCAAATAAAATAGCATAATTTATAGTAAATTAAAATAATATACTGCTAATCTAGTGTATAAAAAATAACATGTGTTTATTCGTGTGTATTTGTTTGTTAAAAAATAACATGTGTGTATTCCTCTGTATTTGTATGTTAATAAAAATAACATATGTATACGTGTGTATTATTTGTTTGTTACCGTTGAACAGGGTGTGCTGTTATTGATTTCATTAGTGTACATGTACATGTGTTCATGAATTTGTGTGATACTTTTCGAATGTGCGTGCTGCCTGAGGGAATAGGTGCAACAATTTAATGATTTAAGTGTAAATATGAGTTTATACCTACTGATACTAATTATTACGACCGTAGTATGCTACGTCATAGTAATTAATGGAAACCTGTTATTGGCCTTATTATAAGAATACTATTGTTTGAAGTCGATGGATGCAGGTGGCTCAGGACCGTGCTTTGTGGCATTACTTGGGAGAGGCCTATGTTCAGCAGTGGACTTGTGAAGGGCTGTAATGATGATGATGATGATTGTTTAATGTAAACTATAATATAGTATATATCTATATTATAGAACGCTGTTGGTTCCTAATAAATTAAAAAAAACTAATCAGTTGACCCATTTTTAAACAAAGTTTACACACTGCGCTTGTCTGTATAATACACTGCTTTATGATGATGATCAATTATAATAAATACAGTGAATTTTTCATTCCTACATAATCAGTTTAAAATGTCTAGCTTAATATATATATATATATATATATATATATATATATATATATATAATTGTTTACATTGCTAGATTTAGTGTCCGGGTTACGCTAACCAATCAATCAATACACACAAAGTTCCCGCACAACCCTGTTTATGTTCCTTTTTTTTACAGTGATATTAATTTTTTTTTCTATCTAAACTACAACCAGTTCAAAACATTTTACTTGTCATAAATGGGTGCCGTGGTACTGGTAAAGAAGAAGGATCGCAGCATGCGGTTTTGTGTTGACTACCGCCGTCTGAACGACGTTACTAAGAAGGACAGCTATCCCTTGCCAAGAATTGACGACACCCTGGACATGCTTACAGGAGTAAAGTGGTTTAGCACGCTGGATCTAAAAAGTGGCTACTGGCAAGTTGAAATTGACCCTAAGGACAAGGAGAAAACTGCGTTCTCGATGGGAAAGGGTCTGTGGAAATTTAAAGTAATGCGTTTGGGTTGTGCAATGCTCCAGCAACGTTTGAAAGGCTGATGGAACTTGTACTTACCGGGCTAATTGGCGATGCCTGTCTGGTCTACTTGGATGACATCATCATCGTGGGCCGTACGTTTGAGGAACACCTTCAAAACCTGGAACGCGTGCTCATGAAGATTCAGAGTGCCAACCTCAAGCTGAGTCCGAAGAAATGTTCACTATTCAAACGGCAAGTCAACTTTTTGGGGTATGTAGTGTCGGAAGAAGGTATCCGCACGGATCCAGAGAAAATCGCAGCTGTCAAGGATTGGCCGGTTCCAAAAGACAAGACGCAGGTTAGAGCATTTTTGGGTTTGTGCTCCTATTACCGGCGATTTGTGAAGAAATTTGCAGATATAGCCAAACCACTGCATAAGCTAACCGAGGAGAAGCGACATTTCTGCTGGGATGAAAGTTGTAATATCGCATTCCAAGAGCTCAAGGACCGTCTGTGCAAAACACCTATTTTGGGATACCCTGATGCAAGCAAATAATTTATAGTTGACACAGACGCAAGTGATATAGGACTTGGCGGTGTGTTGTCTCAACGGAATGGTGACCAAGAGGTCGTGATAGCGTACTTCAGCAAGTCGTTGTAAAGACCGGAAAGGAAATATTGTGTCACAAGACGCGAATTGCTAGCTTATCCTGAAGATTGCAAACATTGTACTAGGCAAGAGAGTAAGGAAGTGGTATCCGTGAGGATGCTCAGGGCCGACCACCTCAGCAACGAGTGGAAGGACAGCTTTCAACGTGCACATTAGGAAGATCCGGACATCAGCCGATCCTGGAATGGATGAAGTCCAGTGCTCCCAAGCCCAAGTGGAGCGACGTCTCAGCGATGATTTCGACTATAAAAGCTATTGGGCCCAGTGGGACAGCTTGCTGCTTCAGGATGGAGTTCTGTGCCGTAAATGGGAAAATGTTCGGGGAGACAGCTGTCATTTACAAATAGTTGTCCCTAAAGCTAAAGTACCGGATGTTCTACAGCTGTACCATAATGATTATTCAGGAGGCCATCTGGGAGTTAAACGAACTCTACTGAAGATCAGAGAACGGTTTTATTGGGTCCACTGTCGAAACGATGTCGAGGACTGGTGTCGCAAATGTACAAGTTGTGCGGCTGTAAAGGGACCTCAGACTCGTAGTAGAGGTGCATTGAAGTTGTATGTGTACACTGTAGGTGCACCATGGGAGAGAATAGCCATTGACGTGGCGGGGCCGTTTCCGGAGAGTGAAAGCGGTAACAAGTATTTCATGGTTGTGATGGATTACTTCACTAAGTGGCCAGAAGTCTTCGCCATTCCAAATCAAGAAGCTTCAACAGTTGCAGATAAACTAGTTCATGAAGTCTTCTATCGTTTTGGAGTACCTTTAGAGATTCACAGCGATCAAGGAAGGAATTTTGAGTCTCAAATATTCCAGGAAACTTGCCGAGTTATGGGTACTCATAAAATAAGAACGACTTCTTATCACTCGCAATCTGATGGAATGGTAGAACGATTTAATCAGACATTGGAGAGGTACTTAGCAAAAGTTGTAGACAATCGGCAACGAGATTGGGACAAGCACATACAACCGTTTTTGTTGTCATATCGAAGCGCTGTTCACGAAAGTGCAGTAGTGTCACCAGCTTTCGCAAACTTTGGAAGAGAATTACGGCTGCCTGCAGACCTGATCACCGGGATACCACCTGATGCTCCACGCAGTATAACCGATTAATCAAATGACTTGCGGAACAAAATGAATGACGTTTATGAGCACGTCAGACAATCGGGCCAGCAAATGTCTGAAAAGATGAAAAACCGGTACGACCGCAAAATGAACAACAAAGGGTTCGACGAAGGTTCACTTGTGTGGTTGCACAATCCAGTCCGCAGCAAAGGGAAATCTCCTAAGCTTCAAGCTAAATGGGACGGCCCGTACCGGATTGTGACCAAGATCAACGATGTAACCTACCGGATACAGAAAAGCACAAGAGGGACTCCTAAGATCGTCCATGTTGATTGCCTGGCGCGTTATTATGGGGCCGATAATGCTCGGGACGAGCATGTCTTAGGAGGGGGCAGTGTTACGCGCTCAAGTCGACGGCACTAGCGCCATCTAGTCTCGAACCGAAGAACTAAACTGCTTGAAGTTGGAAACACGAACTCTCGGTACCTTGCGCGTGTTTACTTGAATATTCTGGATATTTCGCTGCTAATTTATATAAATAGGCGCTGCAAGATGCGATCAAAGAAGTATTGAATTCGGCGAGACAAGCGAAGCTTCGGAGCGAAATAAAGAGAATCAGTGTGATTAATTATTAGTGTTATAAGTTTAATTAGTGTAAAGTGAATTAAAGTGTTAATTTAGGGAATTCTATCGGCAATTTTTATTGTCACGAACCTCAAGCTCGTAACACTATGTAAGCCAATATTTCCCTTTTGGTAATGTTTTTTGCATCAAAAAATTCTGGACTTGTTATTTTAAACTTATCCTGATGAACAACTAGTTGCAAACCTAAAGTTTTTATACTACAATCGTCGTTTTGAAATTCTAAATCGTCAAAATGCCGCTCAGCCGAAGGAACATCTTCTAATATTCGACTGTCATTTGATAACCATTTATGTGTCTTGAAATTGCCCATCTGGAGAAGCCACTGAAGCTGTGATTTTGCTTCCCAAATCAAATCTAAGTTACTATCTGAATAAAGTACACCATCTACATAGGTGCAGTTGTTTAAAATGAACGATGCCAAAGGCATTTCGCGTTCCTTTTGTATCGCGAGCACCTTTAAACAACGCGTACCTACATAGCTTGAGCTTTTTAGCCCATAGGTTACTGTATCTAGCTTGATGCACTTTATTGTTTCGTCAGGGCTGTCTCTCCAAAGAATATTCTGTGAGGGGCATGCTCAGGTATTACGCGGACATTTCAGAACATTTGTTTTATGTCAGTAGTGAATGTATAGTCACCAAAACGGAACAAGAGCAGTATATCAAAAAAGATCTCTCTGTACTGTCGGTCAGTTTAGCAGCAAATCGTTAAGCGATACTTTCTTACTGGTCTTCATCGATGCGTCGACGACGAGCATGTGTGCGTAGGAATATGGATGTGGAGGAGGCGAAAGAGGTGTGCCAGGATCGTGCCCTATGGAAGTCTGTAGTCTCTGAGTGTGTGTGAGATTGAGTGTATGTATGTATTATGTATATTTGTTGTAGTGTTGGAGAATGTACTTTAATATAGCGGATATTGTATTATAGGGGACCTATAATTATGAAAATAAAAATCAAAGAATTTGAAGAATTAAATATGATAAAAAACACATCAAAATAAAACCGGCCAGGAGCGTGTCGGGCCACGCTCAGTGTAGGGTTCCGTAGTTTCCCGTCCGACACAATAAGTGTTCCCACTTATGAGTTTAGGTAGGTAGGAGGTAGGTATCCATTATGTTCGCGCTCCAGCAGCGCTCAGCGCTCCTGCAACTGCTCCCGGTAGTGGGTACGTGCGCGAACATGGAGCGTGCAACATTGCACGCTCCGCGGCAGGCGATGCCAAGGAGAGACCAACCGAACAATTCGATAACACCCGACCCAATGTAATAAGTACCTACAGCGCCATCTCTCGGGGAATTGGGTTACTAATTAATACATAGACGTGCCAGAAGTTTTCGGTGGTAATTTTGGATTGCGAGAACCGATTTTAATAATTCTTTTTTTTGTTTGAAAAAAGATACGTTCAGGATAATAAAATATGTAAACGAAGTTAAAAAAAATGCTTGCATATATGATTATACTACAAACTTACTCCAGAAATTATTTTGTACAACTTTTTGTCTTTTTTGTACAAAAACTGTTACCATCCAAGTTGAAAATAATTTTCCTAGAAAGTCCTTATAAAGTTCTACTTTTCAGATTTTTTTCATATTTTCTAAACCTATGGTTCAAAAGTTAGAGGGGGGGGGACACACTGTTTTTTACTTTTGGAGCGATTATTTCCGAAATTATTGACATTATCAAAAAATTATTTTAGTAAACCCCTATTCATTTTTAAATACCTGTCCAACAATATATCACACGTTAGGGTTGAAATTAAAAAAAAATCACTTCCCACTATACATATAGGGGGGCTACCCTAATAAAACATTTTTTTCCAATTTTATTTTACCACTTTGTCGGCGTGATTGATACACATATTGGTACCAAATTTGAGCTTTATAGTGCTAACGGTCACAGAGAATAAGCGAGGACGGACAGACGGACAGACAGACATGGCGAAACTATAAGGGTTCCTAGTTGACTACGAAACCCCAGTTCCTCTTTGTTTCGCCGTGGGTGACCAAGCCACGGCTTCTAAGCCCCCCCGCCACGACAAGGCGGGAACCCGTTCGGGGGGGATTTGGCACGACCCTGACACACCTCTTTCGCCTCCTTTACATCTATATATCTACGCATACATGCTCGTCGGTTAAGGGTACTTCTAACGTGGCCCCTTTTCAAAATATCGCCAATTTGGTCGATAAACTGTTTTCTAGGGCGTCCCTTCCCGAATCGGCCGTTCACATCTGCCATACAAATTTTCTTTGTCACTCTTTCCTCATTCATTCTTTCTACATGACCAAACCACCGAAGCATTCCTTTCTTAATCCTGGTCACAACATCATCTTGCATACCGCATTTATCTCTTATCATGTCCAATTTCTCACCCTGTCATTCAGATTCAACCCTAGCATACTCCTTAAAGACCGCATTTCTACAGCATTTATTCTACTTTTGTGCTTCTTCTGCCACACCCAGCTTTCACTACCATACATTAAAGTAGGGACTAACACAGCATTATGAATTACCATAAGTGCCTTTTTTGACATATTCTTCATAATAGAGTGTAGTGCCCCATTCACTCTATTCCCTGCATTTACTCGTCGTTCTATATCCCTATCATATCTACCATCCCTGCTAAATACACATCCCAAATACACAAACTCATCCACTTGCTCAATTAACTCTCCTTCTATTCTTATTTCACATACCGTTTTGCTTTCTTCTCTTTCAAAAACCATTACTTTCGTCTTACTTGCGTTCACTTTCATTCCCCTTTCTTTTAATTCCCAGTTCATTAATGTAACCATCATTTGCAACTCAGCCGCCGATGATGCAAATATGACTTGATCATCTTTTTACATAAACATAAAATACATAAAAGCCACATAACTTTACTTTCCATTTTGTTTAAATGTCATGTTACATATGTCGTTTACTTAAACGGTGATTGGACGAAGTAATTAGCTAAAAACTAATAATCGTAACAAGTGTTTTAGCAGTTATGAGAATGCTTAATTCTTATACTTAGCTTAAACACGCCTACCTCTTAAAAACTAGTTTATTCTTATTTACATAACTACTTAACTAATAATTCGATATTTAGCTGTTGAGTAGTTGTTTACATGCATAAAGTTTTAAGTTAAAGTTTTTAGTTATTTAGTCGAAGCGCGGTCGAAGGTTTTTTCGAAATCCGTGTAGATCTCGTCAACCTGCAGCTCGCCATCCACATAATGGATAGTCTCTGTCTAATAGTTGATCTCCCTTTGAGGAAACCGTGCTGAGATTCTGGTTAACCTCGACTTATGGTAGGGTAAATGTAATTAGACTAATTTGTATGATCCACATAACCTACAAAAATCAACCTAATTTATACATCAAATTATTAATTATTTATTTACACCACTTATATGTTTACTTATGTACACTAAATGCCTATTTACACTAGAAAATGTTCATTCACAAAGAAAACTACGCACGTAATAATATAAAAAAAGAACGGGATGAAAAAACTTCAACTCCATGAATTTTTGTGAATTCCGCCGAAACTTATCTTTCATTTCTTCACAAAGTACCAATTGATGTAAACTTATGTTCTGTGAGTAAATGCTGGACAATTAATTTCATAAATTGTAAACCAGTTATCAAACGTTACATTATGGTTTGTTCTGAAACTAGGCTGTGTAAAAACGTCTACAAGTTCAAATGGCTTGTTGTTTATAGAAAAAAGTGCCTTCAACCTGCTTGCTAAGATATATTTTTAGATTTTGATATAAAAATTTTATACGTCGACTAATGCAATGATCTTTATCCCGTAATTAGCCGATATTAACGGTATTTATTGGCCAAATTTACATTTGCCTCGAAAAGCTATGAGCATTTCGTCAATAGTTAGACAATCACTTGGTATGTAGGTTTTCTTACAGTTTTAAATTAATGTTTTAAAAAGTTTTTTTCTCATTTGGTAATGAAGCCTCATCCAAAACCACAATTTATCGCTGGTTTGCTGAATTTTAACGTGGACGTGTCAAGCTCAGTAGTGATCCCCGTCAACGTCATTCCAAAACTGCAGTCACCCAAGAAAACGTTGATGCTGTGCGTAAGCTGATTGAGGAACATCGACATGTGACATACCGCGAAATTCAGACAACTTTAGACATTGGAATGAGTCAAATACAAATAATCTTGCATGAACAATTAAGTGTATAAAAAGTTGTTTTCCCGATGGATACCGCATTCGCTCTGTGAAGAGCCAAAAGCGGCTCGCGTTACTTGGTGCGTCAGAGCTCTCGAAAGATTCCACGCAGGATCCTCAAATGCTGTATACAACATCGTATCAGGTGACGAATCCTGGATATACGCGTACGAACCCGAAACAAAAAACCAGTCACGAGTTTGGGTGTTCGAAAATGAGTTACAAGCCAACAAAAATTTTTCGTTCACGGAGTGTTGCAAAAAAAAATGGTGGCCACATTTGTCTCCAAAACCGGCCATGTTACGACTATTCCTCTTGAGAGACAAAGAACGGTTAGTGCAGAATGGTATGCTTGCATTTGTTTGCCACAGGTCGTTTCTGAACTCCGTAAAGAGAACTGCAACCAACCGCATCATCCTCCATCACGACAGTGCGAGTTCTCACACCGCACACAGAACAAAAGAGTTTTTAGAGCAAGAAAACATAGAATTATTAGACCATCCGCCGAGCAGCCCCGACCTCAGCCCTAATGATTTCTATACTTTCCCTAAAATAAAGAATAAATTGCGTGGACAGAGATTTTCATCACCTGAAGAAGAAGAAGGTTCCATCGTATGGAAAAATGTGTCAAATTTCGCGGAGAATACTTCGAAAAGCAATAAATACATTTTTAAATAGTAATGTTGTGTCACTTCTTTCATTCCCGAAATTTTCAGTGCCGCCCTCGTATCTATTAGGTCTAAAATAAGAAAATTGAATAAGTTAACCACATCATTAAGTTCATTATACTCCAGTATGAGTTCCCAAAGAGTGAATGCAGATGCTTTCTTAATATATTCGACATTATCTGTCAGTGGTCTATACTGAACGGTATGGAAAATCCTACCCAAATACGTTTCCGAAGAACTCTGTTCAAAAGTGAAAGTCAATAAAGTGAACTTTAACAATTGAAATTAAATCAAAAGCGAAAATAATTAAAATAAAGTATAAAGAAAGTGAAAGTGCATCAAGAAAATCGACACCCAGCCTGTCATAAGAACAGGCCCTCTGCATCATTCAACATCCTACTCATCATCGGATGACCCCTGCTCATCATCATCATCCTTGTTGGCATACAAGGGTCTCTGTATCCAACGCATAATAAGCATGAACGCAAGCCTAATCATCAGTCCATCATTGTTCCTGTAAGTGACCTTCTTATAAATAACTAATTCTGATTTTATAATTGAACTGAGAGCAAAGACATTCTTTAAATAACTTTAAAATATAATTTATGTTACACTATATTATTTCTAACTCATTATTTCGTTCATTAAATAAGTCATTATGCTACATTTTTGAACGTGTTTGTGTTAACATTACTCCTTGTTGTATTGTTCATTGTTGCATACTTTAGCCGATAAGCAGACTACAGTTTATTTTAATTTATAACTTATAACCAAATTATTACAATGAGTAAGTGTGAAGAAACTCCCTGTGCCTCTAGGAATGCGTGACAAAATAGAAGAAAAAACAGTAGAAATAGGTGTGTTACTGAAATTTATTGAACCTTTTGATGGATCACGAGAAAAATTAAACCCGTTTATATCCAATTGCCAAAATGCATATATTCTTGCTTCTAAATCCCAAAAATTAATATTATTTAAATATATATTATGCCAACTAGAAGGTTGGGCTAAAACAACGTGGGCTTAAACAATGATTCGAATCGTTTGAACAATTTTTAGAATTTTTAAAACAACAATTCGGCGAAAGAAAACACTACTCCCATTTTCTGTCGGACCAACAGGACTGTAAGCAGGGTTCAACAGAATCAATTAACCAATTTGCTTTAAGAATAGAAACATGCCTGGCTTAATTATTAACTGAAATAAATATCTCTATTCCAACAAAAAGGAAAACGGAAAAAGGAAACCAAAAAGGGTGTAAAAAACTATGTTGTAACAATTTCGAGCAAGTTGTTGTGCCGGAAAAATTCAAAAGTTTTTTTATTGGCTGACTACTACAGCTCAAAGAATAGAATTTTGGTTTTCGCTAGTGATAATTGTAAAACAATATTGGCAAATTGTAATTTGACAGTTTTATGTGACGGAACTTTTAAATTTTGTTCCATGTTAATTTAGGAAGCAGTGAAACCCATACTAACATCATACCTGTGATTTATGCATTATTGCCAAACAAAACTAAAATAACTTACAAAGTCTTGTTTTCCTTGATCAAGAGTCAAATTCCTCAGTTAGATCCAAAACATATTATACTCGACTTCGAGCAGGCAGCAGTGTCATTTGTGGGTGTTTCTTTCATTTAGTGGAAGTTTGTGGCGAAATGCTGACGAAGTAGGCATTACAAAAATTGCACTGGCTCGAAAACATGTAAAAAGGTGGACTGTTTTGGTACATTTACCTAAAGAATATATTGACAGTGTTTGGTTGTACATTATGTCTCAATGCCCCAACGATGAAACAACTGTCCAATTTAATAATTATTTTGTAGAAACATGGTTAAGTGAATCTTCATTTTTTGCTGACAAATGGTCGTGTAGTAACAATATTCACCGTACTACAAATATGGTTAAGAGCTGGCATGCTACTATAAACAAAAAAGTTGAGTAAACCGAAAAGCATTGCTCATTTTGGACTTATCTTACAACGAGAAGAAAATTATTATCAAACTTTATACTTAAAAGGATCAAATACTACGACAAAACAGAAAGAAACTTGTGCTATTGATGGTGGTAGCAATATTAAACATATTGCTACCACAATTACCGAACGCAGACTCGGAAACATAAGTATTGAATTATGTATCGAAAGTCTTATAATTTTTTGAATATTTTGATTTGACAATAAATAAATACAAAAATCGTGAGAAGAATTTATAACAAACCAAATGTTCTTGTGATGGTGTTGATTTTTATGCTTAGAATGCTTTAGTGATATTGTTTATATTTTATATTTTTAATTACTGTTTAAGAACAAAAGCAATGTTTCAAATATTAAATATTTTGTTTTATTTTGTAAATTCTAGATGGCGCTAGCGGTACTTTGTTACACGGTATCATCAGCGCATCGTAATACAATAAGGGAAAACTAACATTTTGTTTAATAAATCAATTCAGGATACGTATCAAGGCGTTTTGTTTACCCGTTACGTTATCCCTAGCTTTGCTAATAGTACATTGGTACTCAATCCTTTCAGAACTGCGTGCACAATTGTAGACATAAGTAGGCATGTCGATTCACTCTTAAAAAATCGATCTCTGAATCGAAGGTACTTGAATCGAGGAATAAAAGATCGATTTTCGATTAATCGCGACATTTTCAAACATGAAATTTCAAGAATTTTCGATTTTTTTCTTTAACTTCTAAAGTGTAACATTTTTTTAAAATAAAATATTAGTAATCTTATTGATTAACATTACTAATATTCCTTTTAACCACTCCTGGTAAGCTTGAAACGCTTGTGTTAGGAGTGGTTCGCACGTACTCCACTCGATCCCTTTTTTTACAAAGTGATTCCACGTAACACTTTTATTTGACATTTTAGGCTAAAAACAACAACAATACTTTTACAAAAGTGCAAACTGCAACGTAAATTTCTCGATAAATCTGTTTCAATCTAATAACTCACTATTTATCATATTGAAATGAATGCTAGACGAACACAATACTGGTTATTTCCTTACAATAAACCTTTATAAACTTCAACGTACGGTATAATATTTTTTACAGTACCTATCTAGGTATTTAAAAAGTACTCTGTCTTTACTTACAGCTCCCAGTATGTATATTTTTGATAATAAATAATGTAAATTCACAAGTTCACAGTTCAAACAGGTTCACAGCTATAATATTATATTATATTACAGCACAGGAGGTGAAAAATAATATGAAAAGATCGCTCGGTCGATCGAAAAAATATTTATAGTTTGGGATGTAATATATATTACACCTCAGTGGAAACGGTTCTATTTAAAAGTACGGTGAGCGATATTAATTTATATCTCGAGATGTAATATTAAATTAAATTACATTATATCCCTTAGTGGAAAGTGGGCTTAAGAATTTTAGAAATGAAAATGAAATGACAACTTTTCGATATTGTTGGATGCGTTCATAAACATTTATTTTATTCAAATATATATTGCTTTCAAATTATCAACCAAGTACGACCGGTTATTTTTGCGTCCCCCAACAGCAAAAAATTAAAAAACTGTGGTATCTTACCCCAGCCAGTTTGGGAATTTTAGCTAGTTTTTGAATCAAATGAATCAGTCCGATTCAATAGGTTTTTGGATCGATTCAGTGAATCGATGCGCTGCTTCGAATCGATCTAAAAATATATAATATATAATAATTTACGATAATTTTACTCCAAATAATCGATTTTTGATTAATCGATTTTAGATCGACATGCCTAGACATAAGATATAAATTGAAAAATAAATATTAAACTCGCAAGCTTTCCGATTGAAAACGGCTGTATTCACTTGTTCACATAAATGAACTACCCAATTCAATACTACTAACGCCATCTCTTAGCGTATTCTAGCAATTTTTGACAAGTTGCGACCAGTACGTGATTTGAACTGTGCAGATGAGCTCTATATTTTATTTCTAAAAAATATAAATTAGTGCAAGAAATCATCTGGAAAAATTATGAGCAGATGTTTAATGTAATTGAGGTCATGTGTAACGTAATATTGGTGTATTTTGTTATCATTTTATATTGGTAATCTCGATTTTTATATTTGTGCTCAATTGTTCCCATTAGGACTCAACTAAGTTTTTTCTCATTGTTAATTATTAAAAATGTTTTAGTTATATTTTTATAGTTTTACTATTTATGTTACTAAATTTAGTGTATACAATTAATTGTAATATTGTTTATTTACATTTTCAGATGAAAAAACACTAACATTCTCACAGGAGGCGTTACAAGCACTAGATGATGGAAATCTTTCTGACTTGTTGTTATCTTCTGATGACGAAGATAATTATGGAGATTCAATTCGTCCAGCACCCTTACCTACTGGAGTTAGCGCAGATGTAATTTACCAAAATCAAAGGGAATTATTTCCACCAAAATCTGATTACGACGAAGGACCTAGCGAATTGTATAACGGCGTCCCTGAAGAGGAACCAGAAGATCCGGTCAACTCCTGTGAAATGGCGGAGAATCAATCAGAAATACCTTCCACAATTGAAGATATTTTACAGAACCTCACACCAAAACAGAGGATTGCATGGAGACACCGAGAATTGGTAAATACCATACCATCAGGTTAGCTTCCACCCATATCTGTTGATCCGACTGTCAAAGCCCCAATAGATTATTACTATAGATATGTCCCAAAACAACTGTTTAGTGTAATGGCAGAAATGACTAACTTATACGTCGCTCAGTCGAACAAGCATAAATTCAAACCTACTTATGCAGGGGAGTTAGAGGTTTTATTTGGTTTACATTTAGCCACAGGAATATTTAGTTATCCTTGTTTGAAAATGTATTGGGAGACAAACATAAGCATTCCCTTGTTCAGTGACTCAGCTAATATGACAAGGGACCGTTTTTTTTGAATCACGAAATAATTTTAAGATTTTAATTTAATTTAATTTTTATTTAATTTTAATGTTAAGAACAAATTTCGTGAACGCACTACGCGGAAAACGTCCCGATACCATCCACACCATCTGGATGCTTGGTGGTCCACCACTGTAAGTTTCAAAAGGAGTCTTCTTCCGCGTACAACCTCTCTGTGGAATAGTTTACCACCGGCGATTTTTCTGGACCGATACGATCTGGGGACCTTCAAGAAAAGAGCTTACTACTTTCTAAAGGGCCGGCAACGCACCTGCAATTCCCCTGGTGTTGCGGTTGATCATGGGCGGCGGTAGTCACTTAACATCAGGTGAGCCGCATGCTCGTTTGCCCCCTCTTCTATAAAAAATAATAATAATATACATCTGGTTGACAACACCAAAATTCCAGCTGATTGCAAAGATGTATATCACAAAGTGAGACCGATTTATGATGCTGTCAGGAGTCGATGCTTAGAGTTACCACTTGAACAACAACTTCGCGTTGATGATGGTTACTTTCACTGGAAAACATGTAGCCAAACAATATATAAAAGGTAAGCCTTGGCCATGGGGTCTCAAAATCTTTTTTTATGTGGTGAACATGGCCAGGCCTATGATTTTATTCTTTACCAGACCTCCTCTCCAGAACTTGATAGTAATATCGCAAAAAAGATTGGCTATGGTGCCTCGATAGTTGTACATCACGCAAAGAGAATAGGAGAAAGCCGGGGTCATGAGCTTTACTTTGACAATTATTTTTCATCATACCATTTACTACAAATCCTAAAACAAAAAGGCATAATGGCTACATGCACAGCTCGTGTTAACAGATTTATGAAGCCACCGTTTTTAAGTGATAAGTAAACAAATAAAAAGCCTAGGGGTTTCTCTCAAGAATATGTAGCAGAGACGGAGATATAACTGTTGTAAAGTGGGTCGACAATAAGATTACCCATCTGGCCTCCAGTTTTGTTGGTATTGGTGAAAAAGATATGGTAAAAAGCTGGTGTAAAAAAGAGAAGCAATATATTGAGGTTGAGCGAGCTGAGGTCGTAAAGCGCTATAATCACGCAATGGGTGGCGTTGATTTATTAGATCAATTTATGAGCTATTGCAGAACATTCATAAATATATGATATTTATATTGAACCTTAAACTGCGTATGATATTTCATGCATCAGATCTGGCAGTTGTTCAGGCATATCGAGAATACCAAATAGATAACGACTTATTAGGCACTCCAAAAAAGCAACGACTTACTTTGCTTCACTTTCGTCGACGGTTGGCTGACAGTTTGGTGCTACAAGATAAATTTTCTATCGCCAAAAGAGGTCGACCAAGTAACAGTAGTAGCCCAATGATGCAAATTATACAAAGAAGGCCAGGAGAGATTTGCCCTGCAGCTGAAATAGCTCGTGACGGTGTTGGGCATTTCCCTGCACATGATGATGGAACTTGGACTAGGTGTAAAATGGTGGGATGGAAGGGAAAATCGCGTGTCAAATGCATAAAGTATGTAGCACTTGTTTGCTTTCCACAGTATAATATTTTTGTTCCTAATTATAGTTTTCATTGTGTTGTTGTATTTGTTTTTATTTCATAAAAATGATTTAACTATGTTATTTCATTCATAATTTTGTAATAAAAATGATCCTAAATAAACATTATTCCATTTCAGAACAAGTTTACATACCTTATTCTTATAACTATGTGATACGGGTGTCCACATTTGTGCACATTAAGAAAAACTATTTTTTCACGAAAAGTTAAAGGCTAATATTTTTTTTATTTTTTTTACAGTCTCCTTACTATACTTAACTTATGCATGGAATGGAATCCATCGGATAAAAAATAATAATTCAGGTTTGAAAGGGTTAATTCGAACCGGATAAAGTGTTGGGGATCTGAGGCCTAGTCAGTGAAGAGTCCACAACTACCGACCACTGGTAGTTGTGGACCACACCACCTGGACTCGCAGTGGATCGCTGCAGCAGGAGTTCAGGCATTGGTTAGTGGTGGTGTTGATTTCTGCCAGGCAGGATCCATTACCGCTACAGTGGTGGGTAGGACACAAGAGTTCAGTTTCAGCTGTCAACAAGTGAAGATTATAATAAATAAGAGTTGTCATAAATAGATGGCACCGCTTTTAGTAGTTAGTGTGAAGTCCAAAGTAGTACAATACCAGTGGTCAAGTTAATAGCTGAAGCTAAAGTGTCAAAGTGTAATCATTTAGTGGTGAGTACGAGAATGAAAAAAACTAAGTACTTTTGAATTTGTATGCCAAGCCATTTGGAACAATAAAGTGAAAATAACATTAAAAATAACTTCTATATTTAAATTTGTAATTGTGTTAATTTAAAAAAAAAAACTTAAGTGTAAAAATAACTTGCATTTTAAAGTAGACAATCATTTTCGGGTCCAATAGAAATTTAGTTTCGCAATAGTATCACACACAGAAAAGATACCAATTTATTATTATATATAGCCTAAAGATTTTTTGGCAACCCAAACGGAATCAAGAAATGTCAAAAAAATTACTTGTTTTGATATTCGTGTTCAGATCATTGGTTCTGGTAATGTAATATTTAAAAAAATAATTGTCTTAGAGATTCGGAAAAAAATCGATTCGAGTTAACTCATACATCAATATAAGCAGGTAAGTTATCACACATTTATGTAACATACATTTGAGTATTAATATGTTATATTGCCTAATAACAATATTCGAAATCATAATCAAAAATACGATTTTTTTCAATTACAGGTTACAATTGGCTGAAAGTATTGTTGTGGCATACAACAAATTGGAATCTGCTATAGTTTGATTATTATAAAACTTTGCAAAGACAGAAGAGGAATTAGACCAATCGGCAGTTTTTCTAATTACTTCAATATTAACTCCGCGTTTATTGGCTGCGGCGGAGACACATGACGAGTGCTATGTGCACTGAATATGAAAGTGTCTATGCCACTGTCGTAAAGTGTGTCTTTTATCCAGCGGCTGAGAGTCGCTGATGTTATTTTTGAATATGGGCGTTCGAAACTAATTAATAAATATTCATTACTACGAAGCGATTGAGTTTTATTGATGTAGGTTTCTAAGCCAGTTGCGGGACATATTTCAGGGCGAACATTAATATAAGGTAACTGCAACACTGGTTGGGGAGCATTAGGTTTAGGTGTTTTGATCAAATCAGTTATGGTTATAGCTATATATATCACTTGGAGAATTTATAACATTAGATAATTTTATTAGTGCTAAAGTCTGTACATGATGTGCAGTTACTAAAGCCAAAAGTGTTACGGTCTTTTTGGAAAGAGTTTCCAAGTCGAGATCGGAGTTAGGCCACTGTTGAGTTAAATTATTTAGAACTATGGTTGGGTGCCATGTCAAATTATACTTTGGACAAGTGGGCCTTAACCTATAAACTCCTTTCATGAATCGTTTAGGTCTATCGTCATGAATTAAATTACCTAGCAATAAGTAATATGCCGATTTATAAGAGGTAATAGTAACATTTGGCACCCTAATCACACACAACGGACAGAAAATGAATTACTGTAGGAAGAGAAACTGTAGAGTAATCATAACCATATATTTTACAATATTTTAACCAATTTTTAATATACTCATCATATTGTTTATAAGTAGAATGAGATAAAGAAGACAATATAATTTCTACTGATCTCGAGGACAAATATCACTTAAATAAAGTTTTCCTGAAAGCCTCGCGGCTACTAAGCTCAAGGCGCGGTGTAGGTTGTGAGGCATTCCGAAAGGAGACGATAACAAGTCTTTATTTGGTTTAAAATATATTTACTTAAAACAAATTAATTTTTACAATACTGGGAACCAGAGTTGCGTAGCTCAATACGGTACTACTAGAATACCTTCTATTCTTTCATTAATAATTTTTGTATGACCTTTGTTATTAGTGAAAAAGGTGGAAATGCGTAGAATAACATATATTTCCAAAAAACGGTAAAAACGTCTATGGCCCAGGCATCAGGGTCATTTTTCCAAGCAATATATTTATGGCACTTAGCATTGCGTCTGCTGGCAAAATGGTCTATATCTGGTTAACCGTAACAAAGAGTTAATTTATTAAATGCCTTATCATGAAGTTCCCATTCAGTGCCCAAAAATTTTTACGAGACAACTGATCTGCTTCATAGTGCGATATCTTGGGATTTGAATAAAAGATGTCTTCCTCGTAACGGCTTTAATGGCGGACTGAGCGGTGACGTTACAATAATTAACACATACCTTACACCTCCAGCCTTAAATATCTACATAATTATATTGAAATGAACTTAATAACTAATTTTAAACTTATAATTTAACCATACCATTAATCTAACATTGGAATTTAATTACGGGTTTTCGGATTCGCCTGGAACGGGTCACTGGCCACGACGGTAACGGTGGTTGTGGAGGAGTGGCGGGGTCTGGTATAGTCTCGCTGGGACCTACATCTTATTTGATCAATATGTCTTTTAATAAATCGACCGTCACCATTGTCGAGAACGTATCTTCCAAAACCTTCTTTCTGGGCTACCGTGCCCTTGACCCATTTATCCCGGGTGTCGTAGTCCCTAATCCAGACGGTATCTCCCAAAGAGAAATTACGCGGAACACCACCCGCATATTCAACTTGACGCTGCTGAGCATCGAGCACCCGCGCTTGCACCACGTACCCACCGCGAAGTAAATCCAACCGTGAACGCAAGGAACGTCGCTGCAGCAGCATCGCTGGGCTCTCACCTGTGGTGCTTTGCTTACTGTTGCGATAGCTTAGTAAAAAGGTTTGTAGGGCGGTATCAATATCTGCGTCATCCCTATAAGCTTTATTAATTGCCCTCTTACACAGCTTAACAGCATTTTTCGCTGCACCATTAGATGCAGGGTGGTACGCCGGTGAAAACCTTTGCTGAATGCCATTATTTTTCAAAAAACTTTTAAATTCAATACTTGTGAAAGGCGGTCCCTGATCAGACACTAGTTCTAAGGGCAAACCGAATCTTGCAAATATTGACCTCAACACCTTAATAATGGAAGTCGCATTCGTTCGCGCTACTTCAATAATTTCAAGCCATTTCGAGCTCGAATCTATTAAAACTAAATAAGTTTTACCTTTATACGGCCCTAGGAAGTCTATGTGAACTCTAGACCAGGGAGGCAAGTAGGAACAGGGGTTAGGAGGCGCACGCGGCGGGGCGTACGCCTCAGAAGCGCAGGTCTCGCAGCTTCGGCATAGCGCTTCCACATCCGCATCGATGATAGGCCACCACACATAACTCCGTGCCAGCCCCTTAGTTTTCACGATGCCCATATGGCTGCTGTGTAGTTGTTTTAAAATAATTGGACGTAAATATGAAGGTATTATCATTCTATTACCCCCACATAATCGATCCGTTATCTAAATATAGTTCATTGCGCCTAACAAAATAAGGTTTAACCTCTTCACCAGGGCAAATAGTATTTAAAATATTAATCATAACAATAATGATAATTAGTAGCAGGTTTGTTACCGCACGGCGCGGTCACTCGCTACCTTGGTGGGGAGCGATTGTGTCGGCGTGTATAAATCGGCGGCAGCTGTTTCGGCTCGCCGCTCACTTAGCGGTCAGCCGCCGTAGAGTCTACATTACTTGAAGATGCCTCGTGTAGAGGCGAAACACGTGTCGTATTATCGTCGATGGTGTGTCTTACCTGGAATAGTGGTGTTGGGAGTAGCGGTGACGGATTAGTGCATGCAATTGAGGGAGGGCGGGAGGTGCTCTTCAATCCAGATAAGACACATCATTGTATTTATTTATCGGAAGGTTGCGAAGAAATTCATATTTTTATAAGCTATTTTTTGAATATATGGTGCATTGTTAAAATCAAATATACAATGCGCTCCATTTAATATTTTGTTTATTGTTCGACACCAGTGAAACACTTGGATTTTAGCCCCAAGAAGTAAAAATTTCTTTTTGATTGCTTTATGGTGCTCTCGGCACCCGATCCAGTCCAAATCATTTTGACTTATAAATTTTTGAAATGATCTCCGGTTCTCTACACTCATCATACGAAACACAGCAGCATTAAGCCCCGGTCGAGCCGACCCATTCGTGCTACAACTATACTACTAATATAACTGCAGCGTGGCTCTACCACGTAAAAAACTGTTGTATACGGTTCAGTAGGCGTGTCTTGCCGCTACTCGGGGTCGCTCGCTACGACTAGTCTACTTAAGAACAGTGTCGGTTTTTCTGCACAAATCAAAAGCGCTCGCCTGCACTCGGCAAGTTGCATCTACATCTTAGTCGCCCATTGCAAGTTACAGCTTGGAGTCCGTCCCGGTGAGATATTGATTTAATTAAGTTGCAACTTTAAAATAATTTCGACAATATCTCTATACTAACGAGGACATCTTTAAGTATTTTAACTTCACTGCGGAGTACACTGACATATTAATTATATGCACTCATTAAATAAATGGCCTCAAGAGTGACAACGCATCAGCATTTTGATTCTTAAGTGAGGTTAAAAATGTAGGTGTCTATGGGCCACTGGATATATTTTTAATAATATTTCCTTTGTGGGAAGCATTATTTAATATCACATTAGTTAAATCAACTTATTTGGAAAAAGCTACAATAAATCTTGTACTAGGGTACACAAGATTTTTACCTTTAAGGTGCTTTCGCTCCCTGTGTCTAATTAAATCATGGACACTAAGCTGCTGATCCTCATTATTTAAAAATGTTTTTTGCAACTTTTACATTTATTTACACACAGTTTTCTTATTATGTATCCTGAAGTGTAACTCCTCGCATTAACATTTATTTTTTCTTCAAATATGGATGCGTATAATATATTAGAGAGAGAGAGAATAATATATTTTAGCAGTTGTACAAAGAATGTTTTCTATTAATATATAAAACTAAAATATAATTCCGTTTCGGAATTCTGAAACGGAATTCCGTATGCGCGTGGCGGGCCTTAAATAGCAAATAAAGTATTTTGATTTGTTTAAAGGATGAAATTCTAGATGTAACTCTCGCATGTAGTAGACCAGAAAACCACCCTAAAACAAACTAGCCACTATGTTGACATCTCTCACCTACCAAAACACTATAAGACTGCCATAATTGAAATATAAATAGTTATCCTTACTGAAAAAATAGGTAGTAGTTAACTTACAAAAAGTTGTCGTACATTGCATTGTGGCAGCTACACGTTCACTGAAAACTTAAGTGCAGTTCTTAACTTTCATCTTCCTTATTTTTTCTGGTATAACATGCTCATCAGACAATTTTGGGCGCATTTTTATATTTCCTAATTTACAGTCATAGTTGTAAACATCTATAATGTCCTCCCATTTTGTTAGTTTTCCCTCAAAAAGTAAATTCTTATTCAACATGTTGTTGCGTAGGCCTTTTATTAAGTGTGGAGGATCATAGATGACACTTAAGTTACTTCCCCCAATTAAGATACTACCATCTATTAAAAAAATATTACATTACAATGATGGGATATTATTTTTACAAGGTTTTTATTTTTTGTCAAAGAAAAATAAGTGAAGTGTTCAACTCGAAGCCTAAAAGAGTTGTGTATTTTAGCTTTCACTCGCTTAAATATTTTCGAAACCTTTTGGTCTTCAAAACCAAAATCTTCCATGCTCAAAGTCTAATTTAACCCATTATAAACTAGGAAACGACATATTACCACATACATTATATGTATTTAATATTTATTTTTAAACATACCAAATGTTATATTATTTTGAAGACAGTGTCGCTTAGTATATTCTTGAAGATCTTTAAGGGCATGCTGTGATGTAGCTCCCTGGTCACAAATGAAAGGCTTTAATCCAGATCCTGATACTATTTTCAACCATATCCTTTAGAATATGTTTCAAGGTAACTGCTGATGTAGTTCCTTGGCGAAAATAGTAAACTACTGGTTGTCGCCATGATGCACAAATACCTCTTATCACTACCAAAGCACGGTCAACAAATTTTGGGGGCCCAACTGCTTTAACAAACCCTTTAATTTCATCATTGCTTGCAACATAATTCAAATTTGCAGATAACTGAACTTCATCAAAAACAATGCTGCTGCACAATTTTTTTGCATTACTCCATGTTTTGATTTTTTGTTTTAAAATAGCAAGATAGTTTTTATTTATACCTTCTCCAAATTTAATGTTTTGTAAAACTCTATTCAGAGTTCTTTTGGCTAGTAAAGAGAATAATTTTTGTAGCAGGGAATACCCCTTAGGGCTCTGCTTATATAGCGCAATGCTTATTAATTTTTCGTCAATATTATATCTTCTTCCTTTTGAAGCTTTACCAGCAAACCTCAACTGCAATTCTATAAATTTTTTTTGGGAATAAATCTAACTTTTCTATTAATTTTTTAAAACTTTTACTATTACTAAGAATTTCTGCATCAGCAATGTTTTGTTTGTTATTTTCAGTACTTGTAAATAATCTTTTTCTTTTAATTATATCTTTACACTTAAAGTGCAATCTTCGACATCTTGGAGCTAAGCTGTTGATATTGGTTACAAGTCTACTTTTTACAAGCTTAGTAAATTTTTGTTTATCACCTGTAAAAAAATATTGTATGAGTGATATTGTAATCAGTATTACAAATGGTTTATATGAAATAAATATTTTTATTCAGTTATTGGCATTGTTCTAACTTTTAACTATAAAAAAGTACATATGTAATGTAAAAAAGTTAATACCAGGAAACTATTTGTTTAAATAACA
Source organism: Parnassius apollo (assembly GCA_907164705.1). Classification (NCBI taxonomy): domain Eukaryota; kingdom Metazoa; phylum Arthropoda; class Insecta; order Lepidoptera; family Papilionidae; genus Parnassius; species Parnassius apollo. The sequence goes on along the minus strand of CAJQZP010000287.1, from coordinate 4,309,662 downwards.
TTAAATATTATTCTTGTTTTACAACCTGTTATAAAGAAAGATGTCTAGGGACAATAATTATTATGTTTAGACATGACTTCAGAAAAAACCATCATTTGACTTCATTTTCATAAAGTTTTTATTATATTTGAAAGCTGAATTATTAGGATGATTTTTGATGAAAATCTGCTCAGGCATTTTAATATCATAGTGGAAAACAAAGTATGAAAATATTTAACATACAAAATAATGTCTAAACTTTAAATAATTAACAGATACAATAATTTTAAGTAAACTTACTGTGTTGAATTATCGATGGCTTTGGCGAAATGGGGACATCATAACTTTGCTGAGAAATTGATCGTTTTGGCGAAACGGGGATGTCATAACTTTGCTGAGACGATGTTTCCTGGCAAGATGGGCATATGTAGATGAACCTACTCATCAACCAGAAAAGGAGACTCGGAGCATGACGCTTATGACAAAGCGTGGCACGTGCACAGCGCATGCTGCGGTGAATCTGCAGCAAACAGTTCTTATTAGAATGTTTGTAATAAAAATGTGACAGTATCAGCCCAAAATTAGCAGTGCGCATCACCTTTTTCGTGACAGAGGTAACCCAAATACGGTATCTCGCATCACATCATATTTTTTATTTAGATCAATAATGACGGTAGTAGCCCAAATTTAGCACTACGCATCAATGTATTGAATCTAAGTTATGAAACTTATCGCTTAATTCCTCCATAAACCAAAATTCTCCCGAATTGGGAGGAACTTTACTTAACTGCTTTTTCAGTTTTAAAATTTTTTCTTGATTTCTTTTTCACTTTTTTCCGGTTTTCTTCTTCTTCCCATTTTTGTCGAAAATTAGTCAACTTTTGTACAATAAGGCTAGAGACTCGTCCGAAGCCTTGAGCACCACGGCATTGACAGCTAGAACATTTTTTAATAACTTACGAGTTTGGAGGGCGCTCGTAAATCGACACTTGGTGGCGCCACTGACTTCCTATTTTGACAAATGTCATAGTTAAATATTGACACTTGACAGTAGCCATCTTTTTACATATCGATGTCGATCCGTAAGATTCGTACACGTTTTTGCACCATATTTTACTGTTTTTACTTTCTGCTCTACAAATTCATTAGCAACGTTGAGTTGAGTTCCTCCGTTATCTCGTTGAATATTTGTGGTGCTGTTGATTCAGTGACTTATAAGAGACAGGACTCATTATAGAGATAGGACTCATATTTTGTGGTGTTATTATCTACTTGTGCCGTAGGGATATTAATAATCCCCCCCGAACGGGTTCCCGCCTTGTCGTGGCGGGGGGGGGGGGGGCTTAGTAGCCGTGGCTTGGTCTCCCACGGTGAACAAAGAGGAACCCACGTGGCTGGCCCGAGGTGAAGGGCCGGCCTGAGGTGGCCACTCCGAGTGGGCTTGGGGAGCCCACTTCGGATGTGTGCTGGTGAACTGCAGCGAATGGGGACTCCGCACCCTCTACCGCTGCAGCCGAGGTGGAGTCGCGGAGGAAGAGGAGTGTTGGTATGGCGATGCGCCACTCGCCCTATCCTCCGCGACTCAAACGGGGCCGCACCGTTGATGCGGTGGTGATGGGGCTGCGGGGGGAGAGGATTGTCGGTATTGCGAGGCGCCGCTCTCCCTATCCTCCGCAGCCGAATCTTGGTTGGCGGCGGAGCCATATACCAGATCCGCCGCTGGGGTCGGGAAGGCTAGTACTTCTAAGTGCTCGTTTTTCCTGGCCCCATAGCCTTCGCGCATCGGACGCGGGGGCGTCTGTTGCGCAGATGTAATTGGAGGCCGTGGAGGAAGGCGTGCCATGTGTTCTGGTGCGCCTTACTTGGGAAGGAGAACGGGGAGGAATATTCCTCTCCCGAGGAGGTGCTGCCATGGGGCGGCAGTCGCTGGTAGGGCCGCGGAAGTGTGCGAAAGCGTTCCCGTAGCCCTGCCATTATGCGACGAAGGTGGAACGCCATGGGGTTTTAGTCGGTGCGAGGACGACATAAGCCGTCCTTGCCCCCGCGAGGCGGGTATGCGTAGGCATTTCCCCATGTTAAAAAAAAGGGATATTAATAATAATACCTTTTACCGTGTGTTGTTAAGAGTTGACTCTTGTCTTGCAAAGGATATAGTAATGTTTTACTTTCCACGAGAAAAAACATTTCCTTTTTCTTTCTTATGTCGCTCCTTATAGTCTAGAACTTCTTCAACTGTCATCGAAACAATTAGCCAAAAAGATTTGTATCAGGCATCTTGAACATCAATATCTTGACGGCTTCACGAGGAAATACCTTGATTATCCTACTCTACTAATTGAAGAAGAAATAGCTTGTGGAGTACCCAGTAAGTACGAAAATATCTTTTCCGTTTAGGGTGGTTTAAATTTATCAATGTAATTTTAACCCTTAAAGTGACTTTGTATAGCATGGTATACGTCTTACTTTAAAAAAATATTACTAAGTTTTTACACGTTTTATTTGCATTATTTCATTACAAGACATATTTCTGATCGTTTCTTTTTACGTCAACATCACACTAAATAGCTAATCTGTGGTAAATTTGAATCAGTTGTCAAAAATAACGAACAAACCGCGGCCAGAAATTATTGTCAAGGTGAGTTTTACTAATTTTCGTGATTTTGTTTCTTATTACATGTTTGTAATGCATAAATCGAAAAGGTGAAGAGTTATTCCAATCATTGTGTAACTTAAATGGCCTGGAAGTTGTTTAAACAATCGCTATTATTTGCCATTATATTTATTTGTATAGAATACTATACATTGCTACTAACCTATTACTAACAAATTTTAATTGATTTGGTATGATACGAGTTCCGCATAGTGCATAAATAACTTTTTGGCTTTTAATTGGGTGATGGTTGAGCTGCATGTTGGTTTCGTTTTGTTTTAGACTATAATGAACGGAAGAGCGAGACGCATATTGTCTTTGATTTCAGTACGAAATGCTAGTTCTGATGTTAGTGTTGGATCCAGTAGTGGTGATGAAGTCAGAGATGTCGAGAGTTCACCAGCGCCGTCTCTGGATTCATCATTTGAAAAATTCGCAATTCTCGGCAGTGCCACTTCATCGCCCAGTCCTTCGAAGCAGGAGGTGGAATCACGTGCAGAAGACCTTTCTAATGTGGATCCAGAGACTTTTCAAGTTTCCCTAACACCAATCCTGAACGCCGTGTTCTCTAGCCCTACGCAATGCAATTACGACGCAATATCTTTAATTTCTTCTGTATCATCTATACCGTCTGTTGAACCATCTACTCCCATAGCGGATGTCCTTTACCTTTAGTGACACGTGGGCAATGAAAACGTACTGGGATATGTATTATAAACTATGACCCCTAATTGAATGCATTCGGTCACAATGTTTATCCGTCGAGGACGAAAATGCTTTCAGTATTGATGAGATGGTCATACTCTACAAAGGTAAAAAATCCGGCAGCCGTCGCCAGTATAACCCAAATAAGCCAAGTAAGTGGGGCTTTAAAAATCTGGTTAGAGCCGGTATGTCCGGTGTTATCTACGATTTTCTACTTTATGCTGGCGATGATACGTTAACAGGTGTGCAATTTACAAATAAAGAAGAGTCTTTGGGTCTTGGAGGGAAAATAATTTTGACTTTATGTAAAACTATAAGAAAACAGGCATGTAGGATATATTTTGATAACTATTTTACATCTTTCGAATTGGTATAGATTTTACGTGACAATTACGGTATATGGTATATTTAGTTTGAGGACTGTAAGTAAAAATAGGTTGAAAGATGCAGAATCTACAATTATTGATGAGGGGACTTTACTCAAGTGGTGTGCAACGACAATAAATTGAGTGTGGTGAAGTGGTTCGATAGTAAGCATGTTAGGCTTGTAAGTTCCTATGTTGACGCTTTTCCTCTTGAGAATATCAAACGTTTCAGCAAGGAATCGAAAGGACGCGTAGACATACAGTGTCCTCAAATCGTCAAGCATTATAACCGCCATATGGGAGGTGTGGATTTGGCGGATATGTTAATAGCATTATATCGCACTGGTATAAAGTCTCACAGATGGTATATGAACATTTTTTCTCAGTTATTGGACATTTTCATTAACAATGTGACGTCGTAGATATGACAACCATATAAATAAAAAGAGGAAGCAAGATCGCCTAAAAGACTTTCGTTACGAAAGGGGAATGCCCACTCTTCATAGACAATTCGGCCATGGGTGCCCACATATAAAAGCATATAGATATGATAATATGCAATTAAAACAATGAAATGGTAAAGGAATTGCTTTAAAAAAAGTCGGGGTATTGAAGATATATAAGTTTTTATTTTCACAAATGCGGTTTTTTTAACAACTATTTTTATCGATTTAATCGCGTTTTATTTCTTTGATTTTTAATTCCAGACGTTTCGGGTGCTTTCCAGAACCTATGGTTACGGTGGACTGAGGTGACTGACGTCCCAATGTCAGTGTTAACCCGGAGTACCTTCAGATTTTTAATTTTTATTTATGGTCCGACCTACAGAATGAACTTACTGTGTCTTGAAGTCTTGCAGTGGTATGCTTGCATTTAATTTTAATTTAATTAATTACAGGGTCCTAAACAGGTGGTAGTACCAAGCCTCCTTCTCTATTGAAAAAAGATTTTTTTTATTTCAATAGTCTCACATATCATCCTTGATAGGAATTGATGTTCCTTTTAGAGGATTTGTGGTCTATCAAATCTTTTTTATGTCTATCTGGTTGGGGCCGTCCAGGATATGATAACAAACTGCAAACTTCCCTGAACTTTGATGCTTCACGTCAGCTCGCTTAAAGATGTAGCCAATCTTGTCCGTGACACCCCTGACAAATGCTAGTACTGCACATGCTTGACTGTGGCCGGCTTCACTCGGTCACTATGACGTAAGCGCGAGCCCGAAGCTTGTTGACGTGCAGAACCTGCTTGACGTGCTAAAGCTAGACGGCCAGATGTTTGCTGCCACAGATCCCTTGTGCTCTCTGTAACAAAGATTTGGTCACGGTAACTAACTGTGAAGGATGGTGGTGAGATTCATTGTTTTCTATACACAGTGCGACCTATGGTGTTGTTAGAATTTTGGATGACTAACACATCTAGGAAATCTAAGAAATTATTTGCCTCTAATTTACACATCAATACATCATTCAGGAACTGAGCAGGAAGCAAAATATTAGTCTGATGCTGTGCCCAACCCAAATACCATATTACTGTCATAACATGGGCACAGCATCCAACAGTTCGACGGTCGACAGTACTTTTTAATTGAACTTCTAATAGAACCATTGCCACTAATTAATATATATATATATATATATATATATATATATATATATATATATATATATATATATATATATATATATATATATATAAATATATATATATAAAATACACTTTTGCGACTAACGGTGATGACTTGCAATTCTAGCCCTAAGTAAAGACAGCTAGGGCTTAAGTTTATTCCTTCCATAATGCTGCTCCTCTGGTTACTACAGAGTTCTATCCGGTAGCAACCATTAAATCTTATATGCTCACCATAATAGTAGTGAGCTTGCTTTAATTGTTATGTGACACAATCAATTAATATTAAGTCGCTGTAAGTTAAAACAGAAAATTCCCCTAACATTTTAAAGTCTACATTTATATTTCTAAAGTTTGCCTGCCCTAGTTCTATTTACATTGCTTTCCCTAGCATACTCAGACAAATCATTATTTGTCTCTATATTTTGGTGAACTATTTCAAGTATTTGAGCCGCATCATCCCTGTCCCTTATTTTTCACCATCTGCTGGAGACATTGCGGCAGCCCTTAGACATCCACATCTATCCTAGATTACAAATCAAAATGCAGATGCATTATTACCCGTGAGGACTAAGATCATTTTCTCATTTCCAGTAAAAAAGGTCTCCGGTTCTCTACACTCACCATACAAAACACAGCAGCATTAAGCTACTATTTTACGCTGGTATTCTGTGAGAGCGTGGTCCTTCCCCGGTCGAGCCGACCTATTCATGCTACAACTATACTTCTAATATAACTGCAGCATGGCTCAACTACGTATAACACATATACATAGTAATTAGAGACATACTCGCAATGCTGATGGAACAGTGAGTCCATTGGAATTGTTACAACCAGGTAAAAAACATTGATTTGGTGTTAGTGGTGCTTTTAAATAATTAGTTAAAAGTACACTGTGTGATGTATGATCTAAGCTTTGTTGTTCTGGGTGCAATACATTACTCACTTCAGATTGCAACGAGGACGGACTAGATGATTCAGATGGTTCCCGTTCTGCAGTTGAATGTGATGCTGTTCTATCAGTTTCCAGCAATTATAATACACACGGCATGACAACGGCAACTGAAATAATGTAAAATACAGAAAATGAAGTCAAAGTGAATAAAATAAATAAAATAGATTTATTTTAAACTCAAATATAAATAAAATATTTATCAAGTTAAACGTTACTGCACAAGGACGGACTTAATGCCCTATATTATTTAATAATTAAGGCCTGACAGACTACCAGCAGTCCAAAAACAATGAAAAATTAACTGTCTCCTTATTTGGTAGTCGATAAAAATGGTCAATCTCATAAATAAGCTAGTATGTTTGTCAGATATAGTTTGTGCAGATGTGAAAAAATAAAACAAGTTCTTGAGTTGATATACAATCAGTGTAAAAACTTGTATAATTATCAGATATGAGGATCATATTTAATAAATTGAAAAATGTTACAAAACACTTACCTCACGTGGAAAATCGAACCCAAACAATGTGTGTGATCTTATTCTCATAAGTGTCAGTGCCACAGCTGATGTATGTATGTTCAAGACGAACTATTGGTGCATTTTGCGAGTGGCACACTACACGTTCACCGTAATCGAAACTTGTACCTAATAAAAAAGCTACAATTATTATATTGATATTATTCAAGTAAACTCAGTTATAAAGCATTTCTTAGAGGAAGACATGCCACATCATGATATGTAAAAACTATTTACCTGTTGTGTTCGAACCAATTGTTGAGAGATCAACAATTGCATTTTCCAACAAAACAAAATAACACGATAACAAGCAATTGAATTCTTGTGACATGACAGTGACAGGAGCCTAACTGTCAGATTCGATGTTGCCACTTAACTGTCATAAAATCTATGAAACGATATCGATTTTTATTCGATTAATAATATCATAAAAAGAATAATCCTCGACGCGTTTTAAGTTCTGCACGCTTTTTAAAATATAATTTCCTTTATTTATTGAAATTCTATTTCAAACGTATTTTTAAGAACAGTTAACTTGTGCTGTATTGTTTTGTTATGCTTTAGAGAATTCATGGTAAATCAGCTAGAAATTAACTTCTTGAATTATCATAACATGATTCCATTTTAAATGTTATGTTAAGAACAGATAAGAATAACAGTTAAATTATGCAGTAGCGTTTTGTCATACTCTAAAGAATTCTTGGTAAATCAGCTAGTAATTCGCTTGTTTAATTATCATAACTATAAATGTGAAGGTTGTCAACGATTTCAACCGAACCTATAACAACGGTTGTTTTTGTTTTTAACGGTTGACTACCGCTTTTGATGACTTAAAATGGATAAAAACCCATTCTGTGCAATAAGTTTTTTCTCCCTGGTAATGAATAATCCACAGAAACCCCTATAATGTATAATAGTCCTTTTTTTAGATACAAGTAGCACATTTTAAAAGACCGCAAAAACAACTTTGTTATTTATACAAACACTATGAAAATCAAAATAATTTGTTGCTGGCGATAATGATGGTGGTATTTTGACTCAATTTAAAATATATGCTTGTTACTACAGAACTCTTCATGGGCCTGTGAGTCTGACTCGCACTGAACCACTTTTTTTCAACTTTTAGTTTTATTTTAATGAATAGTTTTTTCGTTTAAGCGGAGCTCTTTTACTTTAGATTTATTACCTCTTTATCTGTAATAATCAATCTGAGTAAGTAAGGTGTGTAAATACGATTCTTAAATTGTAAAAATAATAATTGGATTTAACATCTTAGGTACGTATTTAGTTTTATTAATTTAGAAAATATTAATCTCACAATTAATTATTGTAATAACATAATTTTATCACACAGCTAACGCCCTCATTAGCAATGTAATGGTGAAAGAATTTTCAAAATAGGTCTAGTAATTTTTGAGATTAGCCGAAAATCGTATTCATTGAAAGTGGCGCCCTCTATAATAAAATTCATCCTATATTAGATATCTAAAATTATACATAACAATCTAGTGGTGAAAGAATTCTCAAAGTTGGTCAAGTACTTTAAGAGTTTAGCGAAAAAAAATATTCTTTGATGGTAGCGCCCTCTATAATAAAATGCATCCGACGTTTCTAAGCACCATAGCAAAAAAAGATTCAACATAGCCTAACCCGCACACACAGTATGACGACACTGTCACGACTGGACGACAAGGGCGTAGCTGACCTTCCTTTTTGAAACATTCTTAGAATGTTGTGTATCGATTTCAAAATCGATCTAACCGAAATATACAGACATCGATTCATAATATTTTATGTGTCGGGGAAGGAGTAGGCCAAGTGAAGCACAGAAGAAAAGTCTTACACTCTTATGACAATTGGGATTTGATATGATGCTGATACTGCTAGATGATTTTGAGACTGAGAAAGAAAATGGCACAACACAAAATGAAAAATTGCTCTTCACACCCTAAGTAAAAAAAACATTAATTATAATTTTGTATTATTATTAAAAAAGGTACATAATTATTCATTAATCAACAATTGTATATAATTATTCGCACTAGGTAAATCAGCCTTATAATACTAAAATCTTGGTCATGGAATAAATAAACATATTTGTTCACCAATCAATCAAAAATTCAATTCATCAATCAAAAATCAAAATTCATAATCATCGACGCTTTCCAAAATCCGAATGAGTTCTGAGGAATCGTTCATGTTGCATTGCTCTACTTTTCTCGGTAATCACTTATGACGTCATCAGGGTGTCGTCTATCCTTGATCACGGTGCCCAGTGAACTGATTTTCGATGACGCGCTAAAGATGCGCTAGAGCTGAGATATTAGATTTATTATGTGAAGATGAACTGATAAAATTTTTTATTCATGTAGCTAATTATAGTTTTATGATTCTAATTTTTAATTTTATTCAAATATCAATAATAATAGAAAAGAAAACACCATTGAGCTGAATTTTGGATAGTTTTCAAGAAATCTATGCCTCCCGCGTTTGACACTAGCGGTCAACCATAAACGACTTTGGCGTGCTGGACATAGTATTTGCTTAGATAAAAATCCATTTTTATTAGTTCAATGTTTCTTAGTACTTGTGGCTCCAGAAGACTTGTTTTTTATACTCACATGTTGCTGGGTTATTCCTATTTTGAGGAGTGTAGAATTAAAATATCTGTAATAATTTTCCAATATCTATATTTCATTTTTTGAGAGCCGGGTTTTTTGTCAACTATAGACGTCGTTGGCGCTCAGGGCCCGCAGGTGTTGGTCAAGTATAGGGGACTTTGGCGCTCAAAAGGTTAAAGGATTCATGGTAAATCAGCTGGAAACTAACTTGTTTCGTTATCATAACATGATTCTATTTTAAATGTATTGTTATAAACAGATAAGAATAACTTAACCGATCTTCTTTAAAAACAGATAAAAATAACAGTTCTTATCTGTTTTCAAAGAAGATCGGTTAAGATTAACAGTTAAATTGTGCCGTAGCATTTGTTACTCTCTAAAGAATTCATTGGAAATCAGCTAGTAATTCGCTTGTTTAATTATCGTAACATAATAATTATTTAAAAATTATATTTGCACTGTAATGATGACACCGTAAATAATCGATCGAAAAAGAGAATCGATTTTTTAAATGTGTCTTGTGATTGGCAACACTTTTCTTTATTCACAAACTAATGACATAATGATTTACCTAATTTTTATTATTATGTTTTCGGTACTTTTAATTTGTGCAAAAATATTCCCATTGTTTGAGGATAAATGAATACCGCGATTAATAACCATAAATAAAGATATAATTTTTTAACAAATTCACATTGTTGGGCGTTCCATGGCCGAAAATGGGCAATGCTCTTTATGCTGGACTTCTGAAACGTAATAGAATTGTACCCGTAAAAGACATTTTATCTGTACCTGAAAAAGTAAGATTTAGAAACCGATGGCCGACAGGCCTCTTGACTATGTGCAGTATGACAAATTCGATCATTGGCCTCAGTTAACCGGTTATCAACGCTGTAAATATTGTAAAGGAGGTTAAGCGAGTACAATGTGCACAAAATGCAATGTACATCTATGCTAAGTTAAGGGTAGGAACTGTTTCTTGGCGTACCACACAAAACAGTAATAAAGTATAATGTATAGTATGCTATACATTGATAATCGCAGATTATTTTCATCAAGTGTGGCAATGTATAGTATATTATACATAGGTTTTTCCAAAAAATAAAACCTCTATATTTTTTTTGGTATTTTTTTTAACTTCTTTAAACGCCTAATAAACCATTAAAACCTTTTTTAGTTCTTTTCATTTGCTAAAAGTATCGTGCGACTTTAAAGGTTAACCATGAGAACTTGCAGTATGTTTTCAATATTTATCAAACAGTTCATAAGAATTCAAGTACAACTATAATTGAAAAGTTTACAAAAATGATAACAAAATAGCTAAAGTGATATTTATTTCAGGTCAATCCATCACTGACTATTATAATGATCATACATACTGTAAAAGAAGGCAAGGTATGGAAGAAGTAGCTCCTGAAGTAATTAAAAAGCCAAAATATAGTAAAGAATACATACTGGGTAAATATTTATTATTTTTTAAAATATTAGTTGATATATATTATGTACAAATGACACATGTTTATCTGGGACAAATTGTCCTATTAAGTAAGTCCAACTTTAACCGAAAGTTCAATCCATAGATCTAACTCAGCTGGGAAGCATTTGATGATTACCACATCTCGTCACATAAACCTCAAAACTTGAAAACAAGATTACAACTATGGTCCTCCATTGCTGACCTTATAAGTCACTCAGTGAGCTATGGAGAGTTTTAGATATTTTGAGATTTATATATTTAACTATCTATTTCCTGCGACTTCGCCCGCGTGTACTCGTAATTTAGGGTTTTAGTTTCTTTTGCGCGAAACCCTAATACTTTTTCTGAAATAAAAGTAGCCTAAGTTACTCCTTATAACATCATCTATCTGCCAGTGTAAGTCCCGTAAAAATCGGCCCAGCCGTTTCGGAGATTAGCCGGAACAGACAGACAGACAGACCAACATTTAAAAAAAAATTAGTTTTGTGTAGATCGGAACAAAAGTTAAATTTTAAACTATGGTAACCACGGTTAACTATGATATCTGTAAAGCTCTCGAAACGTCGGGTATTTAAAAAGTTAAATATACGCGATAAATTCCGTAAAAACTAGTATTATTTCAATTAGGCCACTTTTTTAAAAAAAAAGAATTTTCAGTTCTCGGGCTAAAATCCAAGTGTTTCACTGGTATAATACTAGTTTTTACGGAATTTATCGCGTATATTCAACTTTTTAAATACCCAACGTTTCGAGAGCTTTACAGCACCCATGGTCACGGGAAGGACTGAGATGTTCAACGTCCAGATGTCATAGTTAACCGCGGTTACCATAGATTAAAATTTTAACTTTTGTTCCGATCTACACAGTGTGAACTTATGGTATCATGAAGTCTTGCAGTTGTATGCTTGGGTTGGGATTTAATTTTATTTATTATAGGATCCCAAGCAGATGGTAGCACCCAGCCATCTTCTCTATTGAAATTAGGATGTTTTTTGATTTCAATAGCCTCGCGAATCATCCTTGGAAGGAATCGGTGTTCTTTAGCGAGGATTTGTGGTCTATCCAATCTGATGTAGTGACGGGGGCGATCCTGTACATGTTCACAGACTGCAGACTTCTGCGGGAGTAAGTCGATTTTATCACTAAATTGTAGACACACTGCGTTGGCCGTAAGATGCGACTCGAAAAGAATTTCGTGACTCGAGCCACTCGGGTTAATTTAAATATGTATATTATTCTAGTAGTACACCAATTTTCGAGTAAAGCAACATTAGGGGAAGTGGCGCAGATTGATGCATAAAATTTTAAAGTCACTTTTAAGAGCTTAAATAACGTAAAAATGTATATTTGTTATGTTTTTTCATTGCTACATCTATAAATATAATAAAAGTAATAAAAACAAATTGTCTAATTAATGTATAAAAAAATATAAAGCTTTTAGTAAAAAAGAGATTTGTATCATTGTGCCCCACCTACAGGGCACTTAGATACACTACATGGGGCATTTTGATACAAACTAAAATTTATATGGAAATATTATTAAGTTGAAAGACTAGTATGTTAATAATATGCTTTTATTGTTCAGAGATCACAATTAGTCTTACAATTTTACGAATTAAGCACATTTCTCATTCTAAAATCCATTTTAACTATATATCTTCTTCATAGAAACTTTCTATAACTAAACAAAAAAACTTTTGATATAAATCAATCAAAATAAAAATAAAACACCAAACAACAAACACATATTAAACTTCTTTACTGCACCTTATAAGCACTTAAATTAACTGAAAATGTATAGTGAGATGATATTCGACATGTGCCCTTTGAAAAATTTGGTTCAGGCAGATGTAAAACTACATCTCGGAAATCAACGCTAGCTTGGTCTTCTACATTTGGAAAAACAAAAACGCATGATCCTAGTTTCTTTCTGAGGTAGGACACTTGGTACTCGATCAAAGTGTATTTGGACAAGACTTTGGCTACATTATAGACTGAAGATTTCTTATTACCAAATTTAATAAGCAAGAAATCTCCAATGTTTATATTTTCGAGATCAGGGGCATAACTATGTTCTTTAGCTTCCTCGACAGGTAGCTCATCAAAATGATTGTCGCTATCATCACTTAATTTCATCGACTCATTCAGACTGGATTCAGAATCAAACTGCGATTGTAAAATTTCTTTTATTCTAGATTTCTTAGTTTTCGTTAGATCCAATAATTTTTTGTAGTTTTCAAAGCTTTTGCTTTCTCCTTCATTATTTTCAATTGTCGCAATCGTTCTTTTTGATCTTGTAATATCTGCAATCTGTTCTTTTCCGGTATTTCAGTGTAACTCTAGATTTCCCTTTTTCTCTTCCTTTTATAGATGTTTTTTTTATTCCTAACTATTTTTGGATATGGCCTTACAGCTTCAGGGGACAAAACATTCGAGAAGTCGATGGGAAAACATTTGGAGATGGAGTTACGCTCAAAAATGATGAAGCAAGGTTTGGAGGTGCAGCAATGTCCGACTGGTGACTAAGAGGATCGGCTTCCCTAGCTAAAATCTCGTCTCCTACAGAGTTTTCGCTAACTCTATCTTGACTTGTCTGGATTCCCACAAAATCAACTTCCAATTTGTCTAAATCCAGGCCACCATCATCACCTTCGTTCTGAAATCCAGCATCAAAAACTTCTATTGGAGCAAAATCGTCATCCCCAAATGCTAGTCCATCGAATAGCCAAATCCCAGGCTTTGAAAAGCCACTTGTGATGTTTCTTGGCGTAAAAGATTCTAGGAAGGCCGATTTGGTACGCTCTGCTATATTATAGATGGATAAAGTTTTACCGACATTTCGAATATGCCAGTCGTTAAAAGCTATTTTAAATCTGCTTTTAAAGGGGCCAAAAACGCTTACATCCAGTGGTTGTAGTTTGTGGGATGTGTGTGGCGGAAGACATAGATAAACGATTCCACGATCGCGACAAAAATTCACTGCTTGAATTGAAACATGTGACTCGTGATTGTCACATATAATTAAAATTGGATTATCTTTGGTACATGATGTGTGCCGTTGAATATGTTTAAGAACATCAACGTGCAATTCTGCCATCATCCAGCCACTTCTGTTAGATAAACCAAGACTTACAACCGGAGCGCCGTTTAAAAAATGGTCTTTGAAATGAACACGAGGAAAGACATAGACAGGAGGAAGGGCAACACCTGTTGCAGTTACCATTCCGCAAAATGTAACTAGCTCTCCTCTTTCTGCAGACACTATTTGTCCTACTTGCCTCTGTGTCTTTTCAGCCAGAACTTTAGGTGTAGATAAAACGGTGGTTACCCCAGTTTCGTCAAGGTTGGTGATCCGATCGGGAGCCAAATTATATCGTAGAATTAATTACACACTCATAATTGTCAAATAAATTATTCACTGCTGTTCTATTAAATGCGAAACATCGTGCTGCGCTTGTGTTTTCCGACTATCTGAAGCTAAGCTCCTGGTTCCGCATTCTAAATCCTCTTAACCAGACTTTCCCAGCATATTTATTTTTCTTCCACGATCCTGGATATTTACAACCTTATATTTACTTTGGTTTGCTATGAATTTGCTGAATAAGCAAATTCATAAGCCAAAACCAAAAGTTGCTGGAAGGACAACTCGTAGTGCATTTTGCTACAGTTTAACAAATATTCTGTAAGCATCTTCTCTTCTTGTTTCGAGAATACTTGAGCAACAGTGTATTTAGATCTGTATGATTTACATGATGATGCTTGATTATCTTCAAAAGATTTTCGAAATTTCTCGATACGATGTTGCAGTGTTGCAGCTTTGATGTTATACTTAACAGATGCAATTCATATAGATAATTTCTTCGATATAATGTCGGATATAGCAGCCTTCATATTTTCTTCGTTTATATTGCATCGTTTGGTCTTTGGTTTATATGTTCGCATCATTTCTGAAAAAAAGATTCGCTAAATAAATAGTAATAAAATTTTTAATTAGGGCACAATGATACGCATCAAAGTGCCCCAGAGTTTACCGTATGATTGTGCCCCAACAGAAGTTTTTGTAAAACGTTAACGTCATGTTTATTTATGTTGATTTATTGAGTTAAAAGCATTAAACTCATATTTATGGATGGAATAACTCACCTTTAGTATGTATAATAAATTCGAAGAAATTGTAGAAAGTAAGTGAATCTCTTTTATATTCCACGTGTATTTTTTAGCCGGGCGAACACAAATCACAAACTTACTCGTCTAACGCCATCGGCTAACTGAATGGCGGCGCGGTCACAAGTGCTGCGCTAATGTATGCATAGACAAGTTATAGTGTTGTCACTACTCGATTACATCTAGCCGGTTTTGATATATGTTAGGTGAATCAATCTGCCCCTTGCATCAATCTGCCCCGCCTCCCCCTACAGACCTTACATCGAGTAAAAGTTTATCACTACAGTTGAGAGTAGCGATTACTTTAATTAAACCATTTTCAAATATGTACCTTTATTAAATAAGTAATATGTGGCAATATGAATTAAAATATTAAATATTTATTTATTTGTAGTATTAACATGCTCTTTTTCATATTAGTAGGATTTTGAAATCTATAAACTGCTTTTTACATATCTTCCAAACCATTTATTTCACGATACTCTTTTTTTTTCACAATAAAGCCACAATGACAGTTTTTGTTTCGTTGTTTCATTGTCATCATCACAGAACACTATTACTCCTATCGGAGAAGAACGACAACTTCATACAAAATATAAAAAATGTGATATATACCCACTAACTCAATTTATCGTCAGCCTACTTGCACTTTTCTCGTATGGCGGGAAAATTTGAACGTGCTTTTTTTTTGGTGTTTTTATTTGAAATAATTTTGGTAGTATTAAGCAACTTTCCGATTACATAAGATACCTAAATATTTGTACATAAATGCAGTAAATGAATTGCTATTCAAAACCGATAAATCTACATCCAATAGAGGGGCTTCCTTTAATCCCTCGACCCAAAGATTCTATTTTCTATTTAATTCAAATTTTCTTTTAACAGTTTCTCAATTAACTTTTAACAGTCGGGTCGAGACCGTGAACGCAAGCGCACGCTGTCAATGATCTTTGCCGTTGCAATGGATAGCATATCGAAGCGATTGAAGTATTCAAATTGTAATATTGTAATGTGTGAAGTATTGGCCTTTGTGCAAAATAAACTAGATGTGATGGATGAACAAAGCCTGATACAGATTTGTGAAAGTTCTTTTAGAGCTGAAGAAATTAAATTAGCGAAGTCGTTATTATTTGAATCAGTAAGCAAGCGACCAAAAATTAGAAAACGACAGGGCAAAACTCTAAGGAATATTGAAGATATTATCTGCTTGATTAAAAAATCGGACCCCGAACAGGTACCAATTATTGTAGCAAGACGATTAGAAAAATTACCACCCGTAACGATCATGTTGATGTGACAGTGTTGCTTAAAAAGATAGTACTATTATAGAAAATCATACATGACACTCGACATCAATACGTTACGAAAAACCAACTTCATGATGAAATAAATGAGTATTTTAAATTAACCAAAGAGGTGGTTGTGACAATTTTATGTACGATGGCGGACCGATGCCGCTCTCAACATCTTGTAATAATGCGTCATACATTTCCGAGGCTAATGAACCAGAAAAGTGTACATCTCTGTCTATAAATAAAGAGTCTATGCATTCACGTCACTCATCGCCAAAAATTGTATCAAGCGTGAAAGAGAAGTCGCAACCTCCAGCGCGTGTACTACAAAGCTCACGATGTGTGAATGCGATAGTAGGTGAGTGCACAATGATTCATAGTACAGCGCGAGCGTATATACCTATAGTGAATAAAACAGCTGTTGGGCATGTAAGCAAACCGTTCGAAGCATTAATTGATAACGATAAACAAACAAATGACACATTAATAGCGAGGCGAAGACTTTTTCTGAAGTGGTTAAAAGAGATGAGAGAGAACTTTACCTACTGTAATATTTTAGTTTTAAATCTGGAATGACACACAGCTTTTGGAAAAAATATATCTAGATGTGTGTGTACCTTTAATTATGTAGACAAATATATAATCAAAAGTGGGTACATACAAGTTTGATGTAGGTTCCAGCTGATGCTCGATTTTGGATAAAAGACAAAAAGTAGCTGCTTGGGACTATCGAAACCTTATTGAAAAGTCACGGTCATCATAGTTATCGAAGTAATTGTTCCTTTCTCTTATCCATCATGGACGCCTTCGAATGTATTCGTCATCATTGTCAGAATCGTCAATCATATTTCGTAAACGTTGCGTTATCACAAAAGTACAAGAAATACACAGCACAAAGATAAAATTTCCTACCTTTAAAACAAAGTGGATGCCCCCCTTACCAGCCACGCCCCTAATTTCAGCCTTTTTGCCTTTTTGCATGATAAATAAACTTTACATATCAGTGGAAAAAATATTTTAAATTTGGTAACACTGGCGTGAATCTCTCAGCGTCAGTTGTAAATCAAAACACGAAGGTAGGGGACGACGTCTATAGCGCTGTTTTTTGACAAGTTTTGGTCCCGTTAAAGTAAGTTTGATTTTTAATAATTTCATCCTTATGTTTAGTGATTGGCATAAACATTACTAGGGGCATAGTAATGCATATGCTTATAAAAAATGAACAATTTCAATTTTATATTAATGGGAATTAAAGGGGCTGCAAGAAGATACACGAAATGTAGGGCCTGACTAGCTGTTATTTGATTTAATAGTTTTTCGTAAAGTATTTGACTGTATACAGAAAGAAAGCTGGAAACTTATAAGCGCTTACCGGCGCTTGACAGCGCTGGTAACCCGCGCAGGAAAATATATGAACGCGCGCCGATAAGCACTGAACGGAGCCGACAAGTTCCGACAAACTTCAACATATATACCCTTAGTATATATAAGATAAGATAAACAAACAAATGACACATTAATAGCGAGGCGAAGACTTTTTCTGAAGTGGTTAAAAGAGATGGAGAATAGAAAGAACCAAAAAGATGCGACGAATGGATCGTAGCTCAGAAACGGAGACTAAGAAACCGATTTATGTGTCAAAAAGGAATGGCGGTAGATTTAAAGGGAAAAAGTATAAAGTTTAAGGCAGCGGATATACAGGTGCTTCTTTTTATATCTAATGTACATGAGCATGTGGATGAACAGGACATTTTTAACTATATATATATATATATATATATATATATATATATATATATATATATATATATATATATATATATATGAAAAATCGCGGGAAAAGGTGTCTCTTGTAAAAATTTAAATAAAGCGACAAAGAGACTACAGTGCTTATATACTATTTGTAGCTAAGCATAAGATTGATACATTCCTGGATGATAAGCTGTGGCCATCTGGTATATCGTTTAGACGGTTTGTAAATGATTGATAATATATTATATGGGCATCATATTGTTTACATTTTTAATGTAGTTTTTGTTTAGGACTGGAGTGAATATATTTCCAAAACATTAAGAACTCCTGTTGCTAAACCTCTTGAGTATGATAATAACGAGCACGAAGGAAAATTACAAAACTTGGATTTCAAGAAGCCGACCTATATATGTAACTCCTTTATCATCATTGCAAAAATTGCATGAAAAGAAAATGGAAGCAATTGATTTCCAGAAGAGTGTTGCTGAGAAGGAACTACTACATTCAAATGAAGTTCACGATCTGGACTTACAAATAAAAAGGGAATAATTAAAACAAGAAAAATTTAAGACCCGTATTTTATTATTAAATTTAAGAATGAAGAAAAAGCAATTGAACAATAAACAATAAAATATTAAATTTATTTAAACTTTTTATTTTATACTACTTTGCATTTTTTAAAATTTGGATAATAAAAAACTAGATTAAGAATCACTGTAATCAACTGACTAGATTTCATAGCTACAATAAACTAAAAAAATAATTACTTATTAACAAATTGCGTGCTAATTGGCCAGTAGATTGCTGTGCTGATTCCAAGCTCTGGATTTGGCAAAGTTATTCCCATGGAATCCCAAAGTTCATCCCATGGAGCTTGCAATACTTCTGGGTCATTAGATTGAAGATGTTTTTTTCGCCTGCGCAACGTATTGCGAAATACTGCTGTGGCTATGGTAACAGTTAGTGCTTTATCTAATTTTACTCTCATCCCAATTATTTTTGGTACGAATTTGTAACTCATTGTACGGTTGTTCAGCTGGTGTCATTGGAATTTCTAATGGAGTCATGGTATAACTCTTTGCAGCATATCCTCTGTCCACCAATAACTTAACTTTTCTGAAGCTATTATTAAATTTTGTGCTGTCATTAGTTGAACCACACAGTCGCAAGATGGCCAATCTTGCGACTGTGTCGGTTAATTCTAAATTGGCATTATATATAATTTGCACATAAGTAAGAGTAGTATTATTTTTCGTTTCTATATATCTTTGCTTATTTACTACCTACCTCCAGTCTTAAGGGTACGACTATGGAGCGAATGTGTGTACAATCCATGGCTCTAATTACTCTTGGAAAACGAGCTATTTGGTAAAATTTATTTTGTTCATGTCTTATTTATCTTGAGCTGATTCAGGAAATTTTATGTACTCTGTATGGCGCTGTCTCCAAGAGCGAGAGAATCGCGGCGATATTATCGTCGTGCCACGTATTTCTATATACTCTCTATGAACGCGTCTCCACAGGGCGATTTTATCGCGGCGATCCGACGAGTGGCAACGTACCGCCGCGGTATCGTCGCTACTAGCGGCGCACTCGCCGCGGAACGTGGCGCTCTCGCAGCGAGCGCGCGGCGAACTCGCTGTCACACGCAGCGTCATTTCAGCGTTGCCTCTCGCCAAGCAAGGACTTTACGTATCGACAAGCATACAATATAAGTATAATGTTTAACATTGAAAACCTTAAATTTGAAGTGAGAGAGAGACCTGCCCTTTACGATGTTCAGTTGCCCGAGTATCGGAATAGAGAAATAAAGGCATGGTATTGGTATGATGTGGGAAGTGCTATGTTCACGGAATGGAATGGCCTAACCTATAAAGAAAAAAAAGAAAAGGGTGAGCGTTCAATACTTATTTATTTAGGTAATTATAGTTGTTATAATTATAAGATAGATAATTTTATTTAAACGATGTAGTCATTTTGCCAAGGAACCGTGCCCACTGTGTTAAAATAATATTTAAATAAGTTTCGAATATGCATCCCCGAATTCCTTGTCCTTTGAAGCACGTGTGTCATATTTTGAAGATTGGACATGTGTTCATTGTTGCTATTAGTAGCATTATGCTCATTTTCCCCGTCATTGGCCTTTAATGCTCGACGCTTTATGAAGTTGTGCAAAACACAAGTTGCTTTTATTACAAGAGTTGCAGTGTCCGGTTGAAGATTTATTGTATTATGAAATATGCGAAATTTTGATGTGAGCTGTCCAAAGACACATTCCACGTAACGTCTCGCACGAGACAGTCTGTAATTGAATTTTTTTTATTCGTAGGAAGACATCAACCTGGATACGGTCGCATTAAATTTCGATGAATACCGAAGGCCTCATCGGCTACAATCACATATGGCATTTTGGGTCCGTCATTTACCAGTTCTTCTTCTTCTTCCGGCAAATCAAGAGCTCCTTCATGCAGCTTTTGACCTAGAATTGAAGATTGAAAAATATTAGAATCATTTTCACGGCCATTAGAACTTACATCAATAACAGTAAACAAATAATTTGAATCCACCAAAGCCAATAAAATGATTGAGTTGTACTTTTTATAATTAAAGTATAGAGAGCCGGAATTTCGGGGGCACTGAATTCGAATGTGTTTGCCGTCTAGCACTCCCAAGCAATGTGGGAAATTTGCATTGTCTTTAAATCCCTCTGAGATTCTTTTCCATGATTCTTTATTTGGGGTTGCGATTTCTGTAGGTGCTAGCACTTTCCATATGATTCCACATGTTTTTTTATTACTTTAGCTAACGTTTTTTTCGAAATTTTGTACTTATTCTGAAGGCGCTTATAATTTGTTCCAGTAGCGAGATATCTGAAAAATGACTTAATTATTTTAAAAATATACTTTTATCATATTCCACTTTTTTGAAATCGGTTAAAAAACGAAGACCCCACCAAAGCGGTAGGTTTTTATTAATCTGTGTTTTTTTATTAATATACATAATAATATATACATAATTACATACATATTATATACACGTTACATAATATACATATAAAATGCATAAATTTAATATAGGTATTACTACAAGTAATGTGAATATATGTTACACACATACATATGTGTGTGTAATCTGTATTATTTTTAGGAAAAACAAATAACAATCAATTTTGGTTCACTTGTGCCTAGCCAGATTGTAAAAGTGCTTCAGTGATATACTAAATAAATTAAATTTAATGTAATAATTCTTTATTTCAGGGATCTATGTAGATATCTTTAAGGGATCAATTTCGTAAGGAGTTAAAGTTGCAGCAATGTTCAAAATCCGGTCAAGCTGCCTCAAAACGACGAAAGTATATCCATTATGATGCATTACCTTTTTTAAAGAAACACACAGAACACGCTTTAAAATCGTCAAACATGCTCAACGATGACAGTCAAGAAGTTTTTGAGGATGACAACAGTTCGGTTAATACCACCCCCAGTGTTACCGAACCATCCACGTCTAATAAAAAGAAAACATTAGTCCAAATGTTTCTGGAATCGAATAAAGAGATATCGAATGTTATGCGCGAGAGCATAGATATACAAAGAAATAATGATCAACGACAGTATAATGACGAGCGTGGAAATGAGGCATTATTCCGTTCGATGCTACCACTTATGGACAAAATAAAAGAAGATTATTAAATTGACGCCAGAACTGAGATTATGTCTGTGATTAAGAAATACATACCACCATCACATACATTGGAAGAATCATATCCACGTGCATCCACACCAACAAGCGACGACGATATTGCTCAAATGTTAGAACACTTTGATGGAATATAAACTTTACGATTTATATAACTGATGTAAGCGTTTAACACAAATAAAACTGCTTAAAACTTACTGTAGTGTTATTGCTAATCTTTCACATGGCCCGATACTTTTCCTCATATTAGCATCTGGCTTTGATATGTTTCTTGACAGTAAACTTAACAGTTCATCGAAAACAGGAATTGGCATTAAATATTTATCTTCAAACCAATCTGGATGATGTCGATATTCTTCATAATTCACATGGAAATGTCCATGACTTTTACGACGTAGTAGCATAGGATATGTCCACCAACGGCGCTTTTTTTCCTTTCTTAATAACAATAACTGCATAGTTACTAGCGTACTTGCACAAGCACCCCATAACACGACATTCATAATAAAGAATTATTTTATTGACTGAGACACTACTTATTTCGGTTTCGTCTGGCACCTAACTGAACTCTTTCAACAAATAAAAGCACAACGCAAAATCGGTGAATCCGTTACGAGTCGTCGCTAATACGCTGCGATTCCGTCACGAGTCGTGACGATACGCAGGCGGAATAATCGCTCGTGGAGACAGCGCCTATGCAATGCAGCTGTTGCAGCACTAACTCTGTGTACAATTTGTTTGCTGTCGGCGTATTTAGACCACAGTAGTCTTCAATGCTTGTTTGTGTTCAGTTTGTTGCATTATATCTCAAAGTGGCCAACAACTGATTTACTGGAGATATTAAGGAATTTCTGACAGAAAAGGTAACTTTACCTACTGTAATATTTTAGTTTTAAATCTTTGAATGACAGACAGCTTTTGGAAAAATATATCCAGATGTGTGTGTACCATTTATTATGTAGACAAATATATAATCAAAAGTGGGAACATACAAGTTCGATGTACGTTCCAGCTGATGCTCGATTTTGGATAAGAGACAAAAAGTAGCTGCTTGGGACAATCGAAACCTTATTGAAAAGTCACGGTCATCATAGTTATCGAAGTAATTGTTCCTTTCTCTTATCCATCATGGACGCCTTCGAATGTATTCGTCATCATTGTCAGAATCGTCAATCATATTTCGTAAACGTTGCGTTATCACAAAAGTAACTTTACCTACTGTAATATTTTAGTTTTAAATCTGGAATGACACACAGCTTTTGGAAAAAATATATCTAGATGTGTGTGTACCATTGATTATGTAGACAAATATATAATCAAAAGTGGGTACATACAAGTTTGATGTAGGTTCCAGCTGATGCTCGATTTTGGATAAAAGACAAAAAGTAGCTGCTTGGGACAATCGAAACCTTATTGAAAAGTCACGGTCATCATAGTTATCGAAGTAATTGTTCCTTTCTCTTATCCATCATGGACGCCTTCGAATGTATTCGTCATCATTGTCAGAATCGTCAATCATATTTCGTAAACGTTGCGTTATCACAAAAGTAACTTTACCTACTGTAATATTTTAGTTTTAAATCTAGAATGACACACAGCTTTTGGAAAAAATATATCTAGATGTGTGTGTACCATTGATTATGTAGACAAATATATAATCAAAAGTGGGTACATACAAGTTTGATGTAGGTTCCAGCTGATGCTCGATTTTGGATAAAAGACAAAAAGTAGCTGCTTGGGACAATCGAAACCTTATTGAAAAGTCACGGTTATCAAGTTATCGAAGTAATTGTTCCTTTCTCTTATCCATCATGGAAGCCTTCGAATGTATTCGTCATCATTGTCAGAATCGTCAATCATATTTCGTAAACGTTGCGTTATCACAAAAGTACAAGAA
Source organism: Parnassius apollo (assembly GCA_907164705.1). Lineage (NCBI taxonomy): Eukaryota > Metazoa > Arthropoda > Insecta > Lepidoptera > Papilionidae > Parnassius > Parnassius apollo. The sequence continues at coordinate 4,285,969 of CAJQZP010000287.1, read as the reverse complement.
ATACACAGCACAAAGATAAAATTTCCTACCTTTAAAACAAAGTGGATGCCCCCCTTACCAGCCACGCCCCTAATTTCAGCCTTTTTGCCTTTTTGCATGATAAATAAACTTTACATATCAGTGGAAAATATATTTTAAATTTGGTAACACTGGCGTGAATCTCAGCGTCAGTTGTAAATCAAAACACGAAGGTAGGGGACGACGTCTATAGCGCTGTTTTTTGACAAGTTTTGGTCCCGTTAAAGTAAGTTTGATTTTTAATAATTTCATCCTTATGTTTAGTGATTGGCATAAACATTACTAGGGGCATAGTAATGCATATGCTTATAAAAAATGAACAATTTCAATTTTATATTAATGGGAATTAAAGGGGCTGCAAGAAGATACACGAAATGTAGGGCCTGGCTAGCTGTTATTTGATTTAATAGTTTTTCGTAAAGTATTTGACTGTATACAGAAAGAAAGCTGGAAACTTATAAGCGCTTACCGGCGCTTGACAGCGCTGGTAACCCGCGCAGGAAAATATATGAACGCGCGCCGATAAGCACTGAACGGAGTCGACAAGTTCCGACAAACTTCAACACGCGCTGGTCAGCGCTGGGCACTGCCATTTAAAATTAGTAAACAACTGCTACAAAACGTGCAATTACGACAGGCATATTTATATTGACAAATATTATAATGAATAGTGACGTGTTGTTACCCTTAGTCTTCAGTAAGCAACCCGTGTGGGACAAAAGGGATAAAAGGCATTGTAATAGAAACGTGAATGACAAATGTTGGAAAGAAATAAGCGAGGCAATGAATGAAGGCGGTAAGTATTAATTGATTTTATTTTTGTTTCTCGACTTAAGTTAATAAACCGTTAAGTTTAATAAGTTCTCTATTTAAATATGTCTGAATAAAATGTTATTTAGGATGTGATGTCATAGCTATGCCATTAATGTTAGTGAGGGTAGATAAAGTTAAATAAATAATTGTTGTAAGTCAATGTATTGTGTGAAAAATAGTCAATGTAAATATTTCTTATATCTATTGCTTCATTTGTGGGGTGATTTGCTCTATTCTACCTTAAATGTGTTGCATTTACAGGAGTAAAATTTCGATTGATACCTTCTTTATCGATTATAGTATTATGTAAAACACAAATTCATTTAACAATTTTTTCTGCTAAATCAACATTACATTCAATGCATTTAGAAAGTGGTCGCCATTTTGATTTTGCTATGCCGAACGCACACTCAACACATTTTATGGCTCTCAAAAGACGATTATTTAATTTTTTTTTTGGTCTGAAGACAAATCTCGGCCAAATCAGAGAACAAAGTCAGTAAGAAATGGAAATATTTCAGGCACCAATTTGCAATCGAACATGGAAATATTCCAGTTCTACGTTTTGGGGATGGAGCATCTACTTCCTATGAACCAAAATGGCCATATTACAAATCCCTGCTGTTTTTGAAAGATATCATTAAGGCAAGAAAATCTTCGGGAAATCTGACCAAATCTCAATGTCAATTATCAGTGGGATCTGAGCAACAAACCAGTGCTTTTAATTATGTCTAAGGTGATTCTAATCTCGATCTAGACAATATCGATCAAGACAATCTCAATCAAGACAATCTCAATCAAGACGATTCAAAAACTGATCAAGCCAGCCCAAGCAACGTCTCAGAGAGGTCAGCAAGCACCAAATTACCGAAAGAGAGCTCAGTAGCATGCAAAAAAAACTCAACACATTCAATCAAAATATGTTGACATAGAGAAGCAAAAACTGGAGTATTTGAAAAACAAAAGAAGTCAAAATGAAGATGATGATAATTTATTGTTCCTAAAGAGTCTCCTACCATTTGTTTCTTACCATTGATGAACCCGCGTAAAAGAACAAAGAACATATAGCTGATGTGAAGCATCAACGTTCCAGGAAGTCTGCAGTTTGTGATCATATCCTAGACGGCCCCAACCATTACATCAGATTTGATAGACCACAAATCCTCGCAAAAGAACACCGATTCCTACCAAGGATGATACATGAGGCTATTGAAATTAAAAAACATCCTAATTTCAATAGAGAAGGAGGCTGGGTACTACCACCTGCTTGGGATCCTATAATCAATAAAATTAAAACTAAACCCAAGCATACCACTGCAAGACCTCAGGACATAGTGTTCATTTTGCATAGATCGGACCATAAACAATAATTAAAAAAGCTGAAGGTACTCCGGGTTTAACAATGACATCGGGACGTCAGTCATCTCAGTCCCCCGTGACCATGGGTGCTGGAAAGCGCCCAAAACGTCGGGAATTAAAATAAAATAATAAAAGCAAAAATAAACGCGATAAAATCCGTAAAAGTAGTTTTAATCATGTGTAGTGTTCGCGTAAATATAAGAAATCATTATGAACATTTAAATCGTTAAGTTTTAGACGTACTTTATTTAAATATTATGTCTTAATTAAATTAACCGTTTATTCTAGGGTACTTATAAGAAACATAAATAGATAGGTATCTTAATTTTAGTAAGGGTAGATAAAGTAAGTCAATATATTGTATAAAAACTAGTCAACGTAAATATTTCATTCTATTTTAGTGTAACTTGGCCTATTCCATCTTCAATGAACTGTATTAACAAAAGTAAAGTTTTTGTCTATGCCTTCTTTATCGATCATTGTGTTGTGTAGCAGAAAAATTGTTAAGACAAATGCACTTAACAATTTTTCTGCTAAATCAAGATTATATTCAATGCATTTAGAGAGTAGTCGCCATTTTGAGTTTGCTATGCCGAACGCACATTCAACAGAGTTTCTAGCTCTCGAAGGACGCTTATAAATAATAATTTGCTCTGAAGACAAATCTCGGCTTCTAAAAGGTTTTAATAAGTTTAAGCGGTGGAAGGGAAAGGGGTGATTTAGGCTTCGGTGTATTTCGCTAGTGGCACGCCGACAGTGCCGCCACAAAGTATTTTATCAATGGATATGTTTTATCGCCTATAAATGTATACGGTGCTTTCACATTCGTTCCTGGAAAATATTCTGGTTATGGAATATCCCTCTCCCCAGTATTTAAATTTTGATATAGTTCGGAAGCCTCGAATGTTCCAACATCGCTCTGTTTACCAAATCCACTAACCTTACCTGTTGAAGACTGCATCTCAATTGTAACTAGAAGGCTGGAAGAAAACAACATGCCCGTAGAATATGCAGTATTACTCATACACTGCCTTACATTTGGCTTATTATTGTGGAAGGAGTTCTACAAGCAAGTAGACAGTGTGGCGATGGGCTCACCTGTGTCTCCCATTATCGCCGACATATTCATGGAAGACTTTGAGAAGAAAGCCCCGCTTACTTCTCCCATAAATCCAAGATTCTACAAGCGGTACGTAGACGACACTTTCACAATTGTACCTTTAGATAAAGTAACTGCATTTTTAGACCATCTTAACTCGTATAAATTCTAAAATGTAGTTCACAATGAAGTTAGAGGGAAACAATTCTTTAGCTTTTCTAGATGTGTTAATAATTCGGAATCCTGGTAACACCTTGAGCCATACTATGTATAGAATATGTTGAGAATATGGCAATGTAATTTCACCTTAATTTAATGTTTGGTGTTGGTAACCCTGTCACTCTCTTCATTATAAATTGTCATAGTGTGCACAAGATGTTTTTAAAAATAAAAAATAAAAATACATTTTCACTTATAAAACTGCGTTCTTTATTTTATTACAACAAAAAAAGACCCATACAGATAGAGATTTAAACGGTGATTCTCACCATCATCCTTCACAGTTAGCTACCGTGGGTAAATCTTTGTTTCAGAGAGCACGAGGGATCTGTTACAGTAAACACCTGGCTGTCGAGCGCCAACACGTCAAGCAAGTTTTGCATGACGTGTTGGACAGGCTCCGGGTCCCGCGCCTTCGTCACAGTGAACGAGTGAAGCCGCCCACAGTCGAGCGTGTACCATATATTAGAGGAGTCATTGACAAGATTGGCTACATCTTGAAGCGCGCTTCCATTAAAGCATACTTCAGGACGCCGAAGAAGATTGGTCAGTTTTTATCAGCAGTTAAGTGTAACGTCTCTCCGCAAGTTGCAGTAGTGAACAAGCTTGATTGTGAATGTGGTCTCTTCTACATAGGACAAACTAAAAGATAAAACCCGCATTAAACGCTATCCACACATTTCCGAGAACTCGTCCCGGCCGTGTTCCGTCAGGGACGGGGTAAAAATCGGCTACGTACAAATTGTATGAACTTGTTCACACAGCTCCATGTCAGGCGTAGCATTACCAGATACACTGTAATTACAGCAGATTTACTGTATTTTCACACGATCTACTGTCTACTGTAATACTAAAATTACAGTGTATAGAGAGCACTGTAATTTTCTACAGGCAAAAATCAAAATAGTTTTAATGTAAACTGAACGCAGCCTTTGTGAAAAGAAAAAAATAACATGAACATAACAAAACGCAACTGGCTACTGGAGCCCGCGCCACCTCTCTGCATATGTCACAACCCGTCATAGACTAAAAACCACTTCTTATTATTAACCACCCAAATTGTGTCAACTGTGTTTTAATATTGTTTTCAAGCCTATTGGGACTAACTTAAATTAGTATGATTGTAAACGTTTTTATTGGCTCTTTCAAGTCTTTATGTGAAACTGGTGCAAGTAGTTATTTTGTTTAAGGACTTGAGAATTTAAAATGCCTAATTCATCTGATGATAGTGATCAAAGCGGACCATCAACTCCAAAAAAAGCAAAAAAGATACATTATAAACAAAAATTCACAGACGAGTGGTTAAAAGACAATAGTTTCAAAACTTGGCTGAAACGTGACTCAAAAGACCCGTATCGTGCAGTTTGTTTTATGTGTGATGCAAAATTGATAGCTGACAGAGTAGTGATAAAAAGACATGGTGAAGGTGCTAAGCATGTAAAAAGAACTACAGCAGCGCCAGCTCAATCTTCGATTGCTACTGCATTTGAAAAGGTTGAGCAGTTCGATGATGATAAATGCAAAGCATCTGAGATAAAGTTGGCTGCTTTTATGGAAGAGCATAAAATATCCATGAGGGTGATGGACAATCACTATGTTTCCTGACTCTCAGATTGCAAAAAATATGAAAATGAAGAGAACAAAATGTCAAGCAATAATAAACAATATTCTAGGAGAAGCGGAAAAACAAGATTTGTGTGCAGCTCTAAAGGAGCAAAAATTCTCTGTCATGATTGATGAAAGCACTGATATCGGAGCAGTAAAAACTATGTGTGTTGTGGTCAGATATTACTGTGCACAAAAAGGTCAAATTGTCAGCAGATTTTGGGACCTAATTCATATACATGGCGAGGAAAACTCTGCTCCGGTAGCTACCGCCACAGCACAACATCTTTTCGAAGCAGTAATAATATCCTTCGAGGAAAATTCTATTCGTATTGAAAATATTATAGGATTTGGATCAGACGGGTGTAATACTATGATGGTGTGTCACAACTCTATTTCGAGTCGATTTAGAGCAAAATGTCCCGGAATGATTGTTCTTAAACGTGTTTGTCATTCCCTGCATCTTTGTGCGAGTGACGCATGCAAATAGTTACCAGCTGAATGCGAAAAGCTAACACGTGATATTTACAATTATTTTGCGACCAGTAGCAAAAGGCAATCTCTATTAAAAGAGTTTCAAGTATTCACAGAAACAGATATACACAAAATTTTGAAACCGACTCAAACGAGATGGTTATCACTAAGTGCTGTAGTGCAAAGAATTTTAGAACATTGGAATGCACTAACACTGTTTTTGATGGAAGATGGCTTGAAGACAACGAATGTTCTGAAATCCATGTGCAGTTGAATGATCCATAACAAAATCATACTTTTTCTTTTTAAACTCGATGTTACCTAAATTTACTGAAACTAATACGCTATTTCAGAGTAAGACTCCAATGATCACAAAACTTAACACTAAAATGACGGTCTCTTTCACGAACTTTTATCGACATATATGACAACGGCACATATTGCAAACAGTGAACTAGGAAAAAATTGACCCAACTGACGAAAACAATTTCAAAAATTTGGATGACATCTAACCTGGGCTTGGGAGTATCTAAACAGTTTTCAACAAATGTTAAATAGCAGCAGAGAAAAAAAGGGTTTCAAAAAAGAAATGCCGAAATTTTTTAATTAACTCGTGCGTAGGCACCCGCAAAAGGTTCGCGCTAAATGATCCAGTATTGGTTGGGATATCCAAATTGGATCCTGAAACATGTCTCGATATCTCAGATCGCGATGAATCAATTCATATATACTAAGCTTAATGCCAAGATTGACACCAACTTCTATGATAGAACAACAAGCTTTGGATGACCAATGGAGAAAATTGCCAAAGTCAAAAGGAAATTTCGATGCTGCAATACGGCCTGATGAATTCTGGCACAAGGTTAGTAACTAAGACTCTACGGCCTGATGAATTCTGGCACAAGGTTAGTACCTAAGACTCTAATTTTTTTTTGAAATATATTTCTTTCGTTTGAGAAATACAATATTTTTAATAATAACCAGGACAATAAGAGGCAACATGTTAGCGCAACAAACCATTCGGCGTCGCAGCACCAGTTGCCTTAACTTTAAACCAACTGAGAAAATGATAAAATCGTTTAATTGCGGGATCTGCAAAAAAAGAAGCGGATATCGGGCTACATGATAGTGACAGTGATCGATTAATGTGTAATTGTATATAGGTATTATGCTTATTCTAAATTACAAAAGGTGAAATTAAAACAGTATTTTAGTTTATAAAAGATAAATAAAAGTTTCTTGAAATCTACTGTAAAATTCACTGTATTTTTTTTACTTTTACTGTAATTTTGTCGTAAATACTGTAAATTTGAGCATAGTAACACTGTAATATCATTTGTCTCATCTGGTAACACTCAGGAGTCAGTGTCACGGAGCACACTCGGTCGCACGGACGCTCTGACAGTGCTAACCGATTTTGTTAAAGTTGACGATTTATCTGCAAGTGGAACATGAACACAGAAAGGTTGATAGAACTTGTACGACAGAATAATATACTTTAAGATCTTTCTAATCCACATTATTTGAATTCTAAGAAGAAAAATATCATATGGGATAATATAGGAAAAGAATTAAAGTGTAAAGGTAGGTTTTAAGCATTTTTATTATATGTTTTGTATTCTGTAGATATTTATGTAGGTTCTTATTGTTTATTAAGCCTTTATAGCTGATATACAGGTTGTTTATGAATATTTTAAATACGGGATGGTTTGAACGAAAATGGTGGGTAGTACTCATCAAAATGAATAACTTTTACTTTGGGGACTCTTGTCAAAACGCGAAAAAAAAACAGCTATTTCATACATTTTGATACGTTATTTACCACTTTGTATGAAATAGTTGATTTTTTTCCACTTTTATTGAGGTACAACAACTTAAATTCCATTGTTTTGCCAAGGCACTGCGCCAGCCGGAGAAACAAAATAAGATTTGAACGTATCCCTTACATGAAAAGCCTCTCTTGAAGCATTTAAGCCGACAGCTGGTAAATTGTCGTATGTGCAGCATACGACGATTTAGAGAGATTTTCGTTTGTGCTTGCAATTTCTGCAAACAAATTTGTTCCTTTGTCATATTTTTTTATAAAATTATGATGAATACACGTAGAAATTATAATATTATCAACATTTTTTGGTAAAGCTTGAATGCGTCTATTATAAATTCGGAATTTTGATGTCAACTGTACAAATGTGTTTTCCACTACCCTCCTTGCGCGAGATAAACGAAAGTTGAAAATTCGCTTATCGGTGCTCAAATCGGTCCATGGATATGGTCGCATTAAATAAGTTTTGAGAGGGAAAGTTTATCTCCTACAAGAACATATAGAGCTGTTGTTGAACTGCCTGGTAGATATGAAGCTTCAGGCAAAGAAAAGTTGTTTCTTTGAAGTTCTTTTCCCAGATTAAGGTTAGCAAAAATTCCTTCATCACTATTCTTTCCATAAGAACCAACATTGACAATTGTAAAATTATAATTGGCATCAACTAACGCCATAAGCACAACTGAGAATGTTTTTTTATAGTTGAAGTATAGTGATCCACTGTTAGGCGGTGACTGGATGTTAAAATGTTTTCCATCAAGAGCTCCGATGTAATTTGGAAAATTCCAAAGTGTATTGAAGTCGTCCGCTATTGATTTCCACGTCTCATTTGTTGGCCTAGGTAGCATTTCCCTTATCATTGTATCAACTATACATTTACAAGATTTCGTTACAATTTCTTGCACAGTCTACCCCATTCGATAGCTGAACGCAATTGTTTCAAATGAATTTCCTGTTGTCAGGAATCTGTAACAAACAAAAATATTAAATGAACTGTTTTATTATCTTTTCAGCAACGGTGTGCAAATCGCGGTGGAATAATATTCGGGATCAATACCGTTAATCCATAAAGAATACACGTCGTAAAGCGACAATTAAAAACAAAAGAACCTAACCTAACAACAACGAAACAACAAAAATAGAACAAAAACGAATAATTTATTTAAAATTTTAAAAGATATTTACAGTTTTATATAGAAAAAAAATATGAAGATGATGATGGGTGACGTGAATTACAATTATTTTTTAAAAAAAATAAAGATAAATGAGTACTGAAACGGAGCCCGAAGACCAAAGTGGCACACCGCGCTTGGCAGTGGTGCTCACCGCTCACGGAGTATGCACAGGCTGTGCCTGTGGTAGGTGCGCGGCGCCTGATCTAGGCACACGCAGCGTCTGGAGAAGGCACACGCAGCGCTTGGAGTAGGCACACGCAGCGCCTGGATAGGCACGCAGCGCCTGGAGTAGGTACACGCATCGCCTGGAGTAGGCACACGCAGCGTCTGGAGTAGGCACACACAGCGCCTTGGCAGATGCTCTCAGCGCCTGAAGTAGGCGCTCGCAGCGCCTGGAGCAAGCACGCACAGCGGCTAAAGATGGCGCGGGCACTAGTAGGTGGAGGCGTAGGCGTGGCTAGGCGACGACTTCAGGTGAAGGCAGAGGCTTGCAGGATCCCGGGGCAGTGCGGCCCCGGGACATGGCCATTAGAAGATGCTTCTAGTTTGAACGCTGAAGCGAGACTGCCTTTATTGGCCGATTGTTCGGCTTTTATACTTTTTTAGAGAGCTCCGCGCTCGACGACGGATTTGCGATAAGAACGGGAAATTATTTAAATTAAAAGCAATTTTTTGTAAATGGCCAAGAGGAAAAGAGTATTTTTGTGGAAGTATTGAAGTAAAAACATCAGACCGGTAACGAATTTGAATAAAAATTGCCATGACAACCAGATAAACAACGATGTCAAAACATGTCAAATTTTGGTTTCAGGCTCGTAATAGAGAAACGGCAAGATTTAAGTGAAAAATGAGATATTATTGATATAGGAAAAAAAGTACCACAACAGCGCGCACGAAGCCCGAAATTGCAGAGTTACGGAGAACTAAATAAAAGATTGAAAAAGGTAGACTCCACCGACACCGATTTAAAAAGTGCTGATAGCGTGAAAATACGAAGTGAAAATGATTTGTTATTGTGTTCTTATGGTTTAAAAACGTTACAGGATCCTATGGAAATAAAGGTGATGCAAAATATCCAGTTTTGAGGTGAATGCAGAAAATCAAAAACAGAATGGAAAAATAAATTTAAAATAGTGTAAAATGATATGTAAGAAGCATAACACTACATACAGCAACGAGAAGTGGCCAAAGATGTGAATCACAAAAACATTATAAATATCATGAGCAGTTGTCAGTTCTTCGGCCGTGTTTTCAATAAAGAGAAACAATTAGCAATATAAGCGCTAAAAGTGAAGATAGTACATTAGATACGGATTTGAACAGTGGTTCTCCACACTCTGCACAGTCTCCATCAGCTTTGAGGGACGAAGAAGTGATAATTTTTATTTCATCGCCCGTTCATACATCCCATCAAACAGGATCACTTTCACCAGCAGCATCTTCAAGTTCTCTTGCATCTGCTCAGGAAACAACTGACAAACCAAAGTCTGCTGGTGCTACTTTGTTGGAGTATGTGTTAAAGAAAAATCAAAATAACACTGTAGAGGAACATCCTATTGACAAGTTTCTGCATGGTATTGCTCCCACTCTTAAAAATCTTACACCGTATTATCAAAACTTAGCTAAGACTGACATATTTAATATTGTACAAACGTATGAAATAAACATGTTTGAGCGACATACGGAATTACAAAATGTTGAAAATGATGTACAAATAATTTTTGAGACAAGTACCCCATCTGCCAGCACAGAACGTAATTTACAAGTGCAAGAAGAACTACCAGAAATTACACATCCAAGTCCATTTACATCTACAAGTGCCCCAACGAGTATGCAAGAAGAATCAGCAGAGACTGAAACTTTATCCGAGAGTATTCTGAATCCTACAAATAATCAAAATTCTTCTAAGGATAAAGAAAACAAAAATGTACATGAAGATGACTCCACCTTAGCACAGTACGTTTCCGAATTTCAAGCCTAATTAAGTATTTACATATACTTTTTAAATATAATTTGATGTGTGAAACCCATGTGATCAGTAACTAAAAATAAATACATATAAAATAAAATATTTTTATTTTTACACTTACCTTAACGTAACAGCGAGTATTTCCATTGGCGATATAGATTGTCTCCAGTAAGTATCTTTTTTTCTCAAACCATCTTGTGGCTTTTGTAGCAGCAAGTGAAAAGTAGATTCTGACATTTTGAAGTAATCATAATAATATTTAGGGTGTCGCGTGAGTTTCTGGCATAATGTGTCTGGAAGTCAGCTGGATGCAAAAGATGGCAGAATTCGAAGATCGTTTGAAGGCTGCACTGGTCCCATCCAATCCAACGTTAGTGCAGCTAAGTCAGGAATTTTATGCAGTCAAGGATATGGTCACACAAATGTTTAGTCTACTGCAACTGCAAGTTAGAAGTTGTATAAACACAATTGATGGACTTGACATGCGGCAACGGCAAAATGTATTGCTATTCAATGGCATCCCCGAGGACTCTGAAGTAAGCTTAATTGATAAGGTTCTAAGCTTAATACATAGCAAAATGGGCCTTTCTGATGTGAGCAGAGCCTCGATCAAACGGTGTCACAGATTGGGCTCACAAGGTAAAGATCAAGTTAGAGCAGTCCTCGTCCAGTTCCATGATCACCATACAAAATCATTAGTTTGGAAGTCTAAGGCTAAGTTAAAAGGTACGTCTTTCACATTGTTTGAGTTCCTCACAAAGGCGCGTCAAAATATTCACAAGCAGGCCAGGAAGTACTTTGGCATGAGGAATGTGTGGACGCTTGATGGCACAGTCTATATTAAACTGCCTGATAGTAGTCGGGCAAAAGTAACTTCAGAGGAAGACTTCAATAATCTTGTCACGAAGTACTCGCCAGGGTGTTCTCTTCTTTCAAATACATCACCTCCCAAAACCGAAGATAGCACAGGTAATCTCTCTGGTGTATCACAACCAAGTACATCTAAATGTAGTCGCCAACAAGAAGTGGTCTCACGCTATCAAGGGGCACAATCGGATCCAAGCAACGAAAAAAAAAGGTACGCCGCGTTGTGACCAAAAAATAATGACGATTCTTTAAAATAATTAAGTTTACTTTATTCAGTCCTGTGTTACTTGGTATCATTCAAGCTTTTTATTATTTCTAATGATCGTATTGTAGTAATTATCGTTGCATTATATTTATCTTTTTAGTTTCATTGACTTAACTAAACTACTAAGGGTTTAATATTGTTTATTATTTACTTTTTATAATAATAATAAAGCAGCTAATAATAGTATTATAATATTGTTGGTAATAAAGTAGGTAGAAAAATATAAACAAACTGTTATTTTGTTACTTTGTAAAGATAAAGAATATTGTTGTAATTACGATACGCCAAGTACAGGCAAAGGTATTATACCTTGCATCCTAGTGTGTTTTAATGTTTCCAAAATATTGTTAGCAAACGGATGTTATTTTATATTATTTTATATCATAACTAAATTTTACAATTTTTACTATATCCCTGTTAACATTGATTTCAAGAAATGATTTTGTTACACAGACACTAACAAATTAAACGTTTGATTTTGTTTTAGTTGGGAAAGACTAACTGTGGACTTATTAGTTTAATGTTGATGTTTTGTTATATCCTGTTTCTGTATTTACTTGTATAATAGTGTATTTTAATGTTCTATTAATTTAAGGTTATTTTTAGAAAACAATAATTGTTATCTTTATCAGTCAACTGATGGGATAGAGCAGTGATAGTGGAGTAGTTGATTTTCTGGTTTATACGTATAGCGTTGTAGATATTTTATACTTAGATTTTGTTTTATCTCTTAATATATTTAATATTTTATTATTTATTATTATCTAATATACATATTATATATAAATCTATTTAGAAGTTAATAATGTCTGATGATGAATCTTTTTTATTCCATTTATAGTTCAGATTCCTCATACGCCTCTGGTAATGATCTTACAGATAATTTACTTCCCTTACGCGATCAGTTAAGTAATATTTTTCTGCCTCATAAAAAATATTTTAATGTTTGTCATATTAATGCACAGAGCATTCCAAGTCATTTTTCTAACTTAGAAGAAGCATTCTCACTAGACGGTGTCGATGCTATCTTAATATCTGAGAGTTGACTTAAACCATCTATTATGTCGAGTTTGTACCCATAAAGGTCTTCGCACATTATAACAACTCCACGCCAACGCGGCAGCAACTCTACTCACACTCTCGATGAGTAGTCAACTAGTTGATCCACCCAATGGTTACTAGTGGACAACGCGGTCTCAAGGAGTGGCCAACGCGGTGCCAACGAGTGGGTTATTCAACAGACAACTCGTCTAACCTCAGTTTTCGGTTAAATTTTGTCCAAAGAAGTCGTGTTGCTTATGAAATGTCGAACTTTACATTCAGTGAACTGGCGATTATAGCTATTATATTTGATAATGAAAATGAACGAAACAGCAGGAAAAGAAGATATTGGGTACATGATTTGTTGCGACAAAGGAAATCAGAAGGGGAATATTGGAATATCCGGAAACGTCTGCTAGATGACGAAGAAAAATTCTATATCTATTTCCGTATGCCGAGATACTTGTTTTATTATATACTTAATATTATTGAGGACGACATCTACAAAAGAAACACGCGATTTAGAGAAGCTGTATCACCGGAAGAAAAGCTGGCAGTGACATTAAGGTAAGCAATAAGAAACTTTTTTATAATTTATATGTATTTATTTATATATCAAGTTAAAGGATAAATCAAAGCAAAGCAATTTTACTTTAATTGTGTTAAGAAGAACCATCAACCCTCGATTCTTCCATAGGCGTTGTATTTTGCTGTTGGGTGCTAGCGGTGCTACTACCGGTAGTACCTGCATTTAGGTTTTGAGTTGTGTAGCCAGAAGTTCCTGGTGCAAAAAATCATCATAGTAACAGTTTCGATTATTTTGCAGTTCTTGTATTTCAGCTTCCGAAACTAAATTAAAAATTCTTGACTTTAAAAGTGCTTGATTATAGGTAGATAATTTTTTTACTGTGCTAGAAATACTTAAAAAAAATTTATCCATTTCGTCATTCTGCTTTTCATCTTCATCGTTTTTTTTTTAATAAATATTCCATTAAAACCGCCGATGCACTTGTTTCTTGCAATTTCTTTCGTTTTGTCGTTTTTGGAATGTCAGGAAACACTGATCTAGATGAATCGTACATAGACACCGAAGATTCAGGACGCTCCGAGATAATTGACGAGTCTTGAGATTCTTCATTATTAGTCACATTGGCAAGAATTTCCGCAGCAGATAAGCTATTTTCATCATCACCATCATCTGTGTTGTCCACTGACGTCACTGTAGACCGTTCTTTATAATGTGGTAATAAAAAAGACATTTCAGTTTCATATTGCCATTTTTTATTAGTATTAGCACTCTGACCACTTTTAGTTGCTTTCTTTTTAATGGCTCTTCTATGATATTCCCTTAAGTTTTGCCATATCTTCTTACATTCTGACGCTGTAACAAAATAATATAAATATAAAGAAAAATTGGTTGTTTCAGGTACTTGATTAGTGGCTGTTCATTTAGGACTATGAGTTCAAGCTTTCGGTTAGGCGAAAGTACCATCCGGTCGATATTAAAAAATGTGTGCAATACGATTATAAATACAATGAAGGGGAAGTTCATGCCCACACCTACTACCGAAGACTGGAAAAGAATCGCAGATGGTTTCAATAAAAAATGGAATTTTCCAAACTGTATAGGTGCCATCGACGGCAAACTCCTAGCAGCGGCTCGCTATTTTTTAATTATAAAAAACACTTCTCTATCGTCCTCATGGCTGTCGTCGATGATAAATACAGATTTATAGCTGTCGATATAGGGGCCTATGGCAAGAATAGTGATGGCGGAATTTTGGCATCGTCAAGATTAGGAAGAGCGATTGAAATGAATACATTTAATATTCCAACTGACACACCATTACCTGGTACTGAAATAATAATGCCACATGTTTTTGTAGCCGACGAAGCGTTTCCTTTAAAAAGGAATTTATTGCGACCATATCCACGTTCAAGTGGCATTTCAGAAAAGGAAAGAATATACAATAATCGCTTATCGCGAGCTCGCAGAGTAGTTGAAAACGCGTTCGGCATCTTATATCAAAAATTTGGAATTTATAATAAGAATTTGCATTTACACCCAAAATATGTTGATATTGTGGTCTTTGCGACGTGTATTTTACACAATGTCATGCGGTGTTATAATATAACATCCGATGATGAAGTCAACACAAGGCAGAGTTCGGCCAATAATGATGATGAACAGAGATTACTAAGTAATCTAAGTACAATTCCAGAAGATATAAGTGAATCTTCGGCATCTGCTTTTGAAACTCGTGATATGTTTGCAACTTATTTTCAATCTCCCGAAGGACGAGTTCCGTGGCAGCATTTAATATAGATCATGTATAATTAATATGTAATAATCGTAAGAAGTTGGTTATAATATTATTGGCTTATTAAGAATATTAAACAAGTTTCTATACTAAGCTGGGATTTTATTACTGATTACCTATATTAAATAAACGTAAGGCACTTTATTATAACATACAGAAACCCAAACTAAAAAAAAATATATATGACGTAGATTTAATATTTTATATCAGTAAATTCTGGGATTTTATATTACTGTATGTGAAAAAACTAATTTTTACGATAAACCAAGATTTTTCGAGTGTCCAAGTAGAAAATCGTAGGTACTGTTAACTGTACAATAACATACCTACTTTTTGGATGTAACAGGTTGAATTAAATTTTCTCAACAATGTACTTTAATGAAATGACTTATAAGTTTTAACATTATTATTAATATCTATTAGAATCACACATATTTATTTGTTCGATAGCTGAATTTCTGTAGATTATGGCAAAATCAATAACTCAAAAAAAAAATTCTTACCTGGTTGCGACAATACAATAGCGATTTCATTCCATGCCTTTTCCTTCTTATGTACGTCACTATATTTCGGATCACGAAGGTCGTATAGTAGCGGATATTTTCGCACTTCTTCTATCAACTTTTCTTTCAGCATGATTTTCGAAAAATTATCACCGTGTACCGCCAACGTGCACTCCGTCCTTCGATTCTATAGTGAATGATGGCGGGCGGGGGGAAGGCACGGGGCGGACGGGTGGGCTGGCAAATGGTTGCCCGTCACGCGTCAGTCGCAAACGCATAGTCGTTACGTGGACAACGTTTGGTCGTTGCGTGGACGACGTATGGTCATTACGTGACAAACGTGTCGGGGTTGACCTCTAGTGTACGATGCGTAGGCCACTCGTTGTACACTACTTTATAATCATTTTTTGAAATTGAACCTTGAACATATGATACAGGGCTTAAATTTCAATGTCTAGCATAGAGTCGAGTCGCCGGTGAGTTGTTATAATGTGCGAAAACCTTTACCCAATTTCATTCTTATACGCAATGATCGGACTGAGAAGGGGGGAGGTGGTGTCGCTATATACCTGCGAAAAAATATTCCTTATAAAGTTGTTCTATCTTCCCCCTCCCCATTTTCTGCCACTGCTGAGTTTTTATTTCTAGAAATAAACATTATGGGTGCTAGGGCAGTTTTAGGTGTTGTATATTGTCCTCCTTCTGTGGATTATTTTACCTCACTTGAGACGGCTCTTGACACCATTGGATCTGAGTACATACATTGCATGATAATGGGTGATTTCAACACTGATTTGTTAAAAAATACTTCTCGCTCCCAAAAACTTCGATCAATCATTGAATCAGTCGAACTCTGCATTCTCCCATTGGCGGCAACTCATAGAAATACTGACACTGATGATTCGTTGATTGACCTCATCATTACTTCCTCTTCTGAGCGCGTGATTCAGTTTGGGCAGCTCTCTGCTCCTTGTTTCTCACGTCACGACTTGATTTATTTTTCATATAAACTTAAACCTCCAAAACAGAAACCTATTTTTCTGCAGTTACGCAATTTTTCAAGAATAAATATTGAGAGTCTCAGGAGAGACGCATCTTCAATTGATTTTGGCCCTTGGGTGGCGGCTTCTAACGTCGATGATAAAATATCCTTTCTAAATAATAGCATCCTGAACTTGTACAATATTCATGCTCCGGTACATTATGTAAAAGTTAAGCGTCCTCCTGCTCCCTGGATGAATAAAGGGGTACAAGTGGCAATGGCACGACGAGATCGGGCTTTCCAGAAGATTAAAAAGAATCGCTCAGAAAAAAATTGGTCTAACTTTAAAACGCTAAGAAACAGATGCAATCAGGTGGTACGAAATGCTAAACGCCGCTACATTCATGACAAAATAACTAATTCTTCGCCCACTGATTTGTGGAAATTCCTGAAGTCTATCGGAATTAATAAATCTAATTCTCCGGAATATGGCGCCTCTCTCAATTTGGATGACATTAATCGTCACTTTGTTTCTATTACTTCATTGGACCCTCAAGTCCGTTCTTAAACTATTGCTTCTATAGAATCAATGCAGCCTCTCCGGATCCCTGACTTTTGTTTCTCCCCTGTTACTCAAGATGAAATTAAAAAAGCTCTGTTAGCCATTAAATCCAAGGCTGTGGGTTTGATGAAATTAGTAAGCAAATGGTGTCTATGATTCTTGAGTACCTTATTCCAGCTATAACACACATTATAAATTATTCTCTGGACTCAGGTCAATACCCTTCTGCATGGAAAAAGGCTTTTGTAAGACCTCTTCCTAAAATACCTAATCCTGTTTTCCCTAACCATTTTCGTCCTATTTCAATTCTCCCATACCTCTCTAAAGTTTTGGAAGCCTGTGTTTTTAAGCAAATATCTGTATTCGCTGCAAAACATAACCTGCTGAATGAATTTCAATCGGGGGTTTCGCTCAGGTCACAGTACTACCACTTCGCTTATCAAAGTCACAGACGATATAAGAAAGGGCTTAGATGAGCAAAAATTAACAGTGGTGGTGCTTATTGACTTTTCAAACGCTTTCAACACAGTGGATCATGGTATCCTCCTATCCATCCTTAAACATCTTAAATTTTCATCCCCAGCCTTGGAATGGTTTTCTTCTTATATTCGCGGTCGCCAGCAATCGGTTCGCTCAGGTCAGCGGTTTTCTGCATGGGCTGAAATTGAATCTGGTGTGCCGCAAGGCGGAATACTTTCTCCTATTATGTTTTCCTTATTTATAAATTCTATCTCCTCAGTTTTAGATTGTTCGTACCATCTGTATGCGGATGATCTCCAGCTTTATGTACAGTCAAGCTTAAATAATCTTAACTTTGTAATACACAAACTAAATGATAACCTGGAAGCCATAAGAGAATGGTCATGTAAATATGGCGTTTCTGTTAATCCTGCCAAATGCAAAGTTATCATATTCGGAAGTTCGCAATTATTGGCTAAGGTTGATTATGTAAATCTCTCTCCTGTAATTTATAATGGAATTTTGATTCCATATTGTGATTCCATAAAAAATCTTGGCCTGTACATGGATAAAACTATGACCTGGAAATTGCAGATCTCTGAAGTTAGTCGTAAAGTTGTTGCACCTTGCGTTCCCTTTATCGTCTTAAAAATTTCCTACCTTTCAAAACCAAACTTACGCTGGTTCATTCCCTTATTCTACCTATTATCGACTATGCCGATGTATGTTACCCAGATCTATCAGAAAATCTTCTAAACAAGTTGGAGCGCCTTCTTAATAATTCCATAAGATTTATTTTTGGTTTACGTAAGTATGACCACATATCATCCTATCGTTCAAAGCTTAAATGGCTACCTATACGTCAAAGGCGATGCTCTAGAATTTTACTTGTACTTTATTCAATTTTAAACGATCCAAGGTCGCCCTCTTATCTTAAGGATAATTTTCATTTTCTTCATCCGATCGACGGTCGAACATCCCGACAGTCAAACCGTCTGAGGTTAAGGTTTCCACAGCATAATTCAAATTTTTTTAGGTCGTCTTTTACGATACAAGCTATACAACTTTGGAACATCCTCCCCAACCATATTAAGAATGCCGCAAATAAAAAAGTCTTCAAAGTTCTTCTCCGAGAACATTACCTGAAGGAAACTACTAATTAACATTATTTTCCTTAATTTTTGTCTTTATTTCTTCTTTTTTACTTCAGATATTTATTTCATTATACATTATTCAAACATCATATTATATATATCATTCATTTGTATATTTATTTACGAAGTTTATAAGCATGTATATATATTATATATATATATATATATATATATATATATATATATATATATATATACGTATGTATTATTGTATGTATATATTTTAATGTAATTATTTACGTATAATGGTCGCACCTGCCAACAATTGTCCTTGGCACCCAGGGTTGACTGGCAGAGAATGCCACATGGCATTAAGTCCGCCCTATGTACCCCTTTAGCTTAAGGTGTTACGTTTAAGTTTTTAAATAAATAAATAAATAAATGTGTGATATTCTCCTGCAGTTTCTCTATCTTCCCACATCTCACATACCCAAATATTTATTGCCTGCTGATAGTCTTCTTGGTCATCTGCTTCTTCTTCATCTAGCGCTATTGCAATCATTGCTAACTCTTCTTGGTTAACCTTCCGTGCACCATGTGGGGTCTAATAAACACCCAGCTAAACAAAAAGGGCATTAATGATTTCTTAAATTTACGCGAACACTACAGATTGAATAAAACTACTATTTACGGATTTTATCGCGTTTAATTACTTTAATTTATTTTTATTATTATCCCGACGTTTCGGGTGCTTTACAGTACCCATGGTCACGGGGGGGGGACTGAGTTGTTTGACGTCCCAATGTCATAGTTGGTCCGGCTACCTTAAGGTAGCGGTCGATCGATTATTTACGGTGTCATCATTACAGTGCTAATATAATTTTTAAATAATTATTATGTTATGATAACTAAACAAGCGAATTACTAGCTGATTTCTAATGAATTCTTTAGAGAGTAACAAAACGCTACGGCACAATTTAACTGTTAATCTTAACCGATCTTCTTTGAAAACAGATAAGAACTGTTATTCCTATCTGTTTTCAAAGAAGATCGGTTAAGTTATTTTTATCTGTTTATAACAATACATTTAAAATAGAATCATGTTATGATAACGAAACAAGTTAGTTTCCAGCTGATTTACCATGAATCCTTTAACCTTTTGAGCGCCAAAGTCGCCTATATTTGACCGAGACCTGCGGGCCCTGAGCACCAACGACGTCTATAGTTGACAAAAAACCCGGCTCTCAAAAATATGAAATATAGATATTGGAAAATTATTACAGGTATTTTAATTCTACACTCCTCAAAATAGGAATAACCCAGCAACATGTGAGTATAAAAAACAAGTCTTCTAGAGCCGCAAGTACTAAGAAACATTGAACTAATAAAAATGGATTTTTATCTAAGCAAATACTATGTCCAGCACGCCAAAGTCGTCTATGGTTGACCGCTAGTGTCAAACGCGGGAGGCATAAATTTCTTGAAAACTATCCAAAATTCAGCTCAATGGTGTTTTTTTTTCCATAATTATTGATATTTGAATAAAATTAAAGGTTAGAAACATAAAACTATAATTAGCTACA
Source organism: Parnassius apollo (assembly GCA_907164705.1). Taxonomy (NCBI): domain Eukaryota; kingdom Metazoa; phylum Arthropoda; class Insecta; order Lepidoptera; family Papilionidae; genus Parnassius; species Parnassius apollo. Next base: position 4,265,742 of record CAJQZP010000287.1, on the reverse strand, counting down.
TGAATAAAAAAATGTTATCAGAACATCTTCACATAATAAATCTAATATCTCAACTCTAGCGCATCTTTAGCGCGTCATCGAAAATCAGTTCACTGGGCACCGTGATCAAGGATAGACGACACCCTGATGATGTCATAAGTGATTACCGAGAAAAGTAGAGCAAACCAACATGAACGATTCCTCAGAACTCATTCGGATTTTGGAAAGCGTCGATGATGATGAATTTTGATTTTTGATTGATGAATTGAATTTTTGATTGATTGGTAAACAATTATGTTTATTTATTCCATGACCAAGATTTTAATATTATAAGGCTTATTTACCTAGCGCGAATAATTATATACAATTGTTGATTAATGAATAATTATGTACCTTTTTTAATAATAGTACAAAATTACAATTAATGTTTTTTTTACTAAGGTGTGAAGAGCAATTTTTCATTTTGTGATGAGCCATTTTTTTCTTTACATACATACATAAACACTCACGCCTGTCACCCAGAGGGGTAGGGCAGAGACTACAGACTTCCATTTGGCACGATCCTGACACACCTCTCTCGCCTCCTTCAGATCCATACACCTACGCATGCATGCTCGTCGGTTAAGGGTACTCCTAATTTGGCCCGTTTTCAATAAATCGCCAATTTGGTCGATAAATTTTCGCCTAGGACGTCCCTTTCCGACTCTGCCATTCACTTCTGCAACATAAATTTTCTTTGTCACTCTTTCCTCATCCATTCTTTCCACATGACCAAACCACCGAAGCATTCCTTTCTTAATCCTGGTCACAACATCATCTTGCAAACCACACTCTTCTCTTATCACTCAATTTTTCACCCTGTCATTCAGATTCAGCCCTAACATACTCCTTAACGACCGCATTTCTACTGCATTTATTCTACTTTCGTGCTTCTTCTGCCACACCCAACTTTCACTACCATACGTTAAAGTAGGGACCAACACAGCATTGTGAATTGCCATACGTGCCTTTTTTGACACGTTTTGACTCTTCAATATAGAGTGTAGGGCCCCATTTACTCTGTTTCCTGCGTTCACTCGTCGTTCTATATCCCCTTCCCCCCCTGGGTGTGATTGAGTGTAGACGTGTATTTTGTTATTTAAATAGTCATTTAATTTAAGCGATTGAAATAAGTTCAAATTTTAAATAAGTGCCATAGTACCAGGAAAACATAATTTTATAAAGAGTAATTTGCAACTGGATGTGTCTGCTACGACCGCTACGGCAAGCCACGCCCCACAGATGCTACAGCACCTACTATCGCTACGCGCTACGTGATTCGTAAGTTAGTAATCTGCTACGTATCTTAAAACGATCGCTTAGTTAAATCTGTGCTCCTAGTAAGTCGCAAATTGAGCAGTCAATCTTAAAAGGTCTTGCGCTTACTTACTTTTATTATTATTTAAAAAAATGCCACTTAAAAGGACCCCTCCATCGCAACAGCCGGAGTGGGATACGAATCAGAGTTCAGCTGCTGCTACGGCCACAGATACCGATAATGATAGCTCTAGTAATGTTGCTAGCCGACCTCGTGGCCGAAAGCGCCAACATGATGACGAGGTATATGCTTTTATGTCGGATATGAAACAATCTTTTGATACCCTCAAAAATCAACAAGTTAAAATTCTAAGTAGTATTAGTGACATCCAGAAACAAAATGGGGATATTATTAAATCCATGGACTTTATCTCAAAACAGTATGATGAAATCAAAGATCGATTGTGTAAAATGGAAACTGAAAGAAAAACGCATTTAGCCTATATTCAGACCCTTGAATTAAAAGTGGAGAATCTCGAGAGATTTCAAAAACAGGCAAGTATTGAGATAAAGAATATCCCTGTTAAACATAATGAGACTAAAGATGACTTGTTACAGATGGTAAAAAAAGTTGGTCTAGTTACTAACACCCATATTGAGGACTCTCTCATTCGCGATGTATTTAGCTTGAATGAAGATAAACGGGGGAATAGGCCGATAATAGTAGACTTTTCAACTGCTATTTTAAAAGAAAAGATTTTAACATCCGTCAAAAATTATAACCGGATTAATAATACTGAAAAACTAAACACATATGCAATTTGAAGGATTCGCAAAGCCAATTTTCGGAACCGAATGTCTGACTCAAAAAGCAAAAAAAACTATACTATAGATCGTCTAAGCTGAAATGACGTGCCCCACTATCGCATTAACGCACACAAGCAAATTTAAAATATGGACGCAATACATATACAAATGCCATTGTAATTGGTCATTCGGTTGTCGGTGAGACTCAAGCGTAGGAGCACGCGTCGTTCGATTGTAAAAGTACCGTCAGCATGTCGACCAAAAAACATTTACGGAGTCAAGTAAGTAAAATAATACGTTATTGCTTAAAATCTTATTTAATCATACATCGTTTTTATGGTGGTTTATATGCATACATTTTACAGGCAAAAGAAATTACTGCGAAAGTGTACCGCAGAATGAAATATGAAGCAGAAAATGGAGTGGAAAAACTATCTGACGCTAGATGGCGAACTGCTCAAGCCGTTGGTGTTAGTGAATCTATGATTACACGAATTTTGAAAGAAGAGAAGCAAGCTAGTACATCAAATGATACGTCACAAAAAATTTTTAGATCGCCCTCAAAACCAAAAAAGGAAGCGTACCAAGTCTAACCTGGATGACTTTGATATGGGTATACTTCGCAGAACGATAGCGACATTTCATACAGAATTTAATGAATTACCGACGTTAAGAAAGCTGAAACAAGTATTAACAGAAAGAATTGGTTTTAACGGTTGTATAGAAACTCTGCGTATCATTTTGAAGGAATCGGGCTACGAGTGGTCCAAAATAGATGACAACCGTAAAGCTTTAGTAGAAAAGCATGATATCCAAATGTTACGCTTTCAATATTTGAGGCAATTAAAAAAATATCGTGACGAGGGCCGCTATATCGTATACACAGATGAAAGTTATGTTCATACAACACATCTGCAAAACATGTGCTGGAAACCAGTCAAAGGAGTATCAGCAGTGCAAAAAAGTTGTCGAAAGGTACTCGGGTCATAATTGTTCACGCTGGTGGATGTGAAGGATTTGTTCCAAATGCTAGTTTGGTGTATAAAGCAAACTACACAAGTGGAGATTATCACGACAACATGAATCTGGATAATTATAAGAAATGGCTCACCACACAATTACTGCCCAATCTCCCGGTAAAGGCTGTCATCGTTGTGGATAACGCTTCTTACCACAATGCTTTATTAGAAAAAAGCTCCCAACTCCAACTCAAATAAGCGAGTCATGCAAACGTGGCTTGCAGAAAAAAATATTCAGATTGACGAATCAATGAAAAAAATTGAACTGTACGATCTTATTTTAAAAAATAAGGACAGATTCAAGAGGTTCGTTATTGACGAACTGATTCAATCAAAAGGGTTTGAAATTCTACGACTACCACCTTATCACCCGGAACTAAATCCAATTAAAAATATATGGGGGATATTAAAAAACTACGTGGCTAATAAAAATGTTTCACAAAATTGTACATCCATTATGTCACTTATAAATGAACGACTCGAAATGATTGATAGTACTATGTGGGCAAATGCATGTCGGCATGTTGAAGACACAGAAAAACAGTATTTGCAATATTTTGACATGGACTTTGAATTTATTATTTCTGTTAATGACTCTGATTCAGATGAAAGTGAATCTATGGAGATGAGGAGATGAGTGAATAGTGATACTTTACATAATTTACATGCATATTATTATAGTAATTATACTAATTTGTAAAATAAATATTTCGAAAGAATATCAATGTGGTTTAATTAATCTACATAATTACAAAATAAAAACAATATATTTTGAACCATTAATTAACAAATAAAAGAAATACCATCATAATTAAATAATTTAACTTCAATTTCTTTGTAGACCGTATTTGCTAAGAAGCGGATTTTCTTGGATTTTTTTGTCCAACTTGTCATAATTGCCTGAAGGTGGCAGAGAGCGGACGTTTTGTTTCATACAATGCCCCAACGCTGCTCCCTAAGGAGAGCGTTGTCGGATTTATCACGCGACTAGTCGACCGTCACGTAGGCATACAGATCATAGTTCGCGGAGCAGTCGACGCTCAAACACAGATGAAGCGTCGTTATTAATATTTACACTCACACATCGAAATCAACTAATTAAGTAGTGGGGCGCGTCATTTCAGTTTAGACAAGCTCTACCTCGCTCGTGAGTTTAGTAAAAGGAACTCCTATGCCTACTGCTGGACTGTTCACGGGAAAGTTTTCATCCGTAAAAAAGAAGGTGCTCCATCACATCGGATTGATTCGGAAAATGAACTAAACCAATTGCAGTCGCAATCTTCTTCGTGACTAAGCAATTTACTTCGATTTTTATATATTATTTTTAACATAATTTTATTACTCTCCAAATGTTTAAGTTATTCGTATCCTTTCCTTTACGTTGATTTAAAAACTTACTACATATTACCACAAACATTTATCATTGCTTTTCCTAATTGTATAATTTTTAATAATATATACTACTCTCACACACTTACACTACCTAACCTACATCCTAATTCATTAAATCTTTATATCACTAATACCGTAATTCAACAGACTTCAAAGTACAAGATTATATAATAAATAATCTATTGAATGTAACATCGATATGCGCCTTTGAATATTCTCTTATTAATAGTTATACTTGATAATATCTCTAATGACATTGATTCAGTTTTTGTTTCCAATTCCATGATATGCACTCCAGAAAACCTAGTTAATCAAATTAATCAGACCAGAAATTCTTTGATAGTGTTTCACACTAACATACGCAGCGTTACTTGTAATTTTGATGTCTGATGCCATACTAATGGAAAGAATTTGTATTCAATGCGACATCCTTGTACTGACGGAATGCTGGCTAAGCAAATTATCAGTTATACCTGTAATTGCTGGGTATACGTCTTATTCTTCTGAGTATAATAACCAAAACGACGGTGTTCTGATATATATAAAATCTGAAATAAAGCATAGTATACATAAACCTTTAATTTCTGCTGCGAATGGTCTTATCGTAAATTATGAAAATAAATATGCCATTTTAGCCATATATCGATCACCTTCAAAAAAAATATCAATAAATTTTTTGATAGCCTTGATCTCTGTCTTGCATCTTTAGCTTTTGTGAAATCAGTTATCTTGATTGGAGATATCAATATAAATATCTCTCCTAATAATAATGACTTTAATAGCAGTAAATATTTGGATTTAATGGCGCTCCATGGATATTTAGCAGCTCATTTAATCCCCACTCGTAACGAAAGTTGTATTGACCATGTAATGTTGAGATCAGATAGATATTCCGCAACATATATACTGGATTCGTTTATTACTGATCATGCTCCGATAGTGTTTCACTTAGATTGCAAAATTATAAGGTATCCATCCAAAAGCACAACTTTCAAAATTGATTATCCATCACTATTAAAACAATTATCTGATGCAGATTTTAGCTTTATATACAATATCAAAGATGCCAATGAAGCAGCTACCGCTTTGACTAAAACTATTACTGATGCCATAACTGCTCATTCCAATAAAATAAAAATTCCTCACCGTAAACGATGTATCAAGCCATGGCTAACTCCAGGATTGGTACGCTGTATAAGACACAGGGACAAATTGCACAAGAAAGCAAAACACGATAAAAACAATGCAATATTACATATTACTTACATGAGATATCGCAATTTTTGCAACAACTTGTTGAAAAAAATTAAAACCGCATATGAGAAAGCCGAGTTCTGTGGTTTCAAAATAGGGTAGAATTGGGGATGTAACACAAGGATACTCAATATTTTTTAATCTATTAAGAGATTTAAGAATAGGGGGCCAGCTTTTATTAGACCAATGGGAGTTGTTTACAACTAATAGTAGCAAGGATTCTAGTTTACGGTGTAAGGGGTGAGATGTTAGTTGTATAGTTTTTGAGATAAATCTATCAGCTAGAAACTGTCTTCGTAAAGAGAGAGGGGGATCAACACATTCTACTTGTAAGGCATTTTTAGGAGTTGATTTCATTGCGCCTTTGATAATACGTAAACATCTTGTTTGGATAGCATCAAGCCTACTAAGGGCCGATTTGTTGCAGGGCTCCAAGAGAAAAGAACCATAGTCGAAGTGACTACGGATGATGGCATTGTATAGGATTTTTTGACACATGGGGTGAGAACCACACCAAAAGGAGGAGCTAGCATATCAGAGAAGACTTCTAACCATGATAGAGAGTTATTAGAAATGTTGCTATCAGAAGGAAGAGATCCACGAATTTTTTTTAAAAAAGACATGCTGAGACTCGAACATATGATCCAATATTATATAAAAAGAATTCTGTAGTTGATTTAACAGCATCAATAAATACTATATATCCCTGCCTAGAACAAAATCTTAGAATGTATGGGCCAAATGATCAAGGCCCTTTCATTGTCCACATCTCCCGGTCTTCGTCAGACCCTAGATTAGGGCTATCACTTCGACCTATTAAAATAGGTTTATGCTTGTCTAAAAATAATATAGGAAACATTAAAAAAGGAGGAGTCAAAAGTGTTGGTAGAAATCGCATCTCTATTGAATTCTGCTCAGCAGATGAGGCCAACAAATTACTTAATAATTCAATGCTCGCAAAAGAAAAATTGATTGCAACTATTCCATCTTATAATGTTTCTCGAATGGGTGTCATCCGCGGTGTCCCTGTGGATTGGTCAATGGAAGAACTTGCAGAAGCTATTGAGCTTCCCCCTGGTTGTGGTAAAATCCTAAAAGCTCGCCGTCTTCAGAGAAAAACTTTTACTGAAGGGTCATCATCCCCAATATGGGTTCCTACTCAATCTATTGTTTTGACATTTGAAGGCTAGATACTCCCCAAATACGTATATGCATTCTACACATCCCTTTCTGTTGAAACTTATCAACTCCCCACCATCCAGTGTAAACAGTGTTGTCGATTTGGCCACGTAGCTGATCAATGCCGCTCTAAACCACGCTGCTTCCGTTGTGCCCAAGAACATATTGCAGCAAGTTGTTCTGTTCCTGAAAGCGAAGCCACTTGTCTGTTATGCTCAAAAATCACTTTGCTAATAACAAAAATTGTCCAGAACACCATAGACAGAAATCTATCAAAGTTATGATGTCAGAACAAAATGTATCCTATTTAGAAGCGTCAGCCAAAATCCCATCTATTCGTTTGAACAATCTTCAAAAATCATATTCTGAAGTGGCCTCTACTCAGCCTTCACCTACTTCTCCTACCTCCTTAAACCTCCCCATCATGTCACAGGCATATAGAAAAACCGTTCTCCAATCTCCCCGCCCCATCCCTGGAATCCCTAAGGGATATGACCAACAAGCCCATCAAAGAATAGTTGCAGACTGCCCATCCTCTACTCCAAATGGATGCGCATTATCCAATACACACAATCAAATATCTCCAAATGAAAATCTTGTTGAGTGCCTAATTTCTCTCCTCAATAATTTAATTTTGAAAATATCAGACTCACTACCGAACAACGTCGCAGAATTTTTTTTTTAATCTCGCTAGTTTAATAGATAATATAAATGACTCAAAAAAAGACCTCCATCTTCTACAGTGGAACTGTAGAAGCTTGCACCCTAAAAAATCAGAACTCATCTTCCTAATAAATAAACATTCAATCTCGGTTGCTTCTATTTCTGAAAGATGGTTCCTTCCTGGCTCCAAATTTCGCTTGCAAGGCTTTACCTGCCTCCGTGAAGATAGAAATGATGGTTATGGTGGTTGTTGCTTACTCATAAAAAATCGCTACCTTTTTCTCAAATTACACTCCCTCCTCATAGCCAAAATATCAATGCTGTAGCTGCAAAAATTGCAGGAATCAACATTATTTCAATATATATCCCTCATCCAAATACTCACTTAATTCAAGAACTATCCTCTCTCTTTTCTTTGTTACCTCCCTAATAAAAGGTTATTATTACCGGTGATTTTAATTCACATCATGTATCTTGGGGGTCACATTTTTGTGATGTACACTCTTCAGAACTTATTCAATTTTTTGAAGATATCAATGCTTGCATCATCAACAATGGTTCCCCTACTCATAGAGTATATCCAGGACTAGACCCTAGGTCTGCTGTTGACCTAACAGCTTGCTCTTCTAGTCTAGCCTCTCAGCTTTCTTGGAAAACTCTCAATCAAACACATGGAAGTGATCACTTTCCCATTCTTATTACCAAACCCTATGCGGTTATTCCTTTTCCATCCACTACGCCCCTCCTTAAATATAAGCTCCAAAATGCAGATTGCACTAATTTCACTAAATTCTTAGATTCTAAATTTACCCAAATGCAGGTTGACTCCTCAACCAACCCAATAACTTCTTACTCTTTATTGGTACAATATATAACTGAAGCAGCTGACTTATTTATCCCAATCAAAAAACCCTACAGCAAGAGCCTTGCCTCCCCTCCATGGTGGGATGCTGAGTGCACCACTATGATTAAAAGGAGAAAAGCTGCAGAAAAACTCTACAACCACTGTATGACAACCGATAATTTTATACTATTTCAAAAAACCTCTGCTCAAACAAGGAGACTTCTTTCCAAAAAGAAAAAAAGTGGATGGAAATAATTTTGTGAATCCATGTCCCCTAATACACCAGTAACAATAGTTTGGAAATGTAATCTTATATTATTTGTATTGATTGTAATTTTGACATACCAATGTTATATTTTAATAAAATGGCCAATAAAAAAAGTAAAAGGTATTTGTTGATTCAGCCCTAAAAATATTGTTGACGTTATTATAAAAAATCGTGGCTATTTAGATATTATTTTTAAACGTGATTGTGTTGTGACATGACAAAAAAGTCAAGTCCAGCTCCTATAGAAATTTGGCCATCCTCCTTTTAAAAATTCAGTGAAGGTAAGTGAGAATCCGTTATTAAACTTCAAAAATTTGTTAAAATCACAGTACGTGTAAATGTATTGTTTAAAAGGGATTAATACAGTCTCGTCGCGGTATTCGTGCGAGGGAGACGCGTGTTTCGCAAATAAGCAATTATTTTTGCGTTATTAGCTGTTAAAGTTGTTCGCGCTGCTACACCTCGCTACCTGTATAGCGGAGTACCGTTATGTTGCCGATGTGCGAGCGGCCCATTCATAACGAAGACATTCATTAGAGTGGTATAATACTAATGAATGTAAACAACTCGCATTTAGAGAATGTGAATACAGTTATAATAGCGAACAATATTTCTTTGAGTGTATCAGATGCGGAAAAAGAGCCTTACAGAGAAGAGAACTTAGTACAATCTGGAATGGAAGAAGACCAATTTAGGAGAGAAAAAAGGGATAGGGGGGACAATTTTGTCGGGGATGATGATGATAATGAGGGATGGAATTTAGTCAAAAGCAAAGAGAAAAGATTAAAACCACAACTGAAGGCGGATATTGAGATGTATTTATCTAGCAATGAAAAGTTGCTCAAACAATTTGCATTAGCTAAGATGCTGAAGGCTTGTGGGATAGTTGATATCATCAGAATAAAATACATTAACCCTTTCAAGATTTGTATCAAAGTCTGCAGCGAGTTAAGTGCCGATAAAATTGAAAAATGTCAAGAATTCAAAGATAAAGGTTGGAAGGTATATAGGGCTATGAAAACTTATGGCGTCATTAAAGACGTTGACCTTGATTTATCTGACGAGGAAACCCGTAGAAATAATATCTGTACATCGGCTTAATCGTCGAAACAGAGAGGGAGAAGGTTGGCAGCCAAGTGAAGCGGTACAAGTGTGCTTTAAAGGTTCATTTATTCCACAGTACATATACGTTCATGGATTAGGTATAAAAGTTACTCCTTATGTATTTCCCATATCGCAATGCTCGAAATGCTGGAAATATGGTCACTCTACAAAGAAATGTGTTATGTGTTATGTGTTAACTGTGGTTGAAACCATATGGCCTTGCATAAAGCTTCATGCCCAGCCTTTTTAAAGAAGAAGAGGTTGAGAGAAATCATGGTAGAATTTAACTGTACTTACGGAAAGCCTTAACAGTATATGTACCGCCCCCAGCTTCCTTGCTTGGAAAAGATAGCTTTCGACAACAGTCTGCCAACCCTTCTACCAACATGATCTCACAAACTGAGAGTAGATTCCAAGAACGTGATACCTCCACATTTGCAGAGATAGTTAAAACTGACATCACATTGCATAAAGAGGATGTAAATGAGGTTAAAAACACTTCTGCCAATACTTCAATGAGATTTCGACGTACTCGTAGGAGGGACACGGCTTCTTGTAGGTTGGAGCTCCCGATAAACTCATCTACAATGAATAGTGAGTCAACAGTGCCCCCTGGTGCGGCTGCTGGTGAAGAGAAAAAGAATGACAGTGTTCGTTTGGACGAGCTATTAGTGAGACTTAAAGAAATTATATTTTTAAGGGAATTGACGATGGAAGACAAGCTACATAGGGTGTTAACTGTTAACGTGTTGTTTAGAGTGGTTAATCTTATTGAGTGTACAATTCGTATCAAAGTGTCCTTTATGTAAGATTATTGCTGACTATTTTACCTCCAATGTCTCGTAGTCAGAAATCTGTTAGGTTAAATATTACACAATGGAATTGTCAAAGTATTAGCCCGAAATTAATACCCTTAGAGCGATCTCTGAGTCAACTGAAAATTCACATTACTGCACTCAGCGAAACGTGGTTGGAACGAGATAGTCAGCTGAAGGTAAATGGTTACACGATATATCGTAAGGATAGGGATGACGGTTATGGTGGCGTAGCGGTCTTGGTCCACAGGTCTCTTAAGTCAAGTTATGTGTCGTTCGAAAGCTGTAACCCAGGGACTGAGATATTTTGTGTTAAGATTTGCAACTGTGAGCATGTTCAGTATATATTGTCCTTATATTGTGCTCCGTCAGTTCACACGAGCCAAAGTGATTGGGAACAAATTTTTCTTGTTTTAACAATAAGGTAGTTTATTCTAGGCGATTTTAATGGACACCACACAAATTGGTCTCATAAATTAGACTAAAGAGGTACCCAGATTTATGACGCACTTTTAGATACTGATCTCCTAACATTGAATGATGGAAACCCTACTCGCATTAAATTAGTGAATAATACAGTACAATCTGCACCGGACATATCGCTGGCTTCCTCAGATATAGCGTGTAAATTTAATTGGGGCACACTTAATGAAACGTTTGGCAGCGATCATCTAGTGATTAAAATTTCAATGCAGATAGATAGTCTACCTATACCCACGGTACGCAGGAATTATAAAAAGGCCGATTGGTCTAAGTACCGCAACTTAATTGAAACTCTTATGCAAGGTTTTATTATCATGGAAGAATCACAAAAAACATACGATTCATTTATCGAGTTGATTAATATAGCTGTAGACATTCACATTCCATATATTAAAATTAATTTTGACCCCGAGAAAAATTTCACTCCCAAACCTTACTGGAATAGTTCCTTATCAAAGTTAGTAGCCGAAAGACGGTTAGCGTTATCCACATTTCGACGTAACCCCACGCCCTTTAATTTTGACAACTTACAGGAGAAAATTAGGGAATGCCAGAGAAGTCTTCGTATAGCAAAAAGTAAGAGTTTTCAAGACTTCTGCACTTCATTAGACGGGACGACATCTCATACTGTTTTATGGAAGAAAATGAAATGGTTTAAGGGATGCTATGTACCGCGATCTGGTATTAGAAGACGCTTGGATTATTACAAAGCCTGGCACCGGATTTCGTTTGTACTGAGGACCCGATATTTAATTCAAATGACCCTAAGATTGAGACACAGATATCTCGACACGAATTGGACAATAGCTTGCGCACTAAAGACACTTCTCCTGGTAGTGATAATATTTCCTATTCAATGCTATACATATATGAAACGGGTTTTGTTCCCCAGCAGTGGCGTAATATCACCATAATACCTATACCGAAACCAAAGCCCGGCCGAGATCCTCAATCTGACTTCTTGACGACCTATATCTATGATTTTCTGTGTATGTAAAATACTACATAATATATTGATTAAAATAGTAGAATGGTATGTCGAACATAAGATGAACACACAAAGAGAACATGTTATCGGCCGATACTATAGGTTTTCGCAAAGGGCGCTCCATTTTAGATAATTTATCTACTTTTGTGTCAAGAGTCCAACTAGGATTTTCGAAAAAACAATCAACGATTGCTTGCTTTGTTGACATTGACAGTGCATACAACAATGTAAATTTAGAACGTTTATTAGATATTTTAGATACTATAGGGATAGGTTATAAAATATATACATACCTACGGAATTTTTTAAAAGAGAGAAACCTAAGTATTGAGACAGATAATAACTCAGTAATAAGAAGGAAATGTTGTTTCGGTTTAGCTCAAGGCGATCCATTTTCCCCGCTTTTATTTAATATCTTAACAATGGAGATTTGCAAGTCATTAAATAATGTATTTATATACGTACGTATATAGTACGCAGATGACTTCGTTCTATATGTCACCTGTAGTAATATAGAAGGTAGAAACCAATTACAATTAGCTTTAAATCAATTTGTTAGTTTTCTTTCTCTTGCTGGGTTAGAAATTTTAGCTCTCAAAAGTAAAATTTGTATTTTCCAAAATAAATTTGTACGGGACCCTGTATCTATATTTGTTAGTCGCATTTCTTTAGAAGTAGTTGATTGTGTAAAATATTTAGGTATTTGGTTAGACAGGAAGTTACGATGGTCTAAACAAATAAATGAACTAAAAGAAAAATCCTCAAAAGTGTTTAATCGGTCGTCAGCTGGCAGCGCGCGCGGTCGGTCAGAGGTTGATGACCTCTAGCGAGATGAGTAAACTAAAGTGTAATAGTTGTCAGATTGTGATAAATGAGGTGTTATGTTTTTGCCAAAATAAACTAGACGTCATGAACAATGTTAGTTTGGCACTGTTATGCAAGCAGTCCTTTGATGAGGAGGAGATTTACGAGGCAAAGTGTTTGCGGTTCGAGTCGATTCCGCAACGACTTGTTAAACGGAAGGGTGAAGATCGGAAACAGAAAAATATAGATGACATTATTGGGGTATTAAGAAGTGCTGAGCCCGATGACATTCCTATATTTGTGGCAAAAGATCTACATAAGTTGCCACCCGTTACATTTGACCATGTCGACGCTACGCGTCTATTGAAGGATATTCTTTTGCTTCAGACTCAGGTACGTGACCTACAAGGGAAACAGGACGAATATATGACAAAAAAAGATTTTGAAAAATATGTTGACAAAGAAAACAATCTGGATACATTGTATGGAGAAACGAGGAAAATGAAGCCTTGTGTGAATAACAGGAGGGGCGGCTTTTGCCTGCAAGATAGTTATGACTCAACAAGCGGGCCTATGGGGTTAATGACCGACCTAGGAAATGATACACCGCCGAGCATATTTATGCAAGAACGAGTTATTGCGCACGCATCTCCTTCCTACGCGAGAGCTGCGGCGGTGGCAACCGGTGAGCCGCTCTCTGTCGCTCCCGGGCAGAAACGGCAACACGTGGAGGCCCACCGCGAAAAGGAGGCCCACTGCGGAGATCAAGAATGCACTTCGCACGTGCCGAACGTCGAAGCGGTGGCGCGCGCGCCGCCGTCGCCGTCTTCGCTGCCAGCGGTTGCGGCGGTGTCACGCGAGATCATAACGGGCGGTGATGGGGAAGCCGAGATACAAAATAATTGTGAAGGAGAATGGGTTCAGGTCGTAAGGCGTAAGACGTCACGTTTTAAAGGCATGCGGGGAAAGGCTTCGATAGATCCGGCACTTAAATTAAGGGCAGCCGATGTACAAATCCCGCTTTTCATTTATAATGTCTCAAAGGAGAATACAGAGCAAGATGTTGCGGATTATGTATTCGAAAAGATACATATTCGTATTGTGCCAGAAAAAGTACATATGAAATCTTCAAGGGATTATATTTCTTTTAAATTCTATATACCTAGGAGTAAGTTGTCCTTATTTAGTGACGATAAATTATGGCCGGAAGGCATATATTTTAGACGATTCATAATATTTAGAAATGTGAAAAAGACACTGTTGGATCAAAAGAACAAGATAAATAATGGATCAGGACAAAAATAGTCATGAACGTCGGACATTAAAGCTTGTTAGCTTTAATTGTAAGTCCCTGAAGCGTCGGTAGCGTGGTGAGGGTGTTGTGTGAGGGTGCCTCGGTAGTAGCATTGCAGGAGACCTGGCTAATGGACCACGACCTCTCATACCTCAGCACCGTTCACGAAGACTTTGAAACCACGGGTACTACTGCTGTAGATTCAGCCGCGGGCATTTTGCGTGGGCGACCACACGGGGGTGTTGCGCTGTTATGGCGTAAGAATGTGTTTTCTTCGGTGTCTGTAATAAAATGTAATAGTGTGAGGCTGTGTGCGATTAAGTGTCAAGTACGTGAACAAGCTATGTTTATTTTTTCCGTCTATATGCCGACAGACTGTGTCGAGAACCTTGCGGAATTCACAGAATGCCTAAGTGAAATTAACGCAATTATCGAGGAATGTGACATTAGTATAGTTTTTATGTTAGGCGACTTTAACGCACACCCGGAGGAGCTGTTTTTTAATGAAATGCTTAGTTTTTTTTTTGAAATGATGTCAAGAAAATCTAATGTGTACACATACACCAGTGACGCTCGTGGCTGCTCACGATGTTTGGACCATTGCCTTGTAACGTGTATGGCTAATAAATATATTGAAAGCATACACGGAAGAAACGATGTGACGTGGTCTGATCACTATCCCTTGGAAGTGGACTGTAAAATTAGTTTAGGTTTCTCGCAGGTACAGCCACCAGTCTAAAAGTACAAATAGGGTAATTTGGGGGGCACAGGGATAGTCAACAGGTTAACCTATATTCAGTATATTGTAATAATAGATTAAGATTAGTAGATTTTCCTGTAGAGTTAAATAATTGTTGTGATAAATTCTGTGATAAATCTAAGCATAAATTAATTATAAATAAATTATACGAGAATATTATAGTTATATTGCAGGATGCTGCAATTTATAGTCATAAGAGTGTACAGCGTAACAAAACGCGACAGATAGTGGGATGGAACACGCATGTGAGGCCGGCTCACGACAGAGCTCGTCTCTGTTTTCAGTCGTGGGTACACGTTGGAAAGCCAACGTGTGGGGCAGTATACGAGGATATGAAAGAGTCACGTAAGGCTTTTAAAAGCAAACTCAAATGGTGCCAGGATAATGAAGAACAAATTAAAATGGATATACTGGCATCCTCGTGTGAGGCTAAGCAATTTGGTAAATTCTGGCAGCACACGAACAGACTGAGTCCAAGGTCGAGTCTCTCAGCTCAAGTGGGAACCATGAGTGGATGTCGGAATATAGCGAACCTATTCATGTCGCAGTTTAAGGTGGAACCGTGCAGCGTTAGTTATATGGTGAATGATGGTGACGCAAGGGACAGTGTGATTATGGGGGATAGCCCGCTGCGCTTCACAATCGCCGAAGTTAAATCAGCTATAAACAATATGAAGAGTGGGAAATCACCAGGTCACGATGGTCTCAGCGTCGAACACCTCAGATATGCGGGTGTGCACCTTTACAGAGTCCTCAAACTACTCTACAACCTATGTAATAGTCATGGTTACTTGCCTGATACAATGATGAGGACAGTGGTTGTACCTATCCTTAAGAATAGGACGGGCGATGCAGCGGATGAAACCAACTACAGGCCGATATCATTAGCGACCATCTCGGGTAAAGTTCTGGATAGTCTGCTTGATATACAGTTAAGTAAGGCAGTAATGTTACATAGTTCGGGTTTAGGCCAGAACTGTCAACGGAGAGCGCAATACTGTGTCTCAAGCAGACTGTGCGGTACTACACGGACAGAAAGACTCAGGTGTATGCGTGTTTCCTGGATTTGTCTAAAGCCTTCGACCGTGTGTCTTACAGAATCCTATGGCGGAAACTAAAACAGGAAAGTAGTTTAAGACCGGAGTTGATTTCACTGCTGGAATATTGGTACGGTAATCAGACTAACACAGTTAGATGGGGTAACGCCTTTAATGACCCCTATAAACTAGAGTGCGGAGTGAGGCAGGGAGGACTGACGTCACCCAGGCTGTTTAATCTTTATATTAACAGACTGATTGAGAGGCTCAGCAGAGCAGGTGTCGGTTGCTCAATAGACGGTGTGTCGCTGAATAACTTTAGTTACGCAGACGACATGGTTCTGTTGAGCCCCTCAGTCAGAGGGCTTCGTAAACTGTTGAGAATTTGTGAAGAATATGCCGAGGAGACTGGACTCATCTACAACTCAAAAAAGAGTGAATTTATTGTCTTCAGAGGTAAAAACAAACCACTTGACTTCAAACCACGTAACCACGTATCCAGCTATGTGGCACGGCTCTGAGACAAGTGGCTGAGTTTAGGTACCTCGGACACATTGTAACTGAACGCCTGGATGACGACAGCGACATTGAACGAGAGCGCCGAGCGCTGTCGGTTCGGGGCAATATGTTGGCTCGCAGATTTGCACGTAGTACGACACAAGTCAAGTTAACATTGTTCAAGGCATATTGCCAATCCTTTTACACGTGCAGTCTGTGGACTAACTATACGCAGCGAGCCTACAGTGCTCTGCGTGTTCAGTACAACAATGTGCTGAGGATAATGTTGAGGAGGCCTCGACACTGTAGTGCGTCGGCAATGTTTGCGGATGCTCGTGTGGACGACTTCTACGCGACCATGCGCAAGCGTGCTGCGTCCATGATGAGCAGGTTATTAAGGAGCTCCAACACCCTTCTCAGCACATTGGCTGTGAAGCTGGATAGCCCTCTCTGGAGAATTTGGAATGGTGCACACACCAGCACCAGAAGAACCTCAACTGGGTTTCGCTATGTGAGGCTGGGTGTAGGTTAAGTTACTAATACAGGATAAGTACCATTGTTACTAACATTTTAATATTTAATATTAATTTATATTTTATTTTATAACTAACATTAAGTTAAGGTTTGTTTTACTAACAATCTATGACTATTGTTGGTCGAAATAAAGGATTTATTATTATTATTATTAATGTTTTCAAAATTTTAGCAGGGACAGGTTGGGGCATTCACCCAACTCATTTAAGGCGTCTATACATATCGTGTATTCGTAGCAGATTAGATTACGCAAGTTTCCTTTATGGTAGTAGTTGCAAGACACACACAAGCAAGCTAGATAAAATTCAGAATCAGTGTGTGCGGGTAATCGGTGGTTTTATTAAAACAACACCTATACACGTCATGGAGTGCAAACTACACCTACCGCCTTTAAGACATTATCTAGCCGTTAAGTATTGGTTAAAGGCGAAATCCTTTTCTAACCACAAGATTATTCCCATTTTGGACGACCTAATTCTTTTAAGTCAAAATTCTTATTGGAGGTGCAAAGAAAAGCCCCTTTTAATTTTAGTTCACAGTTACCTTAAATATACTGCTGTACATATTAGTACACAATTAGATATGTTCACACTTGATACCTGGGTCAGCAATGTGAATATTTCGAATATAATTAAGTTTCACATAGATGCCGTAAGTAACGCTAAAAGAAGTTATAATTCCTTGACATTACAACAACTGTGTAACAGTTTTATTAAAAATACATATTCAAGTTATTACAAAATTTATACGGATGGTTCAAAGGAAAGTAATTGTGGCGGTCCAGCTATTTATGACCGGCAAGTGGGTAGTTCAGTGAAACTACGTATTGAATCTAATGTCTCCATAATGTTGTTAGAATTGATAGCAATATTAGAAGCAATTTCTTATGTTCAATCTTTTTAATCGGGCAAATACGTCGTTTTAACGGATTCCAAGAGTGCACTACAACACATTGCTCGATGCACTTTAAATAGTCGAGGCACACCGATAGCATACAGTATCTTGGAGTCACTTTCCTCTCTAGCCACAAAAAATTACACAATAGTTTTACAATGGACACCTTCACACATAGGCCTGACAGGAAATGAAGAGGCAGACTATCTCGCTAGACAGGCCTTGTCTGAGGGTATCCCTTCAGTTTCTTTGCCGTATTATACCGACCTTTTTCATATGATTAAAATAAATGTAGAAACATGTGGAACGAATATTTTGATGAGCAATTTCGAGTAAAAGGCATATGATATAAAACAATCCAAAATAATTTGTCCCGTTATCCTTGGTTTATTAATTCCAATTTGTCGAGACACAACATTGTAACTGCTATGAGACTGCGCTCCGGACATATCCCACTGAATAGTTTTGCTTACTGACTGTGATCTCATTGAAGATGTTGATGTTTAGATTTTAGTGGAATGTGCCTGGAACGAAGCTGAGAGGATATCCTTTGTGTTTGCTTACGGCATTAGCTTGCATGACATTGGTGTTTGTAATAGTATTCTTGCTACTCCCTTATCAGAGAAAGCGAGATTCATATACATAATGGTTGATTGTGCCTTAAAACGTAGATAAGAATATTAAATTGTGTATATTTTAATTATCATGTTGATTGGCATGATCATGCTTGATCAAATCGTCTATTTCTCAATAAAGATTTAAAAAAGGGGGGGGTAATAGAATCTGTTGAAGGGGGAATAGAACAGTAATATGGGTTTAATGGAAACCTAGTAGGGAATAATAGAAACGCTTATTGTGTGAATAGAAACTAATGAGGGGTCAATAGAGATAAATAAATATGGTTGTCAAAAACTGTTAACATAACTAAATAACTACCTTCATAGTTTTATAGTATTAATAAATAGTAAGTCCATAATATATAGGTAGTATCTTAGAGCTGTGGATTTAGTGATTGATGAATAAATAATATTTTTAAAGTTATATAATTTTGATTTACAGGTACATACCGCCGTAGGTATATTCAACATGCCGCGTGTATACAGTCCCGATCCTACAAGGAAAAGGTATAAAAATATGACACTAAAATAATAAAAAAAGCTGTGGAAGCGTATGTAACTTCTCGAAATGTAAAATTAGAAGAAGTTGCTAAAAAATATGGCATACACAAATCGGTGTTGTATCGTCACAGTACCAGGGATATGAAGCGACAAGGAGGCCAAAGAGCTTTGTCCGATGAGACTAAAGTGTTCATAATAGAAAACATAAACAAATGCGCAGAATGGGGTTATCCCCTAGATACTATGGATCTCAGATACATAATAAAAATGTATCTTGATAAGATAAGAATGGTCCATAAAAGATTTAAAAATAATTTTCCAGGACCGGATTTTGTGCAGAGCTTCCTATTAAGACACAAAAATGACATTTCTCAAAGAGTTTGTGAAAATATCAAGCATGTGAGAGCTAAGGTATCTCCAGATACGATTAAAGAACATTTCATCGAACTTGAGAAATCTTTAAGTGGAGTTTACTTCTAACATTTTAAATTATGACGAGACAAATTCGTCGGACGACCCTGGGCGGAAGAAAATATTGGTCAAGCGGGGGTGCAAGTACCCTGAAAGGGTTTTAAGCCGTACCAAGGCTTCCGTATCTATTATGATGGCTGGTACCGCAGATGGTAAAATGTTACCGCCATATGTAGTATACAAAGAAACCCATTTATATGATTCCTGGGTCCTACAAGGTCCTGACGGTATTCAATATAACAGGTCGACATCTGGATGGTTTCATGGAACCACTTTTGAGGACTGGGTGCAAAATATGGTGGTCCCTTATCTTAAGGATTTACCAAACAAAAAGTGCTTAATTGGAAACAATCTGTCTTCACATTTATCAGCAGATTTGATCCAAACATGTAAAGAGCACAATATCGATTTTGTATTCTTACCACTCACCTGACGCAACCGGTGGACGTAGCATTTTTTCGTCCAATGAAGCGTGCCTGGAGACAATTATTATTAAAATGGAAAAAGACAGATGGTCGACAATTACCCACGATTCCAAAAGGTTGCTTTCCAAAACTATTAAAATTGTTAATTGATGAGCTTAATATAAATGCTTCAAGGAATATTATTGCTGAATTTACGAAAACAGGGATTAGCCCTTTAAATGTACATGAAATATTAGCTAGACTTCCCGATGGAGATTTAGGTGCAGACAATCAAAGGGTTGTGGAAGATTCTGTAGTAACACTCCTTAAATAAATGAGTATGGTGAACCAAAACAAATGAAAGTACCACCATTGAGAAGCCACAGCGTTACCAGAGACTGGCATGTATGGCTGCCATGGGCTGCATAAGAACTATACCAATAGCAGCCAAAAACAATTTGTGTTTGATAAGAAATACAAGATACTATAAAATGAAAATAACCACTCAAAAGAACTCAGAATTTTCATAGATGGTTTCAAAACAAATTAAGATATACAGAATCTAGAACTTTAAGTTTTTCAGACAGAATGTATGGGTCTCATAAGAGCATTTTGTACGTGGTCGAGCCAGGTTGCAACTATATTATGGTTGTAGCACGAATGGGTTGGCTCGACCGAGGAAGGAACACACTCTCACAGAATACCAGTGTCAAATAGCAGCATAACGCCGCTGTGTCTCCTTTGGTGAGTGTAGAGAACCGAAGACTCTTTTTACTTCAAATGTAGCATTCCATCTTAGCCGTCACGGGTGATGCATTTGCATTTTGATTCATTATCAAAGATAGCTGTGGATGTGTATGGGCCACAGCAACCACTTACCATCAGGTGGGCAGTAAAAAATACAGCCATAGCAATATCTTTTTACTTTACAATCTCTGAGTTACAATGTACTAATTAAGGTGTAAAATGTAAAATGTAAACACAGCAATGTGACTCTGCTACCGATAAAGGGACAGTGGATCAAGGGGCAATCATGCAGCAGACGAACAGACCAAAAGAGGATCGGCTCTGGCCACTATAGGGCCAGAATCTATCATACCAATCCCCTCTGGTAACATTCGTTTACTGAGAATTTCTGATGGAAAAACTCATTAACTGTTTTTTTTTGGCCCAACCCAGGATTCGAACCCAGGACCTCATGATCAGCAGTTGTACTAA
Source organism: Parnassius apollo (assembly GCA_907164705.1). Taxonomy (NCBI): domain Eukaryota; kingdom Metazoa; phylum Arthropoda; class Insecta; order Lepidoptera; family Papilionidae; genus Parnassius; species Parnassius apollo. The sequence continues at coordinate 4,244,619 of CAJQZP010000287.1, read as the reverse complement.
ACCTATGTCTAAGTACTAAGACTTTAGTAATCACATTTTAACATTTTTAATGCCAAAGTTACAATTAATATTGTTTTATGTGTAGGTACTAGTAAGAACTCTAACAGTAGATAAAAAGAGAGCCTGGGCAAAACAAAATGCGACAATAAGGTATATCTTTTTCGAGTTTAGAGTATTTATAGTAATTTCAGGACTGTAATGCATTAAAGCTGTATTTACTGTCTAGTTCTATTATCACAATACTTTCTTTGTAGCTTTCCATTAAAATTAATATTTTAAATTTTCTGAGAAGAAAATGGGAATCAGGAAAAAATAAAAAAATTCTCGCTTTCCTGCAATTTTTTTAAAAATTGATTTTCGCCCCTTTGCTGTGTTACAACGAATTTATTGTCAGGTATGCAAATGCTAATAATTATTAATATTTAAATTTCTTACCAGCTGTCGGTACTTTAATGGCTTCACTTTCATATCTAGATTTGGAAGATAAGTTTAGGTTCTCATTATCTCATGATGAATTTACATCTGTTTCCATTTCTGATTTATTTTTTAAATTAAGAAATTCAAGATTCAATAAAATTTAAGTTCCCACCAGCATTAAGTCATTTTTAACAGTGTTATTAGGGACATTGTTCAAAAGTTAAGATATAGATTATAAGGGTTCAAAAGAAAAGCTATTATTGCAACCCAGAGAAAAAATTCGTAGCTCCAAGTAAGTAACACTACAGTTAAAATCTTTACACATGTGATGTCATCAAATTGTGCTGTAATTCGTGGCTGACACTGCAAAGGCGCGAACCTCAATTTCTTTTAAATTAAAAATATTTAAAGAAAAATTGCAAATACAATTAATTTCCTGATGAAAACAAGCTAGTAATCAGGGGATAATAAATGTTTTCTTGCTCGTGTAATTTTTTCCCATTTGAGGTTCACCCCTTTGCGGCATCAGTGATAAATTATATGATGGTAATATTTAAACATTTATGGATGTCAAATAAGCAATATAATATATTGTTGTATAGAATTAGAATATTTAATAACTTTTTAAACAATTATTAGAATGAATTAAACAGAAACTTACCAATGTTGTCTGTATTTAAAGGCTAAAGGTGTTATTCTACAACTTCTGGTATACAGTAAGTGTGATCCAAATGCTACCTTTTTTTACAATAATTGTGATAAATGTTAACTTTATCTGAAAAATGAAGCAGATAATACTATACACAACAATAGGTAGATAGTTCAATCAGGGGGAGTTTCACTGATTGTTATTTATTGTAAAAATATTGATTAATTTGCAACCTTCCGCTAACTAAATACAATGATGTGTCTTACCTAGATTGAAGAGCGCCTCCCGCGTCCCTCAATTGCGTGCACTAATTCCGTCGTACGGCGCTGACCACTAGTGGTCTGCACCGTAGAGTGTACATCACCTGAGGATGCCTCGTGTAGAGGCGAAACACGTGTCGTATTATCGTCGATGGTGTGTTTTACCTGGAATAGTGGTGTTGGAAGTAGTGGTGCCGGGAGTAGTGTTGGGAGTAGTGGTGCTGAGACTAGTGGTGATGAAATTAGTGCACGCAATTGAGGGAGAGTGGGAGGTGCTCTTCAATCCAGGTAAGACACATCATTGTATTTAGTTAGCGAAAGGTTGCAAATTAATCAATATCTTTATTATAATGGATTTCCGCAAAGTAACGCCTGATTCTATCAATTAGTTATTTGTTGGTTGTAAATGTTGGCATTCAAATGAGTGCTGAAAGATTTGACTTTGGCCGAATTCTATTAAGAGAAGCTATATTGCTAAAGTAAATTAGTTTGTAAACAACAGATACAAATTGTAGCTTCAAACTATGTTATTACTATTTTATAAAATACAGTTTTTACATGGTTGAGCCACACTACAGGTATCTTATAGTTGTAGCACTAATGAGTAGCAAAAGTAGCGGCTTAATGCTGCTGTGTTTCATATGGTCAGTATGGAGACCCAGAGACCTTTTTTACTGGAAACAAGGCAGTCTTCGGGGGTGACAACACATTGACAGTTTGACACTTGACTGAAGGTAATTGAAGATGTCTTTGGGCCACAGTATACAATTATCAGGGCAAAAAAAATTGTGGTACAAAATTACTCATTAAATATATGTTATGATTAAAATTGTAACAATAATTAATAGTCAAGAAACTAGTAATTATTAGTGTTACAATATTAATATATAAATAATATTGAATTATTAGGTAATACAATAGCTTTATACACATATATCCTGACATAATATATCATTAACAGTAAAGATTTTTTTGGTTAATATCAATATTTGTCAGTATTAGTTAATGTGAATGGATTTGCCAAGTGATATTATAATATTTAAACTAATATATGAATATTACTATTTTAATATGACGGTTATACATATCACTATACTATTCATGTAGGTAAATACCTACATGAATAGAATAGTGATATGTAGTTTATATTACCAAGCAATGTTCTAAATTTTAATAGGAATGTATGATAGGTTTATACGATTTGATAAATATTAGTGTTGTTATTAAATAAATGATACTATAGTATACAAGTATTATTGATAGTGATTAAAATAAAAATAAATCCTACTGCACAAAACAAGGGTCTTTTTTTTTGTAAGTTTACATTTTACAAATGATTTACGATACCTAAAGATACAATAACTCATTTCAATGAAGTCTATACAATCGATCCTAACAAGAATATTGGGGAAATACCATGACAATAAAACTAATATATCCCCAATAATCTTATTAAAATAAATAAATGCAAATATACACTATTGAAACACCACTAGAAATTCAAGAACCTTTAAACATCCGTGGTAATTTTTTGTAAACCTCTCAGTACCCCGAGCACGAATAATAAACAATTGCGTCAAGAATTCATATCGAGTCAACTAAGCGAAAACTTTTACCAAACTGTGGCTACATGCATCGGCAGCACGAATGCTTATCTCTTACTCACGTGTACTCGATACTATATTGTAACTATATGTAAACAAACCTTGAGACTCAATATTAAAACGAACGAATGAAAAGGAATGATACGTTTATAAATTGATATTATTGTAGTTGCAGAGTCTTTTACTGTGTGTAAAAATAAGAAAAAGTATTGAAACTTATTAATAATAGTGTGTTAATTAATTTAAAACAGTTAATTAACAAAATACTGCTTGTATAATTATTTACGGAGGAACATTTTTTGTTTATAAAACCATGTTTCACCTCTTATGAATTGTGATTTCCGAACGCCACATTCTTAAGATAAACATTTGACTTCGCGCTTCGTGTTGTTTAATAGTGGCACTTCACATGGCTATTTGGCATGTTGCCGTATTTGGCAAAAAAATTGACGTAAGGGCAAATAAACGATATAACCGTCCACACATGGAGCCAAATACCAAAAAATGAAACATGTTTGCCAGCGTAAAGTAGTTGTACCTATAAAATGGACGTTGCACTTTCAGCTGGATTTTATTATTTGAACGCATGTTACTATTACATGTTATGCGTAAAAAAAATACAAAGTGATAAAAAAAAGACCAAGAGCAAGGCGATGGTGGATGCTGACTGTGCATAAAAATCGAACCAAGTAAGTAATTTGTTTATTTCATTTGTAGAATGACTTTTGCATGACACGCAAATCATATTAACGAAAATTCCAATAAAATAAGAACCTAAATCTAATTAGTATATACAGAATAGAATAGAATAATTTTTTATTCAATATAGATCACATGTGTAATTCTTATTGAAAGTATTTTTTTTACTTTACCACTGGTTGGAAAAAAAACCCTCTGTCCTGAGAAGAACTAGCAAGAAATCCAGCAGGATTTTTTTTAAAATAAATTTTACAATATAAATGGTTACAAACTATTTACAATTTATTTTAGAAACAGATTGCAAGCGACTACCTCGTTCCCAGGGTTTATTATCAACCATGTATTCATTTATATTAGCCCTTTTTATAGAGTTTTTCATTAATTAAATATTTAAACTTGGTAATAGCTATGGAGTGTAGAGTAGACACTCCATAGTAATAGCGTATACATTGCCCCAAGAACGGGTTACTGACTTTATGGACTCGAGATATAGGTCACTAGCTTGTGTTTGTTCCTAGTGTTTACAGAGTGTATATCACTTTTTACTAAAACTGTCTATGTTCTTGTGAACATACATAAAATTTTGGTAAATATACTGAGAGGCCAAAGTTAATATATTAATTTCTTTAAATTTATCTCTAAGAGACTCCTCGGTTTTAGGTTGTAAATACACAATAAAAGTTATTTATATTTCCAGGGAATCTATGGAGACAAGGTTTCAAGAAATGTTAGCAGAACCCTCTAACGAGTTTGATAATTTCTGCCGAATGTCTTATGCAGATTTTAATTTTTTTGTTACAAAAAGTCCATCCCATAATTTCTAAAAAAGGATACAAAATGGAGAGAAGCTATACCTGCAAAAGTTAGATTAGCGATTACTTTACGATTCCTTGCATCAGGAGACAGTTATAGAAGCCTTCACTATACCTTCAAGATATCAAGTCAAATAATCTCAAGAATTATAATGGAAGTGTGTGCTGCTTTATATCAGGTTCTAAAGGATCAAATCAAGGTAAACAACATATATAATTTTCATTAACTTTTATTAATCGTAATCAAATTATTTTTAAGTAGGTATTAAATATGCTATTAATTATTTTTCCCTCGAGGTATTTGCGATGGTGATGGTGTATACGACACCATTCTAGAAGTAGGATTCGGTAGATTCAAAGGAGTATCATTAGAGTATTCTGAGTATTCAACATGATATGCAGGAGAAGGAGCATCCATTTGCGGTGAAGATGACGTATACAAAACCTTTGTAGAATTTGGATAACTGTTAACACAATTAAGATATTCCACTTCTGTCGGAAATGCAACCTGTGGAGGAGATGCGATATTGCTTTGCGGTGGTGATGGTGTATACGATAACATTGTTGCATCAGAATTAGGTTGACTGGTAGCAGAATTCAGAGATGCCACATCTGTCGGATATGCAACCTTTGGCGAACTTGCAACCGCTGACGGAGATGCGATATTGATTTGGGGTGGTGATGGTGTGTATGATAGCATTGTTGCAGCAGAATTTGGGCGACTGGAAGAATAATTAGGCAAATTGAAGTTGTAGACGTGTTCATCGACAAATAGCTCATGTATTTTTGCCATCATGATGTCTCGGCGTTGTTCAGAAAGTTTTCGTAGCTTTCTAGCCACAAGTACCCCAAAGGTAGAGCATTCATCATCTTCATCCTTTAGCTGCAGCTGGGAATGTTGCTTCATAAAACTATATGCTTCATCCATTCGTTTTTTCGCTTCTATAAGTTCAGGTGGATTATTTTGTCTTCTTCTATGCAATATTGGTCTTGCTGTTGAACCCTGTTGTTCATTTGAATTTAATTCCTGTTGTTCTTGGCTTCTAATATTTTGATCTATAGGGCCCTGTTCTGTGTTTTGATCTTCATTAATCGTAAGTTCTTCATCCTGCAAGTATAAATAACATTAATATTTTTGTTACAGTTGCCCGTGGTAGAACAAGACTGGTTGGACATAGAAGGTGGCTTCCATCAACGTTTCCCGCACTGCATAGGTGCGATAGATGGAAAACATGTAGTGATACAGTCTCCAGTTAACAGTGGCTCAGAATATTACAACTACAAAAAATCTTTTAGCATCGTTTTATTAGCTTTGGTTGATAGTAATTACTGCTTTATGTATGCCGACGTGGGATGTCAAGGGAGGATAAGTGATGGAGGCGTTTTGAAAAACTCCGTTCTGTGGAATAAAATAAACAATAATACGTTGGGGCTACCAGCACCAATTCCACTACAAAATGGAAATGGTGACTTGCCATATGTATTCTTAGGTGATGGAGCATTTGCCTTACATAACAATATCATGAAACCATATCCAGGGAATCATCGAGAAGGCACCAAAGAAAGAATTTTCAACAAGAAGCTTTCATCAGCCCGTGTTATCGTTGAAAATGTATTTGGTGTTATGTCTGCTATATTTAGAGTGCTACGTTCGCCTATGCTACTTGAACCTGAATCAGCTAGCCAAGTAGTCATGGCGTGTGTAGTTCTACACAACTTTTTGAGAAGAAGTAGACTGTCTAGAAATGTATATAATCCACCTGGTACATTCGACCTGAATGATGGAGACGACTTAATAATACCAGGGTCATGGAGGGCCGATATTCCCAACAACCCAGCACTGCGTGATATTCGTAACATTCCTAGAAGATCTCCAAGGAATCCAGTCGAAATCAGAAACGACTTTGCTAATTACTTTTATAATACATGAAACTGATTGATCTGTAAACTTACCTATCTGTTTATTATTTGAAAATAAAATAAAATTATTATTATAAAATTTATAGGTAGTTATATTTTTTTTATAGATAATAATAATAATAATGTCCTCCAGACCGAATTTCGGCCACGGCGGCCAGCCTCAACGGAGACTAGCCATCTGCGCAGGACAGGATTATAGTGCCCAAGTGTATGCGCAAGCACAGGAGCACTCTCTATTCCCTCACTCTCATAGCCCGATGGGACGGTAAACCGACACGACCGGAGAGAGATCGGGCGTAGGACCAACGACTTTACGTGCTTTCCGAGGCACGGGGGTGAAACACCGCCAACTTCCTGACTCCAGGCAGATACTGAGAATTTCTTGATGGAAAAACTCAATAACTGATTTTTTTGGCCCGACCCGGGATTCGAACCCGGGACCTCATGATCAGCAGTCGCACTACTACAACCACTAGACAAACTACTTTGGAAATGATTACAGTAATACATACAGTGGTATTTTACTTTGTGTTTTTATCATCATACAACCAGTTTAAAATATCTTTCTTACTAGCTTAGCTAGCTTAGCATGTAAAGGTAATATTATAAATGGACATATTATCCCTTATTCATCTTGGCTTTAATCATATTTATTTAATTAGTGTAGTGGTGTTTGTGATGTATATTCACTAATTAATTAACTATGTAAAAATAGTCTCCACACCATGTTTGTTTGTCTGCTGTGCACCATTTTTTGCCAGACCTACTAAAAAGATTTTCCATCAATCTTAAAGTACCTATAAACGCTGAATGAACCTACAACTTTGTTTTATACTAATTTTAAGCTATTCTATTCTATAATATGTACTATTCTAACTCATAATATCGGTGAATACTACTAGAAAATAGTTTTTAGTTTGTTTATAGGTTATTGTGATATTCATATTTTTATTTTTAATTTTTCAGTATTCCCGTTAGATGCGGTAAAACTAATATTAATTTTGTAATTTATAGATGATAAGGAATAAATTGACATGCATTTCATTAATTGTAGCTAAAATTTGTGGTGGGCCCATTCTATATACAAAAAGAAATTGTCTTCTATAAATGTATTATTACTTACCACAGTGTTTATGGTACTGTTGCAGGTATAAACAGAATTCAAAAAACTATCCATGAATGCAAATGCAAACCAACTTGGTTGATACACATCGGATGCACCTGATCCGGATCGTTCGCTTTTCTTTATTTTGGTTTTGTAACCTCGGTACGCAGACATAAGCGACTCCTTCTTTTTTTTAAATCTTGCAGGGTACATGGTACACCCAAATTGTCTTTAATTGTATTCCACGCGTCGTTTACTCTTTGCCGGTTTTTATGCCCCTCGTTTCCAGGGTCCCAAATGCATGGGTTCATTTGGTAAAGTTCTAAAAACCTTACAACGGTTTCTTTGTCCCAATTCATTTTCCGTATGTATCTAAATAATTACTTATTAAGGTTATAAACAGGTCCGTCCGTACTGGTTGACAGTTCGCGCGCTTATGAGCCCGACCATGTGTGGCCAGTATATTTGCGTATTTGCCTATTTGTCTCCTTTGATGTGCCTTAAAAAACCGACAGACGATCGGTAAGCCGTATTTGTTATTGGCTATATTTGCCAAATAGGCAAATACGGCAATAATTATGGCAAATATACTCTCCACACATGGAAGTTATTTGTCGAATACCCCAAATACGCAAATACAAATAGCCATGTGAAGTGCCACCATTAATAGTTTTGTATTTTAGATTGGTTTTAGTTAATTTTTTGCTGAATTTCATAATGATGTCGTCAAGAACTAGCCACACAGTTTACAATAATAGTAGATTTCATGTAAAAGTAAGTAACTATATTAAAACATGAGTTTGGATTATTTTTCAGTGTGTGTATTCATTGTCTGTTGATATTGATTCGTTCTGTTAAACAAAGATTATTGTTTCTTTCTAGGGAATGGTGATTAATAGAAAGCACAGAATTAGTGCACGGACTACAGTGGTGTATTCAAAAGTACGAAGAGCTATGTAATTTGCTCCACAGCCATGGAATCGAAGTCTCGGAGTGAAAAAAAGTAGCAAAAAGTAAGTTCTAGTCTTATTGTTCTAAAACCTTCAATACAAATCAAGAGCGCTTAGATAAAGTTTTAAATGCATAGTTCATTTAATGAATTTTGAGTTCACTGTCGTTTTATTTGGTTTGCTTAAGGAGTGTGGATTGATTTAAATAAAGAAGTGGCCAAAAATGTATAAAGCTGCTCATAGCATTCATTAAAAATATTTCTCACATACTAAGAGAACAGGGTGATTTAACATAAATAGAACTTTAGTAGAAATCAACTGATAAACTTTCATTTTAACATGATAATATGATGACTTTACACTTTCTCAATGAAAATATATAATTCAGAAAAAATATGTATATTTGAATATAAATAACTTCAGTGTAAGACTAACAACTTATTATTTTACAGCCTATGTGGTTACTGGTTACCTATACAAAATTAATAAAACAGTGATACCTGCAGAGCTACATACAGATTTAATGATTATACCACCTGAAATTCCTGCTATTGGTATGTCTTCAACTACACATGATGTAAGTGCCTATATTTTTCCTTAAATAAAATTAATAATAATAATTTCATAATTTTAGTATTAGTTGTATGTTAACATGTTAACTGTTTATTTGAAATTAAGATTAAAAATTAAATAAATAATAATAATTACTCAAAATTCAAGTTATTCATTATATCTTTTAACCTTTAAATATTTTCAACGATATTATAAGGAAATAACTATGAAAGAAATATAAAAAATTTTGTAAAAAGTTTAAGTTTTTCAATCGATCTTTTTCAGATGATGAAGACTATAAACACTCCTGGCTGCAGCAAGAATCCATTACTTATCTCCAACCAATCCTAGATTCCTAACGCAACCTACATCCCTAACACCTCCCGGATCCCAACAGCACTAAAATCTACTACACCGAAGAAATCTCCAACTGTTCTCAATAGGCAACCCACTTCCATTTTCCCGCCGTCAACCCAAAAAAAACATTCAGATCATTAGAATAATGTTATTTTTAAGTGAGAAGAACACAGAACGATAAGAAGCAAACAAAGGATGTTTGTAGAATTAGAACAAGAGAGGATTCGACAGAGAAGACGTTGAGCTTCGTCAACATGATACTGAGCTGCAGTTTCGAGCTCAGTGTGATAACGTATATTATAATAATCTGTACTTTTTTATTGTCCATGTTTTAAATAAAATGTCTCCTTGAAATTGTTGAAGTACTTTTTTATTAGAATTTAATATTAATACCGATAAATATAGAAAACACTTATCACTAAAGTCGTAATCCCAAAAAACAAGTCAAAACATAAATTCAAACTCTGTATTAATTCGTTCAAGCTCTGTACATATACAACACAGGAGAGAATCAAATTTTGGATTCAATAGAAACAGAAATAGATTTTTTAAATTTAATATACATTGTTAATAGTACTTATTAAAAGTCATTATTATGTTTAATTTACCCCTATTTCGGAAGAAACCTGTGTCCAGGGATGAATTAGCACAAAACCCTGCTGGAAATTAAAAACAAAATGTTTACAATCATGTATTATGTTGTTTTACAATTAACTATACAAATCATATTGGAAATAGTTTAGTAGCGGGGGCCCAGGGGTTATTGTCATCCATAAATTTCTTAATACATATTATATTCATACGTGGTACAGCCATGCTGCAGTTATATTAGATGTGCACGAACGTGTAGCACGAATGGGTCGGCTCGACCGGGGAAGGACCACGCTCTCACATAATACCAGCGTGAAATGGTAGCTTAATGCTGCTGTGTTTCGTATAGTGAGTGTAGAAAACCGGAGACCCTTTTTACTGGAAACGAGGCATTACATCTTAGTCCTCACGGGTGACAACGTATCTGCATTTTGATTTGTAATCGAGGATAGATGTAGATGTCTATGGGCCGCAGCAACAACTTACCATCAGGTGGACTGTGTGCTCGATTGTCACCCTACCCTATAAAAAAAACCATTTTTAAATTTAATATTTGCTTAATATCTTTTGAACTTGACAGTGGACTACACTACTAGATTATAATATACAGCGGGCACACTTGGCAGGTGGGTTGTCAAACGCAGTTTTTTAATTTTTTTATTTTTATTGCGTGGTGTCTGCTGCCCATCTTGAATAAGGTAGTGGACATTCTTTTACCGTTAAACTTACAACTTGCACTTTAAATAATGTAAATACTTTCGGCAATAAAATAAATGTTCAATCTCTTTTTCAGAATCAGAATAGTTTATTTGTCAAACATAGGTAGGTTTAAACATTTAAGGTCTTGCGTTACTGGTTGCGCGGAAAACCATTCGTATTTATTTTATTTGACGGTAGGTTGCCAAATCGGTTATCCCTTTCCAAAACGATATCATTCGTACCCTCCTATCGACACATCGGGGTGGTGGGGTGGGAGGGGAAAGAAGATGATTCTAGAACATCACGTAATCATCGGAACCGAGGATATATGAGACACGCGCGACCGACGCGTGGCCTCTTCCCGCCGCGCTCGTTGTTGGAAACACATCTAGTAGAAACCGCCTTAGCCTGGAAGCAGTCGAGCTCCAGGAAACCCGCCTCACCTCGTGTGAGATATAGTCGCGCACCGCCTCTCTCCGGAGTGTTCCAGAAGTCGCAGTTACAGTGCTCGACCGCATAGAAGAAACATCCCGGTGAGTCAATATCCATTATTATTGCCTGCTTGATATAATCGCTTTAACCCGCTCCAATTTTGTGTTTTCCCAATCAAGCAGGATTCCTTTCATCGATTTGGCAAATAATAGTTCGTTTTTTTGGGAAGAGCGAGTGCATTGTACCGCATATACAAGTGTAGAAGCAATTAGTAGATACAGTCCACTTAGATTAATATCTCGCGTAATAGGTTTAAGGTTCGACCGGGGAACTAGACTTCGGCAGCCTTAAACACGTGGCTCCACCAGTTACAATTATTAGTACGCTATGTTTTGTCTGAAAGACATACATGAGAGACATATAATGATGTGTTCTTATGAGAATCATTCCATAAAAATAAAATAGAATAAAATTTTTTTTTTATAGGATAGGGTGACAAACGAGCACACAGTCCACCTGATGGTAAGTGGTTGCTGCGGCCCATAGACATCTACATCTATTTTCCATTACAAATCAAAATGCAGATGCGTTGTCACCCGTGAGGACTGAGATGGAATGCCTCATTTCCAGTAAAAAGGGTCTCCGGTTCTCTACACTCACCATACGAAATACAGCAGCATTAAGCTACTATTTCACGCTGGTATTCTGTGAGAGCGTGGTCCTTCCCCGGTCGAGCCGACCCATTCGTGCTACAACTATACTACTAATATAATTGCAGCATGGCTCTACCACGTATAAAAATTAATGAAATTGCTACATTGATAAAATTAAATAGATGACAATAACAAAATAATATCATTAGTCAATATAATTGGTCAAAATTATCGTTCAAGAACTCGTCAATTTTATAATAACGTTTGTCTATATTCATTACTTAAGCATTTTTTTAATTTTAAATAAGTTCATATTTTTATTATATCAGGTAGTTTATTATAAATTCGTGGGGCAATACCAAAAAAGCTTTTTTTCATTAGTAATGTTTCACATTTTATGTAACATAACTTTAACGTATTGGGTGCGTATTGGATTCTTTCTAATTATATTTGTGGTGAAATAATTTGCGGAAATGTGATCCATCAATACAACCAATAACACCCGTTATCTTGTATGTTTTAAGAAATCTGTAGAAAGTCACAAAACACTAGTTATACTAAAACCGCCACAATAGGATTTATCCAGTGTCGTGGAGGCAGTAATTACTTGTAGGCCATACAAATACTTGTTCCGTGCAGGATTCGAAACCGCGGCCCCCTGCGCTACAACTCCTTGCTAAGCCACTACGCCACGGAGCCGTCAAAAATTAGAGTAGAGAAATCAACACAGCTAAAAATAAGTATGTAAGTACTTTACTACATTGACGACGTCTCTCTCAGCCCTTGAAGTGGGCAACCTGATAAAGGTATTGGTTATTATTTATTGACTGTTAAGTGCCTCCGTAACTTGAGAGACACATTGGATAACACTTGTTTGTTCCAAGTTCTTACCCATACCGACTAAACGTTGATAATAGCTTGTTGCATAAAATAATAAAGCATAAATAACCTTTTTTTTTTATAGAAGAGGGGGCAAACGAGCATGTGGCTCACCTGATGTTAAGTGACTACCGCCGCCCATGATCAACCGCAACACCAGGGGAATTGCAGGTGCGTTGCCGGCCCTTTAGAAAGGAGTAAGCTCTTTTCTTGAAGGTCCCCAGGTCGTATCGGTCCGGAAAAATCACCGGTGGTAAATTATTCCACAAAGAGGTTGTACGCGGAAGAAAACTCCTTTTGAAACGTACAGTGGTGGACCGCCAAGCATCCAGATGGTGTGGATGGTATCGGGACGTTTGCCGTGTAGTGCGTTCACGAAATTTGGCGGCTGGGATTAATCCGAACAATTCCTCAGAGACATAAATAACCTGAAACATAAATGAAAATAAAAAACTGAGCTTAGGTACATAATAACTACCGCAGGTACTTTAATTTTGTGCATTATTTTTTATACCTTAATCTCTAAGCTTATTCTTTTACTCCCTCTGAAGTTTTCAGAGCAAAATTAACGGCAGAATAATTTCAATGCATTTTTACTTAATCTGTATCTTTTTTTAAATTCCAATTCAGAATTATCTGGAGGGTCTTCCGTTTGCCGAATAAAAATTCGTTGAGTTATATCACCGGAACGATTTAGATATATTTAATTGAAACAGCTATCAAAATCTAATGATTATTAATCAAATAAATAGTTAAAATAAGGGTACATATATATGTAATATACTAATTAGTAATACTTTAAATAGTAAATTTTGCGTACCTTAATTCTCATCTTTGCTTTCTTGCCTCGATTGCCAAATGCCACACAAAATAATAAAAAGTCGTGGATCGCATTCTACTTGTTGTTAATAAAAATATTTTAAACTTAAATCAACGAAAACCCCAGGAAAACTTAAAACTAATACTTCTCGATAGCGTTCTCACCGTAAAAATGTCGGTGAGAAAGATTTCGTAGTTCTCTACAGTGTATAGACGATAACGTACGTCAAAAAAAGATTCGTGCTGCCGATTCCCATACATTTTGTGTCTTACTATACGTTAAACTATACGAAAGCGATACGTAACGTAGCGTTAGATGTTCGTGCTTCTGAATTTTAGTTCCAAATACGCCCACGGAGCGCTGTTCAAATTCCCATACAAAATTTAACTGAAACTAAACTGTGGCGTAAACTATACGATAGATCAAAATGTTCGTGCTAGGGGTACAGAAGTATATACATGGTAGAGCCACACTGCAGCTATATCATGGTTGTAGCATGAATGGGTCGGCTCGACCAGGAAGTTCCATGCTCTCATAGAATACCAGCGTAAAATAGCAGCTTAATACTGGTGTGTTTCATATGGTGAAACCACTCAACGTAGCGCATTCTTATGTTATATGTGTGTTTGTGTGTGTATATATATGCACACGTGAAAGTTAATCTCTATTATAAATTTGAGACAGTAAGTAATATCATTTTAATGTAGCAGTTTGATCACAATACCAATGTTAAGTACATTACATACAGTACATACCAGTTTTAACGACGATTCTTACAACCGTTAGCGAAATACCACCAGATATCTCGCAGTTTGCAACGCTGGATAGGCGTTGGGACGAAGGCGAACTTTTTCGCTTTTCATTGGGAGAAACCTCTTCTCAAAATGTTTTCGACAAACAAATTGTTTACGAAGTTTCATTTGCTTTGAATACTTTCACACGCCTAACCATTAAGTCTTATCTTACTTTTTGGAAATATATGAATACTAAGTACTGACGCCCTTACGTTGGGACATTTTTTAGTAGTTGGGATAGCACTTCCTATACATATTGCAAGATAATTAATTACCTTACGGAATTGAGAGGATAAGTTACGGAAATAAATCAAATCAACCCAAAACTACACTCTATCAAACATATTATGTTTGTATTACGTAGTCTATGCTGTAAACGGTACGGTAAAATCACTGACTTAGAAGTATAAGTAAGTATAGGTTTTATATAGAGATATCTATGGGTAAAATTAGGTAAAAACCGGTAAAATCGCTGTTGTAATCTATGGTAAAATTGTAAACTCTCTGACAGTGACAGCAAATAGTTATGATGATATGAAATCGATTCAACGAAAAAACGATTATTTCGAGCAAAATAATCGATTATGCATATCGATTTAGAACACTATTTTTAATACTTACTTTTTAATCAGGGTGATGTAATAAGATTAAGGGTAAGGGTAAGAGTCCATAATTAGGGCGTCAAACTGGACCCGGTCAGCGGGCTTACTCTTGAAAACAATTCCGATCAATCGGAATTGAAATTATTAGTATAGTATTGCGTGTTGATTGTGTGAACTAATTGAGATTGGAATTGAAATAGTCCAAGCAAAATCAGTACTCCCGACGCACTTTTGACAGTTAGTTGACAGCAGCGTATTGTGTTTGTATTGCGTTGGAATTGGAATTAAGGCAATAGCAAAACAGTAACGTTTTAGGAATTGTGTTCATATTAATCATTTGTTTTCTGCAATTAAGAAGATAACAAGGTTACAATATTAGATTTTTAAGTACGTAGGTAAAAAGTCTAGACCAAACATATAATTCTAGTTTTTATTTCACATCGATCGGTGCACTATTACCGAAGTTATAAGCGTGGAAAGTTTACGTACATTTTTTAAAATCTCGCCCTTGCCCGCGAGTAGCACGTGACGTCATCCCTTCCATGCGGCCGCGCCGCCATACCGTTCCAGCGCGCCAATCATACGTTTGTAGTAATATTTCGCGGGTGAATTGTTTGCCCTCGTTAGCTCTGGTGTTTTTAAGTATTTAATGATGAAAGAAGGGTTTCAAAAGGGTCAATCTGACAACCTTCCAATAGTCCGTGACATGATGGTAGCGGAATATTTTCTAAGAAACAAAGATTTTGTCGCGGCTGAAATACGCATAAGAATAATACTTTTATAACCTAGGTACTACCCATTATTACATTAATACTTCTGGGTTTCATTTACTAATGATAAGAATATATTATGTAGGTATAACAAAAATACGTAAACATTCCTTACCTATCTACTTACTATCTGCTTCCAACTAGTTTTGTTTTCTTATTCTTCTTAAGTGCACCCTGACCTTTTTGTGGTTTTTAAGGTTAAAAAATTTTCTGTTGTTTATAAAGAAATTTACTACAAAATACAAATACACCTTTGATGTATAAAAATATGATTTTATCTAAAAATCAGATGTTTTCAATATTAATAGAAAAAGGGTCGCATTATTATTATGATTAAAAGGCAAGGGATCAATGTCAATATTATCATCTAGAGTAGTAACAGGATCGACAACATATCTATGCTCAATTTCTTGTGAAGTAGTGGCAATCGCATGTGCAACTGTTTCTGACCTAGATTTGGCATTTAGTTTTGATAGTAAACACCTTTTGGTTTTTCTGTATACCGATTTTGACAAGCAAACTTGTGAGGCAAAACATCTTTTTTAAGTTTGAGGTGACCACCAACTAGTTTGTACTTCACGTAGTTTTCCATATCGTTTTCGACTTAAAACAAAATACAAACTTATTTAAAGTCTATAAAAAATAAGGAACCCCGTAATTTGTATTCCATATTAAATATTGATATTTAAAATATGTACCAACTATGTAATACATAAAAACACGAAAAAAAATTTAAGTGCTTCACTACATAATCAAACTTCTTCCATTATTTGCGGCCCGCAAAGTATACAAGTTGAACAGCTCTGCGATGTGTTTAGTTTTTGCTCGAAATATTGTAAAAATATAAAAACGTTTGTTAAAATTATTTTAACCTTTATATGCCTTATAAACATTTTAAAATTTGCTGCAAACATAAGTAGGTATCTAAACTTACGAACTCACGACAGGTCTTTGACTTATTATCTACATTACATAGGTAAGTACTTTACCCAAGTTTGGATGTTCATTTACACTGAAGTAGTTTTAGTTAAATATGTAGGTATTACTTAGGTATTGTTTCTTCTTGAAATTATATTGATTATTAAGCGTGGAAAGGTTCAATGAATCGTTAGTTACTTAAACACTGCGACTCGAGTAGGTACCTACATGCATAATAGAAAGCATTTACTAGCACTAATCAAGCTATGAAGTGAAGGTTATTATTATTTGAATACTTACATCCAAATGATCCTCACAACAATATGCTACCGTGTTTGGTCCTAAAGGAAGTGCTCTTCTCATAACATTTGTCCATTTTTTTCTGATGGTAGGGTTTCTAGGCACATTAAAAAACAACTTTTCTGTTTTTTGTTGTCTTTTGTGTTTTTGTGGCCGTATTTTTACATTAAGACACAGCACAATATTTAATAAATGGTGTCATGTTCTATAACGTTTCTTGTTAAAAATAGATAACAAGTAGATCCACGCGCGACGGGCACATTTGAATAGATGTTTTGATTTTCTAAGTGCGCTTCGGGTCGCTCGCACGAAGATGGAAATCGCGACGTCATCAACAATGTAGCTCTCGGCCCGCGGCCTAGGCCGAAAATATTAACTTTGCGCCTTTATATCTCGGTCAGTCTTGGAGATAGGAAAAAATTAAAAACACAGCTATTCTCCTAATTTTTTGTAAAATTTTTTGGCATATAAAAAAATGGTTATCTTCTCCATTATCTTATTGTTTGCAATAAAATAATGACATGTTTAGCTCTTTCGTCTATTATTCTACGCCGTAATTGTGCATTACAATTAAAATAATGACGAAATGAGCTTCAAATTAAGCGTTTTAAGGACTTAAGTATTCTTCTATGAGTGATGATGATTATGGAGCTAATTATTGTATTTGATTAAAACTACTTTTACGGATTTTATCGCGTTTATTTTACTTTTAAAGCACCCATGGTCACGGGGGACTGAGATGACTGACGTCCCGATGTCGTTGTTAAACCCGGAGTACCTTCAGCTTTTTTAATTATTGTTTGTGGTCCGATCTATGCAAAATGAACTGACTATGTCCTGAGGTCTTGCAGTGTTATGCTTGGGTTTAGTTTTAATTTTATTGATTATAGAATCCCAAGCAGGTGGTAGTACCCAGCCTCCTTCTCTATTGAAATTAGGATGTTTTATAATTTCAATAGCCTCACGCATCATCCTTGGCAGGAATTGGTGTTCTTTCGCGAGGATTTGCGGTCTATCAAATCTGATGTAATGGTTGGGGCCGTCTAGGATATGATCGCAAACTGCAGACTTCCCGAAACGTTGATGCTTCACATCAGCTATATGTTCTTTTACGCGGGTTCCAATTGATCTTTTTGTTTGTCCTATATAAGAGAGACCACATTCACAATCAAGCTTGTTTGAGAGGTTTATTGGCTGGTTTCACATGTAAAGGAAATATAAATATAATAAATGTATAATTTTATACGAATTAAAAATAAAATTATATAGTTAATGTAATGTGTATTTTAATTTTATTCGAGAGTATATTGCCAAGCGTTTACCCATTCTTTGACCTAATATCCCTTCCGTAAACACTGAAAGCGGGAAGGGAGGAGTCTAGAAGGTGACGCGATTATCTCGGCCAATGAAAAGCGCGCTCGACCAATGTGCTTGGTGGGAAAGCCGAGGCAATAAAGCCTCGCGCGCTGCCCTCGAGCGTCCTCTTGCCACGCGCCGCTAGTCTGAACCGCATCACCTGGAGCAGTCGCGCTCCAGAAGTAACCGCCTCACATAGTGTGAGATATCGTCGCGCACCGCTCTCTTCCTTCGTACCACCGGCCTGGATCGCATCTCTGGGGTGCCCCAAAAGAACCCACCTCACGTCGCATCACCGCAACGGAAGCGTCGTCCGCCCCACCAGAATCACACCCCAGTAAGTGTTGTCCCGTAAATTTGTTCCGACTTGAGCATTTTGTTTGTTAGTTAGTCCGCCCCATTTTATTTCTCCTAATGTGTTCAAGTAGAATCCCCTCCTAACCTTGGCAAGCAATAGATTTGGAAGAACGAGTGCATTGTCTAAGGTGCCGCGTATCACATCCGCCATCTTGTTTAGGCATAAGAAGCCAACGTGTATACAGTCCACTTAGTATAACATCTCGCATAATAGGGTCAAGGCTCAACTTGGGAATCGAACTCGGGAACCCTTAGGCCCGCCGCCCAACCATATAACTTAACACAACATAAACACTCATGCCTGTCACTCACAGGGGTGCGCAAAAACTACAGACTTCCATTTGGTACGATCCCGACACACCTCTCTCGCCCCCTCGAAATAATTATAGCTACACATACATGCTCGTCAGTTAAGAGTACCCTTAATTTAACCCATTTTCAATATATCGCCATTTTCGTCGATATTCTTTCACCTAGAACATCCCTTTCCAACTCTGCCATTCACTTCTGCAACATAAATTTGCTTTGTCACTTGTTCCTTATTCATTTTTTGTGTATGACTATACCACCGAAGCATTCCTTTCTTAATCCTGGTCACATCATCTTGCAAACCACACTTATCACACAATTTCTCATCCTGTCACTCAGATTCAGCTCTAACATACTCTTACTTGAATAATAGTACATATAAAACTAAGCTGTAGGTATATTCAGCATTTATAGATACTTTAAGATCAATGTAAAATATTTTCACCAGTTCCGGCAAAATATAGTGCCTGTCTGTGCATAAATGTTATATTGATTCTATTTTTGACATGTATTGATTGATTGTACGAGTAAGTGTACATTCCAAATACCATTAAAGTAATATGATTAAAGACAAGATGACTAAGGGATAATAATATGTCCATTTATATTAATAATATTACCGACACATGGTAAGGAATATGTTTTAAACTAGTTGTATTACATACAAAAAAGAAAATAAAATGTAACTCTTTTTATTATCATCCATAAATTCCTTAATATTATAACAACAAAACCCTTGTACAAAACGTGTAAAAAACGTTTGTACAAAACCCTTTTTGTACAAACTTATAAAGTTTTTAAATGAATGACTGAGATAGATAGACAGGAGTGGTGTTAAGACTTTGTTTTAATATGTTTTGGTTGATTAGTAAGTACTTATATATACATCATATTAAAATGACTGTGAATTAAAATGCTATTAATTTATATATCATTATTATAATTAATAGAATCAGGCGTTACTTTGCGGAAGTCCATTATATTAAATTTGACAAAAAATTTATTTGCGTACATCCGCTAGATAAAATAAAATGATGTGTCTTACCTAGTTTGAAGAGCACCTCCCGCCCTCCCTCAATTGCGTGCACTATCCCCATCACCACTAATCCCAGCAGCGTTGGGAGTAGTGGTATATGACAAATTGACACAGCTTTGTTCAGCTAATTTGAATTGCGTAACAGGACTTCAAAATCAAGTTACAATTTTTTTAAATATTACATTACCAGAATCAATGATCTGAGCACGAATATCAAAACAACTCATTTTTTTCACATTTATTGATTCCGTTTAGGTTTTCAAAAAATCTTTAGGCTATAATATATAATAATAAATTGTTATCTTTTTTGTGTGTGTGTGATACTATTGCGGGTCGTTAAAATTGCTACTGGCCCCAAAAATTATTGTCTTCTTTGTCATGCAGATTGATCGTATCGATAAACTTTTATTTTTAAATTTTTGATTTATATATTTTGGACTTTGTCCTTTATATATTATTATTTACTTTATAAGTACATTACGAAGATAATTATGATAACTAGTAAAAATATTGTATGTTTCAGATTAAAAAGTGGGATGACAGAAAAAAAATATGTAGTGTCATATTATATATATCATATAACTTATGCTGCTCACAAAAACGACATTGTAGGTTTTGTCGATTTAAATGGTAAAATCAATGAATTTGCAGATCATACCCCCGTATACATGCTACGAGGTATTTTTTTCTAATTTTAGCTCTATATCCAGATGGAAGTCCTATAAGTAAAACGTTGAAAAATACAGCAGCAGCGGTATCGTTTTTTGACGACTTGTTTGATAGTGTCAATGGAGCGAGCACAAATGAGAAAATATCGAAAGGAAAAATCTGCGCAAGGTAGTAACACTTAAATCAGCCTATAACGAGTTTTGGAACAAAGCCATTAAAATATTGGAAGGTATAAAATTTATATGCAAAGATGGCACACTAAAAAGTGTACCTTCCTTAAAAAATCACTCTAAAAAGTTTAAAAGGGGTGTGGGAGTTATTGGCCTCAAAAAACATCAAAATTATGAGGTCTAGATACTTCAATTCTGACATAATAGAAAACTTTTTTGGCCAAGTACGAGCATACAATTACCGGAGTAATGACCCAACTGCTTATACATTCATAAATACATTCAAATCATTATTGGTAACAAGATTTATAAACTTTCATTCGGAGAGTTACAATTGCGAGGAAGATGTCAGTCAAAGGGTATTAGATATACAGTCCCTTTTTGAGAATGTAAACATTGCACCATCATCTGATCCAAAATCACAAGGCACACCTGTGTGTAAAACTGTAGAATTTGCTGTAGAAAATATTCAAGAACAGGCAAGACGAGAAAGGATTAATATACACTCAAGGACATATACGGCTGTATGGGTAACCAGAAAATGCAAACGTAGTTTGCTGTCGGAAGATAGCAATATTCATGATTTTGCTAAACAAAAAGAATATAAACAAAAAAAAAACTAGAAAATTAATATATCCATTCGAAAATTTTGTAAGAAGTTTTGGAAATGTAATAAAACAACAAATGAATATTTGGTACAACATGGATAATGGATATCAAAATAACATTAGTGAAAGAATAAAAAAGGAAATAAGTTCCAAATATTCATTTTCATTTCTCGATTGCCAGTTACACAAAGATATAGTTCTTGAATTTTTTTGGAAAATATCCATTAAGCTCTGCATATTTAATTGGTGCACTGTAATCAATAAATTGTTAAAAGGGACCGATGTAATGAGAGCTGAAAAATTTAATTTACTGCCAATGCAAAAAAAAAAGCTCTAAATAAGAACAAGAACAAAATTGAAAAATAAAAACTTAAATAAATAATTATGTACACAAACGCTGTTTTATTTATTATACCTGCAATACATTTTAAAATATTAAATTAATTGGAAATACTTCGCTACGCTGCTGTAATAATATTTGGCTGTATGTACAGTGCAAAAAATATAAAATGTTTGTGTCCTTGAATAAGGATGACAATATAGTAAAGTGTAAAGGTGTATGTGAGGTGGTTTTTCACAAGAAATGCATGCAATCCAATAAAGAATTTCTGCATACGTCATTCTGCGATGAGTGTCGAAAAACCAGCCCTTTGCAGCCAGCACAGGACTCAAAACTATCGATAAACCCTAGTGAACTATCCGGTGAGAAGGTATTAGCTGAAGTGAACAAAAAGTTAGAAGTTATTTACAATATGGAGAAAAAAATTGAAGACCTTTCTACTAACGTAGAATTTTACGCCGAAATGTATCAAACCTTAATAACATTCAAGGAAGAATCGCAAAACCGAATCAAGTCATTAGAACAGAAAAATATCTACTTAGAGAAGTGCAATAAAGCGTTGGAAGAACGGGTGCGGGAGCTGGAGATTAAAGAAAGAGAGAAAAATGTAGAAATTCACGGGCTGGAAATGCACAAGGACGAGAATATTACGTCTGTAATTAAAGAAATAGTTTGTAAGCTAAACTTAAATCCGGTTGATATCGAAGAAGCACAGAGGGTAGGTCAAGAAAAAGTTAGTGATAAAAAGATTAAAACCGTCGTGGTTAAATTGCGATCTAAAAGCGCCCGTAATAGCTGGATGTTAGTCAAAAAAACAATATAAATTAACAAATAAGAAAATTTATGGAAATGGCATCGAAAACCCCGTATTTGTTAATGAGGATTTGCCAAAATACAGAAATAAACTAAAACCAAAAGGCTATCAATATATTTGGGTCCAAAACAACAACATCCTAGTAAAAAAGAGCAGCGAAGAAAAGAAGATCTACAACATAAAATCGGAAGATGACCTAAATAAATTCGAAGATTATAACTAATAAATAAATGCGATGCGCTCATAGTACGCGCGGAGCGGCGAATACACACTAAGTGCATTTAACACCAACGTTCACCCAAACGGATATATTTTTTCAGACATTATATATAAAAGATATAATGATATTTCAGATCTGAGTAATGATTTCACACAAAATATAAATAATATTCAAATTCTTCATCTGAATATCAGGTCACTTCGGAAACATTTTAATGAATTACTAGTTTTATTGGAAGAACATAAATACAGGACAGATATATTAATATTAAGCGAAGTAAATATTAGAAAAGAAGAGCTATCGTTATATCAAATAACAGGATTTAACTCCTTTATAATATCAAGGGAAACTACCAGAGGGGGAGGGATATTAATCTATGCCCGTGATAAACTTAGCTTCGATGCTCGGGGAGTTCCTACAGAGGCCTTAGAAATGCTACACGGACAGCTAAAAATAGGAAACAAGACAACTCATGTTATCGCCATGTATAGACCACCACAAAATAAATTATTCTTCATACATCAATTGGAGACCACGTTAAAATCTATTCCAACATCTGATAATGTAATATTGATTGGTGACACAAATATAGATATTCCAAACGATAAAATTAATCCAACAACAACGAAGTACAAAAACACTCTGTGTGCCTACGGCCTATTGTATTCCATACCGAGTACAGAGATAACACGTGAGGCGGTTGTGGATGGACGGAACGAGACATCGTGCTTAGATCACCTGTGGGTTCGTGCGGGACGGAACGAGTGTGAGCCGTCATCGTTGGTGCTCGAGACGAAAATCTCCGATCACCATGCGATTGGAATAGTAGTAAATTTAAGTGATAACTGCAATATAATGACTCAAACTAGTAGGGACAATAGTATGCGGAAATTATTTAATGAAAATTTTATAAAACAAAGGCTAGACTCGTATAACTGGGCGCAATTATCGGATATAACATGTCCACTTGTGTTATTTCAAACATTATGTACCGTGTTTGATAGGAT
Organism: Parnassius apollo; assembly: GCA_907164705.1. Classification (NCBI taxonomy): domain Eukaryota; kingdom Metazoa; phylum Arthropoda; class Insecta; order Lepidoptera; family Papilionidae; genus Parnassius; species Parnassius apollo. Next base: position 4,220,950 of record CAJQZP010000287.1, on the reverse strand, counting down.
ATACAGGGAAAGTACAACTGTAGTAACAACTTGTATTAAAAGTTTAATAAGACAACCATGGATAGATAGATATTTATATAAAATGATATTAAGACGAGACTATTTGTTTAGAGTGTGGAAATGTGAACCAAAAAATATGAATAAGCGATTAGAATATACAAAATTTAGAAATAAAGTAAATAAAACTATAATTAAGGCTAAAAATAAATATAGACAGATGGAAATAAAAAAATGTAATGGGGACTTCAAGAAAATATGGGCAAAAATAAACCAGTGGCTGGGGCGAAATAAAGTAAGTCTAGATGATGTAATATTGCGGCATTTAGGTAAGACAGAAAATATGATACAAATATGTACAAATTTTTCTAAAACATTTACTGAAGAAATTAATGGAATAAAGCATAAATGTAAAATTAAATTTTTAAATAGAAGACAATATGTGAATCCGAGTGTGGTGAGTTTTAGATATATGATGGTGTGCTCTTTAGATGTAGAAAAGGTTATTAATAATTTATCATGTGAAAAAGCCCCCGGATTAGATGGAATTAGGATAAAAGACATAAAATATATACGGAAACAATTAAGTCCTGTTATAGCAAATTTTATGAATATGTGTATGTTGAAAAGTATTTATCCCGATCAGTTACAACATGCTATTATACGCCCTATATATAAGTCAGGAAACCACTTAGAATATGTTAATTATAGACATATAGCCATATTATCTATTATTGATAAAATTTTTGAAAAAAATATTGTAAGCCAAATTTCTAAATTCTTGGAATGTCATAATATTTTGTCAGACGCTCAGCACGGTTTCTGCCCGGGGCGTAGTACAGCTTCAGCACTAACGGAATTTGCCGATTACATAAACAAGTCTTTGTACGCTGGTAAACAAATTATAACACTTTTTATAGATTACAAAAAGGCGTTTGACACCCATTTTTTTAACATGGGGAAATGCCTACGCATACCCGCCTCGCGGGGGCAAGGACGGGTTATGTCGGACTCGCACCGACTAAAACCCCATGGTGTTCCACCTTCGTCGCATATTGGCAGGGCTACGGGAACGCTTTCGCACACTCCGCGGCCCTACCAGCGACTGCCGCCCCATGGCAGCACCCCCCCCGGGAGAGGAATATTCCTCCCCGTTCTCCTTCCCAAGTAAGGCGCACCAGAACACATGGCACGCCTTCCTCCACGGCCTCCAATTACATCTGCGCAACAGACGCCCTCGCGTCCGATGCGCGAAGGCCATGAGGCCAGGAAAAACGAGCACTTAGAAGTACTAGCCTTCCCGACCCCAGCGGCGGATCTGGTCTATGGTTCCGCCGCCAACCAAGATTCGGCTGCGGAGGATAGGGAGAGCGGCGCCTCGCAATACCGACAATACTCTCCCCCCGCAGCCCCATCACCACCGCATCAACGGTGCGGCCCCGTTTGAGTCGCGGAGGATAGGGCGAGTGGCGCATCGCCATACCAACACTCCTCTTCCTCCGCGACTCCACCGCGACTCCACTCGGCTGCAGCGGTAGAGGGTGCGGAGTCCCCACTCGCTGCAGTCCACCAGCACACATCCGAAGTGGGCTCCCCAAGCCCACTCGGAGTGGCCACCTCAGGCCGGCCCTTCACCTCGGGCCAGCCACGTGGGTTCCTCTTTGTTCACCGTGGGAGACCAAGCCACGGCTACTAAGCCCCCCCGCCACGACAAGGCGGGAACCCGTTCGGGGGGGGGGGGTTTGACACCCTGGATCATGACATTCTGCTACAGGCGATGGATCAATGTGGAATACGAGGCCCTACGAATAAATGGTTTCGGAACTACCTGCGTAATAGGTAAATGCGTACGATGATAGCTGGTGTGACTGGTGAGGATATGCATGTGGATCTGGGGGTGCCGACTGGATTGTCTGTGTGTGAGTATTTGGTCCATTAATTTATGTGATGCATGTGAATAGTGTGTCAAATGTCGTAAACGAGTGCCGCGTTTTTATGTATGCCGATGATATGTGTATTGTTTATGCTTCCAAGGATATATCTGAGATACAAAGCTATGTAAAGTTTTTTAAAAGTATAACTAAGTGGGCACACGATAATGGAATTATATTGAATATGTCGAAAACCAAGTGCATGCATATACACTCGCCATACAATCGACAAGTTAAAATCATTAATAAAGAACAGATACATATAATTGGCCACTCATATGAATGCCTACATGCTAATAAAATCGACTGCAGATGTGATAAATTAGATTATGTCAATACATTTAAATATTTAGGCTTAATTATTGATCAAAATTTTAGCTGGAAAACGCATGTTAATGACATATGTAATAAATTAAGATCCATGGTATGTAAGTTTTATCAAGTATTTGGTCCATTAATTTATGTGATGCATGTGAATAGTGTGTCAAATGTCGTAAACGAGTGCCGCGTTTTTATGTATGCCGATGATATGTGTATTGTTTATGCTTCCAAGGATATATCTGAGATACAAAGCTATGTAAAGTTTTTTAAAAGTATAACTAAGTGGGCACACGATAATGGAATTATATTGAATATGTCGAAAACCAAGTGCATGCATATACACTCGCCATACAATCGACAAGTTAAAATCATTAATAAAGAACAGATACATATAATTGGCCACTCATATGAATGCCTACATGCTAATAAAATCGACTGCAGATGTGATAAATTAGATTATGTCAATACATTTAAATATTTAGGCTTAATTATTGATCAAAATTTTAGCTGGAAAACGCATGTTAATGACATATGTAATAAATTAAGATCCATGGTATGTAAGTTTTATCAATTAAATGCAGTTGTAGACAAGCACACGTTACGCATTGTGTATTATCGGTTTGCTGACTCACTGATTAGCTATGGACTCATTGTATATGGGCGGACGTTTTGCACCTATTTAAAAAATATTTAAAATTTACAAATAAGGCTGATTAAGTACCTAGTGACCAAAAAAGTTAAAGATAATTGTGCCCAGGACTATAATAACTTATTTCCAATTTGTAAAATACTGCCTGTAGACAAAAAAATCGAATACTTAATATCGATTATGATTAAGACGAGGACAAAAAACTTGCAACACCAAATAAAAAAAGGAAAAAGGCTGCTCCTGTCACAAACATTGACAACTTTGACGCCGCTGCGATTCGTAACCATGTATATGGTTACTATACACGGGGCGAATTGCCTACATTGAAAAAACCTGCCGCGTCCCTCAAAGACGCAGACTTGTTTAAAGGAAGCTTGCCATCTCTAACGAAGATATTGAAAAATATTGGTTTTTCCTATTAAAAAAAAGTGACAAAAGAAAAATTATTATGGAAAGAACCGACATTGCTCTTGCTCGAGTGAATTTTCTCCGAAAAGTCAAAAAAATCACAAATTGGGACAAAGTAGTGTTTCTAGACGAGACATGGCTAAACGCCAATCATACCTTATCCAAAGCTTGGACCGATGATACTGCACAATCAACCACCAAAGTACCCGAAGGCAAAGGTCAAAGATTAATCATAACTGATGCTGGGACGTCATCTGGTTTTGTGCCTAATTGCCTATTGGCATTCAAATCAACTAAAACTACTAAATAATACTGGGTGTATCATGCTCTCGCCGATAGCAGACGTATCATTTAAGGCTCCGTACCTAAATATTCGTTTTTGTTAAGATCTTTGAGTTAGTAAGCGTTTAATCAATATAATTCAGTTATCATTACTATAAGTGATCTAATAACACTAATAAACAAAAGATATACAGTATTTAAGTGCTTAAATAATTACTTTTCTATCTACAAAACAGTGCAGTGGGTGTAAATTAGTTGGTGAATCATCAGTCCTCAAGGGGCTATGATTGGTCTAATAACCAACTAGCGAGGATTACCTTATATGGCAATATGAGTTGCATGATCGACGCCTAACACTATTGTTGGATCGCTTGACAAATTTCATAGTCTAAACTTAAATCTCCGTAGTACAACGGGTAAGGTTTACAAAGACCGCTTCACCGGACTCGGAATCGAATCCAACATACACAATTGATTTTCAATATCTTTTCAACACAAATTTTTAAAATTCGGAATTTTTGATTTGAAATATTTCATTAAAAATTATAAATTGTGTAAACATAATCAGAATGGCAGACTCAAATAAATGTAATGCATATTTGAGTGAAATAGCAAACATTCCCTCAATATATTGCACACGATGTAAGGCGGGTTATCATCATTCCTGCATGAACTATACATTAACTGAGTATAAGGCGCTATCAGTTGAGTTTAAATCTAAGTGGATCTGCGCGCAATGTCAAAGTAGAGAACGCAAAGGAGGCGATAATTCAAACACTCCGGTTCATAACAAAACTGGCAACGCCCCGATATCACCTCAGCTGGAGTTTGTTACGAAGCGAACGAAGTCACGCAGAGGCAGCAATTGTTCTTGGTTAACGGCAAACAACATACGAGATATAATACGGGAAGAACTACAATTTCATTTCACTCACAAAATCTACCCCGAAATACAGGAGGTACGCATTGCGATGTCTTCTCTCGAAGCGTCGGTAGCTCACTTCAATGTAGAACTTGAGAAAGTGAAGGCTGATTGTGTGGAGCAGGCGAAAATAATTAATGTTTTAAAATCAGAGACTGAGCTACTGAAAACTACCAATGAAACGCTTTCATCTCGCCTGTCCCAATTGGACCAGCATACGCGTTCATCTAACGTGGAAATTCAATGCGTCCCTGAGAATAAACAGGAAAATTTGGTAAATATCGTAATGCAGCTAGGAAAAGAAATCAAGTGCCCAATCAACGACACACAAATTCATTATTGCTCGCGACTAGCTAAGATGAATAATTCTAGTCCTCGCCCTCGCTCGATACTAGTCAAATTCAACAGCCCGCGACTACGCGAAATGTAAGAGGCTTAAAAACCAAAACAATTGAGCTATTTAGTAAGGTTGTGTGCAGCAATTACGATGTTATAGTTTTTACAGATACATGGCTAAATAGTAGTGTTTCGGACACGGAATTATTTGACGATCGTTATATAGTTTACAGACGAGACAGGGAAAGTAGTGGATTTCACAGTAAAAAACTGGGGGGTGGAGTTTTATTAGCTGTCTCTAAGCGTTTTATATCCTACCGAATGTATGATTGTCAGTCGGACTGTGAGGATATCTGGATTAAAATCGAAATACTCGATAAGAAGGGTGTAATTGATTATTTGTATATACATATATGGAGTTTATATTCCTCCCCCTGTACAGAAGCATATTTTGGAACACTTTGTTACAAACACCAATTGTATGTCACAAAAGCTCAGTTCTAATACTATTGTTCTTTGTGATTTTAATTTGAGCAGTCTTTGTTGGAACAAGACGCCTACTCTTGTACTAACGCCTATAACTACAAATAGTTTGTTAAACAATATGATAGTGGATTTCATGTCATTGAATAATTTATTACAATACAATTCATGCCTAAACATAAAAAATCGAATTCTGGACCTAATAATGAGCTCTTTGACAATCTCATACGTTTGTGAAAGTGCTGACCCTTTATCCAAAATTAACCCGCTGCATCCTCCCATCGAATTCTGTGTTGAAATCGACCATAAAGAAAATTTAAAGTCCCAAGATGTAGCCAGATACCGCTTCCACAAAGCAGACTATGAAAAGATAATAAGCGAACTAAACAACATCCAATGGGTAAAAGAATTATCTAACTGTACTAGCGTTGACGACATGGTGACATATTTCTATAAAATCCTTGGGCTCCTCATAATCAAACATGTTCCAAAATACAAACCGCGCTCTGGTAAATATCCAATGTGGTTTTCCACTGCATTAGTTAGGGTAATCAACGAGAAACTGAAATATCGAAATAAATACCGCAAATATGGCAACCCCCGAGATTTAATTACCTTTGAAGTACTAAGGGATAGATGTACAAAACTTCACAGCATAAGCTACAAATTATACATAAAGCACCTAGAGTCATCGCTGTCTTCTAACCCTAAACTTATGTGGAGCTTTATTAAACATAAAAGAGGTGGGACCAATTCTTACCCTGCACAAATGTCTTTCGGCACAAAGGTCGCTTCATCGGGGACAGGCATTTGCGATCTATTTGCATCTCAGTTTTCCTCGGCTTACAACACTGAAAACTTACCCACCCCAGGGCAATCTCATTTGCCACTAGGTGCTAATTACTTAACTACAATATCGGTAACTATAGACCAAGTTTTCAGAGTTTTAAAAAGACTTGACCCTACTAAGGGTTCCAGCTCCGATGGAATACCTTCTATTTTTGCCATAAGATGTGCTGGGCACTTGCACTGCCACTTAGTATTATTATTAATAGCTCCTTGAATTCTGGCATATTCCCAACAGATTGGAAAAGTGCTCTTGTAATACCTTTATTCAAGACAGGTGACACGAGTGCAGTAAAAAATTATAGGCCTATATCTATACTTCCAACATTTGCGAAAGTTTTTGAATCCCTTTTGTGCCCAATAATTTCATGTCACTTGAAACAGGTTATCGCACCCCAACAGCATGGCTTTTTTCATCAATGACATTGGAAAATGTTTTCAGCACTCTAAATTCTCAATGTTCGCTGACGACTTAAAATTATTTAGAATAGTTAACTCATCTGATGATGCATTATCACTGCAGAGGGATTTAAATAATTTAGCGATGTGGTGTACTGAGAACGGAATGAGCATGAATACTGATAAATGCCAAGTAGTGCGATTCAGCAGAAAGAGACGTTTACCAACCAGATTCTATCATATCAATGATACGCCGCTAAGAGAGGTTAGCCACATTCGAGACCTAGGAGTCATCATTGACAACAAACTACGCTTCAATATTCATATTGACAGTATTATAAATAAGGCTCTTAGAATGTGGGGCTTTGTTCTTCGAAACTGTAAAGAATTTAGGAATCCCATGACAAAAATTACGGTATATAACTGCCTCGTGCGTAGTATGTTAGAATATGGCAGTACTGTGTGGAATCCGCACTACGGTACATATATCAAACGCTTAGAGAGTGTACAAAAGCGAATTTTATGGCATTTGTCTTACAGTTGCAACTTAGCCAAGAAACTCCCAAGCTACAACGATCGACTACTACACATTACTACATTTTCGCCTCAAATCACTCCGACACCGTAGGGAATTACTTGACGTCATGTTTCTGTATAAGCTAATAAATGGAATTTTTGACACCCCTGATCTTTTATCTCGAGTAAATATTGCTGTACCTAGAAAGCCACACAGACTTAAGAAACCTCATTTTAAAAGTAATTCAGCTAAGTCAAAGTTGGGTCAGTATGCTCCATTAAACAGAGCGATGAGGAGTTACAATCTCATTCACAACTCTATATCTAGTGAAACTGAAAAAGGATCTTCTCAGCTAGATATTTTTTCAAACTCCTTAATACAATTTAAAAATTTTGCAGCTAAAGTAATAACAGAACAATTCGATTATTATGTAATTTTAAATTAAAATATGTGTGAGCGTTATTTTATTTTTACATTCAATTTTTAATTTTGACTTATAATATATATTTTTATTTTAATGACATTTGGACTTGTTTAAATTTTAATTGATGTTTTTATCTTTATTAGTTTTAAATAATATTTTGTTCTTGACATAGTTAAATGTAATGCACTGATAAAATTTTATTATTGTTGTTAATAGTACTAATAAGTTAATTAATTGTATAATAACTTCCTTACAATTAATGCATACATTTTAATATAAATAAATTAAATTGCTTCTCAACATAAGTTAATGTACGAGACTTTAAGAGAATGTTGTTTGCGCCTATAATTGAAATAGCACTTTGTATGTTTTTTTTTTCTTTTTTGTTTTTCTGATATTTTTGCATGTAATAGTGTGTACTTTGTTGGTGCAATAAATAAATAAAAAAAAAAAATAAATACCAGGAGGAAATGAATTTTGAAAAATTTAAAATTATTAGATAATTTAAAGGAGCCACATTGCATTCATCACTTGGTCCAAAAGCACAAATCACCAACTTCGGCAAACAGAAAATTAGAAATCATTGCATGGCTTCAAGAAAAAGGAATAGAGGCCAATGAAACTATGCTTAAAATGAATTATTAAGACTCGTTGGTCTGCACAAACCTAGTACTCCAACATATGTCTTAGATGATATAGCCCACGAAAAGGGTCATACCGTTGTTCGCGCCACTCGCGCGCGACGATTGATTCCCTGATTCGCTTTCTCTCTCTCATTCATTGATTCGGCGCGAGCGCAGTATCGCGTCAGTCGCAACCCCGGAAGGGAGTCACGCGCCGCCCTCGTTCGAAAAAAGGTGTAAGAAAGCGCGTCCGCGACCTTCAGCTCATCGGCTCGCGTTAATTACGTATATATTGCCGGCCGGTATCTAATATATCTAAGTGATAATCATTACGAACAATTAAACATTAAAGTGAAAGTGACAGTGTATGATATAAGACTTTAGTTGCACGTGTATACATTTAACGGCATAACCAGCTCAGGAACGCGCCAGCCACCCAGCACCATTCATTTATCATCCGCCCATCTGCATTCAAAGTAAGTGCACACCCTTACATTTCCTCTCCAATTTCGTTCAACCCGCGCTTCAGCTCACCGTCGATGTGAGGCTTTCCCTCACATTTTCTGGTCCTTCGAGCATCTGAACCAGCGACCCCTGCTCATTTTACGGTCCTTCGATTATAAGAAATAAGCCCCTATGGATAAACAGTGTCCTAAGACCGGGAAATAAACCCAACCACACCCATAAAGTTACCCACATTTCTCTCAACAAAATATTAAAATCTTTTAAATCGATAAAAATTTCTTAAGTATGTAATCATATAATCTCAGCCCATATATTAAAATTCATTAATACATATTTAACATTAACATTTATTAAAAAATAATTCACGTCTCCATACATTGTTTCTCTTTAAGTGGGCACTAAGCTAACGCTTTCGAATATAATATTATATCGAGTCACAAGTATGTAAAATGGTTACAAAATAACGTCTCGTATTTCAACAAAAGTGTTTGATTGCATCATTTTTAAACATATAACAATCGGCTCAACACTGCCCTTTATTGTATGATCGCCGTCCCGTCTCGATCATTTGTAGAAAAGAAACAAGCGTTAAAATATTTTGTTGTTTAATTTAATAGGTAATAAGTAAATAGTATTAAATGTTATTAATTATATGTACTTACTCTTGTTATTTCTTTCTCAATAGGCATTATTATTAATTTCGTATATAAGTTTTTTATTATTATTTTCGTTCTGGTGACTAATACACGGCGATTGAATTGTAATATGTTCGTTGCAAAAATTATATTGCCTAAGGCAATTTTTTTGCAACGAACTTCTACTATTAGTGTTAACTTTTAAAATACTTTTACATAATTTAGGTTGTAGGTATATTCTACTCACTTTACATTCTCTGCTCCGCGCTTATCTTAAGTTGTGCTCAGTAACATATTATAACATTTACAACACACACTCGCATTTATTTATTTTTAACCGACTTCCAAAAAAGGAGGAGGTTCACAATTCGATTGTATTTTTTTTCTCTCATTCTTCTTTTATAATAATTTACATACAATGCCGTCCAAGTGTAAAGCGGCCATTTTTCGTGAGGCGATAAAGGCAATTAACCAGCTGAAGGAAATTGCCTTGGCGGTAATAGCTAAGGATACGAAAAAGTATACTATAACGGACTTTACTGCTAGGTACGCCAAGCTAGAGGAACACAAGCACAAATTGGAGAACGTCTTCTACGAGATCCTGGATGATGAGGACCTCACCGATGAGGTCGAGGCCACCTATACAAAGAATTATTAGAAGGCGATTTCAGATTACAATGACATCTTAGTTGCGTTTGAAAAATTAAGTGTGGCTTCAGCTCTTCCGGAGACTGCTCACCCGTCCACGTCAGCCACACCTGCTCACGTACTGCCCAAAATTGCTCTGCCGAAGTTCAGCTCTAAAATTGAAGACTGGCCTTCCTTCATAGCCATCTTTAGAAGTCTTACCGATGACATGACCACCATTTCGGATTCTGTGAAGCTTCATTACCTGCTCTCGTGCCTATCAGGCGAGGCACGCAGTATGGTATCTCATCTTCAGCTCACCAACGAGAATCTTCGCCGTGGCCATGGATATTCTGACCAGACGATATGAAAACCGTCGCGTCCTGATCGACCGGTTTGTGGACATTATACTAGAGCTACCACACATCCATACGCGCTCTGATATCCGCACACTCTTCTTGACTCCGCTCATTTCTGCGCAATGCGCCCTCAACAATCTCGATCTGCCCATGAAGGATAGTGACTACGTTTTCGTATCGATAGTAGTACAAAAGCTTAAGGGTGAGCTTCGCACCCTCTTTGAGCGTAAATATGGATCACGTCAGACTCTGCCAACTCTCAAGAATTTAATCACCTTCTTCCAGCCCACACTCTTCACAAGCCAGTCGGCACTCCCCACAGACCAACCAATACCGCAGGCGGTCCTCCTCTTCTTCTCCACAGGTTTCGCCTCGTCAACCCGCTCATCATCAATTTCGGCCCATTCACCCGACTACAAGTCGGCACGACTATAAAACCCCGCAGCCGGCTCCGCTCAGGCCGGTATACTCGGCTCAACCATCAGCTCCTGCCGCTCCCATTGCGGATAATATGCCCTGCCCATTCTGCAGACAAAGAGGGCACAAGCTCATCGCCTGCCCGAGGTACAATGACCAACCGATCCAGGGCCGATGGGACTTCATCAACGCTCGCAACCGATGTCGACGCTGTTTAGGCCCTCATTATGAGAATGAGTGCAAGTCCACGAAGGCTTGCAAAGAGTGTGGAAATAGAAAACACCACACATCATTGCATCGGCCCGATGTTCCTTCTCCAACTCACTCGTATGCTCATCTTCTACCCTCGCATTTGAGAGAGCAACCCAGGCAGCGCTCAGCTCAAGAGCCCCAACATTTTTCAGCACACGCCGCACATGTCAACCCCAGGCCACACAACAATGAACCAAGTCATTCGCGCTCTCCTAGTAGGTCTCGTGTAGGTGGTCAACAATGACTATCTACAATAAACAAACACTACGAACCAGAAACTAATCAGCACACTCACTCAAACTCAGCTCACACACAGACATCACAAGCTTACTCTGCGATATCAGCTCCAACTAAGAATAGTTATTTTTGCAATTCCGCTCAACGTGAAGAGCACGTTACCAAGTTACCAATTTTATTGCCCACCGTCTCGCTAAAAATAGCAGACGTACATGGCCAGTTTCACACAGCTCGAGCATTGTTAGATTGTGGTAGCATGATAACACTTATAACTCAGCGCATGGCTCGAATTTTGAATTTACCGCTAAATCAAACATCTCTAAAAATCGCAGGAGTGGGCAACCACCACACACAGGACTCAAAGGCATCAATCTCAGTAGTGTGTAGACCAACACACCATTACACACCTACGAATACGGCTACAGCGCACATTTTAAAAAATGTTACAGGTTATTTGCCATTACAAAAAGTTCCGCGCATAGCAGATGCAGAGCCTCCGATTCCCTTGGCAGATCAAGATTACCATACACCAGCTCCGATCGATCTCTTATTGGGTTCCGACGTTCTCGGGCAAGTACTGGACGGGACTGAGGTTTCCTTGGGCCGGGGGAAGCCTATAGCCTTCGGCACGATTTTCGATTATGCATTGATAGGACCTATTGAGGATTTATATGCAAAGTCTACGAACCAGCCCATTTCAGCTCACGTTATCAGCTCACACCCAGAATCCGACGTAACTACACGCGAAATTTGCAAGCGCCTTGAGATTGTGACGGCCCAATATTATTATTAATAATTAAATTCAATATAAAGGGGCGTCAAAAATAGTCTTAAAAGATATATATTAAGCAATTAAGTTAAATTAATAAACATAAAGTTAATATATTTCAGATATTATCCCAATAACATAGTAAATTAAAGGCAAAATTATTGTTTTTCGTAATAAATAAATTTATTTAAAAACTTGAAAAAAATATTTAAAATAAGATAAATAATAGAAATACAAGTAAAAAAATATTATAAAATTAAGTTAAATAACGTTTATAAGATAATTAGAAAATTTGTTAAAAATTGTTTAAGTCATGGGAGGTGTTCATGTATAAAAGAAAATTTTCCTAAGTTGTGGAAGGAGTTCACGTATAAAAGAAATTTCCTAAGTTGTGGAAGGAGTTCACGTATAAAGGAAAATTTTCCTAAGTTATTGAAGGTGTTCATGTATAGATGTCTTGTATGGAGGAGCTGCCGGAGATACATTCCTGCAGTTGTACATATATATGGGGTGGTCGGGAGCCCGACTGCCTGAAGTACTGTAGCACAATGACTAGTCCTATATTAGGGACTTATGACATTAAACTCAATGATACAAAAGCAATACTAAAGAAGGTCTCCATGATGAATTTGCATTACAATAGTAGGGTCGTGGGTTCGAACCCTATATATTAATGACTTATGAAAGTAAGGTCTATGATCCAAAAGCACTACTATAGAAGGTCTCTATGATTAATATGCATTACAATAGTAGGGTCGTGGGTTCGAACCCTATATATTAATGACTTATGAAAGTAAGGTCTATGATCCAAAAGCAATACTATAGAAGGTCTCTATGATTAATATGCATTACAATAGTAGGGTCGTGGGTTCGAATCCTATATATGAATGACTTATGAAAGTAAGGTCTATGATTCAAAACCAATAATATAGAAGGTCTCTTTGATTAATATGCATTGCAATAGTAGTGTCGTGGGTTCGAATCCTATATATACATGACTATGAAAGTAAGGTCTATAATACAAAAGCAATATTATAGGAGGTCTCCTTGATGCATAAGCATTGTATGGGGTGGTCGGGTGACTGACTGCTCCTAGTACTGTAGCAAAATGACTAGTCCTTATTAGGGACTTGAAAAGGAATATTATGGTGGCGTGTGTGCTGCTTCACGAGCAATTGGTCCGAGGTAAACTTGGACTCGCTAACCGATGTGTCCTAGACATATGATCTTAGTGCCGGTGGTAAGCGGGTTTGTTGTAACAATACGGCTTTCCCGTGGACATCGCACACCCATACCGTTTGTGGGCGATGTCGTTGCGCATAGCGATGTGTCGTCTATCTTTCGGATTGGGATGATGAGTGTGTTTGGTAGCACTTTTAAGTGTAACAGGCATACTCAATTTCATGTCTTAGTGCATTAGCGCTATGATACGTGGAGTTTTGTTCATTGGCGTTTTAGTAGCGTGCTACTATGATACGTTGGTGATATTTTTTATATAACAACAATAAAAACTTTGTTGCCAAAATCGATAGGAGTCATGTGGGTGTGTTGTGAGGGGGCGCCACCCGTATGGTAGTTGCATTGATGCTTACTGCTACTTGCGGTATTGCGTCTTGTGATGGATCTGCGGGTGTGCTGCGCCTGATTCGATGCATTCCTGTGGTTCTGGTCGATGGAGGTATACAATTAACATCTTAGTGCCGGTGGTAAGCGGGTTTGTTGTAGCAATACGGCTTTCCTGTGGACATCGCACACCCATACCGTTTGTGGGCGATGTCGTTGCGCATAGCGATGTGTCGTCTATCTTTCGGATTGGGATGATGAGTGTGATTGGTAGCACTTTTAAGTGTAACAGGCATACTCAACTTCATGTCTTAGTGCATTAGCGCTATGATACGTGGAGTTTTGTTCATTGGCGTTTTAGTAGCGTGCTACTATGATACGTTGGTGATATTTTTATATAACAACAATAAAAACTTTGTTGCCGAAGTCGATAGGAGTCATGTGGGTGTGTTGTGAGGGGGCGCCACCCGTATGATAGTTGCATTGATGCTTACTACTACTTGCGGTATTGCGTCTTGTGATGGATCTGCGGGTGTGCTGCGCCTGATTCGATGCATTCCTGTGGTTCTGGTCGATGGAGGTATACAATTAACATCTTAGTGCCGGTGGTAAGCGGGTTTGTTGTAGCAATACGGCTTTCCTGTGGACATCGCACACCCATACCGTTTGTGGGCAAAGTCGTTGCGCATAGCGATGTGTCGTCTATCTTTCGGATTGGGATGATGAGTGTGATTGGTAGCACTTTTAAGTGTAACAGGCATACTCAATTTCATGTCTTAGTGCATTAGCGCTATGATACGTGGAGTTTTGTTCATTGGCGTTTTAGTAGCGTGCTACTATGATACGTTGGTGATATTTTTTATATAACAACAATAAAAACTTTGTTACCAAAGTCGATAGGAGTCATGTTGGGTGTGTTGTGAGGGGGCGCCATCCGTATGATAGTTGCATTGATGCTTACTGCTACTTGCGGTATTGCGTCTTGTGATGGATCTGCGGGTGTGCTGCGCCTGATTCGACGCTCTCTTGTGGTTCTGGTCGATGGAGGTATACGGGTGGTGATGTCTGCTGGGATGTATGGGGGACCTTGGAATGGTGTAAGCCCGACGATAGTCGTATTGATGCTTGTTGCGTTCTGCAGCATTGCGTCTCTGCGATGGTTGTTTGGTGGGACGCTATTCTCAATGGCGCTCTCTGCGTCTTGGTTTGACTCACACCTAAGTAGCTTTGCCCAAGTCGGGTCCCTTCATTGCGGGGCTGCAGACTGTCTGCCCTCCACGATGTTTTATATAACAACATAATATTATATCTCTGTAACTTTCCCACCTTTGAATGATTGAAGGCAACTTGTTGGTTGGTGAGACAAACATGATCGAAAATGCATTTACTCAACGTCAGTGACACAAACCCTTTCTGATGGCGAATTATTACTCTTATCTTATAACTGCCTTTTGGCTATATCTGCCGTTGTATTGGTTGGTGGAGCATATGTGTCGACCTCATGCGGGTGGTAGCTGGCGGGAGGATCTGAGGAGACTCTCAAGGCTGCGGCCGAAAGCCGCACAACGTAGGACCCCATTCCCTTGAGGTGAGCAGTAGACTCATGACACGCTCTGCGGCTAGTAGCCGTGCTGATCATGCAATTGGTGGTGATGCCATACACTTACATCACGTCTGCAGGAGCGGCGGTCTGGCAGGTGGTGGCGCTCACGGAGGGTTTACGGCCAGTGTGCCTATTTGCCTAAACCGTGTGACGTACATTCACTGTGGCTGGATTCGTTCGTATTCTGTATGGCGTTTACACGCGTTGACATGCGCGACTTCGGTCGATGTTTGTGCTTACGCACTAGGGGCCAAGCTCTTGTACTGGTTCGCCAGTTATTTTGCTGTGGACTACGGTCCAGTTCCCGAATTAGCTTTCCCTTCGGGGGGGAGTGCATCAAAATGGTTGGCACTCACCGTGCACGGCGTGTGTGGGGGCGTGTACCTCCCCCTACATTTTTTTAAAAATAAATGTAGGAGAGCAAAGCCCTTGTATTGGGTATTTTGTATAAATATATTTTGAGCCTTTTCCGAGCGGGGAGAGATAATTAATAATAAATTAATAATGTAAACCTGATACAAGTGGAATAAGGACGTTTTATGTCTTAACCTTTCTCGAGCCCTGTCTTCGTGAACGGGGTTCACTTAGCTTATAAGGCACTACCAACAGCTTTCAATTGCTCTAGCGAATATTCATTCTTCCAAAAGACACCTAAAAGAACTAAGTTACTAAACAAACACAACGTAAATAAGGGTCCTAACTAAGACGATCACGCCAAAATATTACAAACGGCCTATTATTAAACCTTTAGAAAGATCATTTAGAAAGATCTAAAAATAATTTATTAATCCTGGTCACATATATATAATTTTTAATATAAAGGGGAATATAATACATTTAGTATTTTATATATTTATTATTATGAGAGGGGGGGAAGCGTTACAAGAGGTTCTGGGAGTCAGAATAACCCCAACCTCATATAGCGACCAGTCCTTTGGAGGAGCAATGCGAAGAAATTTACCGCACCACAACAACTCGAGAACCATCAGGCAAATATATGGTAACATTGCCTTTTCTACCAAATGCACCGACCTTAGGCAACACTCATGCTATTGCGTTACGTAGATTTCTCAACCTCGAAAAGAAGCTTCAAGCAAATCCGCCCCTCCGCTCTCAATATGTTGACTTTATGAATGAGTATCTCAAGTTGGGACACATAGTACCCAGTACCTTTGCAGGTAGGCCGCACTTCTATATTCCGCATCATGGCATCTTTAAGACGGGATCAAATAAGCTACGCACTGTATTTGATGGTAGCAGTAAAAGCTCAAATGGCGTAATTTTAAATGAATGCTTGCACACAGGTCCAGCTCTCCAACAGGATATTGTCGATATTATTATGTCATTTAGAACACACCCTGTAGTCTTCAGTACTGACATCAGAAAGATGTTCAGAAACATACTCATTCATCCAGACCAAAGACAGTATCAGCTTATTCTCTGGCGGTCGTCACCTGACCAGCCTCTGCTCACATATGCGCTAAATACAGTCACGTATGGTTTACGGTCCAGCCCGTACCATGCCATCCGCACGCTGCTACAATTAGCTGATGACGAAGGTAATCGTTACCCACAGCTGCTCAGATCCTACGCAATTCTATCTTCGTTGACGATATACTCTGTGGCCATGACTCTGTGGAGTCTGCTCAGGTACTACAAACCGAGTTAATTAATTTGCTTGGCATGGGTGGCTTTCAGCTCAGTAAATGGACTTCAAACTGTCCCCAGCTCCTGGAACGGTTTCCAGACGACCAATGTGACATGCCTAAGGACTTTGACATCAGCCCAGAATCGAACACCATTAAAGTGCTTGGGATACAGTGGATTCCTCAATCGGATGAGTTCACTTATCGCATCTCTCTCCCTCCAATACCCCAAATCACAAAGCGCTCTATTCTCAGCACAGTAGCATCACTCTATGACCCCAACGGTTGGGTCACACCGGTCATTTTCCGCGCAAAGCTCCTTTTACAGAAGTTATGGATTCTGAAACTGGGATGGGACAAACCCCCTGGCAATGAAGTTTATACAGAGTGGCAGTACATTTCACAAGATCTTCCTCAACTCTCGAATCTCCGCTTACCTCGTCACATTTGCAAATATAAGCCGACATCCACTTACTCACTCCACGGATTCGCGGACGCATCAGAAGCTGGATTTGCGTCTGTCATTTATCTTCATGAGCTCAATGCCAATGGACAGGTCAATGTACACCTGGTCATTGCCAAGTCAAAGGTCGCGCCTATTAAGAATCGCCTCTCAATTCCTAAACTGGAACTATCAGCTGCAGCTCTTTTATCACAACTCATGACTCGTGTGTCCACCAAATTATCAGCTCATATTGCGATTGACCAGCATATCCGTTGGTCGGATAGCACAATAGTTATAGCTTGGCTTAACACGCCCCCTCATCGACTCCAGACATTCGAGGCCAATCGAGTGTCAAAACAGCGTGTCAGCACAATCTCTATCAGCTCATGATCTCTGGTGGTCTCTCAGTTGGCTCAAAGAGCCCCCTAACACCTGGCCCAAGATGCCAGTTGCTTTAGGCCATCATGCTTTACCAGGCCTTAAACCGAAAAAAGGTGCCAGCGCATATAGCGATTCCGGATGTTGACCATGATCTGCTCACTCGTTTCAGCTCCCTGGGCAAGCTCGTCGGGGTGATGGCTTGTATCAGGCGTTTCATTTTCAATTGCAAGCGCGGTCCAGAGGCACGAAGCGCTGGTCCGTTGACAGTTAGTGAACGTAGGGACGCTCTGTTATTTTGGGTCCGCTCCGTTCAACGAAATGAGTTCGCAGAGGACTTTCACCGTCTTCAAACAGATAAACTTTTTACCGCTCGACTGCAGCGTCTTTCGCCATTTATGAAGGACGGTCTCTTGAGAGTCGGTGGTCGTCTCTCTCACGCTTCGATTAGGTACGATGCTCAACATCCACTCATTCTGCCTAGCTCCAGCCCACTCGTAGACCTTATCATTGACCACTATCACAAAATATACTGCCATCCTGGCTCAGACACTCTACACGCCATTCTACGCCAGCAATTCTGGATACTATCCGCTCGCCGCGTGATCAGACGCAGGGTGTTTAAATGTATAAGATGTTTCCGATGTCGCGCTCAACCCGAAGCCCCGTTAATGGGTGACCTTCCCGCGGACAGGGTTAACCCTCAACCTGTATTTAGCCAAGTCACGACTGACTTTGCCGGCCCGTTTCTCATTAAATCTAGCACATTACGGAACGCTAAGCTCTTAAAAGCGTACTTTTGTACATTCGTGTGTCTCTCAACGAAGGCGGTTCATTTAGAGGCCGTCTCTGCTCTTAACACAGAAGCCTTTCTCGCAGCGTTACAACGATTTATCTCACGGCGCGGTACGCCGGTACTAATTAGATCTGATTGCGGCACCAATTATGTAGGCTCCAGAAATCACCTCATAGAAGTTCAAAATTTTCTCACTGCTAATAATGATGCAATCACACACAAACTAGCCAACCAGCACGTAACCTGGTTGTTGAACCCCCCAAAAGGGCCCTGGTTTGGCGCGTTACATGAAATTAACATTAAATCTACGAAACAATTACTTTATCGGGTAATTGGTGAACAACACCTTACATTTGAGGAATTTTCCACACTTCTGACACGAATTGAGGCTGTACTCAACTCCAGACCTCTCTGCCCACTCTCATCCGACCCGTCGGACCTTCAGCCCTTAAACGCTGGCTATTTTATTATAGACCGTCCGCTCACAGCTCTACCCGAGCCGTCCTTTGATGACAGGCCATTATCTGCTCTTAAACTTTTTCAACTCATAAAAGCTCTTTCTCAACGCTTTTGGACACTGTGGACCAGATCCTACCTCCATACCCTACAGACCCGCTCCAAATGGCTTTCCCCTTCCTCACCTCCTCAAGTTGGCGAACTTGTACTCATCAAAGAAGATAACCTGCCCCGGCTCCAATGGAAACTGGGAAGAATTACCCGTACAATACCTGGGAAGGATGGAGTGATCCGAGTTGTGGATCTGGACACGGCCTACGGACATCTGCGCAGACCTGTGCTCAAGATAGCAAGGCTGCCGTTGGATTCAGCCCAGGAAGAGGTGCTCTCTCGGGCCCCTCAGGATGTTCGCGCCACTCGCGCGCGACGATTGATTCCCTGATTCGCTTTCTCTCTCTCATTAATTGATTCGGCGCGAGCGCAGTATCGCGTCAGTCGCAACCCCGGAAGGGAGTCACGCGCCGCCCTCGTTCGAAAAAAAGGTGTAAGAAAGCGCGTCCGCGACCTTCAGCTCATCGGCTCGCGTTAATTACGTATATATTGCCGGCCGGTATCTAATATATCTAAGTGATAATCATTACGAACAATTAAACATTAAAGTGAAAGTGACAGTGTATGATATAAGACTTTAGTTGCACGTGTATACATTTAACGGCATAACCAGCTCAGGAGCGCGCCAGCCACCCAGCACCATTTATTTATCATCCGCCCATCTGCATTCAAAGTAAGTGCACACCCTTACATTTCCTCTCCAATTTCGTTCAACCCGCGCTTCAGCTCACCGTCGATGTGAGGCTTTCCCTCACAACCGTCATAAGACTACCCCCGTACCACTGCCAGTATAATCCGATCGAGCTTATCTGGGCCCAAGTCAAAGGTTTGTTTGCTTGAATTTCAGTTAGATAGGTACTTTAATTATTAACTACTGTTTAATTAATCTTATTAAAAATATGTTTTCTTTTAAGGTTACGCTGCCAGATACAACACCGCCTTTCACGGCAAATAAAATGTTGCAGTTATTAAAAAGTGCGGTCGACAATGTATCTGCAGAAGACTGGAAGAAGGTGGTAACCAAATCCAGAAAAATAATGGAAGAAGATTGGGAGCGGGACGTCCGATTTGATAATATTTGCGAACAGGAGTTTATAATAAATCTACAAGATTGTTCTAGCGATTCAGAAACTGATTCAGATATGGATTTGGGGTGTACTCCTTTAAGAGAATAAATACATTTTATATTAAAAATATTCGTTTAATTTAGTAACGTTTGTAATGAAATTAAACCCAACTATTATATGTTACATTAGCATCGATAATGGTAAGAAACATCGATAATTTCTATCGACACTTTTTTATACCCTGACAACCCTAGAAATGTCAGTTTGACATATGTCGCAGAGATCAAGCCATATATTACTGTATTTTATACTAGAGAGATCAAGTTATCTTTTATCGTCTATAGTGAATTTTCCAAATTTCCAATTCAATATAAATTACGAAGATGACTAAGTGTTGTGAAGAGGCTGTGCCTCAAAATATAGTCAAAAATCACCCGAATTATCATTTCATAGATGAGTAATTTTGTTTTTGCTGTAAATGTAATGTAAAAATTTATTTCTTATCTCAAAGTGAGACAAAAATGAGATGGATGTTATTATTTGCCTTAAACCTCTAATTCATATTATTTAATTATTTCTTATCATTACGCATAGAATCAGTCAAAAATCACCCGAATTATCATTTCATAGGTGAGTAATTTTGTTTTTTTGCTGTAAATGTAATCTAAAAAAGTTTATTTATTGTCTCAAAGTGAGTAGATGAATGTTATTATTTGCCTTAAAGGCTAATATTTCCAATATGGACCATCGATTTCAAAGCCCATATTTTTTTATTTTATTTTATATTAAGCGTTTTGCAAAGTTTTAGGTTGCGGAAACTTACGGTTCATGAGATATATTTTTTTAAACTTTTCATACAAATTGGCAAATAACACGCAATTACAAAATAAATTTGACAAATGATTGATGTCAAACGTCAATTAGTGTAGGGTTCCGAATATTTTGAATGTATCGATACGTACTCGATACCAAGTATCGTATCAAAAGTATCAATACTTCTTGGTATCGAGTACATTTCGTTAATTTTGGAGACGAAAAATTAGATGCATAGGAAGAGCTGATAAGTTATATATGTATATAAAGTAGAATAAAGTTTATTTAAGTTCCACCTTAGCACTTGTATTTCATTCTTTGCAACTTGTTTCTATTTCTTAATTAGTACAGCTTTTGTACTTGTATGTTATTGTTTGCAACTTGCTGTATTATCTAATTCTAACTACAATGAAGTGTTTACTTACTTATTTAATATCCAAAAAGTACCCAAAACCGAATTAGAGCACCCCACTATCCACGTGGTCTTGTCTGTCCTACCCCTTGAGTGTATATAAGAGCCCGGAGGCGCGGAGGGAGAGCAGTACCCGCCCGCCGTAGGGAAGTGCAGGCACCGAGATCAGGTGCCTGTGTTTTCCTACGCTAGGGCGGAGGGACTGCTCATCCCGCAGCGCCGGAGCTGCCACGGAGCGCCGGAACACGACTTCCCCTTCAACCCCCCCCCCACCTCACTTCCCCGCTACTAACCACACACCCCCTCTCCTCCCATAAGCCCCTCCCTTTTCTTTATTTAATCTAGTTAATTTTAACCCTCCCACATATCCGCCCTCCATTTCACCAGACATATAGTAACGAGAATAATATAATAAATTTTAACCATGAATATCACCAAAACCATGAGGTTCCGCAGGTTGGGGATTGCACAGAGGGTATCCATCGCCCCTCCCCCCCTCCCGCCCCTAAAACCTCATATATCGATGATCCATATTTGAAAGTTAGTCTCCAAAATTAACGAAATGTACTCGATACCAAGTAGTATACTTTTGATACGATACTTGGTCTCGAGTACGTATCGATACTTTCAAAATATTCGGAACCCTACACTAATTGACGTTTGACATCAATCATTTGTCAAATTTATTATGTAATTGCGTGTTATTTGCCAATTTGTATGAAAAGTTTAAAAAAATATATCTCATGAACCGTAAGTTTCGGCAACCTAAAACTTTGCAAAACGCTTTCTTTTAGTGAGTACTATCTACAAAAACATTATGTGTTTTGAAATCGATGGTCCATATTGGAAATATTAACCTTAAATGAATACAAGAGATTCCACAAAATAATGTTCATGATTAAAACATTGTTTTTGTGGTATTTATTTGAACTTTTTACAAAACTTGTAAATTCAGATAAATAACTTGCAATTACTCTTAATATAATAAAGCATAGACCCATTGCATGATTAAGTGTAAAATATGCATCAGGTATGATGATTATGTTTTAAGAAAATTAAAATTAACGATGTGGGTCCAAGTAAATCTGATTTCCAAACAAAGCTGTAAGTCAAACAATTCATGAGGACTACGAGGACATGCTAACAACTATGATTTATAATATGAGGAAAGATGAACATATATTAAACTTATTTTTCAGGCCCAGTTAGCATATAAAATAAATATTCTGAAGAGTGTTAATTCTCAAAGAGCAGAGTAGAAACCAGGTAATTTTTTTTATTGCTTACACAATACTTTTATTAGTATAAGTCTATGATACTTATCTATGTGTTTATCCTTAAATGAGATGTAAATAAGGAGAAACAAAGCAATTAAGATGGTGCCTGTCTAACAACTTTTTACTTACTAGTTCATCAACCTATATTAAAATTTCTCTTTATTTGTTTTATACTTTTAGTCTAGTTAATATAAAAGTTAAAATATAATTTATGTACATTACTTATACACACACATATTATTCAAATGATAATTATTGTCATTTGATTACAAATATAAAATAAGGTGACTAACAATTCCAAATTTTGTAAGTAATTGTAAGTATGCATTGCAATATTACACTGCAAAAAGACGTGGGTCCACATATACCACATGCCTTTCATAATCATTATAAGCAATATTTTCTGTTACATTGATGTGTGGCATATATAGTTTTTTAATTTATTTATCATTGCAAAATAGCTATATTATATATAATATAATTAAGTAATAAAATAGCTTCTATAAACCACAAAATTTGGTAAATAATCATCTACATCGATATTTCCAGGTTTGATAAAGAGAAATAAAATATATGTCATATTACATTATGTTGCAAATAGTTTACATATCAGGCTAAATTATAATTTTGATAATTTAACTAATTGAATAACTAGATGCTTGGTAAGTTCATTTCTATAAAAGTGTAAGGATCAGTATTAAGTGGGAAGTAAGATTTTAATTTTGTTTTAATATTTTCTCATGTAAATGTGTAATGAACGCAGTAGAAAGCGGTCGTTAAAGAGTATGTTGGGGCTGAATCTGAATGACAGGGTGAGAAATTGTGTGATAAGAGAGGAGTGTGGTTTGCAAGATGATATTGTGACCAGGATTAAAAAAGGAATACTTCGGTGGTTTGGTCATGTGGAAAGAATGAATGAGGAAAGAATGACAAAGAAAATTTATGTTGCAGAAGTGAATGGCAGAGTCGGAAAGGGACGTCCTAGGCGAAAATTTATCGACCGAATTGGCGATTTATTGAAACGGGCCAAATTAGGAGTACCATTAACCGATGAGCATGTATGCGTAGGTATATGAATGTGATGGAGGCGAGAGAGGTGTGTCAGGATCGTGCCAAATGGAAGTCTGTAGTCTCTGCCTACCCCTCTGGGTGACAGGCGTGAGTGTTTATGTATGTATTTTCTCATGTAATGTTATTAAATAAATTAAAGGGTAAGTTGTATACTAATCGTGGAACTAGATAAGTAGCTGATCGTTTTCCGTAGATGTTATTAGTACGGGTAGTATGAAACTAATTTTGTGCGACTGCGCGCATGTATATGGAATGTTTAATTTAACATTTTTTTTATTTTGCTTATTTATGTCTTTCCAAAGGACTGTTTCAAATGAAGTTAACCTAAGTCTTACTCAATAATGAAATTAGTGTTGGTAATTTCATGAACTTATTACAGAATTTTTTAATTACATAATAATATTGTTTAAAATTAGGAAGTTTTTTTATTATTAATTTCATTTAAATTCAATACGAAATACGATTTTTATTTACGTTTTTAAAATTATTATTTAATAAATAGTGTATGAGTGGAATAATTATTAAACCTGTTTAACCCCATCTGGGGTTTATAGATACACAAGCGTTTCTGAGTATACACCCCAGGGTGTGTAAACGGAATAACCGTAATATTTGCAATAGTTGACATGCTTGGCATCTTATTCGATGCGAGCACCAAAGTCTTTTCGGTGTTATCCAGTTCAAATTTACCCACATGGAACTGAGTTAATTTATTTTTTTATAATTTTCGGATTCATTCAGAATAATTTACGAAACACAAAAATAAAATTAAGATGCTGAATGAGAAGTGTAGAAGGCAGTCTAAGAAAATAACCAATTTTTCTTAAATTTTGAAGGATCTTCAACTAAACATCTTTTAAATACTATATATACAATTTTACTAGATTAATATGCAGGACCAAAAGACTTTTTAAGAAGACATAAAGAAATTAAAAGGTTTGCTATTAGAAAATTTGCTCACGCGTTACATTTTCTTTCGTCTAAAGCACACAATTTTGTATGACGAACTTACAATACCTGTTTTCCACACAGTCGCACAATAGTTAAGTGGTATCAACATGTTGACGCAGAGCCCGGCTTTACCTTACAAGCTTTTAAAACTTTAAACTCAAAGCATCTACTGGACTAATACTTTGTGCGCTAACTATATATGAAATGAGCATAAGAAACTCTTTAACTTAGGATGCTACAAAGATAAAGTTTTATAATTGTGCGGATACAGAAACTCTTTTGGACAATGACTCTTTAGGAGAAGCTGGACAATCTTTAGTTCTAATGTTAACAGCTATAAACCATTCCTAGAAAATTCTCGTTGGCTATTTGCAAATATCTAGCTTAAATGGTAATCAAAAAGCAAAATTTATAGAAACTTGTATCCAGTTAACGTGTAACAGAAGAAACAGGGATCATTATTGTGTCTTTAACTTGTGATGGGATAGCTACAAGTTTTAGCGTGCTAGAGTTGTTAAAAAGGAATAACAAAAATTCAAAAATAACTTGGTTTCATTACAGTAATTCCACAATAGATATGTTTCTGGACCCCTGCCATGCTATAAAATGAGTTACAAACTCCTTTGGAGAGTTAAAGGGATTTAAAGATGTTTAAAAAAAAACATAGACTTAAGGTATGTAGAAAATCTTCACAATTTGCAGGAAAAAGAAAACTTGGGAACAAAAATAAGTGAAAGACACATTAAATTTTCTAAACATAAATGAAAGTTAAATTAGCCACCCAGTTATTAAGCACTTCTGTTGCAGACGCTTATATTTTTGTAAATTCAATTTGAAATTAAAAGATTTTCAAGGGAGCTCTGGTACAGCCAATTTTATTAGAATAATGGATGACTTATTTGGTATTCTAAACAGTAGTAGGTCCATTCGTCATCCAGGATGGAAAAAGGCAATTTGTTCGTCAAATATAGGACTAGTAACAGAATTCCTCTTGAGTGCCTTAGATTATATCAATGGGCTGCTTTTTTCCCAGGAGAACTTTTAGTAATGTCCCGACGTAGAACTGGATTTATTGGACTAATTACACTGGTAAACACTGTTTTTGTCACATGAACTTTGTGATGATTTTTGTTCATGTTGATGTCCCTCAATACCAATATACAATATGTAACGTAATTAACACACTTTGAGAAAGTAGTTTGTTCAGAATCGTTTACTGAATCGATTCCTATCATTTTTAATATAGGTTTATCCCAAAAATAATTAAAACTACGTAAATTACAGTCACACTAAATCTGTACAGTCAAAACAAACTGAAATAGACCGTAACATAGCTATTTAACAACTTTTAAGAATGCAGTTTTATTTGTATTATTACTAATTCTGTCATTCAATAAAAATAAAGAAAAATGAACTTTATTTCAAGCACGTTAAAGTCTTTGCGTTCGTGGATTTGTACTGTGACCACAACATTCTTCAGGAATTAGTATAACTAATTTGATAAGTAATCAGTGCATAAAAATGTTTAACTAAAATTGTATGTATTATGATTATAACATAATATACTAATTGGGGTGTCTGAGGGTGTGCGTTGATTACGTTACATATTGTATAATAATTTTGTTTTAATCACGTCCAGTTTTTTGTGACAGCTACATATAGGGCTCGCGCATCGACGTCTCGGGATGTAAATACGTGTCCTTCAAAAATGTCCATGCCCATGCCGCAAAGGGCAAAGCCGTTTGCTGGGCTCTCTCTTTGCGTCCAACTCGATTCTTGATGACGGGGGAACACACCGCCGACCATTCCTCGGTGTGAGTGCTCCATATAGGATGTAGTATTTACCCAACGCTCGGTGCGCAGAGCACTCCTATCCCTGGACGTCAACAAATCGAGTGGGCCTGACGACTCCTATTGTGCTGAAGACGTGTGCTCCGTAGTTGGCACAGGTTTAATGCGTCTTTTCCGTTACTCCTACTCTCTAGGCGTAGTACCGAAATTATGGAAGATAGCCTTCATGCACCCGATCCCTAAAAAAGGTAACCGCTCTGATCCGTCCAACTATAGGTCTATTACCTCCTTGTTCTCTAAAATAATGGGATCCGTTATCAACAGCCAGCTCATGCGGTACCTTGAGAATCATCAGCTGATTAATGATCGCCAATACGGTTTTCGTCGCTGTCACTCGGCTAGTGATCTTAGGTTACCGAGCCGTATGCTCGTTTGCCCCCTCTCTTATAAAAAAAAATAAAACACATATTTGGGTGCTGTGAGTGACGAACAAGGGTGCCACTTTCATCAGGGCTTAATGGAGAAGCGCTATCAAGGGAAATGGAGTTCAGAAATGCTAGCAGATTTTCGTTGAAGACTTAAAATAGACCTTTCAGAAGCCGAATATTCACGAAAATCAAAAGTTTTTTTTCTTCTATATTAAGCAATAATTAAAAAGTAAAAATAAATTATAATTTCTCCAAATGTAGGTGATGTTTGTACTTTTTACGAAATTATATGTTTTAATGTTACAAGGAAACCTGACGTGTCAATTTAATTTTTTTTCCATTTACATATTGTTTGTTGGCCATAGTTGGCCATTCAAATTTTGATAAAAATTTTCATGTGACAAATAAGTTAAAATTTTGTTAACCAGTATTATTAATATTCATAGCACTAAATCTGTATAAAATATTAGTACATGAAAAAAGTTTTTTAATACTTGCCATTATATAAGATCAGCCAAGACCGTCTAGAATTATTTTTCTCCGCTATTAGAAGTCGAGGAGGTTTTATTAATAATACTAATGCATTGCAAAGCTTGCTTTAGTAAAATAGATCCGACTAATAACATAAACATCCTTACGGATCGAAATTCACTTGTAAATATTCACGAAAATTAGTGATTTATATGATTAGTATTTCGACTGTTTAGCTTCAACAAATTTAAATGACTACACAGAAAATGTATTGGAATATATTGGAGGCTTTATTGTTAGAAAACAAATAGGCGACTAAAATGTGAACAATGTCTAAATTTAGTTCAAGGCAGTGTAAATAAAAAAGGAATTGTTTTGTGTTAAAGTATTTTAAAAAGAACAGAAAATATTTTATAATTCTCCTGTATTAAGATGTTAAGTTTAAGTACACACATAAAAATTACTTTTTATGTGTGTACTTATTTCTGATGGAACATTTTCAGGAAGAAAACGTTTTATCTCTTGATGTACAAGACACCGAACATGGAGAGTTATTAGTTATGAGTATAATCAAATATTATGTATTTACATAATATTACATTATACTCATACAAATTACATTTCTGTTGCACATTTACCAAAATATTTGAATGGATTAAAAAATCCATTCAAATGTTTTGGTAAATGTGCATCAGAAAAAGTTAGTCTCCGCAATCATGTTACTAAATTTTGTTTAGAAATGAATAAAAGAAAAAATTTGTTATGAAAAATAATGAGATATGCTGCAGAACTTGATAGTTTTAAAAATAAGTTATGTTTTAAGGGAAGTTATTAATTTTGCATTCTTTCACATAACAATAGTGAAGCAAATTCAGAGGAAGTGGACTGTGTAAGGAAGGACTGAGGAAGTGGACTATAACTATTAAAAACTTTGAATTTTGAGTACCCGTTGAAGACCTGATTAATTTTACTTACTATGAGTAAGATAACAGCCTATATACTACGTGCCACGGTAAACAGACGTACCTACTCTAAATTTTTAATTTGATTTTTCGACTATATTTGCTTTGTAGCCGGACCCTGTGACTGCTTATACTATATCAAGCAAATACATTGTGAATTGGCTGTGTCTATTACTACTAATATTGTATTTTAAATTATGCATCAGATGCATATACAGTAAAGTGCAAGTAAAGCTCTAAATTTTTTTTTATAGGATAGTGTGACAAACGAGCACACAGTCCACCTGATGGTAAGTGGTTGCTGTGGCCCATAGACATCTACATCTATCCTCGATTATGAATCAAAATGCAGATGCGTTGTCACCCGCGAGGACTAAGATGGAATGCCTCGTTTCCAGTAAAAAGGGTCTCCGATTCTCTACACTCACCATACGAAACACAGCAGCATTAAGCTACTATTTGACACTGGTATTCTGTGAGAGTGTGGTCCTTACCCGGTCGAGCTGACCCATTCGTGCTAAAACTATACTACCAATATAACTGCAGCATGGCTCTACCACGTATAAAAACTTTCAGTTCGGTTTTTAAGTTCATACAGTTTACTACCACGAATTGCCCAAGATCACCAGGTTTGTGCCTGACATGTTTTAGAGGGTATCTATATTTATGATACATTTTATATAAAGTAGGTTTTTACGAGAGTTCACGAAAAGGTCTTCAAACTATATATTCCTAAACATTGGGACAATATGTATTTCATAGGTATCCTATTATTATTCGTAAAATGTATTATAGTTATAAGTTTTTGTGAAAGAAAAATTGACGGCGCGCAGGATTTGAACTTGTGTCGTCTGGAGTACCAATCCATACAAGAAGATGCAGGTTCGAATCGTGCCCTCAGTCAGTTTCTCTTTTACAAAAAATATAACGAGACATCTTAGCGTGAAAAAAAAGATAAATATTGTAAGTATTTTTGTTACAAATAAAGAATGGGATATCACCCTAAAAAATTTAAGATAATCACCGATGATATTTTATTTACCAATTTTTTTTGCCTCGGTGGAAATCTTATTTTTATTAAGATGGAAAGGTATATGAAAATAATGTTTTTTTAATTGGGTACGTTTATTGTTAAAACTTCTTAAATTAAAAATGACCAACAAAAAATTTTTTTTCATCACATTGATTTTAATTGTTCATGTGTTTAATGTAATTGTTCATGTTCTATTTAGAATCAGAAATGATTATTCAATTTGTGTATCGTATTTTATTTCGTACTTGTGAGAACCTTTTGCATCATTTAAAAATTGTAATATTTTGGCATAAGTGCGATTGATATGATCCAACTCTCAGCCACTAACTGCTTCTTTTTTGTCAATATTTGCTAATAAAAATGTAATTTATTTTTCTACTCTATACATCCATCCATTACATTCTAAAAGATAATTGTAAATTTATTTATTTTCCTACTCCATCCATCCATTACCAGGCCTCTGTCACTCTTGCTACCTGCGTGAAATAATTACCTAAAATCGCGACGCGCCCGGGCGAAATAACGCAGTCAGGGCAACGCGTTGGAGGAGATTGAATGTTAAAGTTTTTTAACGCTGTTTACGTAAATAGTTTTATGTAAATTCCTGTTGAAGTAGTTTTTGTTTAGTGTATTTAATTGTAGGTAAAAATATTTGTAAAAGTTTAAATGTATTTTAAAAATTATATTAAGTATTATGTATATTATTACGTATTTGATAAATTATAATAGCAAAACGTCGTTCCTACTATAACTGTTGCGTGGATGGATACTAAATGAAATGACCAACAAAAGGTTTCATATCATTTTTTAAGTTACCGAATAATTTTAGAAAGAAATTATGAAAAGTGAATTTATTTAATTTTTTTGTTAGATAGGTACTTACAGCAAAAAAGAATTTAGTAATAATTTGGTCTGCAGAAGAAATACTGAAGTACTTTATTACAAAAATTAGTTAAAATTTACTTCACTATCCAAGTATTTACTTACATACATACCTATACTTGTATTTTGTAATTAAAATATTTTAAGTTATAATAACACAAAATACTGAAATTAAAACTTTGTATACTAAGAAGATTTTTAAGTAAGTAGAATAGATCACATTTCTGTTAGGAATCGTATTTCAGGTTTATTTGTTGTTTCCACTATCTACCTATTTCTTCCGAACAAAGCGTTGCAATTCC
Source organism: Parnassius apollo (assembly GCA_907164705.1). NCBI lineage: Eukaryota > Metazoa > Arthropoda > Insecta > Lepidoptera > Papilionidae > Parnassius > Parnassius apollo. Next base: position 4,190,593 of record CAJQZP010000287.1, on the reverse strand, counting down.
CGACGAATGACCTTGCAATTTGCATGTGTTAGGCATCGCAGAACTCACATAGGAGCGAAAGTATGGTCAGTCTATCATGGTCAGAATATGTCTTCACCTAAGTAACTTAATTAACATTTCGCTATGTATTTTTTTACTTTCCAACCAACAAAAATCCGCCGTGACTTAAGAAGCGAAAAAGATGCAAAGTAATATGGACATTAACGCGCTGCGATAAAGTTTTATTTAGCTTGCGTGCGCGATTTATCTGATTAATAATAATTATGTAGGCTATTAAATGTCGGCAAGCAGTTGACATCAAAGGAGTGCAACTTCTGTACGTAGTACTATTATTTATTCTGTGCCATTACATTCTAAAAGTCCATTGCTGTGCCTAGGTCTCCACTATAGATTGCCTCATAGCATTTTGCCTTTTTATGATTTGGAGTTTGTGCTCCACTTTGTCTTTAATTGATAAATGTTCATATTTTTAATAAAGAACATGGGCTTAAAGACGCGTTAGTTCACGGGTCAAATACTCTTTAAATTACAATGTATGCGAGTGACTAAAATTCACCTGCACCACGGAAATTGTTAATTCAATGCAATAGTTTTCGAGGTTGGCGTATTATGGACTGAAGTTGAAATACGTTTGCTGTTTGAATATACCTAGCTACAGCACGAATGGGTAGGTTCGGCAGTGGTAAGTACACGCTCTCACAGAACATACTCACGATACAGCAGAATAATGCTTCGGTGTTACCTACGTACGATTAGTGTAGATAACAGAGATCCTTTTTACTGGAAATAGGCATACTATCTTAGTCCTCGGGGTGGGTCGATTCTCATTTCGGTTGGATGAACTTTGACTAGGAAATTTGAAGGGAGTATTGATGCAGTCACTAGAACAACATACTTTATGTACCTGAAAAAAAAAGAACTGCATTCTTAAAACAAAATCAATGCTATTTAAATAGGAACCTAGGGGAGACTATGCCAATATCAAGTTGAAGAATTAATAAAAGTTATGTTAGAAAAAACTAAAAAATCATACTTGGACTAAACCATCGTCTTTAAAAAGAAGGAACGTGAATCATCTGCATTGCTTCTAGGAGAAATTCGTAATGGAACATCTAGGTGGTCAACTACAAGTCTTTTTCGAAAGATCTCAGAAAAGTTTTATATTCTGTTAAGGTCAATGTGGGCAAATCCGTCTACGGGGCTATTCCATACGCATGCGTTTACTATTCATTCCAGAATAGTTACGCTGTTACTGGTTCGGTCGATAAAACAGGATCAGTTTTTAGTTCTAACTATGATTCATAGATGGAGCAAGGTTGTCTACAATTGTCAAAAAATGCATTCGAAGTTTAGTTGTGCTACGAACTCGAAACTCAAGTGTTGCGTGCCGCCGTTTCTTATAAAGGTGAAAATACACGGTTCAATCAAATTCAATCACTTTGGTTGAATGGAGCAGAAATGCAAGGAATGCTGTTTACACGGTATCTGGAAAATGAAATGTTCAACACATATTCTTCGAAAGATGTCGTCGAATGAGGTCGTACGTTTAGGAGTTGCAATAATATGTAATCATTTAATAAAAGAATTATCGAAAAAGAAGCTAAGGAAACGCCGTCGTTGGTGGGTGCGATCATGGGTATTAAGAAGGCAAGCCCTTGGAGTGTCAAACCGTCTATTGAGAGAATTGGCAAAAGAGGATCCAGATGCATACCTCAATCATCTTCGCATGAATGAAGCAAAATTTGATGAACTTCTTACAATGGTTACACCGTTAATTCAGAAAGAAAATACTATGATGAGGGATGCTTTGCCCCCAAGAGTGAAATTGCAAATCATTCTCAGACATCTTACTACTGGGGATTGTTTTGGATCATTGGAAGCATTATACAGAGTACCGAGATGCTTAATATCATTTTTTTTCGAAGCAGTGTGTGAAGCGATATGGCTAGTACTACGAGATTTTATTAAGGTCAGTAAAATATATTGTAAATAAAACAAATGAATTAAGTAAATTTAGTGTATTCTTTTAATATTTCACGACATGTTTCTCATAGCTGTTTGGAGCAAGTCCGAAGTATTATTTTCTTGAGTTGTGGGCAGTGTGCCAATTGGAACTGAGAAATGGACGAAGGATATTGCTCATGTTGATAAGTATCTGGAGACATTACATAGGTATAAGAACTATGTGACAACGATGATGAACGCGTAGAATCATGAGGGGATGTATTAATGAACTGCAGCCGTTCCTGCACCATGACTTCTTGTAATTTCTGTTGACAAATCAAAGCTCGATGTAGTGGCATTCGCTTTAACTGCATAGCCAAACTTCTACAGAATAAGTGAAATTCATCTTCGGTGTTATTTTTAGCATCATCGCTAATGATTTTCAACTGCTTTATAGCCTTGTCTATTGGTGTATCACTGCATCTTTTCCGGTTTCTCGGCGCATGAGATATATTCGCGAGAGGCTGTTCATCTTTTGAGGTCTGAGAATGTCCGCTATCTTTTGCTTGAGGAGTTTCCTGACTCTTCTCTGTGTTTTCATATTCTGTCACCTGTGACTGCTGCTCTGGGATGTTCTGTAAATAAAATTATGATTTTATTTCAGGTTCTACAAAGCGAAAGTGAATGGAGAAAGATAATGAATAGTTTTTACAAGATGTGGAATTTTCCAAACTGCTGTGGAGCCATGGATTTAAAGGTAGTAAAGATAAGATGCCCGCCAAATAGTGCTTCTGAGCATTTTGATTACAAAAAAAATTTCAGTATTATTTTATTCGCTGTCGTAGACGCCAATTATAATTTCATTTACGTAGATGTGGGAACTAATGGAAGAGCAAATGATGCTTGCGTTTTTGAAAAATCAACATTGAATAAAGCGATAACCGCGAATCTATTAAACATACCAAATGAAGATGTTTTCGTAGCAGACGATGCACATCCTCTTAAAACAAATATTTTGAAACCATATAATACAAGAGGGGAATTCAACGAAAACACAAAGTTTTCAACTATCGGCTTTCCAGAGCAAGACGCGTAGTTTAAAATGCATTTGGCATATTAGTGGCAAAATTTAGAATATTTGAAAAACCCATCCCACTCACTGTGTCAAAAGTTGAACAGTTAGTAAAAACAACGTGCGCTCTTCATAACTGGCTTAGAAAAACAACTCCCAATATTAACTTACAACATTCACTTGAGAGAGAGGATTGGGAAAAGGGATGTATTATCCCAGGAGAATGGCGACAAGTACCATCCGAGGCGATTGTGGGCATACCGCAAACCAGGCTAGGAAATCATACTGAAAACTCCCACAGAGTGCGAAATATGTTTGCAGAAAAATTCATCACTACTGACATTGTACCGTGGCAATTGCAAATGATAAGAAGTGTAGAATAATGATTTCTTATATTTACGCGAACACTACACATTGAAATAATACTAGTTTTTGCGGAATTTATCGCGTATATTTAAATTTTTAAATACCCGACGTTTCGAACGCTTTACAGCACTCATGGTCACGGGCGGGACTGAGATGTTCAACGTCCATATGTCATAGTTAACCGCGGTTACCATAGATTAAAATTTAACTTTTGTTCCGATCTATTCAGTATGAACTTATGGTATCTTGAAGTCTTGCAGTTGTATGCTTGGGTTGGGATTTAATTTTATTTATAGATAGGCAGTCCCGCGACTCCGGCAGCCGTTTTTTTTTCTTATTTCAAATACCCAATTGATGCTAGTTGCCCATTTTACCCGTGAATATGGCGCTTACAAGTATAACATAATGCCGAAATGTCTTAAACTCAGAATATGATAGTTATGTTCCTATTTTAGTTATAACTAATACTAGGCCTATGGTCAGATAAAATGTTTATTAATATTATTATTTTGTTTGTTTTCAGTTTTGTCATAATTACTAAAATAATAGTAATCATGGTGAGAAATTATAAAAGAAAAACAATAAAGAGTTTCACTGGCACTGGTTCTTAGTGGCAGTCCGAAATGGTACATTAACTGGATATAAAGCAGCGCAACTCTACCAAATTCCACAGATGACCATCATGGACCATGTCCACAAAAAAAGTTCTTCAAATACACTAGGGCGAAAAACCACTCTGCCTTTGTTGATTGAACAAAATCTCGCTTCCTGCCTCCGTACAATGGAAAAATATGGTTTTGGCCTTAGTAGGACAGAAGTTTCCCAGATGATTGGAGAATATGTAAAGCAGAATAATCTATCAACTTGTTTTAAAAATGGAATACCGGGAAAGGACTGGTTGGCCTCATTTCAAAATCGACATAACTTTCGGTTAAAAAACCACAGGCTGTTGAATACGCTCAGAAAACAGCGGTTGATCCATTTGTGGTTTATGAGTACTTTGATTTACTCAAAACAACTATAATGGAATTAGGTTTAGCAGACAAGCCTAATGCAATCTGGAACTTAGAAGAGACCAGTTTTTCAAAAGACCCTTCGAAAACCAAAATTGTAGGTCTTAACCCTCTGTGACTGACGTGGTAGTCCAACAGACACCGGCAAAATATAAAATTCGGTTTATTACCATTAATTTTCAAATTTGAGCGTCGCCACTCTTAGTACCTTGCCATAGTAAGCTCGCGCGTTGGTCGGTGTGCGGCAGGGTGCGGTAGCAAGCTCATGTGTGCATATTGAGAGGAAGGTGTCCACGAGACTACCACATCAGTGTTAAGGTAAGTGTCTACCATACTACCACCTCAGTAAAATGTTTATTATTCCATAGTGTCTCCTAAACTACCACATCAGTTACTAAGTTTAGTTTATCTTACGATAAGTTATTTTTTGTATTATTTTGAGTTATTTCACAATTTTATTTTATTTACATAATTTCTTTCTGCACTAATATTATAATAAAGGAGATAAATTTGTATTTTTATTCGAAATGAATAAACTCAAAAAGTACGGGGACTATTTAAAGCATTATTTCACTACTATGATGCCATATTATCATTGAGTAACATAGGTTTTATCGCGAAATAGTATCTATCGTCCACGCGGCTGAAGTTGCGGAAGCTAATCATACGTAATTTATAGGACAAACTTATTTTTTAGATGGCTGACTCAAGTAAAAACCCTAGGCCAGATGCTTCTTCTACTCGTAATAGAACGTCGTCTGAAACTTTTGTTGTTTATGAAAATCAAATAATAGAGTGGCTGGAAGAGGAAAGTGACTACGAGTTTAGTGATGTTGACGATCTAGATGACCTTCAAGAAGACTTTATTTTATGTGATGAAGATCCAGAGTCAGACATAGAAGCGTGACAAGATCCTGCCATTGTAGTTGAACGCCAACGATCTTCAGACGTGTTAGAAGACCACTTCATAGGTAAAAACGGTTTCATTTGAAGTAAACAAGAGCGTCCTAGGATATTACGTATTGCAAGTCATAATATATTTCGATTACCAGGCCGTACTACAACAACTAATTTTAAAGGTTACTTGGAACTTTGGTCTTAGCTGATTGACCCCACAATGTTAAAATCTCTTGTGCGAAAATGAGGAGAGCAACTTTTTTATTTAATTTGGCAAGAGATATAGTGCTGAATCATATGAAAACCATGGTGTACAATGAAAGATTGCCAAGGGAGCTGCGCATGACAATCACTAGGGTTTTTGGTAAGGATATCCCCCCACCACCACCAGTAGTTTGGTCTGCTCCACCAAGTGGAAGAAAACTTTGTTCTATTTGTCCAACAAAAAAAAAAACTAAATATTGTTGCTGTGATTGTTCAAAGCCAATTTGCTTTCAGTGCTCCAAGCCACTGTTTGATAATTGTCAAATATAGCTGTGTTTTTGAAAATGTATAATTTTGAAGTCAACCAATGAATGTATCTGATTTTCTTTAGACTGATTAGTGTACTTTTTAATTTTTAAAATGTCTAATGTGAAATTTAATTTAATAAGGTGATTTTGTAATTTTTACTAAGTCATTAATATTTAAGTAGAGATTCATAGACTAATTTGTGTAAAGTCAATAAACACAGTTTATTTTTGAAAATACAAATTGATTTATTTATTTTAAGTTCACTTAATATAAATATTAGGCTAACAATCTTATAGATAAAATAAAATCCCTGTATAATTTAATTCTATAAAAATATTTGCTTTTGAAATGATGTCTCGTATACTACTACGTCAGTACAATGGTAAAAATTGAGCCACGTCAGTCGCAGAGGGTTAAAGGCCATGCAGCAACGAGAGTTATAGCAACACCTGGGAGAGATATTACGACGGTGTTACTAGGTGCAAGTGTGATTGGAGTAGAAACACCTCCCCTAATTGTCTTTAAAGGAAAATATGTTTGGGATGAGTGGACTTCGCCTGATGCATTTCCAAGTACGACATATGGCGCCACAAAAAATGGCTGGATGCAGACAGAAGTATTTGAAGCCTTCAAAAAATCTTTTTTGCCGACGATTGGCGATCAACGTCCAGTCTTACTTATTTATGACGGCCACTCAACCCATGTGGATTTGAGTTTAATTGAAGAAGCACGAAAAGAAAATATAACTATATTAAAACTACCTGCTCGGAACCTGGTGAAGAGTGCACGCCTTGCAATACATAACGCAGTGTTGGTACCGACTTTGTTATATGGCAGCGAAACCTGGGTATGCCAGAAGAAGCATAAAAGGAAGTTGAATGCAGTGGAGATGCGATCTCTTCGTAAAATGTGTGGCGTTACCATAGCCGACCGAAAGCAATATGGCAGGATTGAAAGATGACCTTATCACAAAAATTGATAGGGGCGTACTCCAATGGTTTGGGCACGTTGAACGAATGAGTGAAGACCGAATGGTGAAGAAAATATATAGAGCGAAAGTAAATATTAAAAGGTGTCGAGGTAGACCGAGACTAACTTTCGAAGACCATGTGAGCAAATTGCTCGAAGAGGGGAGGGTCAAGAGTACTCGGATACCTAGACGTGCATGTATGAAGAAGTTAATGAACCTGAAAGAAGCGAAAGAGGTATGTAAGGATCGTGACACTTGGCGATCTGTTCTCTCTGGCTACCCCGTTAGGGATTGTGCGTGAAGATAAATAAGTAAGTAAATAACCTGCTCATACAAGCCATATATTACAGTCGTTAGACATTTAAAGATAGATGGGACGTTGAACTTGTCAAATGGCAGCGACTTTATTATGGGGTAGCATTGTTAAAAAAAGAGTTTTCACGAATGATTGGATCAAAAAAGGTGGCATTTGGCCTTTAATGCTGCTGCAGTTGAAGAAACAAAATTCGATGCTCTGAAGTTGAGCCGCTGGAAGGAACACATAAGAACTAATAATCCTGCTTTGTCTGATAATGACCTTTCAGTCAATGATGTGATCCAGAGAACAGAACCGCACACATTGCTTTTCATAGCTTTAAATGTTTTCAACCAGAACTTTATAGCGACAGATAACCCAGGTTATATTAAGACTGGAAAATTAATGTTGATGAATTATGATATGAGATGATGATGACAGCAGCAATAATTTAGATTTAAGACAGCCTATTGAAGAGAAGAATGTCACATTTGAGGAACTACTTTTGCAAAAAGTAAAGCGTGGTGATAACTCTGAAAAAATAAAACGCAGCAGGGTGGCACCAGGTGCTGAAGTCATAACTCATAACGACGTCATACAGTTGAAAAAAGAAAAACTACTTAAAATATTAAGAAAGAAAATTTTGGTAAACGAAAGAGCCGATCCAGTCCTGCACCTACTGATGATGTCATTATGCTAAGTAAAACGCTAAAAAGTAACACTGAGTTCCAACCATTTATCGTGGATAAAGTTGAAGACCTTCCTCATTGTTTAAAAAATCAAATAGTCGACTCTCCTAAGATAAAAATTTTGTCAAACATTGTACTTTAATAGTCCAACAGTGCCTGATGAGGAACGCTTATTACCAGAACCTGGGGGCCTAGATAAGTGGCAATCGCTTCGTGTCTATTCCATTTCGAAAATCGATTTCGTCTTAGCGAAATCGGACTGCTAATTTCTAAACAATGTCCAATCGCGTAACGAATTGATAAAGAAAACTAATACCACGAACGATATTATCTCAATGTGTAGACAAGTGGCACTTTTGACATTCGAAATCGCTGAGAAGTCGAACTGTTCATTCGACAACTTAGCGAACGCTTGAACCCTTTAGAAAAGCAATACAAAATGGCTGATTGTTAGTTTGTTAGTCAGCTGTTGGTATTGTTTACATCAATTCGTTATTGTTTCTCGTTTTTTGTAGTTTTTTTTGATAAATAATTAAATAATAATATATAATTGATACATACATTTATAATGAAATAAAATAGTAAAAATAAAATAGCCTTTTTATTCCAAAATCAAAACTAGAACTAAATTTTCTTTTTTAACGATTTTTTTACCTTATTCGTTTAGTAATAACATTATCAATTAGAAACTACTATAACACATTATCACATTTTAAATGAAGTAATTAATGAATACATTTTTGATATTTTACAAATTAATTAGAAAAATTACCTTTATTTATTTCATTTATTATTAATAAATATTTAAATTAATTAAAAACAAGACTTAGCATAAGGAAACTATTAACATAACAATATATTTACTATATAAAGTCCTTGATTCCGGAATGTCTATTGACAAAGGCTCCTCCTGACTTAATCCATCCGGTGATTTCGAAATCCATTTGGTTATGTCGTTCTTTCTGTAGAGGCTCTTAGTACAGTTAAATTAGCTCCTAGCATGAAATCATTCATTTTTTGCCAATTCTCGCTTCTCTTACCGTTACCGAAATTACCAACAACATTATCTTTGCCACTACTTATTCCAACCATAAGCATTAAAGTCACCTATAACTATGATATGGTTATTTTTTACTTTACTTATTGTTTCGCCGAGGGTATGTTAGAAGTGCTCTAAATCACGAGGGTTAGCTTGCTTTATTGGGACATATATTTGTATGATTGTCCAATCCTTGCTATAACCAGGTGTATTAACATAGGCTGTACGGTCTAATATACCTCTGAACTCCTTTATTTGGTTCTTCAGTGAGGCTTTAATTAGGAGGTTTTAACATAAACTTAACTATATACTAAATAAATGACAATATTAAACTTTTAATAAACATACTATCAGTACTAAATTTAAAAATCTTTAAAGCAGTTGAAAATAAAATATTTCTAACATATCTTAAACTAGTTTTACGGACGAATTTCAATAGTAGTCGATATCAGCGTGAGGTGTTTGGGAGTTTATGGATTTTTTTGTAAATTTTGTAGCGCTTGGAATCTGAATTTAAAAAAGTAATTGCACTCAATTTAAAAAATGTTAAAGCAGTTAAATATAAAGTATTTCTACATAATATTAAGTAGTTTAGACAATTTCAATATTAGTCGATATCTAAGCGTGAGGTCGCAGATTCGAACTCCGGGTCAGGCAGTATTATTGAATTTTTCCATTATAAATTTCTCAGTAGCTGCTTGGAGTCTGAATTAAAAAAGTCCAATTAGTACTAAATTTATTTATTTTTAAAGCAATTGAAAATAAAGTATTTCTAACATTATGTTAAAGTAGTTTTTATACACGAATTTCAATAGTAGCCGATATCTAAGCGTGAGGTCGCGGATTCGATCCCCAGGTCAGGCAGTATTATTGGATTTTTCCATTATAAATTTCTCAGTAGCTGCTTGGAGTCTGAATTAAAAAAAGTCCAATTAGTACTAAATTTAATTTTTTTAAACCAGTTGAAAATAAAGTATTTGTAACATTATGTTAAAGTAGTTTTTACAGACGAATTTCAATAGTAGCCGATATCTAAGCGTGAGGTCGCTAGTTTGATTCCCGGGTCGGGCAGTGTTATTGGGTTTTTTCATTAGAAATTTCTCAGTAGCGGCTTGGAGTCTGAATTTGTGTCCGGTTAACGGCAATAGGCTCACCACCTGTTACATGATACCTGTAACATAATTGGCGAAATGTGGGTGTACAGTACAACTCTGCCTAATCTTCCGTGGAATACAGACGTCAAGAATTACGTACCTATGGAGTATGATCTAATTGCTCCGTATTATCTTTACTCCGATAGTGGTCAAACCATGCTTGTGTTATGTCAGCAAACATGCGTAACACTTGGTTACGCTCAGTCCTTCGAGTCTCCAGATCATACAGCTGCCTGTCTCGTTTTTCCTCTGCCGAAGACGTAGATGTTCGATGGCAATGAACTCGCTCGTCGCTCTTTCAAATGGCGGGATTGCACGCCTCCGGCGCGCCCTTAATGTTCTTCGTGCAGGGGAAGCGGTTACCCCAGATCTCGGGGTTGATGGCAACCGGCGCCTGCTGGTTGGCGGAAGGATAGAAGATGCAGGTTGCACCCTTGAACTCCTCGCAGATTGATTGCATAAAGTTGATGTCCGTGTGGGGGTGTTTATATGCTGTGGCTGCCAACTAGCAGATGGCGTAGGAGTAGCAGGCGCGGGCGATAAAGCCACAGATTCTGGAAAAAAGTGAACTTGAATTCAAATACTTGGTTAATTAAGTATATATAATTTTGCATCTTGTTGATGTGTGGTCAGTGGTGGATTCAGGGCCTGCGTTTGCGATAGGATGAGTTGTGATAGTCCCTGCAAAAAATACTTGAAATCTTCATTTAAGTTGTACCTAACCATAATATATCATATAAAAAAACCTTTAGTGATATTACTCATTTAATTATATGAGTAGGTACATATTTTAAATATGTGTGATCAGTTAACACCGAATTTTAAATGAAGTAGTGCAATACTTACGAAGCCTTGTTCCTGAATGCTGGACTGACCCTCCACAATCAATTTTCCCATTAGCGTCAACACCCTCTCCTCAAAAGTCATGAGGGTTTGTCGACTACTCGGCCTACCACCAGTACCACTTGCACGACACCTTATTAGGGATGCTTTTTTTTGTTTTGACTTTCAGTCCGCCCAAACATTCGAAATTAATTAAGCAATATGTAGGAAAGTTCGGTAATGAGTAATAGTGTATAATAAATAGTAGATGGTTAATAGAGATATAATTAAGAAAAAGTGATTATTACCATATATGACTGTTCAATTATTACCTTTTTCCATTTGTCTGCCGATTTATTTACTCCACCACCGATTGAGTTTAATATGGTTGTCAATTCACACCACAGCCGCTCCGATTTCAAGCGCCCTTGAGGACCACTTCGGGAATTTGATAGATCGCCGTGACTGCAATTTCACAAAGATTAGGGCAATAAGCAAGTTAGGATCAGGTCATGTTCATCAAGTTCATGGTTTAGGTGAATAATTCCTTACCTTTCCATGAACTCCAAAAGGGTCGAAAATTGTTCATCACTAGCTCGCATTCTTGGTTCCATTATAATTATCCTTAAAAATGAAAACAAAAAACAGTCAGTTCCCGCTTGTTTATCGTTATAAATATGTAATATACTCACAACCAAAAATAATTTTGGCATAATGATTTCTTAAATTTACGCGAACACTACACATTGAATAAAACTATTATTTACGGATTTTATCGCGTTTAATTACTTTAATTTTATTATTATCCCCACGTTTCGGGTGCTTTACAGCACCCATTGTCACGGGGGGACTGAGATGTTTGACGTCCACATGTCACAGTTAGTCCGGCTACCTTCAGTTTTTTTAATATTAATTTTTGGTCCGATTTACGCAAAACGAGCTTATAGTATCATGAAGTCTTGCAGTGGTATGCTTGGGATTGGGTTTAATTTTGTTAATTATAGGATCCCAAGCAGATGGTAGCACCCAACCATCTTCTCTATTGAAATTTAAATGTTTTTTAATTTCAATAGCCTCGCGTATCATCCTTGGTAGGAATCGGTGTTCTTTTGCGAGAATTTGTGGTTTATCAAATCTAATGTAAAGGTCGGGACGATTTTGAACATGTTCGCAGACTGCAGACTTCCCGGAGCGTCGGTGCTTCACATCAGCTATATGTTCCTTCACGCGGGTTTTTATAGATTTCTTTGTTTGACTTATGTAAGAGAGACCACATTCACAATCTAGCTTGTACACACCTGCATCTTGTAGAGGAATATTACATTTGATGGATGGTAAAAATTGACTAATCTTCTTCAGCGGCTTGTAGTATGTCTCAATGGACGCTCGCTTCAAGATGTAGCCAATCTTGTCCGTGACTCCTTCGACATATGGTAGTAGAGAGGCGCGCGCTCGACTGTGGCCGGCTTCACTCGTTCACTGTGACGTAGGCGCGGGACCCGAAGCTTGTCGTCTTGCAATACTTGCTTGACGTGCTGAAGCTCCGCGGCCAGATGTTTTCTGTCACAGATCCCTCGTGCTCTCTGAAACAAAGATTTACCCACGGTAGCTAACTGTGAAGAATGATGGTGAGATTCACCATTTAGATATCGGTTGGTATGGGTCTTTTTCCTATACACAGTGTGACTAATAGTGTTATCAGGATTTCGGATGACTAAAACATCTAGGAAGGCTAAAGAATTATTTGTCTCTAACTCCATTTTGAATTGTATTTTAGAGTTTATGGAGTTAAGTTGGTCTAAAATTTCAGTTACTTTGTCAGATGGTAAAATTGTGAAAGTGTCGTCTACGTACCGCTTGGTAGAACCTTGAATTTACAGGAGCAGTAAGAAGAGCTTTCTCCTCAAAGTCCTCCGTGAATATGTCGGCGACTATGGGAGACACAGGTGAGCCCATCGCCACACCATCTACTTGCTTGTAGAACTCTTCCTTCCACAATAGATAGCCAGATGTGAGGCAATGTTCAAGTAGTATTGCATATTCTTGAGGCATGTTATTTTCTTCTAGCTTCCTAGTTACAATTGAGATGCAGTCCACAATAGGTAGGCATGTAAATAGTGACTGAACATCAAAACTGACCATAGTTTCATTGTTAGCGAGATGTAGGTCTTTTATCTCACTCACAAAATGGTACGAATCCTTTGTGTGTGCTCTGGTATGTCCTCTCAGTGGTGATAGTATTTTTGCTAAGGTTTGGTTTCGTAGTTCAGTGCCGAAACCAAACCTTCCCAAAGACGAATTTACAGCGCTAAATAACTTACGGAACCAGACCAGAAATCACGATTCTCCGCGCGGATAAAGGAAATGCTACGGTAGTAATGGACACTTCGGAATATAATTTTAAAATACAACAACTTTTATCGGACGAAAGTACATATAAAAAGGTCAAAACTGACCCTACAACTAACACGCTTAAAACAACTAGCGATTTAATAAAGAAATACTCCGAAAGATTAAATCTCGACATTAATTCGCTAATACCATCATGTGCCAAACCACCGAGGTTGTATTGGTTACCGAAGATACACAAACCAAACGCTCCACTACGTCCCATAGTGAGCCAGATCGATTCACCAATTTATAAGCTGGCACAATACTTAGCAAAAATACTATCACCACTGAGAGGACATACCAAAGCACATACAAAGGATTCGTACCACTTTGTGAGTGAGATAAAAGACCAACATCTCGCTAACAATGAAACTATGGTCAGTTTTGATGTTCAGTCACTATTTACATGCCTACCTATTGTGGACTTCATCTCAATTGTAACTAGGAAGCTAGAAGAAAATAACATGCCTCAAGAATATGCAATACTACTTGAACATTGCCTCACATCTGGCTATCTATTGTGGAAGGAAGAGTTCTACAAGCAGGTAGATGGTGTGGCGATGGGCTCACCTGTGTCTCCCATAGTCGCCGACATATTCATGGAGGACTTTGAGGAGAAAGCTCTTCTTACTGCTCCTGTAAATTCAAGGTTCTACAAGCGGTACATAGACGACACTTTCACAATTTTACCATCTGACAAAGTAACTGAAATTTTAGACCAACTTAACTCCATAAACTCTAAAATACAATTCAAAATGGAGTTAGAAACAAATAATTCTTTAGCCTTCCTAGATGTTTTAGTCATCCGAAATCCTGATAACACTATTAGTCACACTGTGTATAGGAAAAAGACCCATACCAACCGATATCTAAATGGTGAATCTCACCATCATCCTTCACAGTTAGCTACCGTGGGTAAATCTTTGTTTTAGAGAGCACGAGGGATCTGTGACAGAAAACATCTGGCCGCGGAGCTTCAGCACGTCAAGCAAGTATTGCAAGACAACAAGCTTCGGGTCCCGCGCCTACGTCACAGTGAACGAGTGAAGCCGGCCGCAGTCGAGCGCGCGCCTGCTCTACTACCATATGTCAGAGGAGTCACGGACAAGATTGGCTACATCTTGAAGCGAGCGTCCATTGAGACATACTACAAGCCGCTGAAGAAGATTAGTCAATTTTTACTATCCATCAAATGTAATATTCCTCTACAAGATGCAGGTGTGTACAAGCTAAATTGTGAATGTGGTCTCTCTTACATAAGTCAAACAAAGAGATCTATAAAAACCCGCGTGAAGGAACATATAGCTGATGTGAAGCACCGACGCTCCAGGAAGTCTGCAGTCTGCGAACATGTTCAAGATCGTCCCCACCTTTACATTAGATTTGATAACTCATTCGTTGCCAAGGACTCGCCTCGCGAGTTTATTAGAATTGCATACTGGTGGCCTAGAACTCGATAAGCGAGTCCTAACTATTTATCGTATTTTCTTCAAAAATACAAAGAAAAAAAATGTAAATTCTAAATTATCAGCCACTTTGAATATTGTTTTACGCCATAAAACCGTGGCCCGCGTGTCAGTTAAGTATTTAATTTTTTTATAAAAAAAATGAGAATGAGGGGCGGGGCGGGGCGGGGGACACCTTGATGGCTCGCCGCGCTTCATGCCCGGGCGCCCCTCATTCGTCGTTATGTTCGCGTCGGTACATATTGTAAGTCTCGCTGGTGATATTGTTGTATAACTATCCTGTGGATTTGTTTGCTTATTGCTTTGGAGGTGATATCCTCTGGACTAGTGACCTTCTGCTACGTTTGTTGAACGACGCCATATTTAAAAGCAATGTAAGTATTGAAACATTTTTAAACAAATTGTTTACTTTAGGTACCTCTTGTGTTCTTTGATATATATGTAGACAATGACGCAAGACTTACCAAATGATCACGAAGAGTTTATTCCATTATGTTTAGTATTTAGCAGTAATATTTGACGTCATGAACGTCTAGATTGCGGGACCACTCCGTAAAATATTTTGAGTGTACAATTTTACTCTGAAAGTATGAAATAGTACTATGCACTACGTACTAGAAAATAAATATAAGAATTTAATATAAAATATCTTAATTTAATCTAAACAAACATATTTCTAAATACAATGTAATAATTATTATGTTATGGAATTCACAAATCTTCAATTTACGCAATATTTACTTTGTACGGATTGCACTACAGTTCAGTTGAACATAGTCAATGTTCGGAATGGCTTCTCTAGTATAGTACGTAGTACATATAACTTTAAATCCTAATTCGAAAAACTTGACGGGTTCCCGTCATCTTGACGTTTATTTGACGTCAGGATGGTGAATGCACATTATTTTCGGCATAAAATTATAGTCAAAACTTACACAGATTTTTAAGTTACGTACACAACTGGTACCTTTTCTGCCGACTTTCAAAAAAGGAGACGGTACTCAATTCGAATGTTTTTTTTTATGTGTGTTACCTCATAACTTTGTACTGGGTGAACCGATTTCGATGATTCTTTTTTTATATGAAAGCTGATAGTTCTCGTGTGGTCCCATATGAATTTGATCAAGGTCAGACCAATAGTTTTTGAGTTATTCTTAAATAACTTATATTGAAGTCGGCTGTACAAAATGTTTAATATTCTGCCGACTTCCAAAAAGGAGACGGTACTCAATTCGACGCGTATGTTTTTTTTTTATGTGTGTTACTTCAACTTTTTACTGGGTGGACCGATTTCTGATACTTCTCGTGTGGTCCCATATGAATTTGATCAAGGTCAGACCAGTAGATTTTGAGTTATTTGAGTTATTCTTAATAACTTATATTGAAGTCGGCTGTACAAAATTTTTAATTATAAATTATATCAAATTATTTTTCATTCGAATTGGTGCTTCACACCCACCATTCTAACGCACATGTTTTATTACAATTAAAAGCTATTATCCGCATAAATAACTTGGACTGAAACATATAAACTTTGTTGATTTAGGCGCGCTTATAAATTTTATAATTGCAATTTCAAATAGTGAAGTGCCTATGTTTCTTTTTTTAGGAACAATGGATCCATTTCAAAATCCCATCCCCTCTACTTCTGGTTCTGTAGCCGAATTGGAAAAGATATTACAGACTTGGGAAAATCCTTCGGAAGGTATTGGTGCAGAAGTAACCATCGAAGATGATATTCTAAGTGATAGAGACCTTCTCGGAATATTGCAAGATGATATCATAGACGAATATATAATGTCACCAACTCACATAATCGATCCTACTGAAATTTTTTTCGAAGAAGATCCACTGTCCATTGCTGTTGAGCAAACAGGATGGACCATCGGCAACCCATCACGAGAAAGCCAAAATCTTTTTGAGTTTCGTGGGGAACCTGGACTCAAAGTCAATCTTGGAGATCATCCTGTTGATTACTTCCGAGCTATAATGACAAACACTTGCTTTCAAACATTGATAAGATGCACGAATGATTACGGAAATAGATTAAAAAGCCATGCCACAGTAAGTGCACGAGCAGTTACTTGGAAAAACGTAAGTAACTTTTTCTAGGCCTGCTTTTCCACATAGGTTTTGTGAAGTTGAATCGCATCGTTGATTATTGGAAAAAGGATATACTTTTCCATCAACCCATATTTTCCAAAAAAATGGCACGCAATAGATTTCAATTGATTTTGAGGTCGCTGAATCTGCAGACTGTACAAAGTACAACAAGTTATGAAAAAGTAAGATGGATTTTAGATTTTTTCAATAATAAGATGCATGAAATATATTATCCAAAGAAAAACCTAGTCATTGATGAATCAATGATGCTTTGGAAGGGTCGTTTAAAATTCCGACAATATGTAAAAGGTAAACGACACAAACACGGGTTGAAAATTTACATGTTGGCGGATCAGTTAGGGATAGCCTGCCGGATACACCTATACGGAGGATCAGCAGACAATCTAGTTGGTGGTACAAATCACGTAAAAAAAGTTGTGCTACACCTCCTTGGTAATTACAAAAATATGGGACACAGCCTGTTTATAGACAACTTTTATACAAGTGTCGCTTTGTCTGGACAATTACAAGCCATTGAAGTTTATTCAACTGGAACTCTAAACACTCGCCGTAAAGATATACCAGAAGAAATAAAAACTACAAAACTCAAAACAGGCGAGGCGGCGATTATGCACAAAAACGGTTTATGTATTATTGTGTGGAAAGATAAAAGGGAAATAATGGCTCTTTCTAACAAATATAATGCTGAATATATTGAAACAAGGAATAGAAGGGGCCAAGTTAAATGTAAACCAAATATGATAGCCCAATACACAAAGCATATGAAGTCTGTAGATCATCATGATCAGATGATGGCTTATTATAGTTGTGAACACAAAAGTCTTATATGGTACAAAAAAGTAATAATACATTTGTTAGAAATTATGATAATAAATGCATATTTATTATACAGAGCAGATATCAGACACAACATAACCCTATATGATTTCAAATTAAGCGTTATTAAAAGTCTTTTATCATATGATTTTGAATTAAGCCTACCGCTAACGTCTCGAGTGCATTTGCCATCGAATTTGCCAAAAGATGACAGAGGCCACACTAAAAGACGAAGATGTGCCCAGTGCTGGAAGGTAGCAAAAAAGAGAGTACAGAGTATATTTTTTTGTAACGACTGTCTCGAGAAGCCTGGACTTTGCATAGGTTGTTTCAGAGAATACCATAGATATTAGAATTACTTATTAGTTTTTTTTAGTGATTTTTAAGGCGGTGACACCTAACTAGGAAAAATTTTTCATTTTGATTTTCATAAATAAAAATATGAAGTCTAGACTCATGTATCATTTATTAATTTGAAACCCAATTACAGGTACAGATGCCGTCACCTAAAAGAAAAACGCTGTGCAATGTATCTGCGCATACAAATCGCGCTCTGCGCAGGTGCGTCGCCAGCGGTCTTTTCACGTGACGCATAGTATAATACCTACGAGACGATCATTTGTGTACTTTTTTAAACAATCACTATTATGTTGAAACATTTTGTTTACCAAAGAATTATATCAATTAGGTAGTAATGTAAATGAATATATTAGGTAGTTTTTTCTTTCAATATTTCAAATATTTCTTTCATCTTGTTATAACGTGTGTTTCCGTGGAACTTTGACATCTCTAATGCCACTATTTTCCCAAAATATTCGTTGCATTGAGATTGCTTTTTCTGGATTCATGCTGCAATGCTGGAATTCCGTCATAGTACCCATTTCTTTTGTAACTTTTTTTTTGTGACAGCTTTATGTATATATTTTTTAATTTCTTCGGAGTAATATGAACCATCGTCAGGCTGAGAATCGGGTAGATCCTCTGGTGTATCACAAAAGGTCTCCTGGTTTTTTTCTATGGAGTAGTATGATCCATCGACAGGCTGAGAATCGGGTAGATTATCTTGCGTATCACTGAAGGTTTCCTGGCTATCGGTTGACACCCTAGTTTTCTTTGGCAAAGATTCATATTCCGTAAACATATTCTCCGATTCAGAATAAACATTTCGATTTTCTGTAATGAAGGTATTATTGTTGACTTTGTGCACATCTCTAAAATGAATTCGTAAGAAAGTGAAGATACAGCAAAATAATAAAAATATTGGAA
The DNA here is from genome assembly GCA_907164705.1 of Parnassius apollo. Classification (NCBI taxonomy): domain Eukaryota; kingdom Metazoa; phylum Arthropoda; class Insecta; order Lepidoptera; family Papilionidae; genus Parnassius; species Parnassius apollo. Next base: position 4,171,756 of record CAJQZP010000287.1, on the reverse strand, counting down.
TAAACTCTTCGTGATCATTTGGTACCTCTAGTGTACTTGTAAAAACAAGTATCATATATAAAAATAATTCTTTAAAAATAAAAACTCAAGAAAAAAACAAAAACAAGAACAGACTTGTTCCTACAAGTACGCAATGACGTATAGGTAGGTACCAAATGATCACGAAGGATTTATTCCAATACATTCATTATTTTGCAGTAAAATAAGGTGCTCCCGCCATTCTGGCGCACATAAAATTTGTGTAAAAAATCTACTTCAAGCCAAAAGTATATTTTTTTACTTACCCATGTTAAAACAAAACCGGAGAGTTTATTTAAATTGTTTTGGTTAGCAACGAAGAAGTTTAATTTCCAGAATTAGTTTGAAATCTTTTTACTCAGTAAATTTTGTTTCTAACACCTTAAAATGGACAAATATGCATTTAGATGCAAACTCCTCATTTATACGGCCAGGGACTCGCCACGCGAGATGTATCCTCCTCATTGGTACGGCCGACGACTCGCCATGCGAGTCTCGGCAAATTATAGCGGTGGCCATACGTATGACATTAGAAAATTATAGTACGGCAACGAATGGGGTATGAGTTATCTAATTTCGTTATCGTTATTGAAAATGTAACTTTGTCTAGGGCCTCTGGACCTTCGGGCATTCATAAAGTGAATACGCCTAGAAAAAGAAGAGTTATTAACAGATTTGCTGCATCATTTGAAATTAATAATAAAAAGAAAACAACTACTATAGAACACCGAAAGGCAAAGGAATCGGAAAAAAGAGCAAAAAGAGTATTGGTAAAGAAAATAAAAGACCATCCCCTCACGATGATAAATAAGATACCTATGATGATTTTAAATTTCTCGGATATCGAAAACAGAAGAAACATGAAATGTCTTCCACAAGTTGAACTACTAGTGTATCTGGAACAATTAGTTCTCATAGTGATTCCGACATAACAAGTGCTGTATCTGATTATGAAAGTAACGATGAATACCATAGCTTTTTAGGAGACAAAAGGTTATCAGACTATATTAATCTAGGACAGACAGAGGAGACAATTTTAATTCAAGACGAAGAGGCCAAAAATATAAATAAATCATATATTATAAGTAACAACGGAGCACGAATACGAACAGACTGAGGAGACCTTACTCCAAAACGAAGAGACTGAAAACATAAGTAAAATAGAATATATAAGTAATGAGAATAGTTATATGTAGCAGGAATATGAAAGCTATTCTGTGAATGACCATGTTCTAGTAAAATATTATGTTAAAAAAGTGGACATATTATGTTGGCGTCATAGATGCGGTCTACGCCAACGAACAGACGAATGAACCGTAATTTTCAATAAAATTTTAAAAAACAGTAAAGACACCGAAACTTACACTTAAGATGACAAGAATAATAGATCGAGATGAGGTTCCACAGAATTCTATAGTAAAAAGAATTAACCTGTTAAAAGATCCGGAAAAAGAAATGATTTCTTTTTAAATGATGAAGATGATACAGTGTCCTTTTCTAGATTAAAAAAATTGATTGTAATTATTTTGTTTTTGTTCACGCGATCAATGATTGATCATATTTTTAGGTAGTTATGCATCCCGGTATTCACGGAACTGCACCGGAGACAATAACAATTCAAGCGTAAGCGTGGGCGTAGATTGCTGAATTGCGCCTGGAAGACGGGTGGTCTTTCGTGTGAATACTGATAACTCTTCTTTAGCTTAAAGATCTAGAATAAGAATTAGGATAGTCTTAGTTTGGCTCCCACATGTATCTGACATGTAACCTTAAGTTAGAATCCATCGCGGATTAATTAAGTAGTATATAAGTAATGTATCGCACATTAATAGTTATAAGTTTATTAATAAAGTCTTTTTAAAAACGACCTGAGTCAATTTCGAATCTTGACTGGCGCAGCCGGTAGGATTTCGCGTGTAAAGCTCGCTCATATAAGAAGACTCCCAAATCAGTCGTCGTGAAGTAGTTTACAGTGCCGTCTTGCACTTGCGCGAAATCTACGAACCGAAATAAATTTGTCGAATTCGAAGCAGGATATCAAGAAAGAAGACTTCCTAGCCCAGGTGAAAGGATGAGTTCGAGTGTACTGTGAGTAAACCTTTTCACGTACATCTCTGTTCCCATCTATTTTTGCTTGCTAGAATTATAGTGTTATTTGATTTTTCTTAAATCGAACAAAATAAATTGCACAAGCATAGGCAATTTATTCTATATCATTAAGTTTAATAATTAAATATTGAAAATTAATTTTAAATAAAAAATTATTAATAAATAAAAATTCATAATTAAATGAATAAAAGAATATATTAAAGAAATTAAAGTGGTAATTATATAAATTGTTATATTAATATTTAAAAAAAATGGAACAATGACGTGTTATACCTAAGGATTTACTTTGTCTTATACCTAAGTTTGAAGGAGAGGAAGGATTATTAAATTTATTTATTAAGAAAGCTCAATACATATATAGGTCTTTCGCAGACCCTAATAATGCCACACAGACGTTATATATATTCCATGCGATAAGCAGCCGATTAACAGGTAGGGCAACACATCTATTAAGTGAGCGTGATGATATTAATTGTTGGAATACGCTTAAAGATATTTTAATTCAACATTTTGGCGATCCGCGTTCGGAAGATTGCATAGCTATCGAGTTAGAACAAATGAAAATTAAGTATGGCGAATCATTTATCGATTTTTGTCATAGGATACAGCATATGCGTAGTACCTTATTCGCAAAAGTCAATCTAATACAGGATGAAGGAATAAAAGCAGCTAAAATGATGTGTATAATAATATGTCATTAAATGTATTCCTTTATAATTTACCGGAGGATTAATATCGTAGAGCACTAGTTTAGAATCCGCTTTAAGTGTCGTAACCGAGGAAGTGAACTTCATGAACCAATATAATGCTAAAAATAAAACGAAACAGAATACATCCCAAAATTTCAAACCCCAACAAAGTGTTAATATTTTACCTAATAATAACAATCATATTTTTAATTTGCAAATCCCCAATTTGGATCACAGAATAAATTTCAACTGCCTAAGGCTGCGTCCTCAGTAGGCAAACTGTTAGCCGCCGACTGAGTTAGCGGCGTATCGGTTTAGTACGGCCCTTCCATATATTTCAAATGGAGTGTTCACAGTTTGCTAGTTTTGCGCTCATTGTACGCAGTTTGCAGCGTTACGCGCGCCGACTATCTTAATGAGCTGCCGACTCTCACCAAAACCGGTTCCAGTCGGCGGCGGCGATTGGTTGTTCGTCGGGCGTAGTGACTCAGTTTGCCGCAAACTAATTATTCGGATAGTTGGAAAAAAGTATAACGTATAAAAAGTATAAAAAAAAGTAAAAGTACTAACTAATCTCAACGCACACACACATCACTGAAAATCCAAGATGTCCTTTGATACGGAAAGGTTCATTAGTGAAATACAGAATAGACCATGCATATGGTACATGTCGAGTGAAGAATACAGCAACAGAGTATTAAAGCAGAGCAATTGGAATGAAGTCGCTGATATTATATACGATGATTGGCAAAACTTAGAAGAAAACACTAAACAAAAAAGAAGTAAGTTCCATTCTAATGAATTTATTATTTATTCAATTTTGTAAAATACAATTCAATTATGTAAAATACAAACAGCTTTTACGATAGCGATGGTTGTATTCACATTAGTAGCGATCGGTGTATGCAGAACTCTCCATTTGCTTGTTAGGATGCCGAATGCACATTCCACGCATCTCCTAGCTCGACTATGACGATAATTGTAAATTCGCTCTTCCTTATTTAAACTTTTATTAGGAAAAGGCCTCAAGATATGCTTTTGTAACCCAAATGCCTCATCTCCAAGAAACACGAAAGGTTGGGGCAATCCATTAGAATTAGGCAATTTAGTTGAGTTAGGAATCTTCAGAGACCCACACGCCAATTTTATGCCAAAACCACTTTCTTTAAATATATTACTGTCAGCATTTCGTCCGCAAGTACCTACATCAATAGCTATAAAAGAACAGTTTGCATCTGCTACGGCTAACAGAACAATTAAAAAATAAAAATGGTTTTCTAATACGGATATGCTTGCCATCGATAGATCCTATACAATTAGGATAGTTGGTTTTTTTATAATATCGTTTTGCTATTTCTAGCCACAATTCTTCAGAAGGTTCCGGCATTTCCTGTGGCTGTAAAATATCCGATATAATGCATGCAGTTTCACTTATTATTTTCGATACCGTCGATTTTCCAACAAGAAACTCTTGTGCAATTTTTCTGTAACTTAGTCCACTTGACAGGAATCTGGAAAGAATATTGAACTACCGATTATTTCTGTTTCAGTAAAAGACCTACAAAAAAAAATGGAAGGGTTTGCGCGACTATCACACCAGAGAAAAAATAAGGATTCCTCAGTCAAAAGCGGAAGTGGGGCAACAAAAAAACGCAAGACACCATACTTGGACATGTTACACTTTTTAAATGTTTCTAGAGCTAGCAACCAGACATCTGGCAATATTAGCGCCGAGACGTCTAGCGACAGTAGCGCTCTTTTAGATGAAAATGATTCTACTGACTCGGTAGTTAATGATTTCTTATATTTACGCGAACACTACACATTGAAATAATACTAGTTTTTACGGAATTTATCGCGTATATTTAACTTTTTAAATACCCGACGTTTCGAACGCTTTACAGCACTCATGGTCACGGGCAGGACTGAGATGTTCAACGTCCATATGTCATAGTTAACCGCGGTTACCATAGATTTAAATTTAACTTTTGTTCCGATCTATGCAATATGAACTTATGGTATCTTGAAGTCTTGCAGTTGTATGCTTGGGTTGGGATTTAATTTTATTTATTATAGGATCCCAAGCAGATGGTAGCACCCAGCCATCTTCTCTATTGAAATTAGGATGTTTTTTTGATTTCAATAGCCTCGCGAATCATCCTTGGAAGGAATCGGTGTTCTTTAGCGAGGATCTGCGGTCTATCAAAGCTGATGTAGTGACGGGGGCGATCCTGTACGTGTTCACAGACTGCAGACTTCCCGGAGTGTCGATTCTTCACATCAGCTATATGTTCTTTAACGCGGGTTTTTATTGATCTTTTAGTTTGTCCTATGTAGTAGAGACCATTCACAATCAAGCTTGTACACTCCTGCACCCATTACACCCCGCAAATTACCGTACGAAGAAATTATCTGTAGTGTCGAGGACTGTTTATTTAAAAACAATATGCGGAAAAGAAGATTTGGAGGCGATACGTCAAGACATCTCGTCTATGTTACGTCGATGTTTAGTGCCTAAACCGAATCTTCCCAAAGACGAATTTATAGCGTTAAAGAACCTACGCAATAAACACGAACTTACGATTCTCCGCGCAGATAAAGGAAAACGCCACGGTAGTCATGGATACGTCAGATTATAATTCTAAAATACAAGAACTTTTGTCGGATGTAAGTACTTATAAAAAGGTTAAAAACGACCCAACAAATAGCACACTAAAAACAACTAGTGACCTCATAAAGAAACACTCCGAAAAATTAAATCTGGACGTAAAATGGATAATACGTACGTGCGCCAAATCACCAAAATTGTATGGGTTACCAAAAATACACAAGCTCAATACTCCATTACGTCCCATAGTGAGCCAAATCGATTCACCAACTTACAGATTGGCTCAACACTTAGCGAAAATACTCTCACCACTCAGGGGACATACAAGAGCACACATAAAGGATTCCTACCATTTTGTCAGCGAGATTAAAGACCTACATCTGGCAGACAATGAAACTATGGTCAGTTTTGATGTGCAGTCATTGTTTACATGCTTACCTGTTGAAGACTGCATCTCAATTGTAACTAGAAGGCTGGAAGAAAACAACATGCCCGTAGAATATGCAGTATTACTCAGACACTGCCTTACATCTGGCTACCTATTGTGGAAGGAGGAGTTCTACAAGCAAGTAGATGGTGTGGCGATGGGCTCACCTGTATCCCCCATTGTCGCCGACATATTCATGGAAGACTTTGAGGAGAAAGCCCTGCTTAGTTCTTCCATAAATCCAAGGTTCCACAAGCGGTACGTAGACGACACTTTCACAATTCTACCTTCAGATAAAGTAACTGCATTTTTAGACCATCTTAACTCTATAAATTCTAAAATTCAGTTCACAATGGAGTTAGAGGCAAACAATTCTTAGCTTTTCTAGATGTGTTAGTAATTGGGAATCCTGATAACACCTTGAGCCATACTGTGTATAGAAAAAAAGACCATACAGATAGATATTTAAACGGTGATTCTCACCACCATCCTTCACAGTTAGCTACCGTGGGTAAATCTTTGTTTCAGAGAGCACGAGGGATCTGTGACAGTAAACACCTGGCTGCAGAGCTCCACCATGTCAAGCAAGTTTTGCATGACAACAAGCTTCGAGTCCCGCGCCTACGTCACAGTGAACGAGTGAAGCCGGCCACAGTCGAGCGTTTACCTGCTGTACTGCCATATGTTAGAGGAGTCACTAACAAGATTGGCTACATCTTGAAGCGCGCTTCCATCAAAACATACTTCAAGCCGCTGAAGAAGATTGGTCAGTTTTTACCATCGGTCAAGTGTAATGTCCCTCTGCAAGATGCAAGAGTGTACAAGCTTGATTGTGAATGTGGTCTCTCCTACATAGGACAAACTAAAAGATCAATAAAAACCCGCGTTAAAGAACATATAGCTGATGTGAAGAATCGACGCTCCGGGAAGTCTGCAGTCTGTGAACACGTACAGGATCGCCCCCCGTCACTACATCAGCTTTGATAGACCGCAGATCCTCGCTAAAGAACACCGATTCCTTCCAAGGATGATTCGCGAGGCTATTGAAATCAAAAAACATCCTAATTTCAATAGAGAAGATGGCTGGGTGCTACCATCTGCTTGGGATCCTATAATAAATAAAATTAAATCCCAACCCAAGCATACAACTGCAAGACTTCAAGATACCATAAGTTCATACTGCATAGATCGGAACAAAAGTTAAATTTTAATCTATGGTAACCGCGGTTAACTATGACATATGGACGTTGAACATCTCAGTCCTGCCCGTGACCATGAGTGCTGTAAAGCGTTCGAAACGTCGGGTATTTAAAAAGTTAAAAATACGCGATAAATTCCGTAAAAACTAGTATTATTTCAATCGGTAGTTAATGTCAGTAGACCAAAAAAGATGACTGTGTTTCAAGAAGCACTAATTAACTCGATGGAAAAAAAAAGAGAAAACGATCCAGATATGAACTTTCTACTAAATATTTTACCGGAAATAAAGACAATGTCCCCAACACAGAATTTTGAATTTCGGTTCGAAGTGATGAAAATTATTAAAAATATAAAATATAGTGTACATAATAATTATGACGGTGATATGATGCAAACTGGATGGACGAATGCCTACCAGTACCCACATCAGTATGGCTATGCGAGTGGAAGCAGCAGTACACCAAATGTGCAAAACTACCCTCGAAACAGTCCATCACATAGCTCTACAGGTTCTTCAGCGGAAGTAGAAGACATAGAAGCAATATTGCGAGGCGATTCAAATCACATTGAAGATGAGGAATGACTGGTTACCAACTTAATGTTACCATAGTTGTTCCTAATTCAATTTAATAATACAGTACTTTTGAAAAGTGATTGTTAAATTAAAAACTATAAATGCGAAAGTGACTTTGTATTAAAATAAAAATAACATATTTTTTTTTAAAATCCTAAAGCGTTAATTATTTACTTACCTCAAAGTTATAGTAAGCCGTTCTTCGGGACATAATGTATCTCTTGTGATATTATTTTTAGCTATGTACTGGGTTATAGATTTTAACAATTCATCAAATGTATGAGAAGTCATATTGAAATAGTCGTAAAATTTTTCTGGATGTTTCCTTAGTTCTGGGTGAAAAGAGTGTGAAATTGTCCAATGCTCAACCTTTTCTTGTATAATGGGTGAACCCAGTGCTTCCCTTTATCCTCTTTCAGCGCTTCTAAGATACCAATTACTTCAAAAATATCCATCGTGACCAACACAACCACTCCCTTCGTACAACAAAAGTAAAGTGATAATTAAGTCGGTCGGCTAAATAAGCGGCTAACTCTTAACAGTTTGCTTGCGACGCACGAAAATTGATTTGAGTCTGCAGCTAACTAAAATTTCAGTTCACTGCAAATTTGCGGCTCACTCAGTCAGCTGCTAACTGTTTGCCTACTGGGGACGCAGCCTAATAATAATTTTAGATTTGGTATTCCACATCAGCAACAAAGTCAAAGATTTGTTGCTCAAAATAACTTTAATAATGGCCCAAGATTTAATAATAATACGGGACCACAGAAATTTAAGTTTGGTGTTCCAAACCAGCAATCTAACTTTAAATTTGATTTCACCCATGAATAATCATGCGTGACCCCCACTAGGTTTTACAAATCAACCTCAAAATAATTTAAATTAGGTATACCCAATCAGAATCTCCAAAAACAAAATTTAAATGAAAATACCGATGTCTCTATGCTTACCGCACGTCCGCTAAGACAAAATATGCTAGATGACTCTAGGGTTCCCCAAGATAACGAGATATTCTATAATAACGAACCCGAAATACCAGCGGAATATTATAACCATGATATAAATTACTGTAATGAAAATAACTACACATATTATTTAGAAGTGCCCCAATTTGAAGTTAAACCGTACAGTCATATAGAAGAAGCAAGTTACACCCCTGATATAATTTCGAATGATACTGAAAATTTTCAGATAGATGCCTCCAATTCACCCTCGAAATAATACAAATAAATTGTGACACAATTTTAAAACTCCCACATATCGAAATACCGGAAATTCAGGCTCGCTTTATGATAGATACCGGAAGCACGCGATCTTTTATAAGTCCCGTTAAGGCAAAACAATATTTCTCCGCTTTCAAATTATATGAACCTTTCGAAGCCATAAGTACGCATGCACGTAGCCAACATAACGAAGCTATATATATCCCGCTCTTTAAAACATTTAAAAGTTTCGAAAAACATAAATTCTATATATACGACTTCGATAGTAGATACGACGGTTTAATATGCTCGGATCTTTTAAAACAACTTGACGTTTCAATACATATGAAAAACTAAGTATTGCACACACGTGATACAAAAATACCTATTATATATAGCCCCCCATACGAAATCACATTGGAACTAAGAACGGAAACGCGAGTCAAGGTCCCAATAGATATGCAAAATGGAAATGCAGTAATAGATTATGTCGATTTTTGTCAGGGTGTTAGGATGTCAGGCGCTATAGTAAAATGTGTCAATTCATTTGCAGACACGGTGATTATAAATGCATCCGACGATAGGGTTACCATGACGTCCTCTAAGCCCCTAAAAGTAATCAAAGAAATTAAAAGATTACAAAATAAGGACACCATATACTCTAAGCCCCTAAAAGTAACCAAAGAAATTGGAAAGGTTACAAAATAAGGACACAATTTTATCTAAGCCCCTAAAAGTAACTAAAGAAATTAAAAGATTACAAAATAAGGACACAATATCTATAAAAGGCACGAATGTTTGGAGAAATAAAGATAAAGTGCGTTACGAAAAGGCAGAGGTCATAGGAGATTTTGTTAGGATTATAGTATAAATAGGTAAATAAGGCCATCAAGGATATAAAACGTCCTCCACAGGTTCATTCTGTTCCTGCTGCGAGTCTTCAGGACCCAGGCCCTTCTACTTCAACCGATTGTCCGAAATTCCGGCATACTACCGATAAAGGAGGGACAAGCTCTCATTAGTAACGACGGAGTGGTCTTTAGTTAAGATATTAGACTTAAGCTTAATACATGAGGATCTATCATTTAATAAGAATCTGTACGATAACCTAAATGCACATGTGACACGTTATTTTGGTAAAAAAATAATTAACTCTGAAATAAATAATTTCGAAATTCAAACAGATTATATTCAAAATATAACAATTGAAAAATTAAAGCAACTATTACCATCGAAAAGGGCTAAACGCGGTATTCTGCATCCTCTCGGGTCTCTTATTAAAATTGTGACAGGTAATTTGGACAATGATGATGCCATAAGGTACGATGCTTTAATAAACGATGTAAAAGTAAATCAGGATCAGCTGAATAGAAAAATGACTGGTCGCCGAAAAGATAAAACCTTTATTAATGTTACAAATAGTGCAAAATTCAATTTCATACAGCTGGATAAAACTCTTTGGAAAACGAGAAAACAAATTAATATAACAAATAACTCTCAATCGGAACTTAAAATATCTAACGTATATAACCTATTTCTACGTAACTTTCAAACTATATATATCAAACTGGATGAAATTGAAACAGCGGTAGCTTTTAGTAAACTAGGAACATTGCTTCAGTCCATTATTGACACCGATGAACTCTTGTTATTGTTAAAAATTATTGAACGAAGAAATAATCTTGTATTTCCTGTAAAAATAGAAAACATTTTAAAATTAGAGCAAAGTATAGATTTAAAAGTATATGCAAAAGAAAATCAAGTAACCTTTATTCTAGATATACCCCTAGTTGATTCAAATACATACATATATTAAAAAATTCTTCCTTTACCTAGCACTAATTCCATGAACCAAAAATCCCTAATTGTACCCAAATACCCCTTCCATCCCTACCTTCTGATGAAAGGGTTGAAAGCGGTGTCACTTCTTCACCCATGTAAAGAAATTGATGACTCACTGTTCCTGTGTGAAGAGGATTCTTCATCCGTGTTAATTAAAGATAATTGTGTTACCAGCCTAATGAGTTTTGCAGCTAACACCACCCAATGCCGGCCCCTTTTAATAGAGTTTGATGATGTAAAGATAATGAAAATAGAAACCGATCGATGGATGTTCTATTCAAAAACTACAGTATTACTTACCAAACAATGTGGAAATGAAGTATCACACTATAATTTAATTGCGGCATATATAATCTCAGCCGACGACAACTGCGAAGCTAAAATCAAGGGATTCAGTCTGAAAAGGCATCATGAAAATATAGAGGAGTACCCGTTAACTCCCTTACCAATACATCTTCAAATCCAGCAGTAGTAAACCTGGATGACGTGGACATGACCAATCTACAGCAGCTAAACCACTTATTAACCAGTGATAGTGTAAAAAGTGAACAAAGCGAAAGTGTCATAAATGTGAAGGACATAAGTATTGGGACATTAATTCTATATGTAATTTTAGTTATAATTATTGTAATCCTATGTAAGAAATATTTGTATCGAAATTATCGGTCTCGGAAAACTTCGCCCGGTAATTTCGAATCTGAGGGGGGAAGAGTTATGCATCCCGGTATTCACGGAACTGCACCGGAGACAATAACAATTCAAGCGTAAGCGTGGGCGTAGATTGCTGCATTGCGTATGGAAGACGGGTGGTCTTTCGTGTGAATACTGACAACTGTTCTTTAGCTTAAAGATCTAAAATAAGAATTAGGATAGTCTTAGTTTGGCTCCCACATGTATCGGACATGTAACCTTAAGCTAGAATCCATCGCGGATTAATTAAGTAGTATGTATATAAGTAATGTATCGCACATTAATAGTTGTAAGTTTATTAATAAAATCTTTTTAAAAACGTTCTGAGTCAATTTCGAATCTTGACTAGGTATTTTATTTCTAATATTGTATTTTGATAACTTAAAGATTTATGTTTGTTAATTAAAGATATTTTGTTAATTCTTAACTGTTTTGTTTATGCTATCACTGCTGATAGATCAGATAATTCTATTTCATTTCTAATATTATATCTTGTAATTAATTTAAAGCCTTAAGTGTGTGACGTAGTACCTAAGGATAAAAATAAAGAATCCTACAACTTTGAGTATGCTTTGTTGAGTATGGTGCATTTTTAACACTAATAATAATATGTCATTAATGTAATATTATGTCATCATGAATAAAACCATTTTATTTTCGGAAACTGATTTTTATTTAAGCACTTAAGGCGGCGGTTCGTGCCGCGACAGAGACTGCAGACCGAGACAGGAGACCGAGACCGGGGACCACGTCAAGAGTCTCGGTCTTTTCTGCATGAACTGTTGGTCGAGACCGAGACCGGAGATCGCGTTAAGTACTTCGATCGCGATCGCATCAGTATCAAGAGTCTGCCGATGAAATCAGTAGTGTTTTATGTGGCATGCATGATGGTTAACCAAGTTGTAAAACTTCTATTGGAGGAAGAAGAAGACGATAATTTGCTCTTATATTATTTTTACAAAAACAGAACTTACCTTTATGAATTTACCAATTAATGAATTAATAATACTTATAAATCAAGGCGTTTCACAGTTTTCGTCAGAAAAAGTATTTTTAAACACTAAAGTCATGTGCTTTTTGAACGAGACACGAGACACTACTCGTCCGGGGCAGCGATTGTGTCGCTGTCTCGTCTCTCGCATATCTTTCTCCTGTGTCTAGCTCGCAAACTGCCGTTCATATAGTAACAGTCGCAATTTCCCGTCACGATCTCCGGTCGTGTTCTCCTGTCTCCGTCGCGGCACGAACCGCCTACTTTAAGGTGCAATCACCTTAATTCAATTTTTAATACAACATGTGAAGTGCAACGTTGTTTAAAATTATAATGGTCTTATACCTAACCGAATTCATTAAAAATAACCCTATTTATTTAAGTTAATACCATAAATACCATTGTCATAATAAGATAGGATTGTTTCAATGTACCTGAAAAATTAAACTGATAAGTAAAAATATTTAGTTTTCAAACTTTTTAGAAAGGTTAAAAGTCCCTGGTTATAAAAATAGACCGGATTAGCCCCCAAAAAAGATTTTAGGGAGTAAAACGTAAATTAAACCTTATTTTTATAATGTTACAGAACATTTTTATTCATCATCTGCATCTACTTGTTTACAAATTGCATACCTTGATAAAACGGCGTAACTCGAGGCAAATTTGCTAATAGACGGATTTGCCCGCAATCCTCGGGAAAATCCGTCTAACGAACGACTTAAAAAAATCTTGTTAGTTACGTGTGGAGGGCTGTTTTTTGTTTAAAAGAGATGTGTATACAAGACAACAAAATTTTGTATCGCTTACAACCATCAAATTTATATCAAAGTTGTAAGTGTACCAGTTTTAGTTAACCAAATTCAACTTTCAAAAAAGTATGACGGATTTGCCCACATTGACCTTATCTTATTAAACCCTAAAAATACATCGAGTGTTAGGTAGCGTGAATGAGTATTATGAAGAAAGAAAAACGCATTCTCACTACACACTAACCGATCAGCCACTAGCATGGAGTAGGGTAAGGTACCCAATTGGAAGCATCACCTTTCACATAAATCGTGAAAATTATCTTTAATAAAAAGTCAACTATTTCATCGCTTTCATAAATTTTTATTTGTTTATACCAAATAACACGATTTTCCTAATTACTGGCATACTTTGGCCGATTATCTGAATGGGCCAAGTCCTTTTATTGGCATTTCAGATTAATCAGTAAATAAAGGAAAATTGTCTATAGAGGATAAGGATAAAGTAACAAAGCCTATCTTATAATCACTTTTATGTATGCAGCTACCTACTTAGACACATAAAAATGAAAACAAAAGAATTAATGCAACCTCTTCATCAATCATTTGGTTCATACATTATCAAATCAATATTCAGTAAACTTTTAGAAAAAGAAAAAATCAATGATCACTCAAAACTATCAATAACTTAAACGTCAGAGGTATCAAATTCAGTCAAAAACTTCGCTATTTCAGCATCAGTGTATACCATCCTGTTTTGTTTAATATTCTTATTTTCAGGAATTACATGTAAAACTTCTTGTGAATTGTCCGATAAACGGTCATCATTGCCATCATTAAAGTCTTCTGCTGTTATAATAACTCCCGAGGCAGGTGCAGGTACGCAATCAGAAAGCTCTTCTCTCAAGTCTTCTCTTAAAATAACTAGCATGTTTTCAATATCCATTGCATCTAATTTCAAATCCGCATCTTGTTGACTGGAAGTATTGTCTTGTTGTAAAAATTTCCAAACTTTTTGCAAATAGTTTTCTTCTGGTATTACTTATACGTATACCTAGTTCAATTTGACGCATTTTGCTTGCTCATATAATATTCCTAAAGTCTTCTTTAGTCATTGCTTTTGGTTCGTAATCATTCTTTTTTTAAAAGTTTCTGCTTGCAGAATATTTGCCTTCCCAAGATGTTTTATATAGTCCACGGCTTTAATATTCCATGGGAAAAGACCTGTAGCTCTAAATCCATTAACAACTGTTGATGCCGAGATCGTGTTTTTGATAGTTTTGTCTAGAAGAGGTACGAAATTGTTCTTAGTGAGAGCCACAGATGGATTATTTCGCCTCCACTCCAAAACAGTTTTCTGCCAACCAGATTTCAATAGCTTGAATGCTGACACATCAGCTGGCTGCAGTAATCTGGCACAGTTGGGGTATAATGCAATCAGGACAATTTCCAATTTCTTGCATAGCTCACTAACAACAAACGTTAAATGGGTCCTGTGACCGTCGACAAACAATATTATGGGGAATCGAGTGCCTTTTTGTGAGTGAGGGTGTAATACACTCTCTATGTAATTGTGAAAGACTTCGGCTTTCATCCACCCGTTGTCGCTAAGCCCTATACCCTAATTTGCGGTACCTTGCACGTAATGTCAGCTGATGACGCTTATTCGGAAATATAACCATTCGTGGTGTGAGATCTCCGACAGCACAAAATGTGAACATTACAGTTAAGGAAGTTTTGGCGAGCACATTGTCTACCTCATACACATTTTTTTCGCCTTTAAGGGCTAATACAATTCCCGTTTTGGGGCATAGAAGAAAGTTGGTCTCTTCGCCATTAAATATTCGGGAGAAATCTGCGAGTATATCAAATTAATCGTTTTCTTTAAGTTAATTTTCAATTTGACTGAACCAGCCTTTCACATCATTTTCTGACACAGGAGCACTGACTGCTGTGACTGCCTCAGTTGTGCGTACAGAAATTTTTGGGTGTCGTTGAAGAAATAATTTATACCACTTTTCGCCATTCTTAAAAACGCTGGCCCTGTTACTATTTTTCAGAAAGTTCGATACACTGCTGATTAAATCATCTTTGCGTTTTGGAAAACCTTTTCTACAATTAAGTAAAATCCAATCTTCGAGATCTTTTTCTTCCTTTTCCGTCAGAATAGTAGGAGGGCCTGGACGCGACCGGTGCTCAGGATTCTTAATCCTATATTGCAAAGCAGCCCGCGGCAATTGATAGGTCTTTGCTGCCAATTTCTTACTCATTCCTTCTTTGACAGCTTGTAGGGTCTTATTTAAGTTTTCCGAGTTGTATTTCTTACGCCGGCGTATATCTTTGGCTGTTTTTTTAGAGCTCTTAGTTTTATTTTTGATTTCATGTTTAGATAAATCGGGTAGTCTGAAAATAAAATTGTTGGCTAGATCAGCGGTCCGCAACCTTTTTGATATTGCGACCCCAACGACCTCAAAAAAGAGTTATGAGCGACCCCAGAAATAAAATCACTAAATTAACAAGTGCAAAGGTTGGTTCAGGTAACGAAGTTAGCTGTTTTTATTTCGTAAATTATTTGTAATGAAGAGTTTATTTATTTTGGAAAGTAATATTAGAGCAAACTAGAAAATATGCATTTAACATACGAGTAATATTTATGATGGTATTAAATGAGACAAGCAATTATTTTAATATTTTATTTAAAAAAGAAGGTACATATACGTAACCCTACAATCTAATGTGAACCTTCCGCTTGCACACTTGCAGTCAGTATATTAATTCTTGGTGATATATTATCAGAAACAGACACCCTCAAATCAGGTTCTACGTTAAGTCTGGAGCGATATTTTGTTTTTATAGCAGTTAATGTGGAGAAAGCTGTCTCGCAAAAGTATGTAGATGCGAATGGAAGCAATTTCAGCAGAGATGTTTTGAATAACAGTGGATATTTTTTTCCGTCATTATCCAGAACTTGGATAGATCAGTGGTTTTGAAAATAGATCGAAGGCTTTCATCGGACATTAAATCGATCAGCTGCTTCTTTTCTTTTAAGTTCATCTTCACAGTGTTAAGATCACAAATGAATGGATTAATTATCCATTGGTCGCCGTGTGACGTATCTGGGAATCTTATTTCCAAGTCTTGCTTAAGGTTTGTAAGATGCATCATGATTTTGGTTTTAATTTCTTCTTCGAGATTTATATTGTTTTCTTCAGAAAATTTTTCCAAACATGCAAACATCTCGTAGTTTTCAGCACTGATTTCGTCTATGCACAAACTTATTTTCCTACACATTATATATTTGTATAATACATTTGTACTCTTCCTTGCAACGATTCATTTAAATCGTTAAGTTTTTCAAAAATATCCGAAAGATAGCCAACTGTTGCCAACCAATTTTCATTCAAAAAATATTCCGCTAGCTTTGGTTCACGTTCAAGTAGAAATATTCTGATTTCATCTTTGAGATCAATTACACGTCGGAGTGTTTTTCCTCGCGATAACCACCTGACCTCCGTAAGTAACAGTAGATTTTCGTATTCTGATCCCATTTCACGACACATTATTTTGAAAAGGCGACTGTTTAATGCGCGAACTTTAATAAAATTTATTATTGTTAGGACTTGTTCCAACACTTTATTTACATCTGGTTGCAAATGTTTTGCTGCAAGGGCTTCACGGTGAATCATACAGTGAACAAAGCCTACGTGAGGTGCAATCTCAGTTACTTTTGCTTTGAATCCTGTTTTGGAGCCGGTCAATGCAGCTGCGCCGTCTGTACACACAGATACACAATATTCCCACTTTATATTATGGAGTTCAAAAAAGGTATTAACTGCGTCAAAAATTGCTACACCGGTTGTTCTTCCTTCTAATCCCTGACAAAATAACAAATCTTCGCATATGTCGTTTTCATATCGGTATCGGATAAATATCAGAAGTTGAGCTACATTAGCTACATCAGTGCTTTCATCCAGCTGAATAGCATAATAGGGACTCCCTTTCACGCGATCTATAAGTTGTATTTTGATATCATCAACAAGTAGATTGATACGACGATGAATAGTGTCACTTGATAGTGGAATTATTTTCAGTAAATTGGCATTCTTTTCTCCTTGCATGATCGAAACCATTGTCATTTCAGCTGGCAAAATGAGCGTCTCGCTAATTTTGTGAGGTTTTTTAGTTTTGGCAATCAAAAAGGAAACCTCCCAAAGATGCTTGTAAGGCTTTTTGGTTAACTGTTGTGTATTTTTGGAAATCAACCTGCTGTGACTTTAGTTTGGTGGCAAGTCGTTTAAAATAAGATTCATCTTTATTTTTTAACTGTGGATGTTTAGTTTCTAGGTTCCTTTTCAGTTTGGCCGGCTTCATGCTCTCATTTGCCAAAACTCCTGAACGAACAACGCACTGTGGACGTTGTTCAAAATTCAACACTGTACATTTAAAACCAAACTGGATGTACGATTCTTTAAAGATGCGTTGACGCTTCCCAGTTGTCTGCGATGTAGCTGTTGCTTGTTTAGTTGAAGTTGAAGCGTCACTCTCTGTATCGATGTGTAAGGTAGATGTGGCTATTGAACTACAATCATCGCTGTTATGACTAATAGTTATAGTAGTGGAACTAGATGTTTCTCTGCTTTCATCGATAGTAATAACACTACTAGTACTTGAAGTGGTGGCATTGGTCTCACGACTTATAACAGTAGTTGTCATTGTAGAATCTGAGGCGACACTGCTGTCAAGAACTACGTGTTTAATTCTTTTGATTTGTGATGCGTTATTAGGACTTCCGCCACCTGCATCTGTAGATGTGCGTTTTATTAGCCACTTATCCTTTGTTAACTGCAATAATAAATACGTATTAATAAATAAAAAATGTATTCCAAACGATTAATATTAGATTTTTCGCCATATGCTCGCGTGGTAACAGGATTTACTTCAAATCTATTTTCAACGAAGCACAAATACACAAGCAAAAAAGTGGCCAAGTGCGAGTCGGACTCGCCCATGAAGGGTTCCGTGGTAGCAAGTAATGATATGACTGGATGTTAGTTGTAACTTTGTTTTTCATAGTGTTTGTATGAATGACAAACATGACTTGACGAAACTATAAGGGTTCATTGTTTCTCAAACGGAACCCTAAAAATACATAAGTGAAGCGTAAAAAATATTTCGCGCTGGTTTTGTTATTGAACCCACGCATAGATGACACCTCACTTTATTTTCCACGAGAACACTAATCTTCTAAAAAAACTTTCTACAGAAGTAATCTTCCGTGTTTTGACATCAATTTAGTATGTATTTGCAATCGACAAAGCGGCGATGAGTACGCACGTGCGGATAGAACTGACTGAACAGACAGACTGAACGAAGAAAGAGCGATCGGGGTGGGGGCGCGGGCGCGGGAGTGGTGAGGTTGTGACCGGCGGGACTGGACAGGTCGTACAGTCGTAATTATTTTCGATTCTCTCCGTTTTAAGGACATTGTGTAATTGTGTATGTAAAGAGAGGTTATATTTTATGCATAAACCTTAATAAAATTCGATAAATACACGCCCTTTTCGACTTTTTTGGCGACCCCATAAATATCTTTCGCGACCCCACACGGATTCGCGACCTCAGGGTTGAGGACCGCTGGCCTAGATGACATCAATGATTACCATACTTGTGCCTTATTTTGGCCCTAGTGTCAATAATTAGTAATTTCGCGGTTGGCACGGGGCCAAGAATTGAAACCGTTGTATTTTTTACTTTTATATAACAATCATACAAAAAATGTTGGTTTACTAATATATAAATGCACAAAATAAATACCTAAAAAAAATAACTCTAAAAAACCAATTATAAGTGAAAACTAGAATATAGACATTTTTGGATACCAAATGTTGGCACTGGGATGAAATAATAAAAACAATGCAATTCTTGGAAATATAAAAGGTCAAATAGGTGGAATAATACGTACTAATTTGCTTTAAATCCTAACATGCATAATAAATACTTGATTACTAAGATTCAATGATATTAGGAAAGCTCTTATCTTAGCAAAAAAATAATTTTCACCGATCAAGTCGAGAACCGTTCACCTGTTGTCAGTTTCGGCGCCATTGTCATTTCTTTTTTTTTTTCATGAGTTGCCAGTTTAGTATCTCAGAATTTTACTACTCTGTTTAAATAAGTTGCAACACCGTGAGATTGGGTGGATTCTTATTAAATAAGTTTAAACACAGAAGTGCCAATAATTAGTGTGGTGCCAAAATTAGATCAGTCTACCCTACTATAACTAAAAAAGGAGTTCACATGCAGTAGTGTGAAACTTTCGAATGAAATGAAATCTATTTATAAAAAATCAATTGCCACATACTAGCAGGTCATCACATGAGGACGGCTGGACCGATTTTGATGATTTTTTTTAAGTATGTATATGTTTTTCTTTTGCCGAAAAGTGGCCGCGTTCGGTAATCACAACTCAAAATACGTAACAAACATTTAAAATTATCCTCCATATAGTTACAAAAATAGTGAATTTGTTTAATAAGTGTTTCACGTTAATTAACACACTATTATTAATAAGTTTCATTATGTTTTCTTATTTTTACGTACAATAAAAGACTCAACAAATACAATAGTAGCAATTTCTAAACGTGTCATTCGTTTTCATTCGTTCGTTTTAATATTGTGTTCTAAGCGTAGACAGAGAAACCTATAGACAAATTGACGCCTTCTTCCGCATTCGCACACGAAAAAGATAGATTTATGCACACGTCTTGTATAGAAATGAGACAGAGCGGTGTGATTGTCCCTTTCTCCGTGCCGGTTTTTTATTTAGCAAACTACACTTCGCTAAACCACTTTGACAGTCCGTAGCGATCTAAGAAGTTTACAAGTTGGTTAAAGTGAGAAAAAAAGTGTTTTGTGAGCTTAAGATTGGTAAATCTTGTTCAGTTCAGTTCTTAGAACAATTAAATAAACCAGGCATGTTTTTAAAAATGTTTGAACTAAAACAACACCGTCCGTATTTTTTTAATGCCGTCAAATAACAGCTTCCCTCAATCTTTACATAAATCATTGACTTCAAATATCTGTAAAAAACTTATTTCATGACATAGATGCCTGAATCATGTTACATTAGATTGTTTACACATTACTTTAATAAAATAAAATAAAAAGTAAATGATTTGTCTTTCAAACTGGCCACAATTTACAACTAACTCCAAAATTTTGGGTTTTGTCATCAAAAATCATTAAAGTTTGATAAAAAAAAATAATAGTCGCACTTCGTATAAGACAAGTTGGGTCAAATGGTTCTGAATAGCCTATAATAGCTCCGCTTTATGTCTTTGCATCGACCTTCCAAACATCCTGTATATTGATGCCTGTTTAAGTAATGAATATTATGTTTATTTCTAAGGAATGGTGGGCACAAGGCGACTGTGGTATATTAGAAAGTGGAAGGAGTTAAGTGATTTACTTAACAGCCAATGAATTGGAGAGTCTCGAAGTGAAGAAAAGTGGCGAAAAGTAAGTTCCAGTTTCATTATTCCTAAACATTCATTACAAATCAAGAGCGCTTACATAGAGTTTTAAAAGCAAGGTTGATTTTGTGTAGTCAAAATTTTAAGTTAATTATCGTTTTATTTGCTTTGCTAAAGGTGTGGAGTGATTGAAAAAACAATACGAAGAGGAAGTGGGCAAAAATTAATAAAACTGCTCATGGTACTGGTGGTGGGCCTGCCTTAAAAAGGGTTTGGAGAACAGGGTGCTGTCAGTAATGGGTGTCGAAGTAGCAATTGCGATGTCCATAGCTGAAGTTGGTTTTAGCACGGTTTGTTAAACTTTTTTCATGAAATCAATATCAAACTAAAAAAGGCATTCATGTAAAAAGTTACTGTTGCGTTTATGTAGCAACATTAAGATATAATTATGCCGTATGGCAACATTTGTTTGTTTGTAGCAACACTAAGATTTCATGTAAAATATATTAGCCGTGTGGCACTGGGTTCTAACAGATTCACACGATTACATCGCTCTCAAGATTTTTAGTCTTTTTTATTTCATACAACCAAATATCGTTTAATATGCATTAACCAGCGCAACATTGGTCCTTCGAGAAGTAAGGATCCAACGTGAGACGTGTGAAATACAAGAAATTCGCCAGATTGAAGTGGCAGCATCGTGCTCAGCAAACGGCCCGCCATCGTCGAGTACCAGACAGTGGCTGTAATTCTATTAATTCGGCTACGGTATCGACGTGAGTGCATACTCCGGGGATGCTGGCCAGATAATTCCTCGCGATCTAAGAAGAGGGACAGCGTTTCGGCGTAAAGAGTACGTGGTTGAAGACGGCAGTGTGTCGGCGAGCTCGCAATTTAGTCTAGGCGAAAGTGTGGCTTCGCGAAAACGGCAGTGTGTCGGCGATCGCGCTATTTAGTCTCGGCGAAAGTGTGGCTTCGCGAAATCGCCTACCTGCTTACCTTTCCAGTTTCTCGTTGGATTCTAGAAATAAATAAAATAAAAGGCGTCAAAACAAGTTGACGTTACAATAATTGCCAAGAACAGTGACATTTTTTAGTGATAATTGTGTAATTCACGTAGAGCATTAGCAATTGTCGTTTCTACTGTGTTCTAGCGATATATTGTAAAAAATACTAGAAAATGGAGCT